>LR738711.1:139418036-139534634 GCA_902687465.1 Secale cereale | reverse complement strand
GGGGGGGGCTTTGAGCATCGCGTCTCAGGGACTCCTACTGACTCTCCAGCCTTCACCCCTGGCCTTGACCACAGCTACGCAACCTAGCATACCAGCGGCGGATGAGCTTTGCTCGAGGGTCGGGACCCGAGGATGTAGAGCATCAAGGAGGATGGGGGAAGGGGAGGCCGGCTCAGAGAGCTCAGGCATGTTCGTACGTCAAGGGGGACCCTTGGGCATCATGACCCAAGGGCCTAACTGGCCACGTAGCCCCTCACCCCCTAGTCTTGTCCTGGTGATTCGGACAAGCCAGCCGCGACTGAGGTACGCATGGGGCCGGGCCCTGCCAACGCAGAACATCAAGGCCTAAGTCCAGCATTTCCTTCCCTAGGGCCATTCGCACGTCAAGGGGCACTCCTGAGCATCGCGACTCATGAGCCTAATTGGTCACGTAGCCCCTTACTCCTAAACGGTAAAAAGGAACGATATTTCTAGAACGGGGCTTGCAAACAAAGTCTATTAGCAAGGATAAAAAGCAGGAGCAAAAGCATTACAAGTTCTTTACACGCACCCATGGGGTTGGCCTTGATTCCTCGCAGGGAACACCAGAAAGGGATTTCGGGAAGCCCTAGCTACAACTACCCTTGTCGACACCATCATAAATAGTGGGCCGTGAGGGGCCGCCTCCAACCCTACTCAAGTCTCCTTCGACGACGAGCTCGTGAAGCTGACGCGCTTCAGGCACAGCGCGAGCTTGAAGGCGCGTAGCTATCGTCGCTCGTCTCCGGAGACTCGTCGGTCTCAGGAGAGCTGCTGGACTCTCGAGGTCCATCACTGCTGCTGGGGGAGCTGGCGGCGGGGACGATGGCTGGCATGGCACCCGCCGCTATGCCTTCCCAACGGCCTCCTCCCGGGCAGTATTCCAAGCGGCGCCCTTCTTCATCGAACACCTTGAAGAGCAGCACAGAGGCGCCATCGTATTCGAAGTGGATGGCGAGGGTGCCCTCCGCGCGGCAGATGCTAGCGACCTTGCCCCATCCATGGGTCATGAAGGTCACACCGGGGGAGACGACCTCAACCTCAGCCCCCATCGTCGGGGCCCGAAACTCGGTGTGGTGCAACCACAGCTCGGGCGGCCCCCTCGGCGGCATATCTACGGAGAAGGATGGCGGGAAGCGGATCCAGGAGCTAGGAGGCATCGCCGCCCACACCACGAACTTGCACGGAGATCCTCCAATGTGCGTCCACGGGGCGGCGTCGTGCACCACGATAGCGCGATCAACATGGCCAAAGCGCGTGCGGTGCTGGGCGCTGCCTTCCCCTCCGGAGCCTTTCGTCCTGGCATACAAGGGCAGCAGGTAGCCGGGGGGAGGCTGCTTGTGCCAAGGCCTCGTCACTTCAGGCCTCGGGATGGCGCCATGAGGGTGGAACGTTCTTTTCTTCGGTGGGAGCGTCCCGGGCTCCTCTCGAGGAGTCTTCCCTTTCTCGGCTGCGGAAAATCGCCGAATCGGTGCCATGGGTGGCACTACCAAGCAAGGAGCAACGAAGAGGAAGAAGAAGCGGGTGGAATGAAGGACGAGATGGGCAATGGGGGCTCCGCCCGTTGCCCTATTTATAGCCAGAAGAAGGCCAACCGCCGGCCTCCATAATCGCAGGTTATGATGGTCCTTCATGCATGCAGGGACTTGTCAAGTCATGTAGTTGCTGAGGCGGCATGGGGGAGTGCAGACGCCCACGTCCCATTAATCGCCATGCGTCAATCAAGGCTGCAGGCTTTTGGGGCCCGTGGCCCTCCGCACTTGACCCTTGGCTTCGCCGCTAAGCCAAGTCCGGGCACGCCTTGGGCCCCGGGGCTACTGCCGGCATTTTGGGAACGTGGGTACCCAGACTTGCCTGCCTGCAGCCCAGAGTGTGGCTCATCCAGCGGATAGGTACAGCCCAACCTCATCAGCGACCACTCAAGACCATCGCGAGGGGCCAAGCCTCGCGAGGCGGATGACGCAAGACCTCCCCTGGGGCGGCCTCACTAGGCTAGCTCCCGAGGAGCAGAGATATCAAGGCAAAGGGCACCTCGCGAGGTTCCCATGATATGAGCCATGAAGACCAAGGCCAGACGGGCGCCAGTAGGCGCATGATACCAGTTTCCTCTTTGGTGCTAAAGGGGCAAGCGCAGGCGAGGAGTCCCGAGGAATCAGCCAAAGGTTTCAATATCGGTGCAACAAGACCAAGACCAGCAGGATGGCACATCGGAGGTCATCGTGGAGCCCATGACAGCATCACCACTAGAGCCTTTGGCAGGCGCAGACCACCTTTTGTCAGGATAGCTTGTACTAGATGTCCCCCTTCAAACTTGGCCGTTGTGGGATCCCTTCCCGCTCAATATTTGTGAAGAGGACCTGGGCATCTATAAATAGGACTAGCCACCACCATATGGGGCATCTGATCTGGGGCTGACCCAGCCTTGTGGATCGGATCATCGAGACCACCCACACATCCACAAGCTCACCGAGCGCAAGAACACCTCTCCTCGGGAGGCTGTTCTTCCATTGTACTAGTTCATCATCATCCAAGAAAGCAATCCGCCACACCACACTGGATTAGGGTATTACACCACAACGGTGGCCCGAACCAGTATAAACCTTTGTGTCCCTTGTTCTTTGAGTTCGACGAGCTAGCCCTAGGAATCAGTGCAAGAGCGAGCTAGAGAGGAAATGAGAGATCTTCGTGCACACCCGAGTGTTCAAACCTCCAGGGTTTTGGCGGAACCCAAGATCCAACAATTTTTGCACCTTTTTGACAGTTTTTTACACCACCGTTTGCGATTATGGCATCGACAGAGTTTTGTCGAAGGGTCTCTGATCGTAGTGAACGTAAGCAGAAGGAAAGAGTGCGACCTCTCTTCCGGGACTGTGTAGTCCTCATGTTCATCTGCTTAGTCAATGATGGTAATGTAGTTGACGTGGCTGCCGACAATGGGGAAGATGATCTAAGGCGGAGAAAGGAGGTCTGTGGGGGGGTCTCTGCTGCGGTGGACGCTTCCATCGATGGTGCACCTCAGGTGGGGTGGACGATGGCATGACAAGAGCGGGACAAAACACACATAGTTGTCTTTGACACCTATCTATAAGTGAAGTAAATCTATAAGTGCTCCTTAGAATTGGTGGATTCTAAAAATGTAGGGACAGAAAAAACACAGGAATAGGATAGGAATGCACGTGCAAAACAGAGCATGTGCAAACTCAGGATTTCTGTCAACCAGGGTGTTTGGTTCACATGAATTGGGAGAACACATGAATGGAGAGAAACATGGTCAAACTATATTCAAACCACATAAAAATGTGAAGTTAAAATCTTATTATATGCCACTAATGCACTTAGGGGTTGTATGGATTGTGACTACCTTTGCCATATACTGGCACATGATTTTTGCCACACTTTCCTACCTTGAGTTGCCCAAATTGTTAGCCACACTTTGGCTTCCTGAAGGAATCTTGCCACACTTTTTGTGTCTATGACATGTGGGGTTCACTGCTGCTAAAAAAAATCTTTCCTTAAGTATGGCTAGAACCAAACACCTACATAACTTGGTGAAACATGCCTAAGATGAGGTGTGGCAAAGTACAGCAAGGTGTGCATATGAACCAAACAACCCCTTAGTCCTGTTCTTCATGCATAGGAATTTCTTTCTAGATTTGCAACTGCTAAACCGATTCAAATTGTGGTTCAAAATGGCATTTAGTTTTCTCCATGTTAACTTTGTGACCACCCTTCATTTCTTTCAAGATTTGCAATTGCCTTGAACCAAAGGATCCCTAAGGAATCGGCATGAATGTAGAGTAAAAAAGTGATGCGATGAGTGTACAACCTCTTTGGCGTAGCCTTGTCGACCTCAACATCATTGGGTTGGACGTGGAGGATGGTGCGGCTTGTGTGACTGTCGTAGGCAGGGAAGACGATCTGAGGCCACTGGAGATGGCGCCGAGGGTACTGCTCCGCTGTGATGGACGGTTCCATCACTTGAGAAGCTCCGGTGAGGTGTACGATGGCGAGGCTGAAGCAGGACAAGACATGCAGCGTTAATCTGAAGTGGCATTCTAATAGCCTCTGCAATAGAAGATGTAAAATAAATCAACAAAAAGTGCTAGATGTAGAATGCATCAGCCGTGCCGCGACCACTCCAACAGATGCTGTGAATACTGTGTCGGTGCAGAACGACACCTACGGGGTCCCGTGGATCCCTTCTACGGTTTGGCAGGGAAGAGGGGTAGAGCAAAGAGTGGATATAACAATCAACACGATGGATTTTTACCCAAGTTCAGGCCGCTGAGTGTATATATCTTTGTTCTTGAGCTTCGGCTCGCTGCTATGCATGCAAGCTGGGCCGACGGGTACAAAAGATCGAATCCTCCTCCAGTACGCCATGGGCCTCCTTTTATATGTCCAAGGCTGCCACAGTGGCATACAGAAGGTGTAAAGTAGCTATAGTGTTTATGTTTATCATCGGCGTCTTAGGAAAAATGCATTAAATGCGTTGCTTACGTGCCCCTCAGCTTTATCGGGGACAGGAGTGGAACCCGTCCCGCCCGCCGCTGCCCCACTCCATCTTGACACGCATCTATGCCGACGAGGCATGCAGTGCCAAGTTGGCTGGCCAGCTGCTGCACTGGAGAGGTGGCAGGATCTTCGCAAAGATCTGCATGCCACCACGCAGGCGCTTGCTAGGCTGGCAGGCTGACTACTATGCTATAGTGGTGACGGGGTGGTGGAGCCTTGCTGCGGTCTTGTCGACGTCCTCGGCAAAGTCTTGCCGGGGCCTTCACAAAGATCTGCACGCCACTACACGCACGCCCCTGGGTCTTGGCCTTGATGTTGTTGATGCTGTCAGAGCTCTCAACCCTGAGGGTGGTGCTCTTGTTAGTGCTTGGCAAGTTGCTCCAGCAAGGATCTTGTCAGGGTCTCGCAAGCCGTCCTAGTAAAGATCTTGCCAGGGGTCCAGCTCGTCTTCTGCTCTTTAGCTTGGTCGCTCCTCTTCACCTTGCATCTGTCCTTGATCACCCCCGTCAAGCCTTGCTGTGGGTGTGGCTACGACAGCCCGTGCACAAGTATGGGGTGCTAAAGGGCCCAAACTTAAGTAAACCGACAGGAGCCCCCGAGCCTGGGCCACACACGAGTGCAAAGCATCGTTGGGCCAGGCCCAAACAGTGCACGGGCACGCGTGGCAGGGGACGACTGTTGTAATCTTCTCGTCTGTCACACTTCCCCATGACCCGTATTGAGTGCGCGGTGTGGGGAGTCGTGCGCGGGACGGTTGCAGCATGCTTGTGCATCCGCCAACACCTCCTCATTGAACAGTAAAGAGGCAGCCCCACGCCTTGCCCACAAAAAGAGGAATCAGCAGGGGCGCTGCTCATTTACCCCTTCCGCCCATTCCAATCTAGGAAACCGCCGTCTCCTTCTTCTTCCTCGAGCCCAATCCAGAGCCTCCTTCTCTGCCCATTGCTGCCGCACCCTCACCACCTTCGGCCAGTATGGCGCCAAAGAATAGAGGCAAGGGAGCGCTCAAGGCGAGCGAGGGGGAAGAGGTGTTGGAGGACGAGCTGGTGATGAGGCGGAGGGAGGACGTCGTCTTTGGTCCTGGGCTTGATGCGCGCACGCTCAAGGATCGATACCAGTTCATGTCGGGGAGGAAAGCGATGGGGCATCCCTGGACCCAACGGTGAGCCAGGTCCGGATAGATTCCCCTTTTTCGTTGATTATCCATACTGTGGGCTCTGCCCCCCTGTAGGATCGAAAGTATGTCTAGAGGGGGGGGGTGATTAGACTACTTGACCAAATAAAAACTTAGCCTTTTCCCAATTTTATGTTTTGACAGTTTGTAGCAATTTAGCACAAGTCAAGCAATCTTCCTACACATTAAATTCTAGAGTTGTAGCAGCGGAAAGTAAATCATTGCATATGAAGGTAAAGGGAGGGGTTTGGAGAGTGCAAATGCAAGTGTAGACACAAATGTTTTTGGCGTGGTTCAGATAGGTGGTGCTATCTTACATCCACGTTGATGGAGACTTAAACCCACGAAGGGTAACGCCTGCCCGAGTCCACGAAGGGCTCCACCCACGAAGGGTCCACGAAGAAGTAACCTTGTCTATCCCACCATGGCCATTGCCCACGAAGGACTTGCCTCACTAGGGTAGATCTTCACGAAATGGGCGATCTCCTTGCCCTTACAAACTCCTTGGTTCAACTCCACAATCTTGTCGCAGTCTCCCAAGTGACACCTAAACAATCTAGGAGACACCACTCTCCAAAAGGTAATAGATGGTGTGTTGATGATGAACTCCTTGCTCTTGTGCTTCAAATGATAGTCTCCCCAACACTCAACTCTCTCTCACATATTTGGATATGGTGGAAAGAAAATTTGAGTGGAAAGCAACTTGGGGAACACTAGAGATCAGGATTCATATGGTAGGATTGGAATATCTTGGTCTCAACACATGAGTAGGTGGTTCTCTCTCAAAAAATGAGTAATGGAAGTGTAGGCTTGTTCTGATGGCTCTCTCCACGAATGAAGAATGGGTGGAGGGGTATATATAGCCTCCACAAAATATCTAATCGTTACACACAATTTACCAAACTCGGTGGGACCGAATCATGAAACTCGGTCGGACCGATTTAGTTCAAAATGTGAACGTTAGGCTTTTCGGTACCGATATAATCAACTCGGTGTGACTGATTTCATTAGGGTTAGGGCATAACGTAATCTCGGTGAGACTGGTCACATCAACTCGGTGAGACCGATTGCTGTAATAGGCAAACAGAGAGTTGGTGAGGCAAACTCGGTGGGACCGATTCGCTCATTTCGGCGAGACCGAAATGTTACGAAAGGGAAACAGAGAGTTTGCATTGCGAACTCGGTGGGCCCAATCGCTCATTTTGGTTAGACCGAAACATTATGAAGGGAAAAAGCGAGTTTGCAATCCCATCTCGGTGAGACCGAGATCCCTATTGGTGAGACCGAACTAATTAGGGTTTCTGGCTATGGCTATGTCAACTGAACTCGGTGGCGCCGAATATATCAAATCGGTGGGGCCGAGTTTGACTTTTGGTTTGGGACATATGTGGATATTAGAAAGTTGTTGAGGGCTTTTGGAGAATATCACTAAGCATTTTGAGCAAGCAAGCCATTAAGCAACACCTCATCCCCTTTTAATAGTATTGGCTTTTCCTATGGACTCAATGTGATCTTGGATCACTAAAATGAAAATGTAGAGTCTTGAGCTTGAGCCAATATGTGTCCTTAGCATTTTGAGGGGTCCACATTCCTAGTCCATGCCATGCCAATCATTGAACTTTCTGAAATGATCATCTTTAAAGAGCATTAGTTCAATGAGCTAATGTTGTTAGGAATTACCAAAACAACCTAGGGATAGTTGCACTTTCAATCTCCCCCTTTTTGGTAATTGATGAAAACATATAGATCGAAGCTTTGACAAATGATGATAAGATTGAAATACATCGTCGCTTTGAGAAGTATGTGATAACCAAGAGCTTCCCCTAAATTTGTGCATTATTTAAAATTTGCTTTTGAATGCAAATGCACAATCGATTAGGATCATGGGTTACTCTTCCATGTCACATACTTCTTGGTGGAGCGCTCAAAATGATAGAAAGTAAAATATGCACTCATCACCAAGCAAAGTGAATTATCATACACGAGAGATAGATAATAGCATCATTTAAGCAAGCATTAAGGTATGATATGATCAAACACATGATCATACAAGTATCTCACACACATAACCATAGAGTAAATTGTAGCACCGAACAATCAAACAAAGTAGCAAGCAAAAACCAAAGAAAGCAAAAAGAATCAAGGCTCTCTCTTTCTCTCGAAGCCTATGATCTATACAATTTTCTCCCTTTGGCAACAAGTTACCAAAAAGCTTGAAAATGCATAGTGCTATGCGTCTGTCCAGGCTTGATCTTCGGGAGGAGGCGTTGAGAGGACTCCACGGACGAATGCATCTATGGAGGTTGGTGGAGCTGGCGGAGTGGCAGCTGGAGGTGGCACTGAAGCTATTGCTGCTGGTGCTAAAGTAGTAGCTCTAGTGTCAGGTATGGGCACTACAGTAGATCTCTGCACTCTCTGAAAGATATTTGTCGTGTCTCTATCCTCAGCCTCTTCCTTGAGATTCTCAACAGTTGCTTGGATCTCCGTGACCTTCACATCTAGATCATAGAATTTTGCCTCAATGATCCTATCCAGGCTTGCTTGATTCTGAGTCAAGTTGGCCAAACTCTTTTCAATCCTCAGAGTGGCCTCAAGCAGATGATTGAGTTGATCTTGATTGGTCTTAGGAGCTCCAGAAGCACTTGCTTGCTTGGTTGCCTTTGCTTGAGTAATCTTATCTTGGCCCTCAACTAAAGTAGGATGGAATGCATCCATGACAACTTCATTGTCCTCGAAATCTGGCCTAAGACGAAGATGCCTCTTGTCAAGAAGATATGTCCCTTTCTCCACCGTGGAGTTGATTAGCATCTGAATGTGAGGGGCATATCCACAAGACCTTTTTTGGTCAGCTGTTGTCCTCTTGATTGTCTCTACAATCAGACTCATGACGTTGAACTTCTCAGGAACGTCAAACATGTGGAGCAAGTTGATGGGGTGACCTCGGATCATTCTACGATCTCCTGACTTGGGCAGCAAAGTGTGCCTCAGTATTGTGTTGATTGTGGTCAATACAGACAATGGATGATATATGGAGCCAAACTTGTGAGTTTTCACTTTTTTGTCAGGAATGGGCTTGTACATATTTGCCATAGAGTTTGGATCCATCCTGGACTTGGCATATACATCAGTGTCATTCTCATTCTCCTTGGGGGCATTGATCAAACTTGCCCATTCAGCCACAGTTGATTGGTACCTCATACCCTCGGTCATCCATACAATCTTACCATATGGATAGAAATGATCAGTCGAGTAGAATTGCATGATCATCTCATCGTTCCATCGAGTCGGTTTCTTTCCCACAAATTTATCAACTTCATTTTGCCTGAAGCTCTCATGAACACTTGGAAAGAAGTCAGCAGGTTTATCGATGTACATCCCGTCAACCCATTTCATTTCACGGACAATGGGCTCCTTGTCCAATAGCACTATCTCATAGAAGTCCTGTTGTTCCTTAGTGTGAAACATGTAATCCACAACAATCTTCCTCCTTGTGGCATATGGATCAGTCCGTCTCCATCTTCTTAGACCTGCATCCATACTCAATTTCATGCTCTCGGGAAGAAGATGGGCATCACTATGATATGGAATCTTTGGCTTGAGGCTTATGAGCATCATAGACTCAGCATCGTATGAGGATTCTTGATCTGAATCTTCATCTCCCTCAGGAACATCTGGCACTGGGGCCTTGTTCTTCTCAGCTGCTGGAATGTCTCTAGTGGACCTCTTGGCTGCAGAAGCTTTGGGGCAGCTTTGGGCTTAGATGGAGAAGCCTTGGCTTTGATGGCATCCCCCATCAACTTCTTAGTCTTTGCAGCAGGTGCAACATGCTCTTTAGTATCTTCTTCAACTTCATCATCATCATCATCTCTCATATATTGCTTGCCAACCACTCTAGCTGTGGTCTTTCTAGCTCTCTTCTTTATTCCTGCAGGCTCATCATCTCTGGTTTCAAGAGTGAACACCATTGTTTCATGAGTTGATGCTCTGGCCTTAGACATTGGAGCTCTCTTGGCAGGGGCCTTCTTGTTCAATCCAGGCTTTGTTGAAGCAATTGTGCCATATTCCTTCCTGGCAACTTTCTTCTTTGGCTGACTTCTTCAACTTCAAAAGCTTCATCCTCTGAATCTGAAGTTTTCTTCTTCCTTGATTTGGTAGCAGCCTTTGGAAGGTTAGTTGGAGTGCTCCTGCTACTCTCATAGTAGATTCTATTTGAGGGACCAGAGCCCTCACTCAACTATGCTTGCTCTTCTGACCTGTTCTGGCTGTCACTTTGATCAGACATGGCTGACACTGAAAGCTGATCCTCTGAATAGATGTAGATGGGATAGAGTGGATGAGCATCACAAAGTGCAGAGTTTTTGTAAAACAAATGAGATAAAATCTTAGTTTTGGGTTTCTACAGAAGGCATTTCGGAGCTACCGATTTGTTAAACTCGGTGACACCGAAGCAACTTTGGAGTCTAAACTAGTGAAATCGATCAGACCGAGACATAGTTCGGTGACTCCGAGTTTGCTAGGGTTTCACTGAGGATTGAACTCGATCACTCTGATTTGCAAGTTTCGGTCAGACCAAACCTTACATGTGCAAAGGCCTAAGCCAAATCGGTGAGACCGATTTCTACAACTCGGTTGGTCTGAGATGACTTCGGCGGAAACCTAACCCTAGAAATCTGAATCAAAACTAATCTAAACGGAGTTTTCGCTAGACAGGATGATCTCATACGTGGCAAGAACCATGGCATTGACTTTGTGCTTAGAATTGGAGGTAAAGATTGCACAAAGGTCGAGCTCATACCCTAACTTGGCGGTGAGCTCGCTACGGCAGCACTGGCGGTGCTGAATTCCATTTACGGCAGCGTAGACCAGCAGTGGGAGGTCGCTGGCGGTGAGAAGACGATCCAGAGACCCGAGGCGGCAGAGTAGGACACGCGTGGGATGGAGGGTTTTGAAGAAATTTCCAAAATCACACCTGTCGGGACCCCGATCCTAAGTCACACAGGTCTAGCTTGTAACACCTCATATCACTTTGCGGCCTCACGCACGGTATCCCCACGGGGGCCACCTTACCTGGACCGGGACCGTTTGCGCATTTTGGCACACGTATATGATAGTGTCGCTAGCATCCATATGACAGAGATCCCGGGCCGACATGACTAGTTGTAAACCAAAAGTGGCGCTAAATTACAGAGACAGACATACATGACCCAGCAACGAACGTGTCGGTCATCAACGTATGAACCCAAGTCGTAGCAAGCTACAAGGACTTAAAGGAACAACGTGTGACATTTCCCCCAAGGGACAAACACAAGAACGAAGAAGGACACATGACAGCCAGCCTAAGTGTTCCGGAGCAGTAGCAAGCTACCAAGGCTTAGTGGAAGCACTAGGAGACATTTCCCTGTAAGATAGGCTACCAAGGGTAAACAACTAGGTGTCGGATCCCACACATAGCAATACACATTACACGTACGCATAACATGCAAGTATGTGCTGTACAACAAGGCATCACAACATAACTCAACAACTCATATAGATAAGGCCCTGAAGATCCATCATAGCATTTATTACGAAGAGGGGTCACATGACCCAACATACAGAGCATACAGGCAACGGAAGCATAAATGTCTGAGTACAGACAACTACAAAAGAAAAAGGCTGGGAAGCCTGACTATCTATAAGACTCTCCCGAGGGCACAAGATCGTAGCTGAGGTAACAAACTAAACGTCGAAGTCCACGCGGAACCACTAGTGAGACTGAAGTCTCTCTGCAAAACATAAATTAAGCAAACATGAGTACAAGGTACTCATCAAGACTTACATCAGAACTAACTACATATGCAACAATAACAACAAAAGGGGTGGTGGAGTTTGACTGCAGCAAGCCAGCTTTGACTCGGTGGCTATCCTGAACTATGACTGCAAGTAACTCTTTGAGGTGGCGCACACGAGTCCACATATTCACCAATCAAATACACCACTATGGATACATTCCCATCTACCTACGAGAAGGCCATCCATAGCACTCACACTTGTCTTGAGTATTTTAGAGTATCCACTTTCACTTTTCTATGTACCACGTAAGCATCCAAGAAGTCCATAACCGCGGACCCGGCTATTCGAATAGATCATGATAACCCTGCAGGGGTGTACTTATTCACACACGCTCTCGCCACTTACCGCCATGTACACGTCGTGTATCTCGGCAACCTTCAAGCGGAAGCCTGGCGAGGGTGTCGGCCACGACCTGACTAACCACAAAAGACTCTAGTCCAGGTTTATTGCCTATTCGGGTTCCATCCGTAAGGAGATCCGACCGGGGTGTCTCTCATGGCCCCAAACGATGTGTGCAGGGTTCCCAAGCCCACCTCGACAGATGGATCTATGGTTGGTACACCGTGCCACGGTGCCTAGTCTACCCCAAGCCCACATGTACCGTGTACCACATGGTAGACTACTAGCACTACCTACAAACACCAGAAACTAGTTGCAACTCCTAGACAGAGATCTAGTTGATTAATAAGTCGAGAGGGGTCGAGTTACCGGAACCCAATGTGTGGTAGTAGCTAGTCATTGGACAACTTACACAGAACTCGATTCTTAAGGACGGTTCCAGTGAGACAACCCACCATGTACTCATACATGGCCTCTCACCGCTACCTTTACCAAAACGTGTTCACACACTTAGCTGTCAACAGTAGGACATGTTCATAACTTTCCAATTCATCCCCGATGAATCAGACCTGACACAACTCTAAGCAATAGCAGGCATGACATACAAGCATGGATGAGTAGGCACAACATGGCTCAAACAACTCCTACTCATGCTAGTGGGTTTCAACTATTTACTTTGGCAATGACAGGTCATGCAGAGGAAAGGGGTTCAGCTACCGCAGCAAAAAGCAGTTCGATCGTTGTTGTCCTAATGCAGTAAAGGAGAGCAGGAGCGAGAGAGTGGGATTGTATCAGGATGCTCAATGGGGGTTTGCTTGCCTGGCACTTCTGAAGATAGTAATAGTTCTTCATCGGTGTCATCGAACTCATCGTCGATACGTCGTCTACTGAGAGGGGACAGATACCGGCAACAGAGAAGGAACACAATCAATGCAATGCAACAATATGATGCATGATCATGACATGGCAATATGATGTGGTTGGAGCTAATGCAACTAGCAACAATTTAAATGAAGTTGGTTTGAATCCGATATTCAAATTCAAACTCCACATGTGGTTATTTAAATGCCATTTAATTGATTTGACCTGAACAGAAGGTTTAACTTGTTCAAACATGCATGAAAATGCCATAAACAGATTCCTTGATTTTTTCTGATCATTTTTCATATATAAATTATTTTCATTGGAGTTATAGATTATTTTCATTGATTTTTAGAAGTTTTAACTATTTTCTGAATAAATAAATCATTTCTAATTTATTTGAAATCCCAAAAAACAATTACTGCATCAGCAATGCGTTAGGCTGAAGACAGCAGGTCAACTGATCGATCCAGGTCAAACTTGACCGATGGGACCCACCTGTGAGTGTCTCAACTAATTAACTAAGTTAATTAACAGTAACTTAAACCTAACACTAATTAGTCAGAGGTCTGGGCCCACACGTCAGTGAGCCATGGGCTAATCCCACTTTCATTAAACCTAAACTAGCTAATTAGTAGGGACTGGCCCCACACATCAGTGACTCAGCTGAGTCTGTTATTGGTCAAAACGGTCAAACCCGCCGGCGTTTAGCCGCCGGCGAGGTCGAACGCGGCGGAGGGCTGCGGAAACGGGCTGTGGTGCCCCGTTCGCAGCGTGGCTGGGCTCATTCGAGAGCCCAGACCAGCGCGCGTCGGGTGGGGGCGCCAGCCGGGCCTGGGGTGGCCGGAGGCGAGAGCGATGAGCTCGGCCGCGGCGGCCGGAGCTCGGGCGAGGTTGGAAAGGGTACTATGGGGCACGGCGGGGGCGAAATGCTGGGTGCTACGGCCTCCTGGTGAGGTGCTAAGCATGGTGACGCGCTCGGTTTCGAGCTTACGCGTTTGTGGCCACGACGGCGACATGGCCGGCGGAGCTGAGCTTCGGTCGGAGGTGGAGCCGCGGCTAGGGAACGTGGGAAGGCAGGGAAAGAGTGTTAAACGATGGCGGAGCTCACAGTGATCACAAGGAGGATCTCGGCTTGCTTGTGGACGGCCTGGGGCAGACGAATCGACCGGCGGCATCTCGGATGCCCGAGGTTGAAGACGACGACGAAGCGGAGCCCTCCGGCTTGTTTCATTCGGCTTGGGGATGTAGTGCTCGATTGCGGAGCTTCTGGACACGGTCACGGGACGAGGGGTGGCCGGTGGTCATGGCTACGGCGAGCGGCGGCGACGGTGGCGTTCGGCCATGTCTGGAAGGGAGTGAGGGAGAGGCAAGGGGTAGGACTGGAGAGGCCGGCTCGATCCAGACGACAGCGGCGAGATGTTTCGCGGCGTCGCACTGTCCTCGGGCGACCAGGCAGGCAGGTGGCGTGGCGGCACGGCCGTGCGCACGCCGCGGCCACATGCCTGGCCGACTGGCGCCAGGAGGACGACGGTGGTGGTGGGCTGGGCCTGTGGGCCGCACGGAGCTGGGCCGCCTCTGCTGCTGGAAAGCGCCAGGTAAGTTACCCTCTCTCTCTCTCTCTCTGATTTTCTCATTTTTGTTTCTGTTTTCTATTTTTTTGCTATTGTTTGAATTTGGTTTACTAACCAAATTTGGTTTACTCACCCCCACTAAACAAGAATGTCGTCCCGAGATTCAAGACGTGAGGTAAGAAGACAGAGGGGACACAAAGCCATCACAAACTTCTCGTTTCAACTATCCTCCTCGAAGCTGTTGATTCATTGCATCATGTTGATCTTGGCATCCTTGCTTTCGAATTCTTTGTCCAACACGGTGACGATGAAAGAAACTCTACAAAATTGATCTCCAGAAAGATCGAGCAACTCAAGATCAACTCATGGAGTGAGACGTTGAAACATCTCCTGAGTTGAGACACGGAACACACATCCAAAGGAATGGAGTGAAACAAACGATGAAGGTTCACTTGGTAGGCAATAATTCCACACTTAAAGAAGATGGTGATCGAGGTCACCAGACGGGGTACCTTAGAGAAGGTGACTCGTAGAGTTATTCCCTTAAGTGGCAAAAAGAATTACTTTTGATACATAGATCATTAAAACTCTTTATACCAGCCTAAGGCAATCACAATCGATCGTTTGGCGGAGTTCAAGGAATGACATATCCGGATTCGAATGGATGATATGGACTACCTTTTTGAAGACAACGCGATGGATGATTTTGCTTATCATCGGAAATGGATTGAACCCATTGTAAGATGGCACATTGGCGGTGCAAGCTGGGAACAAAATGCAAATGCTGGGAATGATTCTGGTAACTGGGAAGAAACCCAACAGTAGAGAGTGAATCTACTCTTGGAGAGGCTATAGCATGACCAAGAACACTGGGAGCAATCCCGGTTAGTGCCGGTGATAACACCTAGTGCTTGTGCGTGATATGAAGAACTTGAGCATTCCCATATTCATCAAGGTTCTACCAATATCCGTGTCAAGGATCCTGGCAACACCGCATACTACCATGATGAATAACGATGGACGATGTAGATGCAAAGGAAGATAACACTTTCTCAGATTTCACCTTACCGGAGCCAAGGGCAAAATCTGGATGATCGACCGAGAGACATTTAGCACTCCGCTTCTAATGTTCTCCTTGATGTGCTAGCACAACCCATTTATTTAAAATGGTTTGGTACCTAGAACATCAAGTAAAAGGTCGGACTTCAGGAGCACAAAAATCCATAAGGAACAACTAGGGAGTAAATCCTACGAAGTCCTTATGGGGAGGTGGCCAAATTCTTCAATCAAGATACTACAACAATAGGTCTTCCGGCTGGGTGTGTTGGGCACGACATCCACTTTATGGGTTATCGAGGGACCAATATTATAGTTCTTGGAAAATGCTCCAACCATCATATCTGCCTGAGATTCAGGTCTGGTTGGTGTCAGGATATTCCAGACTCATCAAGTCTAGGAAAAAAATGAAATTTTGCAACACAAATTGACGAGACGGCGTTGCGAGATTCTCGGGGAGTGAACTACGATATCAAGCTCCAAAACATGAGCTGGTTCTGCTACACACATGTGAACACGTTGTCGCAGACAAGCATGGCCACGTAGTAGTCTTATAATAAAACACTACCGAGTTCAGGTGGGGAACCATTATCAAGGATATCTAAGTCCTTGCATAAGTCTTGCTCTTAAGAAGAAACTTCTTCTCCTTGAATAAATCAATCAGTGGCTTGGTGTGCTAGGAAATACCGATGGGATGGAGGTAGCTAATCTCTCAAGCCATAGCATACTTCGCACATGCATGACTGACTTGGGATGATTCCGGAGGAAGCAAACCTAACTTTCTCGAACTCATGGCGGCAACTTGCACCTAATGCACGTGAACTGGGAGAAAGTCACTTCTTTCATCCAACGCATGCTTCATGAACAAAACATGAAGGCAATGCTTACAAAGTTTCCAACACTAGCCTAATGTCCAACAAAACATGGAGAGGATAAGGATGTTTGTCGATGGGCTCAACAATAATTCATCCAAGTTTCCATATAGATGGAATTCTATGACAATGTGAACAAGGTGATAGCATTGGTCAGACCAAGAGATATAACGGTGTATGCTTGAGGAATCAACCAAGAGTAAGACAACGTTACGAATATCATTGGTTCTGCTTTGACTTGGAGATAACCCATACTCAAATCAAAGTCTAGACAAGACAATAGATCCACAAATGATCACGAAGATTAATTGAAGAAGATATCATCTATCTTCAATACACACACAAGATATCCCTTTGGAGAGAGCTATGTGGATTAAGCTTTTATCTTCCAACTCTCCAAGTTGTTGTTTAGCTTAACCAACTAGCTCAGGATATCCAACACAGATTCTTGGAGAAGGGGTGGTTTACAAGAAAACCAACATGATCACAAGCTCAACATAACGATCAGGGAACAACCTGGTGGTACTTCCGAGAAGATATCCGGAAAATCACGAACCACCAATATGTTACTAAGCTCGCAAACAATCTTACTTTTTAGGGCAAGATGATATGATCACAAGAGTGAGGGATTTATGCAATCCTAACTCATTGATCGAAAAGTGCATCAGGAAATATGGACAAGGTAGCATGATCAATCTTGGAATGATGGTTCAGTAACCAGCACTCTAAGAATGAGATTATCGTCCATTAACCACCAAGCAACAGGGTTGCTAGGAGTATTGATTTCACACATCACAATTCACTTGTCGGTATTCCGGTTATAACAACGCGGAGACCGAGGAATGAACGACGATGGTGAGAAGTATTACTATATCAAGAGTTCATAGGAGGTTGTGCAATTCCCATGACATTCGTGATATAAAGATGGTAATACTCCAAGGTAGAACAGATTAGAAGATGGATTAACATTCTTCATCTGCGGAGTACAACTTCTTTGACCCAATCCTAGGAATGGGTGAGGTACTGGAGTTTATTTCTCCTAGTCATTCCAGAATAGAATGGCTTGACGGACCACAAGAGTAAAAGGCATCGATGAACACGAATGCACAACTACTCCTGACTATCAACTGATAGACGTGATCATAATACGACTAAAAAGGGACAACTCGAGGGAACATATAACTTTCCGAGTAGTGGATGCACAGGTTGGTATGTCGAGCAAAGCTCAACATATTTCCTCCGGATAACCCATGCAGAAAGTAGAATTGGCAGAGTCACAATATGAATGGAGTACTACTCAGGAGCACTCTGGTTGTGATCCTTTGGTCCGGGAGAACTTCTGCCAAGGATGGTTCATGGTATTTGGAAGAATGATATACCAAGGACCTCGAGGACTATCACAAGATTACTAATATCCTAAAGGGGCGAGCAAATACTACCAACAGGAGGTAAGTGGAGTGAGTCTTGGGTTCAAGAACCCAGGAGTAGAATGCCTACTAACTAAATGGCATCTCGGGATGCTTTCGAGAATGATGGCCAGAATCATCACACTGGAATATAGAGTATTGTTAGATTACTGGGTGATTCTCTGAGATACCTAGGGTCATAATAATAACTCTATCATATTTATTGAGGTAACAGAGTACCTCAACACACTAGTTAGTGTGGTTAATCTGGCCCAATGGAGCATCGAGAACAGGAAGAAGGGATTTGCAAATGCATCAGACCATTTAGAAACCTGGGATGACTCGGACAGCATAACGACTGCAAATGCTCGAAAATACTTTTAAGACTCAAGGAAAAAAGGTAGCATAACCACTTAGCATCATAATGTCAAGGTTCTAAGACCAACAGTTTATCAAACAGAAGTAGTAGAAACTGAACTGAGGGTTGAATCCACAATTAACGTGATCCTGATAATTAGAATGAGAATCCTAGTTTCTTAACCCCCGTAGAAAGAAGAAGGTGACTCTGATCAGAAGGTCATAGGGTAAAGGAGTAAAAAGAGCCTTACGTTCCCTTCCATAATCAATTCCCTTATTATAACTAAAGAGTTTCTAGACACGACTTCGACCAGTTTGGCTTGCTAATCATACAGGCAGTCAGGCTCTGATACCAAAGCTGTCGGGACCCCGATCCTAAGTCACACAGGTCTAGCTTGTAACACCTCATATCACTTTGCGGCCTCATGCATGGTATCCCCACGGGTGCCACCTTACCTGGCCCGGGACCATTTGCGCATTTTGGCACATGTATATGATAGAGTCGCTAGCATCCATATGACAGAGAACCCGGGCCGACATGACTAGTTATAAACCAAAAGTGGCGCTAAATTACAGAGACAGGCATACATGACCCAACAACGAACGTGTCGGTCATCAACGTGTGAACCCATGTCATAGCAAGCTACAAGGACTTAAAGGAACAACGCGTGACATTTCCCCTATGGGACAGACACAGGAACGAAGAAGGACACATGCCGGCCAGCCTAAGTGTTCCGGAGCAGTAGCAAGCTACCAAGGCTCAGTGGAAGCACTAGGAGACATTTCCCTGTAAGATAGGCTACCAAGGGTAAACAACTAGGTGTCGGATCCCACGCATAGCAATACACATTACACGTACGCATAACATGCAAGTATGTGCTGTACAACAAGGCATCACAGCATAACTCAACTACATATATAGATAAGGCCCATGAGAGCCATCATAGCATTTATTACAAAGAGGGGTCACATGACCCAACATACAGAGCATACAGGCAACGGAAGCATAACATGTCTGAGTACAGACAACTACAAAAGAAAAAGGCTGGGAAGCCTGACTATCTACAAGACTCTCTCGAGAGCACAAGATCGTAGCTGAGGTAACAAACTAAACGTTGAAGTCCATGCGGAACCACTAGTGAGACTAAAGTCTTTCTGCAAAACATAAATTAGGCAAACGTGAGTACAAAGGTACTCAGCAAGACTTACTTCAGAACTAACTACATATGGAACAGTAACAACAAAAGGGGTGGTGGAGTTTGACTGCAGCAAGCCAGCTTTGACTCGTTGGCTATCCTGAACTATGACTGCAAGTAACTCTTTGAGGTGGTGCACACGAGTCCACATATTCACCGACCAAATACACCACTATGGATCCATTCCTGTCTACCTATGAGAAGGCTATCGATAGCACTCACACTTGTCTTGAGTATTTTAGAGTATCCACTTTCACTTGTCTATGTACCATGTAAGCATCCAAGAAGTCCATAACCGCGGACCCGGCTATTCGAATAGATCATGATAACCCTGCAGGGTGTACTTCTTCACACACGCTCTCGCCACTTACCGCCATGTACACGTCGTGTATCTCGGCAACCTTCAAGTGGAAGCCTGGCTAGGGTGTCGGCCACGACCTGACTAACCACAAAAGACTCTAGTCCAGGTTTATCGCCTATTCGGGTACCATCCGTAAGGAGATCCGGACGGGGTGTCGCTCACGGCCACAAACGATGTGCGCAGGGTTCCCAAGCCCACCTCGACGGATGGATCTACGCTTGGTACACCGTGCCACGGTGCCTAGTCTGTCCCAAGCCCACATGTACCGTGTGCCACTTGGTAGACTACTAGCACTACCTACAAACACGAGAAACTAGTTGCAACTCCTGGATAGAGATCTACTTGATTAATAAGTCGAGAGGGGTACCGGAACCCAATGTGTGGTAGTAGCTAGTCATTGGACAACTTACACAGAACTCAGTTCTTAAGGATGGTTCCAGTGAGACAACCCACCATGTACTCCTACATGGCCTCTCACCGCTACCTTTACCAAAACGTGTTCACACACTTAGCTCTCAACAATAGGACATGTTCATAACTTTCCAATTCATCCCCGATGAATCATACCTGACACAACTCTAAGCAATAGCAGGCATGACATACAAGCATGGATGAGTAGGCACAACATGGCTCAAACAACTCCTACTCATGCTAGTGGGTTTCAACTATTTACTGTGGCAATGACAGGTCATGCGGAGGAAAGGGGTTCAGCTACCGCAGCAAAAAGCAGTTCAATCGTTGTTGTCCTAATGCAGTGAAGGAGAGCAGGAGCGAGAGAGTGGGATTGTATCAGGATGCTCAATGCGGGTTTGCTTGCCTGGCACTTCTGAAGATAGTAATAGTTCTTCATCGGTGTCATCGAACTCATCGTCGGTAGGTCGACTACTGAGAGGGGACAAATACCGGCAACAGAGAAGGAACACAATCAATGCAATGCAACAATATGATGCATGATCATGACATGGTAATATGGTGTGGTTTGAGCTAATGCAACTAGCAACAATTTAAATGAAGTTGGTTTGAATCCAAGATTCAAATTCAAACTCCACATGTGGTTATTTAAATGCCATTTAATTGATTTGACCTGAACAGCAGGTTTAACATGTTCAAACATGCATGAAAATGCCATAAACAGATTCCTTGAATTTTTCTGATCATTTTTCATATATAAATTATTTTCATTGGAGTTATAGATTATTTTCTGTGATTTTTAGAAGTTTTAACTATTTTCTGAATAAATAAATCATTTCTGATTTATTTGAAATCCCAGAAAATAATTACTCCATCAGCACTGTGTCAGGCTGAGGTCAGCAGGTCAACTGACTAGTCCAGGTCAAACCTGACCGGTGGGACCCACCTGTCAGTGTCTCAACTAATTAACTAAGTTAATTAACACTAAATTAAACCTAACACTAATTAGTCAGGGGTCTGGGCCCACACGTCAGTGAGCCACGGGCTAATCCCAGTTTAATTAAACCTAAACTAGCTAATTAGTAGGGACTGGCCCCACACATCAGTGACTCAGCTGAGTCTGTTAGTGGTCAAAACGGTCAAACACGCCGGCGTTTAGCCGCCGGTGTCGGTGTACTAAGATAGGGGTACCTTAGTACCCCAACTTGTGCACGGGCAGTAGCAGCTTCCCGCGGCAGGGTTTACCACGTGCTCGCCAAGTACCTTTCCGGTCCTTATGAAGCCATTCAAGAACAAAGTATACAAGTCAGAAGATCAAGACCCCGGCAAGTGGAGCTTGCCGGGAAGGCCGTACCAGGCTCAAGGTTATCACTTTAACACAAGGCCCTGGCAAGAGGAGCTTGCCAGGAGGACCAAGGAACACATATCTCAAGAAATGCCTCGGCGCACCATGCGCCCCGGCGAGACCCGGAGAGCGACAAGCATCCGGGCCGGGCAAGATCATTACCCTGGCAAGGTGCTTGCCGGGGAAACCTATGCTGTGTGCCCGCGCTCCAGCTCATCAATCCACGCGTCGCCCTGGGGCCCTTCCAGGGGCACGTGGCGGATGGCTGTGCAGCCTGGGGAACACGGTGGCAAGCTACGGTGACGAGGCTACCGCCGTGGCGAACGGAGAAGCATGGACGGACACTTTTGGGGTCGACGGCGAAGGGCATTTAATGCCCTTGTCCCCCACTGTCAAGGTTAGGTGAAAACCACTGTTCATCCACTGTTCACGCACTATTCCCGCACTATTACAACTACCACCAAAATTACACTTTTGGCCTCCTCTACGTTGACACCTGTCGGTGACCCCTTGAGCTATAAAAGGAGGCCCATGCACAACGTAGAAAGGGTTCGAAACTTAGACAACTCTCTCGCTCGGTGTAGCTAGTACTGTAACTCTTCCAGCTCCCGAGCTCAAGAACTCAATACAACCTAAGGCAGGAGTAGGGTTTTACGCGTCCGCGCGGCCCGAACCTGGGTAAACTGCCCGCGTGTGCCCCTCGATCTGCTCTCCGTGCTTCCTCCGCTCCCTTACCGCAACGTAGAAGGGGCTCCGGTCCCATAGGTGCTCGTGGGAGGACAGTTTCCCCCGACATCCTTGGCGCGCCAGGTAGGGGGGCGTCGAGGTTGTGCGAACCTGATCCGGCGCTCACGCGGGCGCATTCTTCATCAACCTCTCCAGCTTCATCAACTTCATCAGCTACAACAACATGGCTCCGAAGAAGAAAGCTTCGGAGGTCGGAGGCCCGTCTGCGTCGATTCCACCGCCACCAGAACCGACGGTTGGTGGAGGAGACGCCGGCGGAAGGGTGGTCGCCGGCGAGGAAACTCGCGGCGCCACCATGTCCAAGGACAAGACGGATGACCGGGCGAATTCCAAAGCCTCGGTGTCCGTGGACGCACCACGTCTCTCTCAGGAGGTACAAGGCCAGCAGCGCCGTGGTACAGGAGGTACCATACGCTTGCTGGGACAAGGACAGACCGGAGGATCACGGGATGCTCAAGGCCATCGTCCTGGTACGAGCAAGGCGCGGTCGCCGGGGCGAGAAACTGCTCCTTCTAACCCTGTTAGAAGTCCGAGCATATCTCGCTCCTCGCACCGCTCGCCGCCGCTCCCCTCCTCTCCAGCAGAAGCTCTCGCAAGAGCACAACTGCTCCTCGATTTCCCTCTAGCGGCAGATAAAGCCGAGGACTGGAGGGCGACGATCCAAAGCCTCATCGCCTTCGCCAACAACGACACGCCGCAGCAGCCGGCGACATCGCGGCCACGGCAAGTCGACCAGACGAAGGCCGATGGGGACAAAACTGCCGGGGGTGCAACTACCGTGCACTCCCCACCGCGGAAGCAGAAGATGCCACCCCGCCGGATTAACGTTGACGACGACTCCACGGCGTTGTCGGATCCGCGGGCTCGTCGGGACCAGCACCAAGTCCTTGACGACAGTCGGCAAGAGGACGCTCGGACCCGCATCGAGCGCCGACGAGAAGCCCGGTGACAATCAGATCAACGCGCTGGGACCGCTGTCGATACGCACGCGCCCGGTGAACCAGGCGACTTGCCGTACGCGGCAGGTTGCCCTGCGTTCACCCGTGAGCTGCGGCGCGTCCAGTGGCCCAGCATGAAAAACTTCAAGCCCGACGTACCCGAGAAGTATGACGGCAAGACGCACCCCTCGGAGTTCCTCAGCATCTACACCATCGCGGTGCAGGCTGCCGGGGGACGCGACGAGAAGATACTGGCTAACTACTTCCCGCTTGTGCTTAAGCCAAACGTTCGCTCTTGGCTTATGCACTTGCCGGAGAGCTCCATTTCTTCGTGGGCAGATCTGTGCCACCAGTTTGTTGGCGCCTTCACAGGCGGCCACAAACCCCACGGCCAGGAGAGCGATCTCCACATCTTGGCCCAGAAGGAAGGAGAACCCCTGCGCAAGTACATCCAGAGGTTCAGCCACGTGCAACACAACATTCCCGACGTCCACCCTGCCGCGGTTATCAGCGCGTTCCACCAGAACGTGCGTAACCGCCGCATGAGGGAGGAAATGGCCATGACCAAGATCCGGGACGTCAGCGAGCTCTACGCTCTGGCTGACAAGTGCGCGCGTGCCGAAGAGGGGAGGAGACTCCCCGGAGAGGATGCTGGCGTAGGAGGAAGCGACAGCGAGGGTGCCACCCCAGCAAAGAAGAGCCGGCGGCGGAACAACAGAAAGAAGAAGAACAAGGAGGTGCTAGTCGTCGAGCAGTCCGGCAAGGAGGCTCCCGCCAAGAAGGCACAGGCTGGCGGCTCCGGCAAGGAGCCTGTGAAGGAAATATGCCCTAGAGGCAATAATAAAGTTGTTATTTATATTTCCTTATATCATGATAAATGTTTATTATTCATGCTAGAATTGTATTAACCGGAAACTTAGTACATGTGTGAATACATAGACAAAACAGTATGTCCCTAGTATGCCTCTACTAGACTAGCTCATTGATCAAAGATGGTTATGTTTCCTAGCCATAGACATGAGTTGTCATTTGATCAACGGGATCACATCATTAGGAGAATGTTGTGATGGACAAGACCCATCCGTTAGCATAGCACTATGATCGTTTAGTTTTACTGCTATTGCTTTCTTCATGACTTATACATGTTCCTATGACTATGATATTATGCAACTCCCGAATACCGTAGGAACACCTTGTGTGCTATCAAACGTCACAACGTAACTGGGTGATCATAAAGATGCTCTACAGGTGTCTCCGAAAATATTCGTGGTGTTGGCATAGATCAAGATTAGGATTTGTCACTCCGAGTGTCGGAGAGGTATCTCTGGGCCCTCTCGATAACACACATCACAATAAGCCTTGCAAGCAAAAGACTAATGAGTTAGTCACGAGATGATGTGTTACGGAACGAGTAAAGAGACTTGCCGGTAACGAGATTGAACTAGGTATAGAGATTCCGACGATCGAATCTCGGGCAAGTAACATACCGATGACAAAAGGAACAACGTATGTTGTTATGCGGTTTTGACCGATAAAAGATCTTCGTAGAATATGTATGAGCCAATATGAACATCCAGGTTCCGCTATTGGTTATTGACCGGAGATGAGTCTCGGTCATGTCTACATAGTTCTCGAACCCGTAGGGTCCGCACGCTTAACGTTTGATGACGATCGGTATTATGAGTTTATGAGTTTTGATGTACCGAAGGTAGTTCGGAGTCCCGGATGAGATCACGGACATGACGAGGAGTCTCGGAATGTCCGAGACATAAAGATTGATATATTGGACGACTATATTCGGACACCGGAAGTGTTCCGGAAAAGTTTCGGATTTAACGGGATTGCCGGAGGGGGTTACCGGAACCCCCTACGAGGGGGGATGGTCCATAGTGGGCCTTAAGGGAAAGAGAGAGGCAGCCCATAGGGCTGGCTGGCGCCCCACCTAGGGTTCCTAGTTAGACTAGGATTGGGGGGGGGGCGCCACCTATCCTTTTTCCTTTCCCTCTCTTCCTTCTTTTGGTGATTCCTACTAGGAATAGGATTGCAATCCTATTCCTAGTAGGATTGCAACCCTAGCCGCACCAAACAAGGGCCGGCCGGCCTCCCCCCTTGCTCCTTTATATACGGGGGCAGGGGGGCACCCAAAGACACACAAGTTGAATTGTTCCAGCCGTGTGCGGTGCCCCCCTCCACAAAAACACACCTCGGTCATACCGTCGCGGTGCTTAGGCGAAGCCCTGCGCCGGTGAATACATCATATCCGTCACCACGCCGTCGTGCTGACGAAACTCTCCGGTGAAGCTCAACTGGATCAAGAGCTCGTGGGACGTCATCAAGCTGAACGTGTGCTGAACGCGGAGGTGCCGTACGTTCGGTGCTTGATCGGTTGAATCGCGAAGAAGTTCGACTACATCAACCACGTCACTTGACGCTTCCGCTTCTGGTCTACGAGGGTACGTAGACACACTCTTCCCTCTCGTTGCTATGCATCTGGTAGATAGATCTTGCGTGATCGTAGAAATTTTTTAAAATACTACGTTCCCCAACAGTGGCATCATGAGCCAGGTCTATGCGTAGATGATATGCACGAGTAGAACACAATGAGTTGTGGGCGATACTAGTCATACTGCTTACCAGCATGTCATACTTTGCTTCGGCGGTATTGTGAGATGAAGCGGCCCGGACCGACATTACGCGTACGCTTACGCGAGACTGGTTTCACCGTTATGAGCACTCGTTGCTTAAAGTTGACTGGCGGGTGTCTGTCTCTCTCACTTTAGCTGAATCAAGTGTGGCTACGCCCGGTCCTTGTGAAGGTTAAAACAGCACATACTTGACGAAACATCGTTGTGGTTTTGTATGCGTAGGTAAGAACGGTTCTTGCTAAGCCCGTAGCAGCCACGTAAAACTTGCAACAACAAAGTAGAGGACGTCTAACTTGTTTTTGCAGGGCATGTTGTGATGTGATATGGTCAAGACATGATGAGTTATACGTTTTTGTATGAGATGATCATGTTTTGTAAAGTTATCGGCAACTGGCTGGAGCCATATGGTTGTCGCTTTATTGTATGAAATGCAATCGCCATGTAATTGCTTTACTTTATCACTAAACGGTAGCGATAGTCGTAGAAGCAATAGTTGGCGAGACGACAACGATGCTACGATGGAGATCAAGGTGTCGCGCCGGTGACGAAGGTGATCATAACGGTGCTTTGAAGATGGAGATCAAAAGCACAAGATGATGATGGCCATATCATGTCACATATTTTGATTGCATGTGATGTTTATCTTATTATGCTTCTTATTTTGCTTAGAACGACGGTAGCATTATAAGATGATCCCTTACTAAATTTCAAGGTATAAGTGTTCTCCCTGAGTATGCACCGTTGCGAAAGTTCGTTGTGCCGAGACACCACGTGATGATCGGGTGTGATAAGCTCTACGTTCAAATACAACGGGTGTAAGCCAGTTTTGCACACGCGGAATACTCGGGTTAAACTTGACGAGCCAAGCATATGCAGATATGCCCTCGGAACACTGGAGACCGAAAGGTCGAGCGTGAATCATATAGTAGATATGATCAACATAAAGATGTTCACCATTGAAACTACTGCATCTCACGTGATGATCGGACATGGTTTAGTTGATTTGGATCACGTGATCATTTAGATGACCGGAGGGATGTCTATCTAAGTGGGAGTTCTTTAATTAATATGATTAAATTGAACTTTAATTTATCATGAACTTAGTCCTGGTAGTATTAGCATATCTATGTTGTAGATCAATAGCTCGCGATGTTGCTCCCCGTTTATTTTTGATATGTTCCTAGAGAAAACTAAGTTGAAATATGTTAGTAGCAATGATGCGGAATTGTTCCGTGATCTGAGGATTATCCTCATTGCTGCACAGAAGAATTATGTCCTTGATGCACCGCTAGGTGACAGACCTATTACAGGAGCAGATACAGACGTTATGAACGTTTTGACAAAAGCTCGGTATGATGACTACTTGATAGTTTAAGTGCACCATGCTTTACGGCTTAGAACCGGGACTTCAAAAACGTTTTGAACGCCACGGAGCATATAAGATGTTCCAAGAGTTGAAATTAGTATTTCATACTCATGCCCGTGTCGAGAGGTATAAGACCTCTGACAGTACTTTGCCTACAAGATGGAGGAGAATAGCTCAACCAGTGAGCATGTGCTCAGATTGTCTGGGTACTATAATTACTTGAATCAAGTGGGAGTTATTCTTCCAGATAAGATAGTAATTGACAAAGTTCTCTAGTCACTATCACCAAGTTAGTAGAACTTCGTGATGAACTATAATATGCAAGGGATGACGAAAGTAATTCCCGAGCTCTTCGCGATGCTGAAATCGGCGAAGGTAGAAATCAATAAAAAGCATCAAGTGTTGTTGGTTAACAAGAACACTTGTTTCAAGTAAAGGGCAAAGGGATAGAAGGGGAACTTCAAGAAGAATGACAAGCAAGTTGTCACTCCCGTGAAGAAACCCAAAGCTAAACTCAAGCCTAAAACTAAGTGCTTCTACTGCAAAGGAAATGGTCACTAGAAGTGGAACTGCCCTAGATACTTGGCGGATAAGAAGGATGGCAAAGTGAACAAAGGTATATTTGATATACAGATTATTGATGTGTATTTTACTAGTGTTCATAGCAACCCCTCGGTATTTGATACTGGTTTAGTTGCTAAAAAGTAGTAACTCGAAATGGGAGTTGCATAATGAACAGAAACTAGTTAAAGGATGAAGTGACGATGTGTATTGGAAGTAAGTTCCAAGATTGATATGATCATCATCGCACACTCCCTATACTTTCGGGATTAGTGTTGAACCAAAATAAGTGTTATTTGGTGTTTGTGTTGAACATGAATATGATTTGATCATGTTTATTGCAATACGGTTATTCATGTAAGTTAGAGAATAATTGTTGTTCTGTTTACATGAATAAAACCTTCTATGGTCATACACCCAATGAAAATGGTTTGTTGGATCTCGATCGTGTGATACACATATTCATAATGTTGAAGCCAAAAGATGCAAGATTAATAATGATAGTGCAACTTATTTGTGGCACTGCCATTTAGGTCATATTGGTGTAAAGCGCGTGAAGAAACTCCATAGTGATGGACTTTTGGAATCCCTTGATTATGAATCACTTGGTGCTTGCGAACCATGCCTCATGGGCAAGATGACTAAAACTCCGTTCTCCGGAACTGTGGAGCGAGCAACAGAGTTGTTGGAAATCATACATACTGATGTATGCGAACCAATGATTGTTGAAGCTCGCGGCGGGTATCATTATTTTCTGACCTTCACTGATGATTTGAGCAGATATGGGTATATCTACTTAATGAAGCACAAATCTGAAACATTTGAAAAGTTCAAAGAATTTCAGAGTGAAGTGGAGAATCATCATAGCAAGAAAATAAGAGTTTCTACGATATGATCGTAGAGGTAAAATATTTGAGTTAGCGAGTTTGGCCTTCAGTAAAAACAATGTGAAATAGTTTCACTACTCACGCCACCTGGAACACCATAGTGTAATGGTGTGTCCGAACGTCATAACCGTACTTTATTAGATATGGTGCGATCGATGATGTCTCTTACCAATCTACCACTATCGCTTTTGGGGTTATGCATTAGAGACAGCTACATTCACGTTAAATAGGGCACCATCTAAATCCGTGGAGATGACACCGTATGAACTGTGGTTTGAGAAACCTAAGCTGTCATTTCTTTAAGTTTGGGACTGCGATGCTTATGTGAAAAAGTTTCAACATGATAAACTCGAACCCAAATCGGAGAAGTAAATCTTCATAGGATACCCAAAAGAAACTGTTGGGTACACCTTCTATCACAGATCCGAAGGCAATGTCTTTATTGCTAAGAGTGGATCCTTTCTAGAGAAAGAGTTTCTCTCGAAAGAAGTGAGTGGGAGGAAAGTAGAACTTGATGAGGTAATTGTACCTTCTCCCGGATTGGAAAGTAGTACATCACAGAAAATTGTTCCAGTGATTCCTACACCAATCAGTGAGGAAGTTAATGATAATGATCATGAAACTTCGGATCAAGTTTCTGCTGAACGTCGTAGATCAACCTGAGTACGTTCCGCACCAGAGTGGTACGGCAACCCAGTTCTGGAAATCATGTTACTAGACCATGATGAACCTACGAACTATGAGGAAGCGATGATGAGCCCAGATTCCACAAAATGGCTTGAAGCCATGAAATCTGAGATGAGATCCATGTATGAGAACAAAGTATGGACTTTGGTTGACTTGCCCGATGGTCGGCAAGCCATCGAAAATAAATGGATCTTCAAGAGGAAGACCGACGCAAACGGTAATGTTACTGTTTACAAAGCTCGACTTGTTGCGAAAGGTTTTCGACAAGTTCAAGGTCTTGACTACGATGAGATTTTCTCACCCGTAGCGATGCTTAAGTCTGTCCGAATCATGTTAGCAATTGCCGCATTTTATGAAATCTGGCAAATGGATAACAAAACTGCATTCTTTAATGGATTTATTAAAGAAAAATTGTGTATGATGCAACCCGAAGGTTTTGTCAATCCTAAAGGTGCTAACAAAATGTGCAAGCTCCAGCGATCCATCTATGGACTGGTGCAAGCATTTCGGAGTTGGAATATACGCTTTGATAAGTTGATCAAAGCATATAGATTTATACAGACTTACGGTGAAGCCTGTATTTACAAGAAGTGAGTGGGAGCACTACAACCTTTCTGATAAGTATATGTGAATGACATATTGTCGATCGGAAATGATGTAGAATTTTCTGGAAAGCATAAAGGAGTGTTTGAAAAGAGTTTTTCAAAGAAAGACCTTGGTTAAGCTGCTGACATATTGGGCATCAAGATCTATAGAGATAGATCAAGACGCTTGATAAGACTTTCGATGAGTACATACCTTGATAAGATTTTGAATTAGTTCAAAATGGATCAGTCAAAGAAGGAGTTCTTGCCTGACTTGTAAGGTGTGAAGTTGAGTAAGACTCAAAGCCAGACCACGGCAGAAAAATATAGAGAGAATGAAAGTCATTCCCTATGCCTCAGCCATAGGTTCTGTAAAGTATGCCATGCTGTGTACCAAACATGTTGTGTACCTTGCCATGAGTTTGTCAATAGTGATCCAGGAGTAGATCACTGTACAGCGGTCAAAATTATCCTTAGGAACTGGATGACTAAGGAAATGTTTCTCGATTATGGAGGTGATAAAGAGTTCGTCGTAAAGGGTTACGCCGATGCAAGCTTTGACACTAAATCCAGATGATTCTAAGTATCAATCTGGATGTGTATTGAAAGTGGGAGCAATTAGCTAGAGTAGCTCTATGCAGAGCATTGTAGACATAGAAATTTGCGAAATACATACGGATCTGAATGTGACAGACCAATTGACTAAACTTCTCTCACAAGCAAAACATGATCACACCTTATTACTCTTGGGTATTAATCACATAGCGATGTGAACTAGATTATTGACTCTAGTAAACCCTTTGGGTGTTGGTCACATAACGATGTGAACTATCGGTATTAAATCACATGGCGATGTGAGCTAGATTATTGACTCTAGTGCAAGTGGGAGACTGAAGGAAATATGCCCTAGAGGCAATAATAAAGTTGTTATTTATATTTCCTTATATCATGATAAATGTTTATTATTCATGCTAGAATTGTATTAACCGGAAACATAGTACATGTGTGAATACATAGACAAAACAGTATGTCCCTAGTATGCCTCTACTAGACTAGCTCATTGATCAAAGATGGTTATGTTTCCTAGCCATAGACATGAGTTGTCATTTGATCAACGGGATCACATCATTAGGAGAATGATGTGATGGACAAGACCCATCCGTTAGCATAGCACTATGATCGTTTAGTTTTACTGCTATTTCTTTCTTCATGACTTATACATGTTCCTATGACTATGAGATTATGCAACTCCCGAATACCGTAGGAACACCTTGTGTGCTATCAAACGTCACAACGTAACTGGGTGATCATAAAGATGCTCTACAGGTGTCTCCGAAAGTATTCGTGTTGTTGGCATAGATCAAGATTAGGATTTGTCACTCCGAGTGTCGGAGAGGTATCTCTGGGCCCTCTCGGTAACACACATCACAATAAGCCTTGCAAGCAAAAGACTAATGAGTTAGTCACGAGATGATGTGTTACGGAACGAGTAAAGAAACTTGTCGGTAACGAGATTGAACTAGGTATAGAGATTCTGACGATCGAATCTCGGGCAAGTAACATACCGATGACAAAAGGAACAACGTATGTTGTTATGCGGTTTTGACCGATAAAAGATCTTCGTAGAATATGTAGGAGCCAATATGAACATCCAGGTTCCGCTATTGGTTATTGACCGGAGATGAGTCTCGGTCATGTCTACATAGTTCTCGAACCCGTAGGGTCCGCACGCTTAACGTTTGATGACGATCGGTATTATGAGTTTATGAGTTTTGATATACCGAAGGTAGTTCGGAGTCCCGGATGAGATCACGGACATGACGAGGAGTCTCGGAATGTCCGAGACATAAAGATTGATATATTGGACGACTATATTCGGACACCGGAAGTGTTCCGGAAAAGTTTCGGATTTAACGGGATTGCCGGAGGGGGTTACCGGAACCCCCTACGAGGGGGGATGGTCCATAGTGGGCCTGAAGGGAAAGAGAGAGGCAGCCCATAGGGCTGGCCGGCGCCCCACCTAGGGTTCCTAGTTAGACTAGGATTGGGGGGGGGGGCACCTATCCTTTTTCCTTTCCCTCTCTTCCTTCTTTTGGTGATTCCTACTAGGAATAGGATTGCAATCCTATTCCTAGTAGGATTGCAACCCTAGCCGCACCAAACAAGGGCCGGCCGGCCTCCCCCCTTGCTCCTTTATATACGGGGGTAGGGGGCACCCAAAGACACACAAGTTGAATTGTTCCAGCCGTGTGCGGTGCACCCCTCCACAGAAACACACCTCGGTCATACCGTCACGGTGCTTAGGCGAAGCCCTGCGCCGGTGAATACATCATATCCGTCACCACGCCGTCGTGCTGATGAAACTCTCCCGTGAAGCTCAACTGGAGCAAGAGCTCGTGGGACGTCATCAAGCTGAACGTGTGCTGAACGCGGAGGTGCCGTACGTTCGGTGCTTGATCGGTTGAATCGCGAAGAAGTTCGACTACATCAACCACGTCACTTGACGCTTCCGCTTCCGGTCTACGAGGGTACGTAGACACACTCTTCCCTCTCGTTGCTATGCATCTGGTAGATAGATCTTGCGTGATCGTAGGAAAATTTTAAAATACTACGTTCCCCAACAGCCTGCCCCTGTAGCGGCAGCCGACAAGCAGGACGGCTCCGACAAGCAATACTGCAAGATCCACCGTACCAAGGGCCACGACCTTCAGAACTGCAAGCGAGTCGAGTACCTCGTAGAACAGCAGAAGGCTGAATACGAGCGTCGCGACAAGGAGAAGGCCCAAGGTGGCGGAGGAGAACCCAGCAAGAAGCGGCCGTTCAATGGTCGGGGAGGACGCTGCGGCAAGGCCAAGCAACGGCAAGGTGATAGACCTCCCCGGGGTCGCGACAAGGATGAGGAAGAAGACGACGACGACGACATGGAGGAAGGAGATAACAGCGAGCAGGAGTTCCAGAAGGCCACAGAAGTTCTGTGTGTCGACGGCGGCGCCTCTCTGCACACTTCCCACCGCCAACTCAAGCAGTGGGTGCGAGAAGTGAATGCAGCAGAGCCGCCCGTCGAGGCACGCAGGCTGCTGAAGTGGTCCGGCACGCCCATCATCTTTGACCTTGAGGACCACCCTGACCGCACCACAGCGGTCGGGTGCTTGCCGATGTTGATCTCACCAACTATCCGCAACCTCAAGGTCACCAAGATGTTGGTTGACGACGGGGCTGGCCTGAACTTGATCTCCTCAGCTGTGATCAAGAAGCTACAGATCCCCGACAGCGAGCTCGAAGAAACCGGGTCGTTCCAAGGGATCAACCCGGGAAGGAGCAAGCCGAAGGGCAAGATTACTCTGCCAGTGACCTTTGGCGGGGAGCTCAACTTCAGGACGGAGAAAATCACGTTTGATGTAGCCGATATCCCATTGCCATACAATGGGATACTTGGACGTCCTGCCCTCGCCAAGTTCATGGCAGCTTCCCACCATGCCTACAACGTACTCAAGATGCTGGGGCCGATAAGCGTCATCTCTGTCCCTGGCGACAAGAAGGATGCGCTTATCTGCGCCGACAAGATTTACCGGGATGCGGCAGCCGCAGCGAAGAGCAACACGCTTGCCGCTGAAGCTCCCGGGGGGAAGACAAAGACCAAGTCCGGCAAGTGCTCTGGTGCCCACTCCGGCAAACGCACCTCTTCGGAGTGCTGCGCTGCCGTCGAGGACGCACCATCGAGCTCCACCGGCAAGTGTAAGAAAGGAATGGCAGCTCCACCGGCAACCAAGAAGGTGTCCGCCAAGGAGGACGGCACTGGTGGTACCTTCACCATCAGTGCTACACTCGATGACAAATAGGAAAGCGCGCTCGTTGCCTTCCTGCGGGCGAATGTCGATGTGTTTGCGTGGCAACCATCTGACATCCCCGGCGTTCCCAGGAAGGTAATTGAGCACAAGCTTGTTGTTTGTCCTCATAAGCGGCCCGTCAAGCAGAAGGTCAGGAAGCAAGCCGTGGAGCTCCAAGAATTCATCGCCGAAGAGATAAAGAAGCTAGAAGCAGCGGGCCTGGTTAGAGGCGTGATCCATCCTACGTGGTTAGCAAATCCAGTTGTCGTACGCAAGGCCAATGGGAAGTGGAGACTTTGTATAGACTTCACTGATGTGAATAAAGCATGTCCCAAGGATCCATTTCCCTTGCCGCGTATTGACCAGATTGTTGACTCCACCACCGGATGTGAGCTGCTTTCCTTCCTTGATGCATACTCAGGTTACCATCAGATATTCATGGCCAAGGAAGATGAAGAGAAGACTGCATTCATTACTCCATGTGGCACATATTGCTTCATACGCATGCCCTTTGGATTGAAGAATGCAGGCTCAACATTTGCAAGGGTGGTGCACACTGCTTTTGAGCCACAGATACACAGAAACATGGAAGCGTACATGGACGATATCGTGGTCAAGAGCAAGAGCAAGGATACCCTGATCCAAGACTTGGAAGAAACATTTGCAAATCTGCGCAAGATCCAGCTCAAGTTGAACCCCGAGAAGTGCGTCTTCGAAGTCCCCTCCGGCAAGCTTCTCGGGTTCTTTGTGTCCCAGAGGGGGATTGAAGCCAATCCCGACAAGATAAAAGCCATCGAGCAGATTGAAGCCCCGAAGCGCGTCAAGGACGTAAGAAGACTTGCTGGTTGTGTGGCTGCCCTCAGCAGGTTCATTTCAAAGTCTGCAGAACGCGCCCTGCCTTTCTTCAAAATCTTGAAAAAGGCAGGTCCTATGAAATGGACTCCGAAAGCGGAGGCAGCGCTGCAGGACTTGAAAGGATACCTGTCCTCTACTCCGATACTTGTCGCACCTAGGCCACAAGAGAAGTTGTTGTTGTACCTAGCAGCAACCAATCAAGTGGTTAGTGCTGCGTTGGTAGCGGAAAGGGAGGTAGAGGAAGAGCTCACACCTCCGGCAAGCGAATCCACCGACAAGCAGGGGGCTCCACCGACAAGCTCTGGCCCCGACAAGGACAACTCTGTGCAGGAGCAAGGAGAAGTGCGAAGGAAGATGGTGCAGCGCCCAGTGTATTTTGTAAGTTCCCTCTTGCAGGTGGCTAGATCAAGATACTCTGGGGTGCAGAAGTTGCTTTTCGGCCTCCTCATGGCCTCAAGAAAGCTGCGCCATTACTTCCAGGCACACGAGATAACAGTGGTCACTCGCTTTCCGTTGAAGAGGATATTGCAAAATCCCGAAGCAACAGGCAGGATCGTCGAGTGGGCACTGGAACTGTCAAGCTTTGGCCTCAAGTTTGAGAGTACTTCGACCATACAGAGCAGAGCTTTGGCAGAATTTATAGCGGAATGGACCCCGACGCCAGATGAAGAAGTCCAAGAGACAAGCGTCCCCGTCCAAGAAGCGAGCAAAGAATGGATGATGTACTTTGATGGTGCTTTCTCGCTGCAAGGCGCCGGTGCCGGCGTGGTACTCATAGCGCCCACCGGAGAGCACCTCAAGTATGTCATCCAGATGCGCTTTCCCAGGGAACAAGCGACAAACAATACTGCTGAGTATGAAGGTCTGCTTGCCGGCCTCAGAATTGCAGCCGAACTTGGGATCAAGAAGTTGATTGTGCGGGGAGATTCACAATTGGTGGTCCGACAAGTAAATAAGAGTTACCAGAGCCCTCTGATGGAAGCTTATGTCGATGAAGTGAGGAAGCTTGAAGAGCACTTTGAAGGTCTGCAAATGGAGCACGTCCCAAGAGCTCAGAATGATATTGCGGATGGCCTTTCAAAGTGTGCTGCAATGAAGCTACCTGTGGAACCAGGGACCTTCCTGCTCAATTTAACTCAACCATCCGTTACACCATCAGTTGGGCAGAACAAGAAGAGAAAGTTGGTCTCCGACGACTACTTGCCGGCGGATCTTCCCGAAGCCGCCGCCAAGGTCCCCAAGATCAGCGGCCAAAATGCTGAGGAACAGTTTGCTCCTGCAGATCCAAGGATCTGTACAGTTGAAGCAAGCGTTCCCGACAAGCCTTGCCCCGGCAGGCTTGCCGGGGGACCATCAGCTCCGGCAGAGCCGGAGGTTCTTGCCGTAGAAGCTGGGGTTCCCGCAGCGGCCCTCATGCCTTTAGTCCCCGCCGTTGAGCCTTGGGCTCCGGCATGGGCACAGCAGATCGTCCGTTTTCTACAAACTGGAGAACTTCCCGACGAGCCAGAAGAGATAGAGAAAATAACCAGGCAGTCAAGTATGTACCAGTTCGTCGACAATGAACTGTACAGAAGAAGACTCAATGGTGTCAGGTTGAAGTGCATTTCCAGAGAAGATGGACAGAAGCTGTTGGCAGAGATACATGGAGGCATATGTGGCCACCACATTGTCGCAAGGGCACTTGCCGGGAAGGCGTTCTGGCAAGGGTTCTTCTGGCCAGAAGCCCTCCAAGATGCAACTGCACAAGTAACCAAGTGTGAAGCGTGCCAGTTCCATGCCAAGCAAATTCACCAGCCAGCTCAAGCTCTCCAGACGATCCCTTTGTCCTGGCCCTTCTCGGTCTGGGGGCTCGATATCCTCGACCCCTTTCCCCGCGCTGCCGGGGGCTTTGAGTACTTGTACGTAGCAATCGACAAGTTCACAAAGTGGCCAGAAGTGGAACCAGTGAGAAAGGTGACAGCACAGTCAGCAGTCAGGTTCTTCAGAGCGATTGTTTGTCGTTTCGGAATCCCTAGGAGGATCATCACCGACAACGGCACACAGTTTACAAGTCGCACCTTCATGCAGTACGTCCAAGACCTTGGCGCCAAGGTCTGCTTCGCTTCTGTTGCTCACCCGAGGAGCAATGGTCAAGCGGAGAGGGCCAATGCTGAAGTGCTGTGCGGGCTCAAGACAAGAACCTTCGACAGGCTGCGCAAGTGCGGAAGAAACTGGATAGAGGAGCTACCGGCGGCTCTTTGGTCAATCAGGACGACACCGAATCGAGCCACCGGACAGACACCCTTTGCTCTTGTCTATGGAGCAGAGGCAGTTCTCCCCACGGAACTCGTATATGGATCTCCTCGAGTGCTCGCTTATGATGAGCTCGAGCAAGAGCAACTGCGACAAGATGATGCATTGCTCCTTGAGGAGGAACGTCTCCAGGCTGCTGTACGAGCTGCTCGATACCAGCAAGCCTTGCGTCGCTATCATAGCCGCAAGGTCAAGGCCAGGAGTCTCGAGGAAGGCGACCTTGTTCTTCGGCGTGTTCAGTCCGCCAAGAATTCCAACAAGTTGACGCCAAAGTGGGAAGGCCCTTATCGGGTGAGACAAGTCACAAGGCCCGGAGCTGTCCGCCTTGAGACCGAAGAAGGCTTACCGGTGAGCAACTCCTGGAACATAGAGGATCTTCGCAAGTTTCACCCATAAGGCGCGGTTGCCGTGATCCGCTCCGGCAACCACCTTTTGTACGAGTCTTGCCGCTGTTGCATGTAAACCTTTGTACAAAGCCGGGCGCAGACCCCGTGCATCAGTAGCTTTTTGTCCTTCGCACTATTTGCCATTTCCGTGCCTTTCTTTGTTATTTGCATGCATTGTTTGGCATCATGTGCAGAAACATCCCCGGTAAGCATTAGCAGGCCGAGAGGCCCTATACTTGTTTTCCCTCCTCTTTTTCTTTCCCTCTTAAGCAGAAGCAATATTCCTCGCGCACAAGTTTGCCGGGGGGAAGGAGGTGGAGGATGAACCAAGTGCTGTTCAAGAAAGGGAAGCTTTGCCGGGGAACGAACGAAACTATGAAAGCTAAGTTACCAAAGTTTGAGTAATTCAAATTTTTTAAATTTTAGTTGCCTTCCTTGAACAGCCACACTTTGTATGGAAAACCTGTGCGCGGAGGAACCTACCCGCGGCTAGCCGCGCCCTTACTCTGTTTCGAGCACGCTCAACGGCTTAAGTGAGCCGCGACAAGTGTCGCGCCCTTACTTCGTTTTCGAGTTCGCTCAGCAGTCTAAGTGTGCTGCGGATAGTTGCGGCAAGGTTACTTGCCGACAAGGTCTTTCGCCAGCAGGCTGCTAAGAGTCCAGCACTCAGCGCTCGCGGCAAGGGCCCCTTGCCGGCAAGTCCCCTGAAAGCGTAGGGTAGAAAGCATACAAAGTGGAGGACCAAAAGCAAGGGAGATAACACTGCGTTGACTGATCAAAATAAGATTGTATATGACAAAGATAACTTGCCATAATACTAATAGATTCTTGTCCATAACATACCTTGCAGCGACAAGGGAAACAGAAAGGAAGAAATCTAATCTACGCGGTTGCCTTCACGCCTTGTGATCTTGTTCACCTTGGCGACGATGTGGGCAACCTGCGCCTTCAACGCCTCCTGATCAGCGTCGTCCGGCAAGGTGCGGAGGACGTTGACAAGGTTGATGCCGGGGTTGCGGTAGACGATCTTCGTCAAGACACGCTCCAAGGTGCCCATGCAGAGCGGACGCGCCTCGTCGGCCAGCTGTACGGGGATCTTCTCCTGCAGCCGTGCAAGTGCCGGCGCTATTCCCCTGAAGAACAGACTTAGCTTGGCGCTGTGGGGGAGATTCTCGTCCGAGGAGTACGAGAGATGCTCCGCCCTCAGCGCCACCATCTCCTTGTCGATATTGGCAGCGGAGGTGACCAGATCGTCAGTCCACTGCTCCACTGCCCGGCTGAACTGGTTCGCCGAGACGGCGGCGCTCTCCACCAGGCCCCGTTCCTTGCGGAGTTCATCCTTCAGCTTCGTCTCGCGATCCCGGGCGGCGTCGAGCGAATCAGTCAGAGTGGAGACCTTCAACTCCAAGTCAGCAATAAAATCTTTGGCGGCAGTGAGCTCGTCGCCTTTCTTGGAGAGACGTACCTGCAAGTCAGAGTTGGTGTGGGCATCTTTCTCCCGCTCCACATTGAGCGCGGCGATTCTGTCCGCACTCGCCTTCAGGTACCGCTCCAACTGCTCCACCTTGGCCTCAAGATCCTTCTCGGCGGTCTCCGCGGTGGCTGCGGCGGCCTTCGCCTCCTTCAGGGCTCTGCCAATGGCCTGCTCCCGGGCGGTGAGGTCGTCCTCGTGGGCGTCGAGGTCGACCTTCCGCTGGTTGAGTGCTCCTTCTCACCGGGACAGCTCTTCGCCAACCAATCGCTGCTGCTCCTCGGCCTCAGCTTTCTCAAGGAGGAATGCTTGCTGCTCCTCGGCAAGCCCTTCGCGCTCCTCCGCCAAGTTGCGGAGGGCCTCCTGGTTGGCGGCGCGGAGCTCCGCGGCGCGCTTCTCCAAGTCAGCTCCAGCCTTGGTGGTGAGAGCTTCCCGAGACTCCAGCTTCGCTTGCCTGGCCCGGTACAGAGCCAGGAGCCGGCGAAGGAGCTTCTCCTCTTCAGGCTCGTCGCCACCGCCGGGCGCTTCAACAACCTTCAACCCCGCCGAGGCAAGGACCTCTCCGTCAAAGGTCTCTCCCTCCACGGGGGCTCGAGACGAGGACGCCCACAGGACTTGTATGAAAACCCCGTTGGCGGCCTCCAGGTAGACGCCCTGCTCAGCCGTGGAGGCGGAAGGGTCGGCGGCCGGTGCAGCGCTTGACGCTCCTGCTGCCTCCGGGCCAGCAGTGTGGTCGCCGGCCCCTTCCCCAGCCGCGGCGTCTGCGGGCGGGGTGGTCTCTTCAGCGGCAGGCTCGTCGGCTCCAGCCATGCCTTCAGCGGCAGTGGCGTTGCCGCCGTCGCCGTGCACCTCCTCCTCAACGGTGGCCTCTGTCTCCATCTGCTCTGGGGCAGGAGGATCTAGCAAAAGAAAAAGAAAAGAAAAAAAATCAAGCAAATATCCAAAAAGACAAGTTCAAGAAGGAAAAGCTACAAGGCTCCCTCGCCGGGGAATCCACCCTTGGCGGCGGAGTGGTGGCCCCTGCTAGCGGAGGGCCGCCCGCGCCCTCCCTTGGCGGGGTGCTCACCCTTGTCGGGCTGCTCACCCTTGGCGGGGTGCCCGCCCTTGGCGGAGCGTTCTCCCTCGCCAGGGAGTTCACCCTTGGCGGGGAGGGTGGAACAGGCAGTTCTTCGGGGGTGACCTCCGGTTACTCCTGCGGCTGTGGCTCCACTTCTGCACAAGACAAACAAGACAACAAAATATCAGTACAAGCAACAACCTCAAGCGCGCCCATCAAGCAGAAAGATAAAAACCAGACTTACGCTGGGGGCTGCGCTGGGGGCTGCTCCTCGGAGCAGCAGGTTGATCCGGCAAGCTTGCCGCTGACGCGTCTCCGCTCGCCGCGACGGGCGAGTCGTCTTCAACCTCGACCACAGGGATCTTGGCTCTCTTCGCCATCCGCTGGGTCAGGGTCCTGAAAGCAAAACAGAAACAAGATCAGAATCAACAAGGAAAATCAAGACAAAATCGAAGAGACTAAAGAAGTACAAGCACTTACTCCTCTTCCTCGTCGTCGGAGCTGAGGGCGGAGAAGTCGAACTCCGCCTGGTTCGCTCCCGCGCGAGGAGCTGGAGGAGAAGGCTCCCTCGGTCGCTTGGCGGTCTCCGGGGCTGTGGGCTGCGAAGTCCCAGCCCCCGTCGCCACCGAGGACCGAGGGGCAGATGGAGCACCCGTTCCGCTCCGGGAAGATCCTCCTCCGCTTGGCGCTTGAGCGTGAGGCGCCCCCTCGACGGCTTCGCTCGTCCTGGTGGCGCGCGACGCACGGCGCGCTGGCTGCTGTCGGGGCGCCTGCGGCCTCGTCGCCGTAGCCGCCTTGCGGAGGCGCTTCCTCGGCTGTTGCGTAGGACTTGCCGGAGGCGGCGAGTTCTCCGAGGACGAGGAGGCATCGTCATCGAGACCCAGAGATCCACCAAAGTCTTCGTCAGCTCCGGCGTCCTCCTCCTCCCCGGCAGGCCCGCTGGACCCAGCACCATGCTCAGCGGCCTCGCTCCCTCCGGCGACCTCGCTCCCTCCGGCAACTTCGCTCGTCCCGGCAAACTTCAGAGATGGCACCCCGGCAAACTCCTCGGGCGGGAGCTTCAGCAACTTGAGGATTTCCGCCTCCTCTGCTTGGCTCACTACGTCCGCGGCCTCAGCATCGTCCACAGTATACCCAAAGTCACCCGCCGCTGCAGCTGCGGCGGCCTCCTCCATCCTGGTGGCGATGTAGGCTATATCCCTCGCCGTAGTGGCCCGGGTGAGGCCCTTGTTCTCCTCGGCGTTCTTGGGCGTCTCGACCAAGTTGTCGAAAAAGCTAAGCAGATCCAGGTGGGGACGACGCCATGGGAGTCACACGTAGGCATCATTGCGCGCAAGGAATGCCGGGCAGTGCTGTTGCACAGCGGCACCACTCCCCGGGGAGGTCTGAACCATTCCGGGTGGGCCGGGTCATGCTTGAAAAGCTCCCGGACCATCCCTTTCAACTCCAAGGCAGTAAAATTGTAGTTCAACCCAGGGCGCAGCCTCATGATATCCGCCGCGTTGCCGAATTCCCAGGCGGGCCTTTTCCTTTCTTGTAAAGGGGCAATGCGGCGGCGGAGGAAATCTGCCCCAACCTCTCCGATGGTCAGTTTGGCTACCCGGAGACGAATAATCCTGATAAGGGCAATACTAAGCTTGTTGTCCTCCGGGGCCAATTCGCTCCAGTCCCTGCCGCGCACTATGGCAGTTGTGCGCGGCGCAGTGAATGGCTCCGGCTTCTCCTCCACCACCCAGCACCAATCGGCTCTCCATTCTTCCCACTTGCCACGGAGCTCTCCCTTCAGGTACGAATCCTTCTTGTTCAGCCTGAAGATCCAGGAGATGCCTCCTGAGAGGGGAGCGCCAGCCTCTACTCTAGGCATGAAGAAATGGCGGAAAAGGGCTACGTTTGGATGAATCCCAACATAGTTTTCGCACAGATGTGCGAAAACGGCCATCGTAAGGATGGCGTTGGGAGTGAAATCTAGGAGGTGGAGGCCATATGTGTTCATGATATCACAAAAGAACTCCGAATACGGAGGGCACAATCCACAGTGGAATAATGCAGCGAAGAAGAAATACCCGCCGGGGAACATATATTTGGCGACGGCGGGGAAGACTCTGGTGCGGGGATGGGCTTTGGTCTCCCTCGCCCAGAACAGATAGTATTTGTTCCGCAGCTCCCTCGCGCCAAGCCTCGGCGCGAAGACCACGGACCTCTTCCGCAGGGCGGCCAGCTTCGCCGCCTGCTCGGACTTCTCCTTCTTGGCCTTGTCGTTCTTGGCCTTGTCGCTCTTCGCCTTGTCGCTCTTCGGAGCCATGGCGGAGGCGGCGAGGGAAGAAGCGAGGAGCTCGACGGCGTCGCGGATGCGGAAGACGGCGGAGGAGGGGCGGAGGCAAGAAGCAGCAGAGGTTTCTGGAGAAGAAAAGCGCAATGAAGACGAAGGAGAAGAACTACCCCTACTTCCTCTGCTTTTAAGGAGGAAGTGGGGGACGTTCCGCATTTCCCATTAAAGAATGAGGCCACGATCTCCCCCACGACGCCGCAATTGACGCGTGCCGTTGGGGGGGGATGCGGCGGATACGGAAGGGGATACGGCTTGTCGTGGGCCGCGTGTGCCCGTGCATTGTCTTGGGCCTGGCCCAACAGCGCTCAGCACCGTGTGTGGCCCAGGCCCGGGGGCTCCTGTCGGTGTACTAAGATAGGGGTACCTTAGTACCCCAACTTGTGCACGGGCAGTAGCAGCTTCCCGCGGCAGGGTTTACCACGTGCTCGCCAAGTACCTTTCCGGTCCTTATGAAGCCATTCAAGAACAAAGTATACAAGTCAGATGATCAAGACCCCGGCAAGTGGAGCTTGCCGGGAAGGCCGTACCAGGCTCAAGGTTATCACTTTAACACAAGGCCCTGGCAAGAGGAGCTTGCCAGGAGGACCAAGGAACACATATCTCAAGAAATGCCTCGGCGCACCATGCGCCCCGGCGAGACCCGGAGAGCGACAAGCATCCGGGCCCGGCAAGATCATTACCCCGGCAAGGTGCTTGCCGGGGAAACCTATGTTGTGTGCCCGCGCTCCAGCTCATCAGTCCACGCGTCGCCCTGGGGCCCTTCCAGGCGCACGTGGCGGATGGCTGTGCAGCCTGGGGAACACGATGGCAAGCCACGGTGACGAGGCTACCGCCGTGGCGAACGGAGAAGCATGGACGGACTCTTTTGGGGTCGACGGCGACGGGCATTTAATGCCCTTGTCCCCCACTGTCAAGGTTAGGTGAAGACCACTGTTCATCCACTGTTCACGCACTATTCCCGCACTATTACAACTACCACCAAAATTACACTTTTGGCCTCCTCTACGTTGACACTTGTCGGTGACCCCTTGAGCTATAAAAGGAGGCCCATGCACAACGTAGAAAGGGTTCGAAACTTAGACAACTCTCTCGCTCGGTGTAGCTAGTACTGTAGCTCTTCCAGCTCCCGAGCTCAAGAACTCAATACAACCTAAGGCAGGAGTAGGGTTTTACGCGTCCGCGCGGCCCGAACCTGGGTAAACTGCCCGCGTGTGCCCCTCGATCTGCTCTCCGTGCTTCCTCCGCTCCCTTACCGCAACGTATAAGGGGCTCCGGTCCCATAGGTGCTCGTGGGAGGACAGTTTCCCCCGACAGCCGGCGAGGTCGAACGCGGTGGAGTGCTGCAGAAATGGGCTGTGGTGCCCCGTTAGCAGCGTGGCTGGGCTCATTCGAGAGCCCAGACCAGCGCGCGTCGGGTGGGGGCGCCAGCCGGGCCTGGGGTGGCCGGAGGCGAGAGCGATGAGCTCGGCCGCGGCGGGCGGAGCTCGGGCGAGGTTGGATAGGGTGCTATGGGGCATGGCGGGGCGAATGGCTGGGTGCTACGGCCTCCTGGTGAGGTGCTGAGCGCGGTGACGCGCTCGGTTTCGAGCTTACGCGTATGTGGCCACGACGGCGACATGGCCGGCGGAGCTGAGCTTCGGTCGGAGGTGGAGCCGTGGCTAGGGAACGTAGGGAGGCAGGGAAAGAGCATTAAACGACGGTGGAGCTCACAATGATCACGAGGAGGGTCTCGGCTTGCTTGTGGACGGCCTGGGGCAGACGAATCGACCAGCGGCATCTCGGATGCCCGAGGTTGAAGACGACGACGTAGACGACGAAGCGGAGCCCTCCGGCTCGTTTATTTCGGCTTGGGGATGTGGTGCTCGATTGCGGAGCTTCTGGACACGGTCACGGGACGAGGGGTGGCCGGTGGTCATGGCTACGACGAGCGGCGGCGACGGTGGCGTTCGGCCATGTCTGGAAGGGAGTGAGGGAGAGGCAAGGGGGAGGACTGAAGAGGCCGGCTCGATCCAGACGACAGCGGCGAGATGTTTCGTGACGTCGCACTGTCCTCGGGCGACCAGGCAGGCAGGTGGCATGGCGGCACGGCCGTGCGCGCACGGCGGCCACACGCCTGGCCGACTGGCGCCAGGAGGACGACGGCGGTGGTGGGCTGGGCCTGTGGGCCGCAAAGGAGCTGGGCCGCCTCTCCTGCTGGTAAGCGCCAGGTAAGTTACCCTCTCTCTCTGCTTTTCTCATTTTTGTTTCTGTTTTCTATTTTTTTTTGCTCTTGTTTGAATTTGGTTTACTAACCAAATTATTTTTGCAGCTTGTGGAAACTTTTGTGGATGTAAAATGATTAATTCCAAAGCTCCACAAGAAGTCTCAGAATTATTGGGGCAATAAAAATATTTATAAGATTTATTTGCTCCAACTCAAATACATTAGTGAATTAAATCAAAGCCCAAACATTTCCCCATAAATGTTCAATATTTTTGGTTTGGACCAAAACCCTTGCCAAAATTATCAAACATTAATGAAGGCAATTTTTGGGTTTATTGAAAATATTTTTAGGTTAAACCTAATTGCTTTGATTTGGTGCTTGGGTTTAGTCATCCCCATTTTAGGTTTCCTTTGAAAATAAACATGATGACATGAAGATCAAACAAAGACAACAGGGGAGCTAGGGCTGTGACAACACCCGTGGGTATATATATCCTGACCCTGTCGGTGTGACCAACTAGAACAACTCGATGGCACCGAGATGCAGAATCGTAAGCGGTTACTGCAACTTGGTGTGACCGAAAAGTTCAAATCGGTTGCACCGAGATTGAAAACCTATATCAACTGAGTGAACTCGGAGTGACCGAAGTGGATGAATCTGTCAGACCGATATGCACAGAGAGGTTTTGGAAGTTTAATTCTATGACGAATCGGGGACTCCGAGTGCTCCAAACACAGAGTGGTTCGAATCTGACTTGATCAAACTTTGTGATGTAGCATGAATAGAGTTTGAGACGAGAAAAACATAGATAGCCAGAGGAGGTACTTAGGCATTCTTGTCCATCCATTTGGCAAAAGAAAAAGAGCCAAACAATCAAAGCAACAAATGGATGTCCTCGAATGAAAAGTCTACAACCAACATGCTCACACAATAAAATGGCAAATGAAATATGTGGCAACGCATGCACAAACACTCTAGCATCTATCAAGCAATTGGCGATGACTAGGTCATCTATATATGAGTATATTGACTTAGGAGTCAAATGACAACATTTGATCATAGGCCATACTCATCGTTTAAGCACAAGTGGGGTTACCACTTTTACATAAAGCATTGTTGTGTTCGCACCATTAGAGTTGCTTTAGCTCAATTCTTAGAGTAAATCTCCCCCTAGATGTAATATTCCCCCTAAGAGTGATGAACTAACCTTGGATTTTGTCGATGATGACTTCATGTAGATGTTTAAGATGTGGATGCTCCATGTTGATGTAGATCATTTGGAACAATCCATTGGAGTGAGTTGCACTTTCAATACCTACACGGGTTAGTCTCACAAGGAACAAACAAAGATATCCATGGACATAGAGTCAATTGCACACAAGATGATGTCCATGAAAGCATTAGGTTACCTTGTCCCTTGTATTACCAACAAGAGGGTTTGTGACTCCTTGAACTGCTGCAAGATGTGGAAGTTGTTTGCACTTGTCCTGGCCAAGATGATATTAGTGAAGTATGTTGGCGGAGTCACCCTCAAGAACTCTCTAGTTCTTCTTCTTCAGGATCGACATCAACTTGATGGGAATCCTTGAAGTTGTAGTCGTACTTGATGAAGTAGATCTTGATGTAGTCTTGGGAACCCACTTGACCAAGGCCTTAGGAGCTTCTTCAAATGCAGCAATCTCTTCTTGAAGGTTGTCCTTGCCTTTTTGCTTGTGGTCTTGTGGTGGACGATCATCTTGAGCTTGTGTTCCCTTGAAAGAAGTAGCATCATACTTCTCTTGTTGAGGAACAAACTTTGTCTTGGGGTGTTGATCTTCTTACCACTCAACTCCATTGGCATTGAACTTTCATTCAAAACCAACACCTTGATTCTTCCGGTGCCTTCCTTGCTTGCGTACAATTTTCTCAAATTGCTTACTTCCGGCAAGACTCTTGTAAACACATTTCTCTATAATTCCCTTCAATAAGCTATTTTATTGCTCATGTGTAACTTGGCTAAGAGAATCATTAGTGGAATCAAGATAACTACTAGAAGCAGCAACATTTGTTTTATCATGATTATTGTTACTACTAGAGGAAGAATCTTTCTTGTTATTATTGCTAGATTTTACTTGTCGCATGTAAGTAGACAAGAGTAAACGCTTGGCAATGTAAGAAAAACTTTTCTTACGAAGAACATAATTGATTGCTTTTAAAAACCCATGCTCTTGCTCTAGATTGAGCTTTTCAAAGCATAGCTTCTCATGAGTCCTCAAAAGTTCTCGATGATCCTCAAAGGTAGTTTCACAATCTAACTTGAGAGTGTTTAATTCTTTAGTTAGACGCTCAATCTTCTCCTTATCATTGTCATTCATTTTATCTTGATTAGCATGATTAATAGCAATTTCATCATAGTTTTCATCACTATTGCTACCAACAAGTAAATCATCATCTCCTAGCAAGTCATCTTCATCACTATTAAAATCAAGATACTCGGGGTGTGATACCTTAGGGCCTTTAGCCATGAAGCATCTTCCAATTCCTTCATTTGGTGAGTCAAATATGTCATAGGAGTTGGATGACACAATAGCAATTATGGCAAAACCTTCATCTTGAGTATCTTCTGAGTTGGAGTGATAGCTTCTCTCGAAGTAGTTATCGAAGTCGGAATCGGATACCCATTCACCAACATGAGCTTGATGTCTTTGTCTCGTATAGCTCCTTGATGATTTGTCCTTCCTTTCCGAATCCTTGCTTCTTCGAAAGGCTCTTCGTTCATAACAATCATCTCTACTCCTTCTCTCTCTTGGTGGTGATTCTTCTCTTCTAATTATCCTTTTAGGTGAGTCTTCTCTTCTATTATGGGGAGTCGTACACTCATTGGAGTAGTGTCCGGGTCTTGCACAGTTGTAGCAATTGCGTTCACGACTAGAAGATCTTTTGTCATTGTAGGACCTTGACTTGGAACTTCTCTCTTTGCTTGTATTCATGTAGAACTTGTTGAAGTTCTTCATGTAACTCCCCATATATGATACCTTCCATATATGGCAATAAAGCATTTATTTTTTTGATCCTCGTCCTTTCCTTGGGGGTTCTTGTCATTTATGCATTCTTTTGTTTTGCATTGTCATTTTTTTTTCTTATGCATCCATGCATTGCCTCATCATCTCCATGGCATCATGTTCATCATAGCTTCATTTGCTTGTGTTTGTTTGTGATGTGAGATCACCTTGATGGTTGTTGTGTGATGGTGGTAGCAAGCCATGCCCATGCTAAACCCTGAACCCCCTCCTTCTCCTACACCCCTTCTCCTTCCTCCTTTTTCTTTCATTTCTTTAAGTAATTTTGCAAGTGACTTACCCTCTTCCTATATTGTTCATCTCCTCCCCACTTCTTAGTTACACTGTCATGAGTCACCATGCAAAGCCTTGCCCTATTTTAAAGTGATTTGGTTAGGTTCAAAAATGACAGAAGTTTGAACCATATTCAAACTTATTTTATTTTTCTACCTCTAAAAATGCCCAAACCAATTTTATAAAATAGGGCATAAATCCAGGAGCATAGGGATATTTTATCTATCTCCTAATTCCTTTTCCTTGAGCCTGTACTTTTCTTTTATTTTTCTGTCTGAGGAAAATGGAAAAAGAAAAAGTATTAACAGCAGCAGCCGCAGCAGTGCAGCCCAGCCAACCTGGGCCTCCTTTCCCCCTCGGCCCAGCTCCAGCCAGCCCGCGCCAGCAGCCCAGCGCGTCCCTCTCTCCCTTTTGCACCCACGCCCCCGCTTACCGCCGCTGGTTCGCTCCCACGTGGACTCACAGGCCCCACTTGTCATCGACTGTGCCAGCGACGCCATGGGGACCGCGAGCCCGAACCCGTCGTCGCACCTTCGTGGCTCTAGCCCTCCTTTTAACCCCTCTCCGTGTCCAACACATTCCCTAGGTGTGACGCCCGAAGACCGACGTCCCAGAAGATTCCAAATGTTCCGGGTTCTCCCGTGTGTTTCATTTGTGCTTGTGTTATTTATTTTTTGCATTGCATCATGTCATCATGCCATCATGTCATTCATCTTTGCATCTCAACCAAATAAATCGTGTGGACCTTCGGTCCATTTAAATCGAGGGAGGGATGACTTCTCTTTATAACATATATATATCCTCTCAATATTATTAGGGAGCTATATTAAATTATTCCAATTGTTTGGAATTCACCAGAACACACTTGCAATTATTCTCCAGGCCTCTTTTGCTTCAAGTTTCACCGTCGAAACCTTCTCTATAATTCTTTTCCCATTTATCGAGGTTCCTCCAAAAACCTCTATATTTTTTGGACACTTCTGAAACCTAGTCCTAGTTCAAACTATTTAAATTTAATTCAAATGAGTTCGAATTTATCTCTTGCATTCTTGCCTCTCCTATTTTTCATGGACCGTGGACATTTTGCGAGTCTGGAAAAATTAAACCCAAGTTCAAATTCTTTTTCTAACCCTTCCTTCTTCTCCTTTCTTCTTACTATTTTTTCTGTATTTGGGAATAAGTTTAAAAGAGAGAGTGTGTAGCTGGCCCAGGCCACCTCCGCCCCCTAGGCCTAGCTCTCACGGCCGCACCTCTAGGCCCATGGCCTAGGCCCAGCCGCATCCCTTCCTAACCCTAGCCCCACATCGCTCCCTCGCTCGGTCCATCGCTCCCTCACGTTCCCCTCACTCCCATCGACCCTCCTCCTCGTTTCCTCCGCCGCCAGGCACTCTCTCTGGCCGATCCCATCTCTTCCTCCTGATCCCCCTCGCCCTTCTCTTCCTCTCGATGTCGCCCCTCTCCCTCTTGTCCTCCCAGCGCAGCAGCTCGCTCCCCTCACGCTCTCCCTCACTCCCGTCGCCCGAGGAGAGGAGCTCCTCGAGCACTCCTCGCCGCGGTCGCGCGATGCGCTCGCCTGCGCCCGCCGCAGCGCTCAGCCATCCACCCCGCGGCCACGAGCAGCTCCCTGCGCTCCCGGCGTCCTTCCCCGTCTTCCTCAATCGCGAGCCGTCACGGGCTCTCCTCCCCGGTCTCTCCGCGACTGCCGTCGGATCCTTGTCCCCTCCGCCGAGCCCGTGCTGCCCCGTGCCCCGTCGGCCTTCCCTCCAGGCGTGGGCCACCCGACAGCGCCGGCGTCGTCGCCCTGCCGCTTCTCTGCAAGCCCCTCCATGGCCTCTCCAGCACTGCCACAGTAGGTGGTTGCTTCCTCCTTCAACTCGTCAGGTCGCCGTCCAAGTTCGTGCTCGGCCCCGAGCTGGACCGAATCTTCTCTGCTCGAGCATCCTTCGGTCACCACTGAGACCACCATGTTTTGTTGCTGTTGTTTTTTCGTCAAGTACCTCGACGCCCGGTGCCTAGAATGACTACACTTGGTGGATGCGACAAGTACCATGACGACCTCGTGTACGACTACAAGATGATGCGTCAAGTTCCTCGCCGTGTGCATCTACCGTCGCCAAGACCCGAGACCCCAAGTACCACGACGACCGATGCGCCAAGTTCAACTATGCCCGATGATATGTACATCTTTGAAGGAGAACACCTACATGACGACACGTCAAGTACCACTACCGTCGCCGAAGAACCGTGAACGAAAACGCCCCATGTACGACTACTTCCCTCTACGAACGTGTACTACGACCCATGAGTACCACTACTTCCCCTACGACCTCGAACCGCCCCGAACGAACGTTCTGAAGGTATAACCCCGAGACGATGACCCATGGAATGCATGTGTTGTATGAGATGTTTCCCTTGTGTGCACCGTGCCCGATTCGTCTTTTGTCATGCTCCTCGGTTGCCTCGTCGCCGACCCGTGGGAACCCGGTGATGGGATCACCCCACCTTTTTTCTTGTTCGGCTCGCTCCCGCTACCTTGCTTTTGCACTGGCATCTCGACGAGTGTCGGATCATCGGAACGTTGTCGTGGCATCGTATCCGTTTTCGCCGCCACGACCCTCTTTTCTTTTCGTCGTGGCGACAAATACTCCTTATCTTCTTCATGTCATCTTTTAATAAATTGCATAAAACTTGATCATGTCATCCGCATCATGTTAACAACATTAAAATGTGTGAATTGTTGTTTGCTTAAAATTGCTAAACATGCACATGGGGATTTTTCCGGAATTGTTGTTGTAGTTTCCGGCCTCATTTAAACTTGTTGACTTGTGTTATTTTTTCTGTACTTCCTACCTTGCCATGTATTGCTTCCTGTATAGACTTGTCATGCATCATACCTTGCCATGTATTTCATCATATAGGCTTGTGTTATTTTTCTGTGCTTCCTACCTTGCCATGTAATGCTTCCTGTGTAGACTTGTCATGCATCATACCTTGCCATGTATTGCATCATATAGACTTGTGTTGTTTTCTGTGCTTCCTACCTTGCCATGTTTTGCTTCCTGTATAGACTTGATGTGCATCCTATGTAGAACTGTCTTGCATCATACTTGGTTGAGCATATTGTCATGTCTCGTGTGGTGTGTTTACCATGTTGCTTGTTTCTTTCCGGTTTGCTTCCCTCGTTAGCTTCGGGGTTGTTCCGGAGTTGTGAGGTTCTGTTCGACTACTTCATGGATCCGTTCTTTTCCCTTGCGGAATACCAGGCAAGATGATCATACCCTTGGATACATTTACTATCATTGCCATGCTTAGTTGTCTCGATGCTATCGTTACATGTCGCGCTACCCATCTTATTGTCAGCCCCTCTCCTTGTTGCCATGAAACCTCTAACCTTTGACACCTTCCTAGCAAAAACCATTGTTTGGCTATGTTACCTGCTTGCTCAGCCCCTCTTATAGCATTGTTAGTTGCAGGTGAAGATGAAGATCGTTCCAGGTGGGAACTTGTTGTTGAAATATCACAATATCTATTATTATTATTATTAACACACCTATATACTGGGCATGGGTGGAAGGCTTGGCCTTTTGCTCGGTGTTTTGTTCCACTCATGCCACCTTAGGCGCTGATAAACCGGCATTATGTTCCTTGATTTTGCGTTCCTTACACGATGGGTATATGGGGACCCCTTGACACTTTGTCTTTGAATAAAACTCCTCCAGCAAGGCCCAACATTGGTTTTAATTTGCCTCATAATAACAACTTAATTAATTAATTAAATTTGCATAGGGGGTCGCACCCTCGAGTTTCTTTCTACATAGCAGGGGGGGCCAGTGCTGATGGTGTTGGTCCCAAACTAGAGCCACTTGTGGTGCCACCCAGTTATCTGGGGTCTTCGGTTGCTGTACGTAGTGCTCATCCGGACGTGGCCTGAGACGAGATGCGCGTGGCTACCATCAGGGTGTCGGCACGCCGGGAGGTCTTGCTGGACTTGTTTTACCATTGTCGAAATGTCTTGTGCACCGGGATGCCGTGCCTGATCGGACTTCCCTAAGATAAGGGGTGATGATATTATATTTATCACTTCAGCTAATCGTGAGAGCTTGTGATGGGCTAAGTTGGGACACCCCTGCAGGGTTATGATCTTTCGAAAGCCGTGCCCGCGGTTATGTGGCAAATTGGAATTTGTTAATGTCCAGTTGTAGAAAACTTGACAGAGGATCCGAAGTAAAACACACAACTGTGTGAGTAACCGTGACTGTCTCTTTTCACTTTGAGAAGAGAACATGGTGGGGTTATGTTTGACTCGTAGATAGTTCAGGATCTTTAGCGATCATTACTAGTTTGCGACCGTTTGCGTAGATGCTCATCTTATTCTTGTACTCGTAAGTTAGCCACCATATTATGCTTAGCCGCTGCTGCAACCTCACCACGTTACCTCTTCCTACCCTTAAAGCTTTGCTAGTCTTGATACCCATGGTTATGGGATTGCTGAGTCCTCGTGGCTCACAGATACTACAACACCAGATGTAGGTTCAGCCGAGTTTGATGCAGGAGCTGGTTCAAGAACTTCCGGGAGTTCCATGAAGAGCGTGGCCGTATGCTTGTGACGTTTTCGACGATCAGTAGTGGTTCCTACTAGGGGCGATTGGACATGTAGCTTTATGTTTTTGGTATCTTTCATTTGGATCTTCACCCGTAGTCGGGTTGTGATGTTATTTGGATGATGTTTTGCTTATGTAATGTATTGTGTGACGTGGCGAGTGTAAGCCAACTATATTTTTGCATTTTCATCCCTATTTTTACATGAGTCGTGCAAAGATACCAGACTTGAGATCATTCCAGAATGGGCTAATAACTTTAAGTCATGCCTCGACACGTAGGAGGTATAGTCCCGTCCTGGGCATTACACTAGGGTTCCTTCTTCCTCCTCCCGCCGCCTGGTGAGCTGAGGGCCACCAGATCCGCCGCTCCGCAGCTATCCCGAGCGCATTTGAGAGCGCGAGCTCGTCGCCGGCATGCTTCCCGTCGTCCTCTGCCTCGCCAACCTTGCCGGACTTATTCCTCGACATCGACTACGTCATCTACATCCACTACACGGAGCCGATCGCCTCGCCTGCGACTTCTTCTTCCTCTTCTTCAACTCCGGCAGCCACAGGTGTTCGATCGTCGCCGTCGTCGACTCCGTCCACCTCCCGGCCAGCCGAACACCTAGCCGTGTTCGTGGTGAGCATCCACACCTCCCCGTGCACTTTTCCCCTTCCTTCGCGCCGTCTAGCTCGTAGTTCTCCGTGCGCCCGAGCGCGTCGCCATCGAGACTCGTCTCTGGCGAGTATTCCGACCATCGTAGCTCTTCATCTGTTGCCCGTCGTGTTCGTCTTGTCGCGTACATGTTGCTAGCATTGTCGCCGCTCCGTTTAGGCCTATGCTTTGTCTCGTCGAGGTCCGCCGCCGCCGCTCTATTAGATGCTTGTCATCGCCGTTGTAGTCATTGCTAGGTGCTGCGAGTGCACCTCGTGGATGCAGAGTTCCCCCAGGAACGGACCGCAGCACTCCGCCGCATGTAATGGTCGTCGGAGCAGCTCCGACGTGCTATGTTTCCCCCCTGCTGTTTGCTTCTTCAGTTTACATATAAGGCAGTGTTCGCCTTCCCTGTCAGAAACACTCGCCTAGCTCAGTGGCTCAGCTCTTCGTCAGTTAAACTAGAGGTCGCGGGTTCGATCCCGCCGGGGGCAGTGGATTATTCCCCCCATTTTTGCTTTCCCTGTGTCGCTGACAGTTCGGCCCCACCTGTCGGCCTCTCTGCGCTGTTCACCCACACACGCACCCACCGCTGCCACCTCAGCGCCTCTGGGCCCACGAGTCAGTGGTTGCGGCTAGACCCAGTGTGGGTCAGTTTGACCTTTTTCTTTTCTTTTTTTCTTTTTTCTGTTTTTTTTCTTTTTCTACATTAATTTTGCATATTTAATATTTTTTGAAATATGCATCTGATGAAAATAAGTTATATATGAAAATTGCTTAGTTTTTCATGTAGAATATTAATATGTTGTTTGTTGCCATGTTTAAAACATTTAAAATGTTGTTTTAATTAATTTGTGTTTAAAATGTGCTTAAACTTGTAAAAATCATAACTAAATATCTACAACACCAAATTTAACAAACTTTATATGCATTTGGGGTGAAAAATGTGTAGATTAATGTGGTGCTGTTGTTTTGCATGTTTAACAACTTTAAAATATGATTATCTCAGTTATGTCCTAAATGTATATATATGAATATGGGAGTTTCTAGAAATTGTTGTTTGTTCTTTCCGGCCCATTTAAAATGATAGCATGTTGTTGTTGGTCCTAGTTGCACCCCTTGACATGTTAAACCACTTTTCAACTTGTTGGGTGCTTGTTTAAATAATCTGAATAACCACTTGTGGCCATGCTAGTTTTGCTCCTTTTGCTTGTGTTTCTCTTATGTTGTGGTCTTGCTATTGCCTTGATGCTTGTGCACTCTTTGTGTCCCTAGGAATGCATCATATCTTATCCATGTCCATATGCATCATATTCATGCATCATGTGGTTGAGCATTGCATAATGATTAATAGTTGTTCCGGTGTTGCATTGTTGTGTTGGTTAGAGCCGGGTGACGAATCGGAGTTCGAGGTTCCTTACGAGGCTGAGTTTGAGGAGCAAGGTTACGATCCCTCCGTGGAATCAACAGGCAAGATGACTATTCCCAGATATCACTTCTATCTTTGCCTATGCTAGATGTCTCGCTCTTTAGATATTGCCTCGATGCCTATTCCTCTTTGTCAGCCCTTCTTTTGTTGCCATGAAACACTCTAACCACCTTCCTAGGAAACCGTTGCTTGGCTAAGTACGCATCGCTCAGCCCCTCTTATAGCGTTCTTAGTTGCAGGTGAAGTTTTGAAGATTTTACCGCGTGATGAAGTTGTTGTTGGGATAACACAATATATAATACTTGTTAAACTAATTCACCTATATATTGGTAATGGGTGGAAGGCTAAGCCTTTCTGCTTTGTGTTTTTTCCACTCATGCCACCCTAGGATCCGATAAACCGGTGTTATGTTCCTTGATTTTGTGTTCCTAACACGGTTGGGGTTTATGGGCCCCCCTTGATAATTCCACCTATGTCGGTGTACAAAAAGAGGGGTACACTTTTTGTACCCCTATGACTATGCACGGGCAGTCTGAGCCACGGCGCCATCACACCAAGCATGGCGAGGGAGGCGAGCCGGGGCAAGACTAAAGCTTCATGGAGACTGGAGTGATGCCAAGAACAAGACCACGAAGAGCAAAGGGACGATGCGGCTTCCCCCGGCAAGATCCTTGCCGGGGCCGGCTCTGGCAGCCCCGGCAAGATCCTTGCCGCGGTAGCTCGCCCCACGCCTACGGAGCGAATCACCCTTGAGTCCATCGCCCCTATGGGGTGAGGATTCGGGAGATATCCCCGTGGTGGCATGCAGATCTTTGTGAAGACCTTCAAGATCAGATGCAAGATAAGAAGACGACGACCCTTGGCGGGATCCCAGCCAAGGAGGTCCACAAGGCCCCCGGCAAGCACCTTGCTGGGGATGACAGCAGGCGCCACGGCAAGACCCTTGCCGAGGCCCCGGCAAGGCCCTTGCCGAGGACACCCACGGGGCCACCATCAGGCCCGCAACAACTGGGTTTCCACGGACCCACATAGCTGCCGACCCGACTAGCTGGACAGGCTCCTGCGTGGCAACCCACAGATCTTCATGGAGACCCGCCGTTGTGCCACCTCAGCTGCGTGTCAGCCTACATGGCGCCTCAGGCACCGTTGTGCCACTGTGGCAACCCCTTTTCCCTATAAAAGGAGGCCCGAGGCGACCAGGAGGAGGATTTGGCTTTTCGGAACCCCTCACGACTCTTTTGGAGCTCCTCGTTAGCTCAAGAAAACCAACATATAATCCACCAAAGCAGTAGTAGGGTTTTACGCATCTTTGCGGCCCGAACCTGGGTAAAGGAACCGTGTCCTGATCGTTAGATCCGCTCTTCTCTCAACCCCGCGCCCCGCAACCGTAGTAGGGATTCTTGTGATCCCATAGGTGTCGATCCAAATACACCGACATCTTTGGCGCGCCAGGTAGGGAGGCGCAGTTGTGAGAATCGGCTCTTGTGATCGGCCCGACGCTCTCTCGTCTTCGTGGCCCTTTGACAAAGCCAGAAGACTCGCTTTCGAGCGGCTGCAAATAAAAGTTAAGTTACATCGAACTTTGGATATTTCTATCCTATCATTTAAAGTTATTTTCCTCGGAGCTGTCATTCCTTGTGCAAAAAGAAACCTGCACGCGGATGGGGCCCTTCCCGATCGGCAACGCCTTGTTCTGTTTCGAGTCAACTCAACAGTTCAAACGGCTACGTTGAAACGGTAGGGTAGCCTTCCGCAATTGACAAAGCTCTCGACTCTGACTCGAGTCAAACTCGACAATTCGAGCGGCTACGTTGAGAGCGGCAAGGTGGCAGACCCTTCCGCAATTGACAAAGTTCTCGACTCTGACTCGAGTCAAACTCGACAGTTCGAGTGGCTGCGTTAAGAGCGGCAAGGTGACAAACCCGGCAGCACGCTCACCCGGCAGGCCAATGGGGACCCGTCCCCAAGACGCCGCTTTGGGTATTTCGCGCCGGCAAGCCTACCCAGTTAACATAGGGTGGAAACACAGGGAGGCAGCAAACAGGAAAATAACATGCATGATTCTGAAGATATTTCAAAGTTATATTACATCATGCCATCGCTGCGGTTCTAACTAAAGATGAAATTTGTCTTGGGCATGAACTCGCAGCGGCAAAGAAAAATGGGATATCTAATCCCGGCACTGGCCCTCCACCCTCTTGATTTCGTCGATGCGGCTGATGACAGGCTTGATGCGCTCCTTGAGTGCCGTGAGGTTGGCATCCTCTGGAAAGCTGTCCATCGCGGCTTCGAAGTCGAGGGCAGGGTTCCAGAACGCCACCTTGGTGAGGACCTTGGTCATGACTCCCTGGCAGAGCCGCCGGGCCTCCCCGGCAAGCGTGGCCGTTCTGTTGGAGTGAAGATCAGTCAAGGCGCTGAGGACGCCCTCGAAGAATAGGTTCAGCTTGGCGTTGACGGACCCGCTCCATTCAGGAGCATACCTCACGTTCGGCACCCCCATGAGGGCCAACTGTGAGGTAACCCTGCCGGCGATGTCCTCCAGCCGGCTGATCCACCAGTTCTCCTCCACCACATATTCTTGGTGGGAGGCGCCCTCGTCTGCCCGCAGCTGCTTCTCCTCCTCCAGGCTCTTGGCCAAGGCCCCCTCCCGAGCAGAGCTCTCCGCCAACATCTTCTCGAGATTCTCTAGACTCAGCCTGAGATCAATGATGGAGCCTTGTGCCTCGGAGAGCTCCCCAGTCTTGCTGATGACCACTCCCTGCGCCTCCATCAAGGCGTGGTTGAGTCTGGTCTTCTCGTCAGACAGCCTGAGGGCCTGCTCCTTCAGCCCGTCCCGTTCCACTTCCAGCTCTTGTGTCTTGCCGGCGTGAGCCAGGGCCTGGGCATCAAGCGCCTCCTTGTGACTCTGCCCCAGCTCGTGAGTCCACCGCTCTACAAGAGCCTCAAGCTCCTCATCCTTGCCGCAGAGTGTCGCGGCAAGCTTCGCCTCACGCGCGGAGAGGTCTTCCTCCTGGGAATCGAGGGCGGCTTGATGCTGGTTCCGGGCGGCCTCCGCCGCGGCAGCCGAATTCGCAGCCTCTTCCTGGGCCTTCTCGATGGCGGCCTTCTTCATGGTGAGCACCACGTTGCGCTAGGCCAGATCTTCCTGGGGGGTGATGGCTTCTCGCCCCTCGTTGGTTACCCCAAGTGGAAGGTTTGAGATGTAGCGTAACGGCAAGTTTCCCTTGGCAAGATACCAAGGATCGAATCCCGTGAGACTCCGAGGGTCGACAAGAAGGTGTCAACGGCTAACGACGCCAGATACTTAGCGGTTGACAGGACCTGCACACAGATACAAATAACTTTGCTCCCAACGAGTACAGAGAGGTTGTCAATCCCTCCGGCCTTGCTGTTTACAAAGGATCAAACATGAGAGATAATAATGATAGCTATGATTGCAACTAGGAAATAGAAACACGAAGTAAATATAGGGTGTCATCAGTGGTGGTAATATGGACCGGGGTCCCATGATGTTCACTAGTGATGTCTCTCTCCCAAAAGATGATAAAACAGCTAAGCGAGGTAAACAAATTACAGCTGGGCAATTGACAGGATTATGTGCGCAAACCAATGCTAACTATGTTGTAAAGAAAGGTAGAGGCTCAAAAGCATGGGTGGTACGACAAGGCAAGTAGACCGAAATCCATCTGCATCTACTACTAATCATCCACCTTGAGATATCTATCCAGAACATCTCGCTGGTATTAAGTTGCGAGTCCCACCCAAAGTGTAAACTCAAAGCAACAGACAACTGCATTAAAAGAACTATGTGTAAAGTAAACTATCCTTGCACCTGCAAGTACAAGCACCGTTGTTTGCCCCCTTGTGGCAACAGCACATCCCCTAGACTCATGTTTCTGTCACTCAAGCTAGTCATCAGGGGGCATGAACCCACAATCAAGCATAACGTTCCCTCTTGAAGTTACTACCTACTACTTGGCCAAAGCAATAAACAACAATGGAGAACATGCAAGATTTACTCAAGAACTAAAATATAAAAGAGGTGAATCAAATATATTACTCCCACACAATCTGAACATAATCTCATAATCCATCGGATCCCAGCAAACTCAGCAGAGCAACATCATAAAGATTACATATGTGCCTCGATCATGTAGGGCAGCTCACGAGGTCTAAACCATGAAGAACAAAGAGGGGAGGAGAACATCACATAGCTACTGGTCATGGACCCATGGTCCAAGGAGGACTACTCACGACTCATCCGGGAAGCGTCCATGGTGGTGGAGAAGCTCCCGGTGGTGGTTCTCCCCTCCGGCAGGGTGCCGGGAAGAGTTCTCCTGATGCTCCCGATCTTGGAAGCGTTGCGGCGGCGGAACAGAGGCGAGATCGTGAAAAAGGGTTCCGTCCTCGAGGGTTTCGGGACGCGAGGAGTATATATGCCAAAGGGGGTCACCAGAAGCGGAGAGGGGGGCCCAGACGCCCCCTAGGGTGGCCAGGGGTGGGGCCGCCTGGGCTGGCCACCTGGGCTACCCCTGGCTCCCCTCTGGCCCCACTTTGGTTTTTCTCGAAGCTTCCTGTACGCTGATTTTTTCTGTATTTTTCCCGGAATTTTTGGAGCACTTTTAATATGGGGGAAATCTGAAATAGAAAAACAGCAGAAAACAGGAACTGGCACTGTGGTGCACTGAGTTAATAGGTTAGTCCAAATATGATCAAAAGTGTATGGAAGTGCATAAATATCATAGCAATATCACACAAAAGAAGCATGGAGCAAGCAGAAATTATAGATACGTTTTGGACGTATCAACATCCCCAAGCTTAATTCTTGCTCGTCCTCGAGTAGGTAAATGATAACAAGCATAATTTCTGTGGTGACATGCTACCAACCATATAAGAACTTTTTAAGTGAAGCAATCAAGGCATGTAATTCAATTCAAGTCATAACAAGCAATAGTCTATATTAGCATTGTAACAAGTAACATAAGAACATAAAGGTGCAAGAGCTCTCGCTGTCCGTGACTCGAATGTCTCCAAATGGTGTTTGCATGAAAGAAAGGGGATAGGGATATATGAAAGACTAAAACATAGTTTTTGTATTGTTGAGAACTTAATCTACTAAAGTTTCACACTTGGTCTTCTTTGGAATCTTATCTTGACTCATCCCCAGACCGTCAGCCAGGTACAAGTCAAAATGATCCACTCCCTTTCGATATTTTGAGCACTCATGCAATGGATGAGCGTAAGCAAGAAAGTTGACACTTAGGATGGCAAAGAGAGAAAAATGATAGAGGGGGAAGACAAAAAAGGTGTGAAAGGCTCACATCAATGAGGACAATCATCGGCGAGAGAAAGCCAAATGATAGATATGATGTGAGGAGTAGGGATTGCCATGCAACGGATGCACATATGAGCTAAGGTAAGCTCCCCAATGGAACTAGTGGGGGTGCATCCAACTTGCTTGCTCAAGAAGACCTAGAGCTCATTTGAGGAGGCTCATCATTGGAATATACAAGCCAAGTTCTATAGTGTGAAGGTCCCCACATAGCTATATGCATGAATGATAATCTCTATGGAGTACAAGGTATAAGATGGAGTACGAGTGTGGATCTCTCAAAAGGAAATAGTAGTGTGCCCCCTTCTCTCTTTTTATTTCTTTTTTCTCTTTTTTCTATATATTTTTATTTTTTTGTGGCCTCAATGGCTCTTTCTATTTAACTCTCATTTGTCCTCTTTGGGATCTTTTGATTTTGTCCCCTTTGGGATCTTTTCCTCACTTTAGGGGCAACACTCTATGTATTACAGGAAGTATAGAAGATCTTTCACACTTTACAAAAATACTCAACATAAAGAAAATGAAACTATCATGATGTATGCAAATGTATGCCTCTGCCAGTGTAGCAGGATATGCAATGATACTAGCGCGTCATGTAGCAATGATTAGGGCAAGGCCCAACTAGCATGCGGCTGATCGATCAAGCAAAAAGCATGTATGACATGAAGATCAAGTCATGAGAAGATGGATGTTGCATGGCAATGTATCTCGGAAAGGCTATGGAAATGCCTTGATAGGTAGGTATGGTGGCTGTTTTGAGGAAGGATATAATGAGCCTTATGATGACAGAGCATATCCTGCCAAGGATTTGGATGCACCGGCGAAGTATGCGCCAACTCACGAGGTGAGAAAAGGCAATGCACGGTACCGAAGAGGCTAGAAAAATATGGCTAGGTGGAAGTGTCAACTTTCGAATACTCACATTAGTCCGAAGAACTCATGCACTTATTATCGTAACTCTCAATCTAATTAGGAGGTTCACAAAGAGACAAGTACCCCGAGGAGGAGTGTATGGGGGTTTGGTTATCCTTGCGCATCCTCGACTCATGGTACATGAGTGTACTCTAATATTCGATCCCTCCAAAGATTAGTGATCTATTTAGTAGCTAAAGTTCTCAACTATTTTGTAGGTTTTCGAAAATAAAAACGGATTGCCCAAAGTACGACATCTATCACTAATAGGCTAAAGCTCTTGACACCAAAAGTTCAGACATTTCTCATGGCAATACCTCAAAACTATTGCAAGTTACTACTAAAATTAAATAGCAACCTCAATTACCTACTTTAAGTTAAGACACACAACTCAGTGCAACAGGAAAAACTCTCTTAACAAGGTAAACATGAAGACTCAAGAGAGTTCAGCGACCAACTAAACAAAAGCTCTTTAAAAAGAAAAGCATGAAAACTAAGAGCTAAATATGTCAGCGGCTATGGAAAGACAAAGAACACACACAACAAAGATAAGCATGAAAATCCTATGTTGTGTTCTAGGTTGAAGTGGAGCGTGTTTCTCTCCCACACAAAGAAAGCTGGGTTCTAACTTGTTATGAACAGCAAGCAAAGCTAAAGAAAACTAAAATGGAAACTAAGAGCAAGACGCTCCAAGCATAGCACATAACACATAAAGTGATAATTATAGTGGAATGAAAGACGAACTGATAATTTGTTGATGGAGAAGGGGATGCATGGGGGCATCCCCAAGCTTAGACTCTTGAGTCTTCTTGAATATTTCTTGGGGGTGCACGGGGGCATCCCCAAGCTTGAGCGTTTGACCCTCCTGAATCTTTTTATCATCTTCCCTCGCACACTTGAAAAATTCCTTCATACATAACTCATCATAATCTGATTAGCGAGGTTAGTACCCACAAATAAAATAATTTTTCCCTACTGGAAATAAGGATAATCTTGAAGAGCTACTGTTTCTCAAGATTGCCAAAAGGTTTTTGCAAAGAAAAAGCAAGCTCAAGGTTTGCAAAACAAAGAAAAGGCAAAACAGGACAGAATCTGTGAAAAACAGACTAGCAGGTAGTAAATAATTTTTTCGGGGCACTTCTGCAACTCAAATCAAAAAACTCAGAACAGACGCCCGAAAGCCAATTGTATAGAGCACGCTGTCAAAACAATTCAGATCAAAAAGATGATCTAGTGATTTTATACGAATTTTTCTGTCCAAGGACAGAATCTGTTTTCTGGACTGCACGTCACAACTTTTGAACTTTCTTGCAATCGGAGGCTAAACCTGGCACAAAGATGAAAAGAAAAGATACAATGATGATGCTACTGTAGTAACAAACATCAAGACACAACAAAAGCAAAAAATAAATCCTAATTCGTTGTGGTCTGCCTCCCAAAAGCGCTTTCTTTTATGCCTTTAAGCTAGGCATGATGCAAAAAGAGAGGATCAAGTTTTATCAATAGTGAGAGAATAGTTGGCCCGTGTAACGGACTCAAAAGGCAACTTAATCTTCTTTCTAGGGAAGTGTTCCATTCCTTTCTTGAGAGGGAATTGGAATTTTATATTCCCCTCTTTCATGTCAATGATAGCACCAACGGTGCGAATAAAAGGACGTCCCAAAATAATTGGACATGAAGGTTCACATTCAATATCCATAATAGTAAAATCAACGGGAACATAATTGTCATTGACAACGATAAGAACATCCTCGATCTTCCCCAAAGGTTTCTTTACGGAAGAATCAACAAGACGAACACCAAAAGAACAAGGATCAAAAGATTTCAATTTAAACATATCATATATTCTTTTGGGCATAACGGAGGTACTAACTCCAACATCACATAAAGCATAGCAAGAGAAGTTATTCAACTTAATTTTAATCATAGGATCCCAACCATCTTCTAGCTTTCTAGGTATGGAGGCTTCTACCCTAAGCTTCTCCTCCCTAGCTTTGATAAGAGCATTAGTGATATGCTCCGTGAAGGCAAGATTAAGTGTGCTAGTGTGGGGATCTCTAGACATTTTGTGAAGAAAACTAATAACTTCAGAAAGGGTGCAATTATCAAAATCAAGGTCACTACTATCAAGTAAATTGGTAGTGGTGTCCTTTAGGCTCACTTGTTTGGTAGCTTCTATGGTCATAGGAGTTTCTTGTACGGTTGAGGTCATAGTATTACCATTAATAGGTCCAACGGGACTAGGAGTGCATTGGGTGCTAAGAGTTTGGATATCCTCAATGACTTGGATAGTAGCAACAGTGTGGTGGGTAGGAAGGCTCTTAATTCTATCTGCTTCCTCCTTCAGGGGTGCAACCACTTCGGGTTTAGCTGCCATTTGGTTTATCAAAGTGGCTTGTGTGTGGGACATATTGGAAACTTGGGTCTCAGTGATGGTGAGCCTAGTCTGGAGGTTAGAAATCTCAATATTTAGGCTCTCCAGTTGTCTACCAATGTCTTGCAAGATAGCAGTATGCTCATCTAACTGCCTCGAGAAGGTCTTGTTTTGTTCATATTGGGTGTGCATGTAGTTCTTAGTGACCTTCTCTATTTCTAGAAGTTTCTCATAACTAGGCATGTCTCTATCTCTTTGGGTGGAGTTCTTGGTGCTAGGATAAGCATTGTTGTTCCCATAGGAATTAGAGGGGAACGGTCTAGGGTTGCTACCAAAATTACTCCTATAAGCATTGTTATTGAAATTGTTTCTAGAGATAAAGTTCACATCTACTTGATCTTGAGCAATCAAAGAATTTAAAGGAACATCATGAGGATCAATAGAAGATTGCTTGGAAAGTAGAGACATGATCAAGTCAACTTTTTCATTTAGGGAGGAAATCTCCTCGACAGAGTTTACCTTCCTACCTGTTGGAGCACGTTCGGTGTGCCATTGGGAATAATTGGTCATCATCTCATCGAGAAGCCTTGTGGAAGCACCTAGTATAGTTGACATAAAGGTTCCTCCCGCGGCCGAATCTAACAAGTTCCGCGAGGTAAAGTTCAAGCCTGCATAAAAAGTTTGGATAACCATCCAAGTAGTCAAACCATGAGTAGGGCAGTTCTTGACAAGATATTTCATGCGTTCCCAAGCTTGGGCAACGTGTTCATTATCCAATTGTTTAAAATTCATTATGTTACTCCTTAATTGGATAATTTTAGCAGGGGGTAGTACTTCCCAATAAAGGCATCCTTGCACTTGTCCCAAGAATCTATACTATTCCTAGGCAAGGATTGAAACCAGATTTTAGCTCCTCCTCTCAAGGAGAAAGGAAAAAGCTTAAGCTTAACAATATCACCATCTATTTCTTGGTACTTTTGCACATCACAGAGTTCAACAAAATTATTTTAGTGCAAAGCAGCATCATCTCCAGCACCGGAGAATTGATCTTTCATAACTAGGTTCAGCAAAGCAGGTTTAATTTCATAAGAAGGTGCTGAAGTGGCAGGTGTAGAAATAGGCGTGCAGATAAAGTCATTGTTGTTTTGACTAGTGAAGTCACACAACTTGGTGTTCTCGGTGGAACCCATAGCAGCAGCAAGCAAGATAACTATTTTTGTGATTTTTGGTAAGGGACACTAAAGCAAAAACTGAAAGGTAAACTAACAAGACTAAAAAGCAAAGGTAAAGGATAGCGTGCAACTCCCCTATCTTGAAGAGTGGAGTCCCTGGCAACGGCGCCAGAAACTTTGCTTGATGGCTTCTTGCCCCTCGTTGGTTACCCCAAGTGGAAGGTTTGAGATGCAGCGTAACGGCAAGTTTCCCTTGGCAAGATAGCAAGGATCGAATCCCGTGAGACTCCGAGGGTCGACAAGAAGGTGTCAACGGCTAACGGTGCCAGATACTTAGCGGTTGACAGGACCTGCACACAGATACAAATAACTTTGCTCCCAACGAGTACAGAGAGGTTGTCAATCCCTCCGGCCTTGCTGTTTACAAAGGATCAAACACGAGAGATAATAATGATAGCTATGATTGCAACTAGGAAATAGAAATAGGAAGTAAATATAGGGTGTGATCAGTGGTGGTAATATAGACCGGGGTCCCATGATGTTCACGAGTGATGTCTCTCTCCCAAAAGACGATAAAATAGCTAAGCGAGATAAACAAATCACAGCTAGGCAATTGACAGGATTATGTGCGCAAACCAATGCTAACTATGCTGTAAAGAAAGGTAGAGGCTCAAAAGCATAGGCGGTACGCCAAGGCAAGTAGACCGAAATCCATCTACATCTACTACTAATCATCCACCTTGAGATATCTATCCAGAACATCTCGCTGGTATTAAGTTGCGAGTCCCACCCAAAGTGTAAACTCAAAGCAACAGACAACTGCATTAAAAGAACTTTGCGTAAAGTAAACTATCCTTGCACCCGCAAGTACAAGCACCGTTGTTTTCCCCCTTGTGGCAACAGCACATCCCCTAGACTAATGTTTCTGTCACTCAAGCTAGTCATCAGGGGGCATGAACCCACAATCAAGCCTAACGTTCCCTCTTGAAGTTACTACCTACTACTTGGCCAAAGCAATAAACAGCAATGGAGAACATGCAAGAATTACTCAAGAACTAAAATATAAAAGAGGTGAATCAAATATATTACTCCCACACAATCTGAACATAATCTCATAATCCATCGGATCCCAGCAAACTCAGCAGAGCAACAGCATAAAGATTACATATGTGCCTCGATCATGTAGGGCAGCTCACGAGGTCTAAACCATGAAGAACAAAGAGGGGAGGAGAACATCACATAGCTACTAGTCATGGACCCATGGTCCAAGGAGGACTACTCACGACTCATCCAGGAAGCATCCACTGTGGTGGAGAAGCTCCCGGTGGTGGTTCTCCCCTCCTGCAAGGTGCCGGGAAGAGTTCTCCTGATGCTCCTGATCTTGGAAGCGTTGCAGCGGCGGAACAGAGGCGAGATCGTGAAAAAGGGTTCCGTCCTCGAGGCTTTCGAGACGCGAGGAATATATATGCCAAAGGGGGTCACCAGAAGCGGAGAGGGGGGCCTAGGCGCCCCCCTAGGACGGCCAGGGTGGGGCCGCCTGGGCTAGCCGCCTGGGCTGCCCCTGGCTCCCCTCTGGCCCCACTTTGGTTTTTCTCGAAGCTTCCTGTACGCTGATTTTTTCTGTATTTTTCCCGGAATTTTTGGAGCACTTTTAATATGGGGGAAATCTGAAATAGAAAAATAGCAGAAAACAGGAACTAGCACTGTGGTGCACTGAGTTAATAGGTTAGTCCAAATATGATCAAAAGTGTATGGAAGTGCATAAATATCATAGCAATATCACACAAAAGAAGCATGGAGCAAGCAGAAATTATAGATACGTTTTGGACGTATCAGGAGGCCCTCTGCTCCTCGCGGGATTGGTGGAACCAGGTTTGCGCCTCGGCGACGCGCGCCTGGAAGTCCGCCTCCGCCTCATCCACCGCCGCCATTCTGGACTTAATCTTGTCCAAACGGGCGCGGTAGAGCGCCTGGAGCTTCCGGAAGTTGGCCCCCATGGCCCGGAAGAGCTGCTCCTCTGGGGATCCGTCGCCGCCAGCGCTCGGTTCATCGGCAACCTCGAGCCCGGCGGCGGCGAACAGCTCGCCGTCAAATACTTCCTCCCCGGCGGGCGCCCGGGAGCTTGACGCCCCGGCAAGATGGACGAAGAGGTTGTTGCTCACCTTCAAATACTTGCCAGGGCCCGGGGTCACGGAGGAAGAGGGATGGTCATCAGTCGCCTCCTCCTCGGCTGTGGCCTTGCCGGTCTCCCCGGCAGGCCTACCGCCAGCGCCATCGGCGGCACCCTTGGCGGCATCCTCGGCAGTCTCGTCCACGGCGGCCCCGGCGGCGTCCTTGGCGGCCTCCTCGGCGGCTATCTCGTCGGCCTCCGCCGCGGCCTCCTCAGCAACCTCCTTGATGACGGCGTCCACGTCCTCCACATCCATTGGAGGAGGGCCTGGGCCGTGACGGGGGAAATGAAGTCAAGAAAATGCACAAGGGAAAGGCAAAGGCGAAAAGCAGGCAACTCACCAGCACGGGGCTGTGCAGCGGAAGTTCCCTCCCCGCCGGCGTCGGACGCCGGGGGCGGGCCACCAGCGGCCAAGTCCTCCTCCTCCCCCATGTGTGTGGGCTCCATGCTTGGTGCCCTTGCCGGGGACGCCCCTCGTGGCGGCATGGTCGATGGGGGTGGCGTGTTGGGAGTGGCCCCCTGCGGCTCCTCCTGCTGCTGCTCCCGTCCTACAGAACCGGCAAGGTCGACGCCTTCAGCATCTAATGCCTACTGCATGTCGAGCAAGAAAAGGTTGGCGGACTTACGTTGGGGGCTGTGCCGGGGGCTGCCGTCGGAGCTGCTCAACACCACCAGTGGTGTCTCTGTAGCCCCGGCCGGGGGCTGGCCGCTCGCTAAAGCCTTGGCCCTCTTCACCCTCTAGGCCAACGTCTCTGCATCCCTAAAGAAGCAAGAACAAGTCAAGATGAGAGAAATAATCAATGAAGAAGGGGTACCGATTTGAGCTGGGCGGAGCGCAAGCGGCCGGAACGACGCGCGTCGCCGGATGGCCCAAGCCCTTCACCCGATCCCCCGTCTCCGGCCCCCAAAGGGGTTTGAAGACGGCCCGGAGCTCGAAGACATCGACCGACGACGGAATGAAGATGGCGGCCTTCGTCCGATCCCCCGTGAATACGCCCTCCGGCGGCGCCAAAGGCCCGGCACCCTTGGCCGCCACTTTGCCCTTGGCGGGTTTGGACGCCATGGCGGCTAAATGGGAAGGCTGAGGCGAGGGGATGGCGAAGCAACGGCGGCGGACGACGGCGAAGGCTTAGGAAGGAAGGAAGCAAGGGAACAGCGGCTCTGAGATTGGAAGAGGTGCGAGGAAAGTGGAGGAAGTGAGCAGCGCGCTCGCGGTTATTCCTTTTTTATGGGGAAGGCGCGGGCCGCCTCCTTTCGCATTTACCGCGACGTGACGCATGCATGCGGAAACCGCCCCATGCATGCCGCCCACGTCACGCACGCCCCTCCACACCGCGCCATGCGCGCGGGTCGTGGGAAGCGTAGCGCGCGGAAATTTTACCACGGTGAGAACCACCCCGCCTGCCCGCGCACCGTTCTGGGCCTGGCCCAACAACGTGTCGCGCTTATGTGTGGCCCAGGCCCGGGGGCTCCTGTTGGTGTACAAAAAGAGGGGTACACTTTTTGTACCCCTATGACTGTGCACGGGCAGTCTGAGCCACGGCGCCATCACACCAATCATGGCGAGGGAGGCGAGCCGCGGCAAGACTAAAGCTTGATGGAGACTGGAGCGACGCCAAGAACAAAACCTCGAAGAGCAAAGGGACGAAGCGGCTTCCCCCGGCAAGATCCTTGCTGGGGCCGGCTCTGGCAGCCCCGGCAAGACCCTTGCCGCGGCAGCTCGCCCCACGCCTACGGAGCGAATCACATTGAGTCCACCGCCCCTATGGGGCGAGGATTCGGGAGATATCCCCGTGGTGGCATGCAGATCTTTGTGAAGACCTTCAAGATCAGATGCAAGATAAGAAGACGACGACCCTTGGCGGGATCCCAGCCAAGGAGGTCCACAAGGCCCTCGGCAAGCACCTTGCCGGGGATGACAGCAGGCGCCGCGGCAAGACCCTTGCCGGGACCCCGGCAAGGACCTTGCCGAGGACACCCACGGGGCCACCATCAGGCCCGCACCAACTGGGTTTCCACCGACCCACGCAGCTGCCGACCCGACCAGCTGGACAGGCTCCTGCGTGGCAACCCATAGATCTTCATGGAGACCCGCCGTTGTGCCACCTCAGCTGCCTGTCTGCCTACATGGCGCCTCAGGCACCGCTGGCCAGGGCACGCGTCGACACGAGGAGGAGCGGCAACGGACAAGACGGGCGTCTCCCCTCGTCCCCGATAAAGCAAGGACACCTAAGCTGGGTGCATTAAATGCACCTTGTCCTGTAATGCGAGGGATAACCTCGCATCACTGTACCCTTTCCACCTCCTGTGTGCCACTGTAGCAACCCCTTTTCCCTATGAAAGGAGGCCCGAGGCGACCAGGAGGAGGATTCGGCTTTTCGGAACCCCTCACGACTCTTTTGGAGCTCCTCGTTAGCTGAAGAACACCAACATATAATCAACCAAAGCAGGAGTATGGTTTTACGCATCTTTGCCGCCCGAACCTGGGTAAAGGAACCTTGTCCTGATCGTTAGATCCGCTCTTCTCTCAACCACGCGCCCCGCAACCGTAGTAGGGATTCTTGTGATCCCATAGGTGTCGATCCAAATACACCGACACTTTGTTTAAAGCATTTCCAGCAAGGCCCATCATTAGTTTTACATTTCCCTAATAACTAAAACTTGCATAAGGCGTTGCAAACCCGAGTTCTTAATTAACAACCCGAGCTAGTGCTCCTCATGAGTGTTGGTCCAAACTTGGCAGACTGCAGGGCCACCACGGGGAAACCCGAGGTCTGGTATATACCTGTAGGCTGACCTATCCGGTCGTGGCCTGAGACGATATATGCGCGGCTACTATCAGGGTGTCGGCACGCCGAGAGGTCTTGCTGGATTAGTTTTACCTTTGTCGAAATATCTTGAGCACGGGATTCCGAGGATACTCGGGTCTTCCCAATTTGGAGTTGCGACTCTGCAGATCGTGAGCTTGTGATGGGCTAAGTTGGGACACCCCTGGACGGTTTTGATCTTTCGAAAGCCGTGCCCGCGGTTATGTGGCATATGGGAATTTGTTAATATCTGGTCGTAGATAACTTGACATCTTATTCATGAATACACTACCTGCGTGAGTAACCGTGATGGTCTCTTTCCGAAGGACTTCGGCAAGTGAACACGGTGGGGTTATGTTTGATCGTGATTAGTTAGGACCACTTCTTGATCAACTTGGCGATCGTTAGCACTTGTTCTCTTCTCGCTCTAAACCCGTAAGCTAGTGCTTAGTGCTTGTTGCAACCCTTGTTTATAGCCTTTCCACACCTAAGGCTTTGGTAATTTTGATACCCTGGAACAGGATTGCTGAGTCCTCTATGGCTCACAGATTCAACACACACCAGATGCAGGTACCGCTGAGACCAATGCAGGACATGATCCAGTACTTTACTGGGAGTTCCATGAAGAGCGTGAACATTACTATGTGTCTTATCCCGACGATCAGTAGTGGTTCTTGCTAGAAGGATCCGGGCTTGTGTTATTTATGGTATCTTTCTCGTTTGGATTTCGTCCCTAGTTCGACCCTGATGTTATTTGGATGATGTATGCTATTGTATTCATTGTGTGACGTGGCGAGTGTAAGCCAACTATCATTTTACAATTTCATCCCTGAATTTTACATGAGATGTGCAAATCTACCATACTTGAGATCATTCTAGTATGCCTTTATGCCCTTAAGTCGTGCCTCGACACGTGGGGGACATAGCAGCATACTGGGCATTACAAGTTGGTATTCAGAGCCTTCTCCGACCTAGGAGCCCCCTAATTGATCGAATCGTTGACGGTTGAGTCTAGGCACACAAAAAAATGTTTTGAGTCCTATATATATCGGAGAGTAGGATTTCTTATTACTCCTCATCCCTTCATCGCTCTGGTGAGGACTCCTGGCGTTGTTCTATCTCCACTACTCTCAAAAATTCACCAAAAAAATTTTTAGGATCACACGAGTATTGTTTGGATTGTTCCGATATCTTTGTGACGGGAACATTGTTCTCGATGCCTCCTGTCATTTAGGGGTTGTGGCAGTGTCCCGGGGAGTTGAGCTCCGAGGTGTTGTCGTCACAAATGTATTGTAGCGGTTCTAGAATACTTAAGACGGCCTACATCGAAAACTCTTCTATGCTTGTCTGGTGGTGAGATAACCCCGACGTCACCCGGTATTGGGGAGATAGTTCGGGAGTATTGCCACAGCTAGTATAGCGGATGCGTTTCGAAGGTCCGAGGTAAATAGTTTCCGAGGGTGACTGGTTATCTATTGACGGATGGATACAGCTGGATGTAGGTTTAGAGTTGAGTGCGCGGTGCTTCCCCTGTATCCCCAACACCAGATTGCATAACTGGAAAGCTTCGGGAATTAATAGGTCAGTTCTTCAAGTAGCTCATAGGCATTCTTCCAACGAGTGCATGGTATGAGGTTTGGGGTTCAACATCGAGTGAAGGGGTTTCATGGGCGTTGTTCTAGTTGGGAGTTACATCTTAAAGGGTCCTTGGCTATGTTGATCCGGGGATTGCAACACCCTTTGTAACACGTTCCATGGGACATTCAGCACGAACATGTGGGACGAAACTTCTAGCATGTATTTGTTCCATCTGCACCTTGTTGTTTTTTTATTTTATCTTTTGTTCTCCCAAGTGGCTTCTCGACAAGATTGTTGTACCATTCAACTGTGGAACTCATTCGTTCATTTTGTTCGAATGTTCATTGTGAAGACTTTATGTTGCAAATATCTAGCCGTTGATTCAGCTTACCTGTTTTGCATCAATGGCTAATGGTTGTCATCATATTCAGGATGGCTCCTAAGAAGGTTCCCAACCCTAACCAAGAGGGCGAAGAAGAGCGTCCTCCTGAACGTCCTCCTTCCCCTCCTCCTCCGTCTGAGGCATGGAGAGCAATTATGCAAGCGACCAACTAGAACACTCAGATGCTCATGCAAATGATGCAGAACTTTCAAGCCAACCAAGCAAATCAAGGCAATCATGGGAACCAAGGCCAAGGCAAACTGTTCAATCAACCTCACTTTGCGACACTGAACCAATTCCTGGCAAACCAACCAAAGTCGTTCAGTTACTGTGTGGACCCGCTAGATGCTGAAGATTGGATCACAGACATCAAAAAGCACTTTGAATGCAGTAACGTGAGGCCTGAGGATTATGTCAAGTTTGTCGCTTTCCAACTCAAAGATCAAGCTGCTGACTGGTGGCAACGGTACAAAGACTCCAGAGGTGATCGTGAGAGCTCATGGACTGACTTTTGCAAAGATTTCCGCTCTCATCACATCTGAACCAGTGTCATTGAAGGCATGCATGAGCAATTCCACAACCTGAAGCAAGGCACCATGTTCGTCTATCAATACAATGTCAAGTTCCAGAATCTTGCCCGTTATGCAAAGTAAGACATCCCCGATGCCAAGAGCAAGATATATCAGTTCCAAGGCGGTCTGAAAGACGAACTCCAACTTGATCTCACCTTGTTCGAGTCGGGTCAATTTGACCAATTCCACAATATGGCTCTCAAGCAAGAGGCAGCTCAGCTCAAGAGTGAAGCTTCCAAAAATAGGATTAGAGATGATGTTCACTCCTCCTCTTCCTCTCAAGTGGTTGCCAAGCAGCAGAAGTTCTGGCTACCGCTTCCTCCAGTGCTCCGTCCTCCAAACAACAACAAGCACTCAGGTGGTCGTGGATTCTCCCACCCACCCAACCCAAGCAATCAGTCCAAGCCTTAGTTCCAAGCTTCAAGATCAAGTGGTCCTTATCATCGGCCTCTTTCAGAAGTTACTTGCAACAAGTGTTCTCAGAAGGGTCACTATGCCAAGAAGTGTCCCAACCCAAGGCGCCTTCCGCCTCCTCCACCTGTCAGCAATGCTATTTTCAAGCACAATCCCAAGCATGCAAGAGTGAACCTGATGAATGCAGCTCAAGCAGAGAATTCTTCCGATGTGATATTGGGTAACCTCTCAGTTAACTCTATTCCTGCAAAAGTATTGTTTGATTCTGGTGCATCACTTTGCTTCACGTCAAGACCATTCTTTACCAAACATAATTTCACTTCGTCATTTCTGGATAAGAAGTTGTCAATTATTTCTCCGGGCAAACACATGACTTCTAATATGGTGGCTCCGGATATATCCATTCACATGGGTGACTACAGTTTTCTGGTTTCCGCGGTTATTCTCGGTAACTCGGACATTGATCTTATTCTTGGGATGGATTGGATCTCCAAGAATGATGCAAACATTGAATGTGCAAACAAGGAGATCAAGCTAACTCATCCTGACGAAGACGTGATTATCTTCGCAGCTCAAGATAACACAATCAGGCTATTCTCTCTCAATGACAAGGGCGAGATTAATGCCATTTCTGAGATTCCGGTGGTTCGTGAATATGAGGATGTATTCCCTGAAGAGCTTCCAGGCATGCCTCCCCATTGTCAAGTTGAATTCGTCATTGAACTTGAACCCGGTACCGAGCCCGCATGTCGGCGTCCGTACAAGCTTTCTCCTGATGAGTCGAAGGAGCTGAAGAAACAACTCGACGAGTAAGAACGTATGGGTCTAATCAGGCCTAGTACTTCTCCTTGGGGTTGTGGTGTTCTATTTGTCAAGAAGAAGGATGGCAAGGAACGCCTTTCCGTTGATTACCGGCCATTGAACAAGAAGACAATAAAGAATAAGTACCCGCTCCCCAATATAAATGAATTGTTCGAGTAGCTCAAAGGAGAAAAGGTGTTCTCGAAGCTCGATCTCCGGATGGGTTACCATCAGATTCGTATCCGTGCAGAGGATATTCCTAAGACCGCATTCTGAACAAGTTTTGGCTCTTATGAATACACGGTCATGTCTTTCGGCCTTGCAAATGCTCCACCCACTTTCTCTCGGATGATGCACTTCATATTCAACCCCTACACCAATGTATTCGTTCTCGTCTATCTGGAAGATATCTTGGTATTCTCCAAGAATGAAGAAGACCATGCCAAGCACCTCCGTTTGGTCCTTGACAGGCTCTGCGAGCACACGTTCTATGCGAAGTTCTCCAAATGTGAATTCTGGCTGGATAAAGTCCTCTATCTTGGCCATATTATCTCTGCCGAGGGCATTTATGTGAACCCCAAGAAGGTTGAAGCTATTGTCAACCGGAAACCTCCGCAGAATGTCAAGCAACTCCGAAGCTTCCTTGGTCTTGCTAGCTATTGCAGAAGGTTCGTTGAGAACTTCTCCAAGATTGCCAAGCCTCTTTCCAACCTGTTGCAGAAGAATGTTAAGTACTCGTGGACTCCTGATTGTGATGTGGCATTCAAGACACTCAAAGAGAAGCTCATTTCTGCTCCGGTTCTTACTCCTCCGAATGAGTCCAAGCCTAATGAAGTCTTTTGTGATGCTTCATTGCAAGGTCTTGGTGGTGTTCTCATGCAAGACAAGAAGATTGTGGCATACACTTCTCGTCAGCTGAAACCAAATGAGAAGAATTACCCCACACATGATCTTGAGCTAGCAGCAGTTGTACATGCCTTGATCACGTGGAGACACCTTCTATTGGGCAGAAAAGTGGACATCTTCACCGATCACAAGATCTTGAAGTACATCTTCACTCAACCAAACCTTAACCTTCGCCAGACTCGTTGGGTTGAGATGATTCAAGAGTACGATCCAAGCGTTGAGTATACTCCTGGCAAGGCCAATGTCATTGCAGATGCCTTGAGCAAAAAGGTGGATTGCAATAGTCTCCTTATCAAACCGTTCCAGCCTGAACTTTGTGAATTTTTTCAGGAAGCTCAACCTCCAAGTTGTTCCGCAAGGCTCTCTTGCAAACCTTCAACATGCTCCTACCTTGGAAGATCAAATTCGTGAGGCCCAATTCAGTGATGCTATGGTGCACAAAGTGAAACATGGTATTGCTAAGGGTACTCCTAAGTACAAATGCTATCACGTTGATGAGAAAGACACCTTGTTCTTTGAGGATAGAATCGTGGTTCCCAAAGGTGATCTCAGAAAGCTCATAATGAACGAAGCACATGACTCCCTCCTCTCGATACATCCAGGAAGTTCCAAGATGTACCAAGACCTCAAGCAATCGTATTGGTGGACTCGCATGAAAAGGGAGATTGCCCAATTAGTGAATGAATGTGATGTCTGCAGAAGAGTGAAGGCAGAGCATGAACGTCTAGCCAGCCTCCTTCAACCTCTACCTATTCCCGAGTGGAAATTCGATCACATTGAGATGGATTTCGTCACTGGGTTTCCCAAGTACAAGAAGGGAAATGATGCTATCTTTGTGGTGATTGACAAGCTATCTAAAGTAGCTCATTTTCTTCCCGTCAAAGAATCCATCAACGCAGCTTAGCTGGCAGAGCTATACACCTCCAGAATTGTTTCTTTGCATGGAATTCCTCAAGTGATCTCCTCAGACCATGGAAGCTTGTTCACTTCCAAGTTCTGGGATTCTTTTCAGTCAGCCATGGGCACAAAGATTCGCTTCAGCACTGCGTTTCACCCTCAGACTAGTGGTCATGTCAAAAGAGTGAACCAGATCCTTGAAGATATGCTAAGAGCTTGTGTCATCTCCTTCGGTATGAAATGGGAAGACTGCCTTCCATTCGCCAAATTCTCCTACAAAAACAGCTTCCAAGAAAGTGTCGGCAAAGATCCTTTTGAAATCCTCTATGGCGGAAAGTGCCGTACCCCTCACAACTGGTCCGAGACTGGTGAACGTCACCTCCTTGGAAATGATTTGTTCTTAGAAGCCAAAGAAATGTGCAAAGTCATACGTGAGAATCTCAAAGCCGCGCAATCGCGTCAAAAGAGCTACTATGACAGCAAGCATCGTGACTTGGCTTTCGACATTGGAGACCATGTCTATCTCCGTGTTTCTCCCATAAAGGGCACTCAGAGGTTCGGTATCAAGGGCAAGCTTGCTCCAAGATACGTGGGCCCTTTCAAGATTCTTGGCAAGAGAGGCGATCTTGCCTACCAACTCGAGCTTCCCTCCAACTTTGCAAATGTGCATGATGTGTTTCACGTGTCTCAACTCCGCAAGTGCTTCAAGACGCCTGAACGCACCATTCCGTTCGAAGAGATTGATCTTCAACAAGACATGTCTTATCGTGAGTACCCCGTTGCTATTCTTGAAGAAACTGAGTGCAAGACCCGCAACAAGTCCATCAAATTCTTGAAAGTGAAGTGGTCACACCATACCGACCGAGATGGGAACGAGAAGATCATCTCCGTTCTGAGTATCCCTCCTTCTTTCAGTCCTAGATCTCGGGACGAGATCTTTTTGTAGTAGAGGGGAGTTTGTAACACCCCATATGTGATACCTTCCATATGTGGCAATAAAGCATTTTTCTTTTTTATCATTGTCCTTTCCTTGGGGGTTCTTATCATTTATGCATTCTTTTGTTTTGCATTGTCATTTTATTATTTTTCTTATGCATCCCTGCATTGCTTCACTATCTCCATGGCATCATGTTCATCATAGCTTCATTTGCTTGTCTTTGTTTGTGATGTGAGGTCACCTTGATGGTTGTTATGTGATGGTGGTAGCAAGCCATGCCCATGCTAAACCCTAAACCCCCTCCTTCTCCTACACCCCTTCTCCTTCCTCCTTTTTCTTTCCTTTCTTTAAGTAATTTTGCAAGTGACTTACCCTCTTCCTATATTGTTCATCTCCTCCCCACTTCTTAGTTACACTGTCATGAGTCACCATGCAAAGCCTTGCCCCATTTCAAAGTGATTTGGTTAGGTTAAAAAATGACAGAAGTTTTAACCATATTCAAACTTATTTTATTTTTCTACCTCTAAAAATGCCCAAACCAATTTTATAAAATAGGGCATAAATCCAGGAGCATGGGGATATTTTATCTATCTCCTAATTCCTTTTCCTTGAGCCTGTACTTTTATTTTATTTTTTTTGTCTAAGGAAAATTGAAAAAGAAAAAGTATTAAGAGCAGACGACGTAGCAGTGCAGCCCAGCCAACCTGGGCCTCCTTTCCCCCCTCGGCCCAGCTCCAGCCAGCCCGTGCCAGCAGCCCAATGCGTCCCTCTCTCCCTTTTGCACCCGCACCCCCGCTTACCCCCGCTGGTTTGCTCCCACGTGGACTCCCAGGCCCCACTTGTCATCGACCGCGCCAGCTTGTTCACCCGCCTTTTCTTCCTCCTCCTGCGACGCCATGGGGACGACGAGCCCGACGCCGTCGTCGCACCGTCGTGGCTCTGGCCCTCCTTTTAACCCCTCTCTGTGTCCAACCCATTCCCTAGAGTTCCTTCTTCCTCCTCCCGCCGCTTGGTGAGCTGAGGGCCACCAGATCCGTCGCTCCGCAGCTATCCCGAGCGCATCTGAGAGCGCGAGCTCATCGCCGGCATGCTTCCCGTCGTCCTCTGCCTCGCCAACCTTGCCGGACTTCTTCCCCGACATCGACGACGTCGTCTACGTCCACTACACGGAGCCGATCGCCTCGCCTGCGACTTCTTCTTCCTCTTATTCAACTCCGATAGCCGCAGGTGTTCGATCATCGCCGTCGTCGACTCCGTCCACCTCCAGGTCAGCCGAACACCTCGCCGTGTACGTGGTGAGCATCCACACCTCCCCGTGCACTTTTCCCCTTCCTTCGCGCCGTCTAGCTCGTAGTTCTCCATGCACCCGAGTGCGTCGCCGTCGGGACTCGTCTCCGGCGAGTATTCCGACCATCGTAGCTCTTCCTCTGTTGCCCGTCGTGTTCGTCTTGTCGCGTAGATGCTGCTAGCGTTGTCGTCGCTCCGTTTAGGCCTCTGCTTTGTCTGGTCGAGGTCCGCCGCCGCTGCTCTGTTAGATACTCGACATCGTCATTGTAGTCGTTGCTAGGTGCTGCGAGTGCACATTGTGGGTGCGGAGTTCCCCCAGGAACGGACCGCACCACTCCGCCGCATGTAAGGGTCGCCGGAGCAGCTCCGACGAGCAGCTCCGACATGCTCTGTTTCCCCCTTGATGTTTGCTTCTTCAGTTTACATATAAGGCAGTGTTCGCCTTCTCTGTCAGAAACACTCGCCTAGCTCAGTGGCTTGGCTCTTCGTCAGTTAAACTAGAGGTCGCAGGTTCGATCCCACCGGGGGTAGTGGATTATTCCCCCCATTTTTGCTTTCCCTGTGTTGCTGACAGTTCGGCCCCACCTGTCGGCCTCTCTGCACTGTTCCACCCACACACGCACCGACCGCAGCCACCTCAACGCCTCTGGCCCCACGGGTCAGTGGTTGCGGCTAGACCCGGCCTGGGTCAGTTTGACCTTTTTCTTTTGTTCTTTTCTTTTTTCTGTTTTGTTTTTCTTTTTCTTTTTCTGCATTAACTTTGCATATTTAATATCTTTTGAAATATGCATCTGATGAAAATAAGTTATATATATGAAAATTGCTTACTTTTTCATGTAGAATATTAATATGATGTTTTTTGCCATGTTTAAAACATTTAAAATGCTATTTTAATTAATTTGGGTTTAAAATGTGCTTAAACTTGTAAAAAAATCATAACTAAATATCTACAACTCCAAATATAACAAACTTTATATGCATTTGGGGTGGAAAAATGTGTAGATTAATGTGCTGTCGTTGTTTTGCATGTTTAATAACTTTAAAATATGACTATCTCAGTTCTGTCCCAAATGTATATATATGAATATGGGAGTTTCTGGAAATTGTTGTTTGTTCTTTTCGGCCCATTTAAAATGCTAGCATGTTGCTGTTAGTCCTAGTTGCACCCCTTACCATGTTAAACCACTTTTCAACTTGTTGGGTGCTTGTTTAAATAATCTACACAACCACTTGTGGCCATGCTAGTTTTGCTCCTTTTACTTGTGTTTCTCTTATGTTGTGATCTTGCTATTGCCTTGATGCTTGTGCACTCTTTGTGTCCCTAGGAATGCATCATATCTTATCCATGTCCATATGCATCATATTCATGCATCATGTGGTTGAGCATTGCATAATGATTCATAGTTGTTCCGGTGTTGCATTGTTGTGTTGGTTAGAGCCCGGTGACGACTCGGAGTTCGAGGTTCCTTACGAGGCTGAGTTTGAGGAGCAAGGTTATGATCCCTCCGTGGAATCAACAGGAAAGATCACCATTCCTAGATATCACTTCTATCATTGCCTATGCTAGATGTCATGCTCTTTAGATATTGCCTCGATGCCTATTCCAGTTTGTCAGCCCTCCTATTATTGCCATGAAACACTCTAACCACCTTCCTAGCAAACTGTTGCTTGGCTAAGTACGCATCGCTCAGCCCCTCTTATAGTGTTGTTAGTTGTAGGTGAAGTTTTGAAGATTTTGCCCCGTGATGAAGTTGTTGTTGGGATAACACAATATATAATGCATGTTAAACTAATTCACCTATATATTGGTAATGGGTGGAAGGCTAGGCCTTTCTGCTTGGTGTTTTGTTCCACTCATGCCACCCTAGGATCCGATAAACCGGTGTTATGTTCCTTGATTTTGCGTTCCTAACACGATTGTCGGTGGGAACGACACCTATGGGATCACAAGAATCCCTACTACGGTTAGCGGGGCGCGGGGTTGAGAGAAGAGCGGATCAAACAGATAGCACACGGTTCGTTTATCCAGGTTCGGGCCGTGAGGATGCATAAAACCCTACTCCTGGTTTGGTGGATTGTATATCTATGTTCTTCAGCTAGCTATGGGGCGTGAGGAGCTCCAAAAAGGCGAATGCTCCTCCTGGTCACCTCGGGCCTCCTTTTATAGAAAAAGGGGTTGCCACAGTGGCACACAGGAGGTGGAAAGGGTACAGTGATGCGAGGTTATCCCTCGCATTACATGACAAGGCGCATTTAATGCATCTTGCTTAGGTGTCCTTGCTTTATCGGGGATGGGGGAGAGATCTGTCTTGTCCGTCGCCGCTCCTTCTTGTGTCAACACGCTCCCTGGCCAGCGATGCCTGAGATGCCATGTAGGTAGGCAGGCATCTAAGGTGGCGCAATGGTGGGTCTTCACGAAGATCTGCATGTCGCCACGCAGGTGCCTGCCCAGCTGGTTGGGTCGGCAGCTGCATACGGCGGTGGAAGTTTAGTCGGCGTGGGCCTGATGGTGGCCCTGCGGATGTCCTTGGCAAGGGCCTTGCCGGGGCCCCGGCAAGGGTCTTGCCGCGGCGCCTGCTACCATCCCCGGCAAGGGTCTTGCTGCGGCGCCTGATGCCATCCCCGGCAAGGTGCTTGCCGGAGGTCTTGTGGTCTTCCTTGGCTGGGATCCCGCCAAGGGTCGTCGTCTTCTTAGCGCATATCTGATCTTGAATGTCTTCACAAAGATCTGCATGCCACTACAAGGATGTCTCCTGAATCCATGCCCTATGGGGGCAGTAGACTCAAGGGTGATTTGCTCCATAGGCGTGGGGCGAGTTGCCGCGGCAAGGGTCTTGCCGGGGCTGCTAAAGCCGGCCCCGGCAAGGATCTTGCCGAGGGAGCCAGCCTCGTCCCTTGGCTCTTCGTGGTCTTGGCCTTGGTGTTGCTCCAGTTCCATCGAGCTTCGGTCTCACCCTGGCTCACCTCCCTTGTCTTGCTTGGTGCGGCGGTGCCCGTGGCTCAGACTGCCCATGCACAGTCATAGGAGTACAAAAAGTGTACCCCCCCCCCTTTTTGTACACCGACAACGGTTTGGGTTTATGGGCCCCCTTGAAAATTCGCTCTGTTTAAAGCTTTTCCAGAAAGTCCCAACATAGGTTTTACATTTGCCTAATAACTAAAACATGCATAGGGCGTTGCAAACCCGAGTTCTTAATTAACAACCCGGGCCAGTGCTCCTCATGAGTGTTGGTCCAAACTAGGCAGACTGCGGGGCCACCACGGTGAAACCTGAGGTCTGGTATATACCTATAGGCTGACCTATCCGGTCATGTCCTAAGAAGAGATACGCGCGGCTACTATCAGGGTGTCGGCACGCCGGGAGGTCTTGCTGGATTAGTTTTACCTTTGTCGAAATATCTTGAGCACGGGATTCCGAGGATACTTAAGTCTTCCTACTTTGGAGTTGCGACTCCGCAGATCATGAGCTTGTGATGGGCTAAGTTGGGACACCCCTGCAGGGTTTTGATCTTTCGAAAACTGTCCCCGCGGTTATGTGGCAGATGGGAATTTGTTAATATTCGGTTGTAGATAACTTGACACCTTATTCATGAATAGACTACCTGCGTGAGTAACCATGATGATCTCTTTCCGAAGGGCTTCGGGAAGTGAACACGGTGGGGTTATGTTTGATTGTGAGTAGTTACGATCACTTCTTGATCAACTTGGTGATCGTTGGCACTTGTTCTCTTCTCGCTCTAAACTCGTAAGCTAGTGCTTAGTGCTTGATGCAACCCTTGTTTATAGCCTTTCCACACCTACGGCTTTGGTAGTTTTGATACCCGGGAACGGGATTGCTGAGTCCTCTATGGCTTACAGATTCAGCACACACCAGATGCAGGTACCGCTGAGACCGATGCAGGAGATGATCCAGTACTTTACTGGGAGTTCGATGAAGAGCGTGGACGTTACTATGTGTCTTATCCCGACGATCATTAGTGGTTCTTACTAGGAGGATCCGGGCTTGTGTTATTTATGGTATCTTTCTCGTTTGGATTTTGTCCGTAGTCCGACCCTGATGTTATTTGGATGATGTATGCTATTGTATTCATTATGTGACGTGGCGAGTGTAAGCCAACTATCATTTTACAATTTCATCCCTGAATTTTACATGAGATGTGCAAAGATACCATACTTGAGATCATTCTAGTATGCGTTTATGTCCTTAAGTCGTGCCTCGACACGTGGGGACATAGCCGCATACTGGGCATTACACTTCACCATTAAGCTCAATTATTCATTGAAGACTTGTTTCTCACTTGATGATGTAGGAGCATCACATGAGGCTTTGTAAGCACCACTAGACTTGTTGTGAAGCTCTTCTTTATCCTTGAGTGACATCTCATGAGCAACAATTCTTCCAATGACTTCCGTTGCCTTGAGATCTTTGTAATTGGGAATCATTTGGATCCATGTGCAGATGGTTTCATATTTTCCGTCCAAGGCTCTGAGGATTTTCTTGATGATGAATCTATCGGTCATTTCTTCCCTTCCTAAGTCGGCAATCTCATTTGTGATGAGAGCAAGCCAGTACATTTCAGCGACGCCTTCACCATCCTTCATCTTGAACTTGTCAAGTTGACTTTGAAGCACATCCAACTTGGATTGTTTAACGGAGTCGGTACCTTCACGCATATCAATGATAGTATCCGAAATTTCCTTTGCATTCTCAAGACGGCTGATTTTGTTGAATTCTTCGGGGCACAATCCGTTGAAGAGGATATCGCAAGCTTGAGCATTGTATTGCAACATCTTCAATTCTTCAGCGGAGGCTTCACGGTTTGGTTCCTTCCCATCGAAGAATTTACCTTGCAAACCAATACACACAATAGCCCAAACGGCGGGGTTATGCCCAAGAATACGCATTTTCATCTTATGCTTCCAACTAGCAAAATTTGTACCAGCAAAGTAAGGACCTCTACGGTGGTAATTTCCCTCGCTAGACGCCATACTCTCCTTGGTTGTGAAACCAAGGCTATGATCACCAAAGCTATGGAAATCAAGGCAACTAGAGACCAAAGCTCGGATACCACTCGTAGGATCAAAAGTATGTCTAGAGGGGGGTGATTAGACTACATGACCAAATAAAAACTTAGCCTCTTCCCAATTTTATGTTTTGATAGTTTTTAGCAATTTAGAACAAGTCAAGCAATCTTCCTACACATGCAATTCTAGAGTTGTAGCAGCGGAAAGTAAATCATTGCATATGAAGGTGAAGGGAGGGGTTTGGAGAGTGCAAACGCAAGTGTAGACACGAATGTTTTTGGCGTGGTTCCGATAGGTGGTGCTATCGTACATCCACGTTGATGGAGACTTCAACCCACGAAGGGTAACGGCCGCGCGACTCCACGGAGGGCTCCACCCAAGAAGTGTCCATGTAGAAGCAACCTTTTCTATCCCACCATGGCCATCGCCCACGAAGGACTTGCCTCACTAGGGTAGATCTTCACGAAGTAGGTGTCACGACCGGTTTTTCCAATAAAACATTCATTGAGAAACCGCCCCTTTTATCGGACCAGTGTAGAAGAATCCTTCGTACTGGCAGACAATTCCTTGATACAGAATTCCAGAAGTACTAAATATTATACAAGGTCGAGCTGAGGCTGCTCAACAACTTATTACAAGCACGCCGATATTATACATAAAGGCGGATATGACACAAGGGTATGGTGGCATAACTACTGACTCATAATAAAAGTGGTGGTGGATATGTCACAGTGTAGTGGGTGACATGATTCTAATATCTTACAGCTCATCAAGCGTCGGAGTGAGGCTCGATGAATTTATTTGGGTAGCGGAAGCGTATATAATACAAGTGACCAACTCTAGGATCGCAAGAGACTGACTGGGACTCCTCTAGGCGTCGGACTCGCTATCAAACTCATCATTCATGAGATCACCTTCGTCAACATCTGGCCAAATCAACAAGCCAGGTGAGTGCTTTGAATGTACTCGCAAGACAGTTCGGACATAAGATATAACAAATGCAAACATGATGCATATGAGCAGACTAGTAATGCGCACTCAGATAATAAATTTGCACTGCATGATGAATAAAAAGGAAGTCAGGCGGTAGTTCTCCTGAAATCCCAAAAACAATAACTGAAGACCGATCGGGTGTCTGAAGCGACGCCTCAAAAGGTAAAAAGGATAAACATGCCATAGTCGGGCGTCGGGGCGACACCACATAAAGGGCTTATATTGAAAAGTAAATGACAGTACGTGCCATAGTCGGACATCTGAGCGACATCACATAAAGGGCTTATATCTGAAGTAAATAACGAGAATGCCACAGTCGGACGTCGGAGCTACATCACTTAAAGGGCTTATATCAAAGTAAATAACAGTAATGCCACAGTCGAACGTCGGAGCGAGATCACATAAAGGGCTTATATCAAAAGTAAATAACAGTAATGCCATAGTCGGACATTTGAGCGACGTCACATAAAGGGCTTATATAATCATTCCAGACCAAGTAGATCGTGAAGGTAAATCATCTCAAGGAAATACTCAGTACAGAATAAACTGGTTAGTTCATCCACCGGAATAACATTCGGCCAGGTTTACCACTCTTAGCACTATGTTTAATCACCAGAGACTATCACTGAGACTGACACATAGACTGACGGACACTGAGACTGACAGTAATACTGACATTGTTATGACGATCAAAAACTTTGACCTTGGACATGGTTACTCGAATATTTTTGACTCTGCAGAGTTTGTACTCTTTAACCATAGCCAACGGATTTCAGTAGTCACAAAGGACTAGTTCCGTTTATGGTATTTTAGTAAAAACACACCTAACCAGTACACACCCATTCCACATCCCGTTGTCAGGAATCACCCTAGGCAACGTTCACGAAAAACTTTAAGACGGGGAGGCTACAACCTCAAATAGCATGGGATCAAATTTATATCATGCGCTCTAAGGGGTGCCCCCCTATCGGTCCCAACCGGAAACACCCATGTCCCTGACCGGATGACGGGCTTTAATCTAGGGCCATGGAACCCTTATCCCGGCCCCTCTATTTCGTGTGTACAAGGAAAGAGGTTTGCAACTGACTAAACCGTATTCTGCGCAGAAGACATGTGACAGCACAAGAAGGAGACGAACGGGAACATGACTTGATCCACGTTAACACTGGAGTTAAACGGTTGACTGGCATGCTTCAACAATACCAGCTTACAACCTATCATGTCACCACATGATCAGGTTGGCTCACCATCAACTTTCGAAGCTCACACGTAGCTTGTCTTGCATGTAATATAACACCCATAAAAATGCTTATATCAACATGCCATGAGAAAACTACTCAAGCAAACATGCAAAGCACTCATCATATCAAAGGTTCAAACATGCATGCCTGGTTCGGAGTAGTCGGAGTCTAGCTCGGCGAAGTTTGCGGCTCCGTCACCTCCTTCGGTATCTACGTATAAAAATAAATCGGATACTAACGTAAATACCGTGCGTGCATAAAAATTGTTCCAAATATTTTTCAAATAAATATGATAAAAAACTAGACAAAAAATAAAGATGACAGAAAAAGAATCAACTCAAAATCATCTTCTGTTTAAAAGTTATTAAGGTTTCAGCCCAGGGACTTATCTGTAATGAAACAGAAAGTTTCCAGGTGTTTGTTTATAAAAAATCAAAAATGTTTCAGTAAGAAATACGCCAGCCCAAAGGGAAAGTGTACTTTTCCCGAAGGCGTTTTTCCAGGAAAACGGCTCGGATAGAAAAGAGAGGCTCGCGAGGGGATCCCACCCGTCAGGTTTAAATAATTGAAAAGGAAAATAGAGTATGCCGGCGTCCGAGGACCACGGTGGTTGCCGGCGCCGATCCACGGCGAGGTAGGGGGAGGGGATGGTACCTACAGACTCATGGTACTCTCCCACATCTATGGGTGGTGGAGTTGGACGTCGGCGAGCACCACGTCGACGGCGGCCTTCACTCCAGCAAACGGTGGCTCGGGCGGTGGTGGATCTCGCCGGGAGGGCTGCAGAGGCCAAACTGAAGCGCGGGTTAGGTGTTTGGGTGCACTAGGAGTGTCAGGACCGGTTTTTCAGTAAAATAATTACCGAGAGACCGACCTTTTTATCGAACCAGCACAGAAGAATACTTCTTACTGGTAGACAAATCCTTGATACAGAATTCCAGAGTACTGAATATTATACATGGTTGAGCTGAGGTTGCTCAACAATTTATTACAAGCACGCCGATATAATACATAACGGCAGATATGACACAATGGTAGGGTGGCATACTACTAACTTGTAATAAAAAGGTGGTGGATATGTCATAGTGTAGTGGGTGGCATGACTCCATTATCATACAGTTCATCGAGTGTCGGAGTGAGACCCGATGAATTTATTTGGTGGTTGGCGGAAGCGGTTATATAACAGTGATCAACTCCAAGATCACAAGAGACTGACTGGGACTCCAGTAGACGTCGGACTCGCTATGGAACTCTTCATCCATGAGATCGCCTTCGTCAACATCTGGCCAAATCAACAAGCCAGGTGAGTACTTTGAATGTACTCGCAAGACTGTTCGGACATAAGATATAATAAATGCAAACATGATGCATATGAGTAATCTAGCAAAACGTAACCGAATAATATAATTACTGTGCTGCAAGTAAAAATAGATGTCGGGCGGTAAACCTCCCGAAATCCATAAGATAAATAAAAGAAAACCAAACGAGTGTCTGAGTGACGCCTCTTGAAGAAAATAAATAAAAACATGCCACAGTCGGGCGTCTGAGCAACGTCACATAAAGGGCTTATAAAGAAAATAAATGACGAGAATGCCACAGTCGGACGTCTGAGCGACATCACATAAAGGGCTTATAATGAAAATAAATAACAAGAATGCCATAGTCGGACATCTGAGCGACATCACATAAAGGGCTTATAATGAAAATAAATAACAAGAATGCCACAGTCCGACGTCTGAGCGACATCACATAAAGGGCTTATAAATAACAAGAGTGCCACAGTCGGACGTCTGAGCGACATCACATAAAGGGCTTATAAATAACAAGAATGCCACAGTTGGACGTCTGAGCAACATCACATAAAGGGCTTATAAATAACAATGGTATAATGGTAAAAATACTCAGGAGATAAATCAGTGCAGGGATGACTGGTTAGTCCATCTACCCAAAATGAACTTGACAAAAATCACCACTCTTGCTACTATCATAAACTTACTAGAGACGGTCACCGGGGTTGACACGAAGGTTGACTCTAGGCCATAAACATGGCTACTTGGAAGATTTGACTCTGCAGAGTCTGTACTCTTAAATCACGGCCAACGGATTTCACTAGTAACAGGGACTAGTTCCGTCTACGGTGTTTTAGCAGAAACACAACTGACCAATACACACCCATTGCACATCCTGTTGTCCGGAATCACCCGTGACAACATTCACGAAAAACTTTAAGATGGGGAGGCTACAACCTCGAATAGCATGGGATCAAATTTATGTATGCGCGCTCTAAGGGGTGCCCCCCTCTCGGTCCCAACCGGAAACACCCATGCCCCCTGACCGGATGACGGGCTTTAATCCAGGGCCATGGAACCCTCATCCCGGCCCCTCTACTTAGTATGTACACGGAAAGTGGTTTGCAACCGACTAGACTGTAATATTAACATACGGCATATGACAGTACCAAAAAGGAGACAAACGGGATCACGACTTGATCCACGTTGGTACTAAAGTTAACCATCTACTGGCATGCTCCAACAATACCAGTACACTACCCATCATGTCACCACATGATCGGGGTGGTTCAACCATTATCATTCGGGGCTCACCCGAAGCTTGCTTGCATGAAATATAATCATCCACAAATGCTTATATGACCATGCTATGAAAAGAACTACTCGAGCAAACATGCAACACACTCATCATATCAAAGGTTCAAACATGATTGCATGGTTCGGAGTAGTCGGAGTCTAAGTCGGTGAAGTTCGTGGCTCCGTCACGTCCTTCGGTATCTACAGCTTCCTGGTGTTCTTCCGCGTCGGTGGGTGGTGGAGTTGAGCGTCAGCGAGCCCCACGTCGACGGCGACCCTATCTCGGGCGGACGGCGGCTCGGGTGGTCGTGGGCCTCATCGGAGAGAGCTTCAGAGCGTACGTTGCTGGAACCCGAGGTGGACGGAGGTGGCCGGAGCTGAGGAAGAAGGGCCCCTTGAGGCTCTTCCAGAGGCTAGGCGTGGTCTAGTGAGGTGGGGGAGTGATGCGGGGTCGAGAGTGAGCTCGGAGGCGCTATATATAGCCGGCCCGAGGCGGTTGCCGTGAACGGGATAAGTCCGGCGATCGATTACGGCGGCGTTGTGGCTGGACGGTTGGCTTAGGAGCTTGAGCATCGACTAGGAGGTGTACTGATTCCATTTTCGTGCCCAACTCAGCAAGGGAGGGGTGGTTACGGTCTGTCCTCGACGGAACGGCCGTGCGGCATGTCGGCGGCAGAGAGCGCGCCATGTGCGTGCCAGGCCACGGCGACGATGCTGCAGGCGTGCGCTGGCGATGGAGAAGGCCATGCGGAGCCCGCAGGCGACTTGGGCGGTGCATAACGGCGTTGTGCCGCAGGGTGCCTCCTGTTAGCCACCACGGGAGGTTCTGCCGCCGCGGAAGACGCCGGCGTGGGCGGGCCAGGGCGCCACCGACGCCAGGAACCAGCCAAGCATGCGGGCGGCGCTCTGGATAAGAGAGAGGTGCACTGCAGCATCAGGCCAAAGGAGCACTGGTGAGATTGACGATCGCTGACTAACAAAACTGACGAAGCTGCACTGCCGCCTGTAAAGTTCAGTTAACGTTTTCTGAAACTGACAAAAACAGTGCATGCCAGCTGTTTGACGAAACTATTTTGGCATGTGGAAAATCTTGCTGGAGCTGATATTTGGTGGAGTGGTCTCTTGATGCATCTAGAGGCTGCCTGAATTTTCACAGAATGTTTTGAAGAAGAAAAATATGAATTTCACCAAAATTTGCAAATCTGTTCCAAACTTGCAGCAAGTGAAATTTGAAAATTTTGAACTATGGACCAGTGAAACAAGATGGATCTAGGTTGTGGTTACCAATGACTATCCAGGGAAGTTGGTTTGGAAACAAACATTAAAGTGAACATGGTGGTTCCTTTGTAAATCACCATGGTTCATTTTAATGAACAGAAATTGTTTTTGGTGCAAATTAAATGGAAGAAAAATTCCAATAAGGTTGAAACTTGCTGGAATTGATGAGAGACTTGTCTCAAGGTGAAAGAGAGGTTTTGGAGAGAAATATTTTCATTGGGTGCCATGGAAGAGAAAAGTTTGAGAGGGAGGACAAGTTCAAGGTTATTCCTATGATGGTTAATCAAGAAGGGAAAAGAATCAAACAAACCCCTTTGAAATTCAACTTGTGTTTGAGCTAACACAAGAAGAAAACCGTCAAGACCAAAACAAATCAAGTTGGAGAAGAACACTCAAACTTTGGACAGAAAAGATTTTAGAAGGGTTTTCAAGAGAAGATCAAATATCCCCCTTCCAAAGGACCAAAAGTTTGAAAGAAAACAAATCCAAAAATTTGGAGTGTTACAACACCTACCCCCTTAGGAAAAATCTCATCCCCGAGATTTTAGCCGATCCTCAAATAGGTGTGGGTGTTCTGTCCGAAGAAAATCTTCCCTTTCCCATGTTGCCTCATCCTCTGTGTGATTACTCCACTGAACCTTGAGAAATTGAATTGTCTTCTAATGGGTTATCCTTTCAGAATCCTCCAATATTTTTATTGGGCACTCCCGGTAGGTGAGATCTGGTTGCACGTCAAGATTTTCATGCGACACATGCTTCTTCGGGTTGCTTACACACTTCCGTAGTTGCGAAACATGGAACACGTCGTGGACGTCTGACAGTTCTTTGGGAAGGTCCAACTGGTAGGCCACTGTGCCTCTCCGTGCAACTATACGAAAGGGTCAGATATATCGTGGTGCTAGTTTTCCTTTGACCTTGAATCGTTGCAGTCCCCTCATAGGAGATACCTGTAGGTATACGTCTTCACCGGGTTCAAAACTTACTTCCCGATGCTTTTGATCGTAGTAGCTCTTCTTTCGACTTTGGGCTGTCTTGAGTCGATCCCGTATTATTTTAACTTTTTCCTTAGCTTCTTTTAACATGTCTGGGCCGAAGATACGACTGTCCCCTGTTTCTGACCAGTTTAATGGAGTATGGCATCTTCGTCCGTACAAGGCTTCGAAAGGTGACATTTTCAGGCTGGCTTGGTAACTATTGTTGTATGCAAATTCGGCATATGGTAAGCTTGCCTCCCAACTGGTCTCATAGGTGAGGACACATGCCCTCAGCATGTCTTCTAGTATTTTATTTACTCGTTCCGTTTGTCCTCCAGTCTAGGGGTGATAGGCGGTACTGAACACTAGTTGTGTTCCGAGGGCTTGCTGTAGATGATCCCAAAATTTGGAGACGAACTGAGTGCTTCTGTCAGATATTATAGTCTTTGGAACTCCATGTAGGCATACTATACGGACGAGGTAAAGCTTGGCAAGCTTTTGGGTGGTGTGGGTTGTCTTGACTGGAATGAAGTGTGCCACCTTGGTCAGTCTATCTGTGATGACCCATATGGCATCATTTCCGTGCTGTGACCGTGGCAGTCCAACAATAAAATTCATCCCAATATCGTCCCATTTCCACTCAGGTATCTTGTTTGGTTGTAACAGTCCTTCGGGTTTTGGTCCTCGGCTTTAATGCGTTGACATGAATCACAGCATGCAATGTATGTGGCTATATCTCTCTTCATACCGTGCCACCAAAATCTTTCTTGAATGTCCTTGTACATTTTGGTCCCTCCAGGGTGAATTGAATACGGAGCGGTGTGGCTCTCTGCTAGAATTTGCTGTTTGAGGTCTTCGCTATTGGGTACGCAAAGCCTGTCTTCGAACCATAATATTCCTTCACTGTCTATGGTAAATTCTGAGGCCTTGCCCTGACTTATTTTTATTTTTATTCCTTCAATGTTGGGGTGTCCATGCTGACCCTTCTTTATTTGTTCTATTAGCATAGGCCGTATTTCCATATTTGACACTTCGCCTTCATTGACGATCATTAAGTTGAGCTTGGTGAATTCCTGTTGATATTCGGGTCTCAGGTTTTGTAGGCTGCCGTTGTCCGGGCTGGGGTTACGGCTGAGAGCATCTGCTACTACGTTTGCCTTTCCTGGGTGGTAGTGGATGCCAACGTCATAATCTTTTACCAGTTCCAACCAGCGTCGTTGTCGTAAATTGAGTTCTGGTTGTGGAAAATATATTTGAGACTCTTATGGTCCGTATATATTTCACAACGATTCCCAAGCAAAAAGTGCCTCCACTCTTTGAGTGCATGAATGACTGCTGCCAATTCCAAATCGTGAGTAGGATAATTTTCTTCATGTTTCCGTAGTTGCCGCGAAGCGTAGGCGACTACTTTGCCTTCTTGAATTAGTACGCATCCAAGGCCTTTCCGGGATGCGTCACAATATACTTCAAAACTTTTGTGTATGTCGGGTATGACCAATATTGGGGCTGTTGTTAATTTCTTTTTGAGTTCCTGGAAGCTCTTCTCACAAGCTTCGGTCCATATGAATTTCTTATCCTTCTTGAGTAACTGTGTCATTGGTTTGGCTATGGTGGAAAATCCCTCAATAAATCTTCGGTAATATCCAGCCATTCCGAGGAAACTTCGTACATCCATTACATTGGCCGGTGAATTCCAACCAACTACGGCCTTGACTTTTTCCGGGTCCACAGCAACTCCTTCTTGTGTCAATACGTGGCCTAGAAAACCAACTTGTCTTAACCAAAATTCAAATTTGCTGAATTTGGCGTAGAGTTGATGTTTCCTTAATTCTCCTAGTACAATACGGAGATGTTCAGCATGCTCTTCTGGTGTCTTTGAATATACCAAGATATCATCGATAAATACCACCACAAATTTGTCCATAAATTTCATAAACACTTTGTTCATGAGGTGGAGAAAATACGCGGGGGCGTTGGTCAGTACAAATGGCATTACTGTAAATTCATATAGTCCGTATCTAGAGGTGAATGCTGTTTTCGGGATATCTTCTGTCCGTACTTTTAATTGATGATAACCTGAACTTAAATCAATTTTTGAGAAAACCTTGGCTTGCGCGAGTTGATCAAATAAATCATTTATCCGTGGCATCAGATATTTGTTCTTGATAGTGACCATGTTGAGTGCTCGGTAGTCTATACACAATCTCATAGTCCCATCCTTCTTTTTGGCAAATAATACAGGCGAACCCCAAGGTGAGGAGCTGGCCCGTATAAATCCTTTGTCCAGTAATTCCTTTATTTGCTTCTTTAGTTCAACCAACTCGGATGGTGCCATTCTATATGGTTTCTTGTATATGGGGGTGGTTCCCGATGCGAGCTCAATAATGAATTCTATTTCTCTGTCTGGTGGCTTGCCTGGTAGTTCTTTGGGAAATATGTCTGGAAACTCACATACTACTGGAACATTGCTTAATTCCGTAGTGTCCACCTTCTTTAATTTTGGTTGTCGCGAGACTGGTCTTTCTTGAGCTGCGACGCTTATTGTCTTTCCGTGATGATGCGAAAGAATCACAGTTCAGTTGAAGCAGTCGATAAATCCTTTGTTGGTGGTCAGCCAGTCCATACCCAGGATAACATCCAGTCCCTTGTTTTCCAACACGATGAGGTTTGCGTGAAACTTTAGCTCTTCAATTTCAATGGCTCTACCTTGGCAGTAATTTTGAGTGATTTTCTTACTTCCGGGGGACTTGATGGTCATTGACTTTCCCAAGGGAAGCATCGAAAAACCATGTTGCAAAGCAAAACTCTTCGAAATGAACGAATGAGAAGCTCCAGAATCAAACAAAATTGTGGCAGGTATTGTGTTGACAGGGAACTTACCGAGTACGATATCCGGGGCATCCTGTGCTTGCTCCTTGGTCACATGGTTCAGGTGGCCTATCTTGTGGTTGTTATTGGGGTTGAAGTTGTTACGCTTCGGCGCGGAATTGTTTTCGTTGCTGTTTGGCTTCGGTGTTGAGTTTCTTGGCTTTGGTCACTGTTTAGCATAGTGTCCCTCTTCTCCACAAGCGTAGCAACTAACACCTGGGCGATACGTGAAATCCTTGTCCCTTGCAAGAAAATTTTTGCTTGGACGTGTGTTATTTGTTATGGATTTGTTCGCCCCATTTTTCTGAAAATTTACCTTGTTCCTATTGTTGCGAGTGTGGTTGGTCTGATCCCTTTTTCGCTTGCAAATGTCTTCCAGACTGCGACGCTCATTTTCCAACGTAATAGCCATGTCCACCAGTGTCTTGAAATCTGGAAAAGTGTGTACGACCAATTGGCATTTAAGTGCTGGTGCCAGACCGTCCGGGAATTTTTCCATCTTCTTGTTTTCAGTCATACGCTCTTCGTTGGCATAACGAGATAATTGACTAAACTGGCTGTTGTACTCAGTTACTGTCATGCCCCTTTGCTTGAGGTCATCAAACTCTCTTTTCTTGATCTTCATAATGCTTCTAGGGATGTGCGCCCCACGAAAGCCTTCTTTAAAGTCTTCCCATGAGATATCATTTACGTTGGGGTGCATATGCAGAAAATTCTCCCACCATGACGAGGCTGCTCCAGTAAGATAATGTGGTGCGTAAAGTACCTTTTCACGGTCTGAGCATTGTGCCACAATTAATTTTCTTTCAATGTCTCGAAGCCAATCATCGGCCTCAAGAGGTCTGTCTGTGTGAGAACATGTTGGCGGACGTGTCTTCTGAAATTCAGATAATTTTGAATGCTGCTGGTATGGCTCACGGTGATTCCCCATATTAATGACATGGTTCATCATTTCCTGATGCTGTTGCTGACTTTGCTCGTAAAGACGGCATACTTGTGAAAATGTTGTTTCGCTGCCATGCTGACTTGATTGCCCCTATGTGAAACTGTTACCTGTCTGTTTGCCATAGTTTTCTTCTGGCGGACTTGGCATGGAACGTGTCCAGGGACGAGTCATTTCTCACTCTGGGGTATTAATGCAGAAATTATGAGAAGATCTGGGCGGCAAAAATAAACCAAGATTTGCAAAAGCAGCAAAAGCACGAGCTCCAAAGATTTTCTAAAATTATAAACTTGATTGCGCACGGAGAAGGACCGCTTAGTACACATCTTACACGTGAGTCGTAATTATACATACGTCACTCAGGATGCGCGTACACATCCTGACATGTTATTTATGCTAGTGCACTCCTCCAAGTTCCTACATGATGCGCAAACAGACTACTTTCCATCAACCTATTTTACATATCACACATATCATACAAGCGAGCATAACGTGTCGCGGATAGACGCACTAGTCGGAGATGTTGAAGACTTCCCTTGGCCTGCCGAGGGTAAGGCCCAATGGTGATGGAGACTCAACTTCCTCCTCACTAATAGGCTCCAGGCGTGGAGTACTGGTACGAGGTGTTGATGCGGGTGCGGCAGGTGGTGCAGCTCTGACTGGGGTAGGAGCAACGACCTGGTCAAACTCCTCAGTGGTAGGCAAACGGCGAGCGGTGGCTAAGATGGAAGGTGCATAAGATGCTGAAGACGAGACAAAAGTCAGTGGTGGCGAGGTATGGAGTAGCTCCCTCCTATTGGCGAAGCCACTCTGGACCAAGTCAATACGAGCAGCCACCAAGTCGTCCACAAGGTTATCAAAGGCTGCCTCAAGTGCCTTGAGGAACTCAACCATTGATTCGATGGCTTCATCATGTTCCCCATTTGCGCAAGCAAACACATAGTGACACGTGTAGGGCACGTCACATGGGAGGTAACGGTAGCGACGAGTCTTCATTGAAGGAAGAATATCCTGGAGACGAGCTATCGCCTCACGGGCAGCCATTTGCATGGCATGCCTCTCCGTAGGCATGGCCCTGCCCACAAATCGGAAGCGGCGCGCTTCAGAATGCCCTATCTTGAATTGCACCACGGCCTGGTGCATCGACACGCTGTCGCTGAGCTTGTGACGGTAGAGTGCAAACTCTGGGCGGGTCGATGGTCTGATCGCGACCTTGGTGATGGCGACGAGGAGCTTGATAAATCCCTCAGGAATGTTGGCGAACACTTGTGAATCGCAGTCGCCGCTGGCCATCTACAAAATTAGACAAAAATTCCGAATAGTCAAGTCATAAATTTATGATGACTAACAGAAATTTTCTACAAATGCAAAAATGATGAATAGCACTAAATACGCTAATAACCGATTAGCGATCGCACCTAGTGGCTTCCTACAGTCAGCCTGGCTCTGCTACCAAGGTTGTCAGGACCGGTTTTTCAGTAAAATAATTACCGAGAGACCGACCTTTTAATCGAACCAGCACAGAAGAATACTTCTTACTGGTAGACAAATCCTTGATACAGAATTCCAGTGTACTAAATATTATACATGGTTGAGCTGAGGTTGCTCAACAATTTATTACAAGCACGCCGATATAATACATAAGGGCGGATATGACACAATGGTAGGGTGGCATACTACTAACTCAAAATAAAAAGGTGGTGGATATATCACAGTGTAGTGGGTGGCGTGACTCCATTATCATAGAGTTCATCGAGTGTCGGAGTGAGACCCGATGAATTTATTTGGTGGTTGGCGGAAGCGGTTATATAACAGTAAAAATACTCAGGAGATAAATCAGTGCAGGGATAGCTAGTTAGTCCATCTACCCAAAATGAACTTGACAAAAATCATCACTCTTGCTACTATCATAAAATTACTGTCACCGGGGTTGACACGAAGGTTGACTCTAGGCCATAAACATGGCTACTCGGAAGATTTGACTCTGCAGAGTCTGTACTCTTAAATCACAGCCAACGGATTTCACTAGTCACAGGGATTAGTTCCGTCTACGGTGTTTTAGCAGAAACACAACTGACTAGTACACACCCATTTCACATCCTGTTGTCCGGAATCACCTGTGACAACATTCACGAAAAACTTTAAGATGGGGAGGCTACAACCTCGAATAGTATGGGATCAAATTTATATATGCGTGCTCTAAGGGGTGCCCCCCTCTCGGTCCCAACCGGAAACACCCATGCCCCCTGACCGGATGACGGGCTTTAATCCAAGTCCATGGAACCCTCATCACGGCCCCTCTACTTGGTGTGTACAAAGAAAGTGGTTTGCAACCGACTAGACCGTAATCTTAACAGACGGCATATGACAGTACCAAAAAGGAGACGAACGGGATCATGACTTGATCCACGTTGGTACTAAAGTTAACCATCTACTAGCATGCTCAACCCATCATGTCACCACATGATCGGGGTGGTTCAACCATTATCATTCGGGGCTCACCCGAAGCTTGCTTGCATGAAATATAATCATCCACAAATGCTTATATGACCATGCTATGAAAAGAACTACTCGAGCAAACATGCAACACACTCATCATATCAAAGGTTCAAACATGCTTGCCTGGTTCAGAGTAGTCGGAGTCTAACTCGGTGAAGTTCGCGGCTCCGTCACGTCCTTCGGTATCTACAGCTTCCTGGTGTTCTTCCGCGTCGGTGGGTGGTGGAGTTGAGCGTCGGCGAGCCCCACATCGACGGCGACCCTACCTCCGGCGGACGGCGGCTCGGGTGGTCGTGGGCCTCGTCGGAGAGAGCTTCAGAGCGGACGTTGCTGGAACCCGAGGCGACGGAGCTGGCCGGAGCTGAGGGAGAAGGGCCCCTCGAGGCTCTTCCAGAGGCTGGGCGTGGTCTAGTGAGGTGGTGGAGTGATGCGGGGTCGAGAGTGAGCTCGGAGGCGCTATATATAGCCGGCCCGAGGCGGTTGCCGTGAACGGGATAAGTCCGGCCATCGATTACGGCGGCGCAGTGGCTGCACGGTTGGTTTAGGATCTTGAGCATCAACTAGGAGGTGTAGTGGTTCCATTTCGGTGCCTAACTCAGCACGGGAGGGGTGGTTACGGTTTGTCCTCGACGGAACGGCCGTGCGGCATGTTAGCGGCAGAGAGCGCACCCTATGCGTGCCAGGCCACGGCGACAGTGCTGCAGGCGTGCGCTGGCGGTGGAGAAGGCCACGCGGAGCCCCCAGGCGACTTGGGCGGTGCAGAACGGCGTTGTGATGTAGGGTGCCTCCTGTCGGCCGCCACGGGAGGTTCTGCCACCGCGGAAGACGCCAGCGTGGGCGGGCCAGGGCGCCACCGACGCAAGGAACCAGCCAAGCACGCGTGCGGCGCTCTGGATAAGAGAGAGGTGCAGTGCAGAATCGGGCCAAAGGAGCACTGGTGAGATTGACGATCGCTGACTAACGAAACTGACGAAGCTGCACTGTCGCCTGTAAAGTTCAGTTAACGTTTTCTGAAACTGATAGAAACAATGCACGCGAGGTATTTGATGAAATGATTTTGGCATGTGGAAAATCTTGCTGGAGCTGATATTTGGTGGAGTGGTCTCTTGATGCATCTAAAGGCTGCCTGAATTTTCACAGAATTTTTGGAAGAAGAAAAATATGAATTTCACCAAAATTTGCAAATCTGGTCCAAACTTGCAGCAAGTGAAATTTGAAAATTTTGAACTATGGACCAGTGAAACAAGATGGATCTAGGTTTTTGTTACCAAGGACTATCCAAGGAGGTTGGTTTGGAAACAAACACTAAAGTGAACATGGTGGTTCCTTTGTAAATCACCATGGTTGATTTTAATGAACACAAATTGTTTTTGGTGCAAATTAAAAGGGATAAAAATTCCAGTAAGGTTGAAACTTGCTGGAATTGATGAGAGACTTGTCTCAAGGTGAAAGAGAGGTTTTGGGGAGAAATATTTTCATTGGGTGCCATGGAAGAGAAAAGTTTGAGAGGGAGGACAAGTTCAAGGTTATTCCTATGATGGTTAATCAAGAAGGGAAAAGAATAAAACAAACCCCTTTGAAATTCAACTTGTGTTTGAGATAACACAAGAAGAAAACCTTCAAGACCAAAAAAAATCAAGTTGGAGAAGAACACTCAAACTTTGGTCAGAAAAGATTTTAGAAGGGTTTTCAAGAGAAGATCAAATATCCCCCTTCCAAAGGACCAAAAGTTTGAAAGAAAACAAATCCAAAAATTTGGAGTGTTACAAGGAGGCTACTGGCACGAATTGGGAGGTGGAGGTGCTCTCACCAGAGAAAGACTTGCCGGAGCCCGAAGCGGATCGGGGCGGCCGGAGCTGGGGAAGAAGGCCTCCTCGAGGTCCTTCTAGTGGCTGGGTGTGGTCTGGTGAGGTGGAGGAGAGGCGTAGGGTCAAATGTGAGCTCGGGATCATTATTTATAGCCGGCCCGAGGTGGTTGCCGCAACGGGGTAACTCTGGCGAGTGATTACGGCGAGGACGTGGCCGAACAGGAGGTTTAGTTTCCATCCAGACGCTAAACTTGGCAAAACTTGGGCGATACTCCATGTTCTCTACGGAACGGCTTCACGGTGCTGCAGCGTGCACAGGGAAGGGGACGGCCATGCGGAGGCCTCTGGTGGTTTGGGCGGTGCCGAACGGTGCCGTACTGCAGGGGTGGCTCATGCTGGCCGCCACGGGTGGCTCTGCCACCGCGGAAGACGCCGGAGCTGGCGAGCCACATCGCCACCGATGCTCGCAACCAGCCAAGCAATCGTGCGCCGCTCTGGATAAGGAGGGGGAGCAGTGAGCAAGGCGCCAACGCGTGCACTAGCGAGATTGACGCTGCTGCCTGACGGAAATGACACTGACGGCAGAAACCAAACACTGAAATCTGAATTTCGACAGGAACAATGCACACAACTGTTCGACGAAATGATTTTGGCACTTGGAAAATTTTTCTGGCGCTGGGTCTTGGTGGAGTGATGTCTTGATGCATCTACAGGCTTCCTGAATTTTCACAGATTTTTAGGAAGGGAATAAGGATGGATTTCACCAAAAATGGCAAATCTGGTCCAAACTTGCAGCAAGCAAATTTTGAAAATTTTGAACTATGGACCAGCAGATCTTGATGGACCTAGGTTGAGGGTACTAAGGACTAGTCAGCGGAGTTTATTTGGAATCAAAACTCAAAGGGAATCCAGTAGTTCCTTTGTAAATCACTAAGGTCCAAATTAAAAGACAGAAAATGTTTTGAGGGGAAAATAATTAGAAATAGAAACCAAAGGAGGTTGAAACCTGCTGGAATTTGATGTTAGACTTGACCCAAAGTAGAGGTGGGTTTTGGAAGAAAGTTTTCAGCATAGGTCATGGCAAAAGAGAAGTTTTTTTTGAATGGGAAAGGATGAGCCCATAATTTTATGGCAATGCTTTTTAGTAAAAAGAAATTGTCAAAACCTTTCAAAATTATTTGTGTTGAGCCAACACAATGTGAAAACTCTCAAGACCAAAGACCGAGGTTGAGAAGGACACAAAATCTTTTGTCATTAAAGATTTGAGAAGGAGAGGTATTAAGAAAATTTAAATAACCGCCTTCCAAGTAAATAAAGAAATTGATAAAAACCAAATCAAAATTTTTGGAGTGTTACAACACCTACCCCCTTAGGAAAACTCTCGCCCCCGAGATTTCAGCTGATCCTCAAATAGGTGTAGGTACACTGTCCGAAGAAAATCCTCCCTTTCCCATGTTGCTTCATCCTCGGTGTGATTGCTCCACTGAACCTTGAGAAACTTAATTGTCTTCTGATGGGTCCTTCTTTCAGACTCCCCCAATATTTTTATTGGACGTTCCCTGTAGGTGAGGTCTGGTTGCACATCAATGCTTTCATGAGATACATGCTTCTCTGGGTTGCTTACATCCTCAACTGTGAGACGTGGAACACGTCGTGGACGTCTGACAACTCTTTGGGTAGGTCTAGCTGGTAGGCTACTGTGCCTCTCCTTGCAACTACACAGAAGGGTCCAATAAATTATGGTGCTAGCTTTCCTTTGACTTTGAATTGTTGCAGGCCCCTCATATACACGTAGATACACTTTTTCACCGGGTTCAAAGCTGACTTCACGATGCTTTTGATCGTAATAACTCTTTTGTCGGCTCTGGGCTGTCTTGAGTCGGTCCCTGATTAGCCTAACCTTCTCCTCAGCTTCCTTTAGCATGTCTGGGCCGAAGATACGATTGTCTCTTATTTCTGACCAATTTAATGGGGTACGGCTTCTTCGCCCGTACAAGGCTTCAAAAGGTGTCATTTGTAGACTAGCTTGGTATCTGTTGTTGTATGCGAACTCGGCATACGGCAAGCTTTCTTCCCAACTAGTTCCATAGGTGAGAACACATGCCCTCAGCATGTCTTCTAGAATTTGGTTTACACGTTCAGTTTGTCCTCCAGTCTGGGGGTGATATGTTGTATTGAATACTAGTTGCGTTCCCAGAGCCTGCTGTAAATGATCCCAAAATTTAGAGACGAATTGAGTGCCTCTGTCGGATATTATAGTCTTCGGAACTCCATGAAGGCAAACTATACGGGAGAGGTAAAGTTTGGCAAGCTTCTGAGTGGTGTGGGTTGTCTTTACTGGGATGAAATGTGCCACCTTAGTTAATCTATCTGTGATGACCCATATGGCGTCATTTCCGTGTTGTGACCGAGGTAGTCCGACAATAAAATCCATTCCAATTTCATCCCATTTCCACTCCGGTATCTTGTTTGGCTGTAATAGACCTGCTGGTTTTTGGTGCTCGGCTTTAATGCGCTGACATGAATCACAACACGCAATGAATGTGGCTATGTCCCTCTTCATACCGTTCCACCAAAAAAATCATGAATGTCCTTGTACATTTTGGTCCCTCCAGGGTGAATTGAATATGGAGCGGTGTGGCCTTCTGCTAGAATTTTCTGTTTGAGGTCCTTTATATTGGGTATGCAAAGCCTGTCCCCGAACCATAATATCCCCTCATCGTCTATGAAGAATTCTGAGGCCTTGCCCAGACTCACTTTTCTTTTTATGCCATCGATGCTGGGGTGTCCATGCTGAGCCTTCTTAATCTGTTCCATTAGGGTGGGCTGTATTTCCAAATTTGACACATTGCCTTCGGTGACCATCACCAAGTTGAGTTTGGTGAACTCCTGCTGAAATTCAGGTCTCAAGTTTTGTAGACTGTCGTTGTCCGAGCTGGGGTTTCGACTAAGAGCATCCGCCACAACATTTGCCTTGCCTGGATGGTAGTGAATGCCAACATCATAATCTTTCACTAATTCCATATAGCGCCGTTGTCGTAAATTGAGTTCTGGTTGCGTGAAAATATATTTGAGGCTTTTATGGTCCATGTATATTTCACAGCGATTTCCAAGTAAAAAGTGTCTCCACTCCTTGAGTGCATGAATGGCTGCTGCCAATTCTAAGTCATGAGTATGATAATTTTCTGCATGCTTCCGTAGTTGCTTGGAAGCGTATGCTACCACTTTACCTTCTTGCATTAGCACGCATCCGAGGCCCTTTCGGGATGCGTCACAATATACTTCAAAAAAATTGTGTATGTCTGGTACAACCAATACCGGTGCTGTTGTTAATTTCCTTTTGAGTTCTTGGAAACTTTTCTCACAAGCTTCAGTCCATACAAATTTCATATCCTTCTTGAGTAACTGTGTCATTGGTTTTGCTATGGTGGAGAACCCCTCAATAAACCTTCGGTAATATCCAGCCATTCCCAGAAAACTTCGTACATCTGTTACGTTGGACGGTGGTTTCCAGCCAAGTACGGCCTTGACTTTTTCTGGGTCCACGGCAACACCTTCTTGGGTCAATACGTGGCCTAGAAAACCAACCTGTCTTAACCAAAATTCATATTTGCTGAATTTGGCGTATAGTTGATGTTTCCTTAATTCTCCCAGTACAATTCGGAGATGTTCAGCATGTTCTTCTGGTGTCTTGGAGTATACCAGGATATCATCAACAAACACCACAACAAATTTGTCCATAAATTTCATAAACACTTTGTTCATGAGGTGAACAGAATATGCGGGGGCGTTTGTCAGTCCAAACGGCATTACTGTAAATTCATATAATCCGTATCTGGAGGTGAATGTTGTTTTAGGGATATCTTATGTCCGTACTTTTAATTGATGATACCCCGACCTTAAATCAATTTTTGAGAAAACCTTGGCTTGTGCGAGCTGGTAAAATAAATCATTTATCTGCGGCACCGGATATTTGTTTTTGATGGTGACCATGTTGAGGGATCGATAGTCTATACATAACTTCAGTGTCCCATCCTTTTTCTTGGCAAATAATAATGGTGAACCCCAAGGTGAGGAGCTGGCCCGTATAAATCCTTTGTCTAGCATTTCTTTTATTTGCTTCTTTAATTGTACCAATTCGGAGGGTGCCATTCTGTATGGTTTCTTGTAAATGGGGGTGGTTCCAGGTGCTAGCTCAATATTGAACTCTATTTCCAGGTCTAGTGGCATGCCTGGCAGTTCTTCGGGAAATACGTTTGGGAACTCACACACTACTGGAACATTGCTTAACTCTGAAGTGTCTACCTTGTTCAATCTTGGTTGCCGTGATACTAGTCTTTCTTGAGCTGCAACTCTTATCGTCTTCCCGTGAAGATGAGTAAGAATTACAGTCTGATTGAAGCAGTCGATAAATCCTTTGTTGGTGGTTAACCAGTCCATTCCTAGGATAACATCCAGTCCCTTATTTTCCAATACGATGAGGTTTGCCTGAAACATTAGCCCTTCAATCTCAATAATCACACCTTGGCAGTAACTTTGAGTCATTTGCTTAATCCCGGGGGACTTGATGGTCATTGATTTTCCCAAGGGAAGCATTGCAAAATCATGTTGCAAAGCAAAGTTCTTTGAAATGAACGAATGAGAAGCTCCAGAATCAAACAAAACCATGGCAGGTATTGTGTTGACAAGGAGCGTATCGAGTACGATATCCGGGGCATCCATTGCTTCCTCCTTGGTCACATGGTTCAAGTGACCTTTCTTGTGGTTATTATTGGGGTTGAAGTTGTTACGCCTAGGTGCTGAATTGTTTCCACTGTTGTTCGGTTTGGGGGCCGAGTTTCTTGGTTTTGGGCACTGTTTGGCATAGTGTCCCTCTTCTCCACAAGCGTAGCAAGTAACACCTGGGCGATATGTAAAATCCTTGTCCCTTACATGAAATTTTTTGTTAGGGCGTGGGTCATTGGTCATGGATTTGTTTGCTCCATTTTTCTGAAAATCAGTCTTGTCCCGGTTGTTGCGAGTATGTGTAGTCTTATCCCTTTTGCGCTTGTGAATATCCTCCAAGCTGCGGCGCTCATTTTCCAATGTAATAGCCTTGGCCACAAGTGTTTTGAAATCAGGAAAGGTGTGTACGACCAGCTGGCATTTAAGTGCTGGTGCCAGACCGTCCAGGAATTTTTTCCATCTTTTTATTTTCAGTCATACGCTCCTCGTTGGCATAACGTGATAATTGAGTAAATTGACTATTGTACTCAATCACTGTCATGCCTCTCTGCTTGAGGTCATCAAACTCCCTTTTCTTGGTCTTCATAATGCTTCTAGGAATGTGCGCCCCACGAAAACCTTCTTTAAATTCTTCCCAGGTGATATTATTTTCGTTGGGGTGCATGTGCAGAAAATTTTCCCACCATGATGCAGCTGCTCCAGTGAGGTAGTGCGGTGCATAAAGTACCTTTTCACGGTCCGAACATTGTGCAATAATTAATTTCCTTTCAATGTCTCGAAGCCAATCATCGGCCTCAAGAGGTCTGTCAGTGTGAGAGAACGTTGGAGGACGTGTCTTTTGTAGTTCAGACAATTTGGAATGCTGCTGATATGGTTCAAGGTGATTTCCCATATTGATAACATGGTTCATCATTTCTTGGTGCTGCTGCTGGCTTTGCTCATAAAGGCGGCATACTTGAGAAAATGTTGTTTCATTGCCTTGCTGACTTGACTGCCCTTGCATGAAATTGTTACTTGTCTGGGTACCATAATTTTCTTCTGGTGGACTTGGCATGGAACGAGTCCAGGGACGAGTCATTTTCCACTCTAGGGTATTTTTGCATAACTCATGAGAAAAACTGAGTGGAAAAAATAAATAAATAGATTTGCAAATCTGGTAAATTTAAGAACTCCAAAGATTTTTTCAAGAAAATACTTGATTGCGCGTGGAGAAGGACCGCTCAGTACATATCTTACATGCAAGTCGTAATTATACAATACATCACTCAGGATGTGCGTACACATTCCTGACATGTTATTTAGGCTAGTGCACTTCTCCGAGCTTCTACATGATGCGCACACAAACTACTCCTCACCAAACCTATATACATATAAACATATCATACAAGCGGACTCATCGCGCGGCGGCTAGGCGCACTTAGTCGGAGATGGTGAAGACTTCCCTCGGCTTGCCGAGGGTAAGACCCAGTGATGATGGGGACTCAACCTCCTCCTCACTAATAGGCTCCAGGCGCGAAGTACTGCGTTGAGGAGTTGCTGCGGGCGCGGCAGGTGGTGCAGCTCTGATTGGAGTAGGAGCAATAACTTGGTCAAACTCCTCAGTGGTAGGCAGGCGGCGAATGGTGGCTAAGATGGCAGGTACATAGGATGCTGAGGACGAGACATAAGTCAGTGGTGGTGCTGTATGGAGGAGCTCCCTCCTGTTGGCGGAACCGCTCTGAACTAATTCCATACGAGCAGCCACCAAGTCGTCCACAAGGTTATCAAAAGCTGCCTCAAGAGCCTTGAGGTACTCAACCAACATTTCGGTAGCCTCATCTCGCTCTCCCCTTGTGCAAGCGAACGCATAGTGACATGTGTAGGGCACGTGGCATGGAAGGTAGCGGTAGCGATGAGTCTTCATCAAAGGAAGAGCATCCCGGAGACGAGCTATCGCCTCACGGGCAGCCATCTGCATGGCATGCCTTTCCGTAGGCATGGCCCTGCCCACAAATCGGAAGCGGCGTGACTCAGAACGCCCTCCCTTGAATTGCACCGCGGCCTGGTGCATCGACACGATGTCGCTGATCTTGTGCTGGTAGAGTGTGAACTCCGGACGAGTCGATGGCCCGATCGCGACTTTGGTGATGGAGACGAGAAGCTTGATAAACCCCTCAGGTATATTGGCGAACACCTGTGACTCACTGGGACTCCTCTAGGCGTCGGACTCGCTATCGAACTCTTCATCCATGAGATCGCCTTCGTCAACATCTGGCCAAATCAACAAGCTAGGTGAGTACTTTGAATGTACTCGCAAGACAGTTCGGAGATAAGATATAACAAATGCAAACATGATGCATATGACCAGACTAGTAATGCGCACTCCGATAATAAATTTGCACTGCATGCTGAATAAAAAGGAAGTCAGGCGGTAGTCCTCCCGAAATCCCAAAAAAATAACTGAAGACCGATCGGGTGTCTGAAGCGACGCCTCGAAAGGTAAAAAGGATAAACATGCCACAGTCGGGCGTCGGGGTGACACCACATAAAGGGCTTATATTGAAAAGTAAATGACAGTACGTGCCACAGTCGGACATCTGAGTGACATCACATAAAGGGCTTATATCAGAAGTAAATAACAAGAATGCCACAGTCGGACGTCGGAGCGACATCACTTAAAGGGCTTATATCAAAGTAAATAACAGTAATGCCATAGTCGGACATCGGAGCGACATCATATAAAGGGCTTATATCAAAAGTAAATAACAGTAATGCAACAGTCGGACGTCTGAGCGACATCAGATAAAGGGCTTATATAATCATTCCAGACCAAGTAGCTCGTGAAGGTAAATCATCTCAAGGAAATACTCAGTACATAATAAACTGGTTAGTTCATTCACCGGAATAACATTCGGCCGGGTATACCACTCTTAGCACTATGTTTAATCACCAGAGACTGTCACTGAGACTGACACAGAGACTGACGGACGTTGAGACTGACGGTACTACTGACATTGTTATGACGATCAAAAACTTTGACCTTGGACATGGTTACTCGAATAGTTTTGACTCTGCAGAGTTTGTACTCTTTAACCACAGCCAACTGATTTCAGTAGTCACAAAGGACTAGTTCCGTTTACGGTATTTTAGTAGAAACACAACTAACCAGTACACACCCATTCCACATCCCGCTGCCAGGAATCGCCGTAGGCAACGTTCATGAAAAACTTTAACACGGGGAGGCTACAACCTCGAATAGCATGGGATCAAATTTATATCGCACGCTCTAAGGGGTGCCCCCCTCTCGCTCCCAACCGGAAACACCCATGCCCCCTGACCGGATGACGGGCTTTAATCCAGGGCCATGGAACCCTCATCCCGGCCCCTCTATTTGGTGTGTACAAGGAAAGAGGTTTGCAACTGACTAAACCGTATTCTTTGCAGAAGACATGTGACAGCACAAAACGGAGACGAACAGGAACATGACTTGATCCACGTTAACACTGGAGTTAAACGGTTGACTGGCATGCTTCAACAATACTAGCTTACAACCTATCATGTCACCACATGATCAGGTTGGCTCACCATCAACTTTCGAAGCTCACACGTAGCTTGTCTTGCATGTAATATAACACCCACAAAAATGCTTATATCAACATGCCATGAGAAATCTACTCAAGCAAACATGCAAAGCACTCATCATATCAAGGGTTCAAACATGCATGCCTGGTTCGGAGTAGTCGGAGTCTAGCTCGGCGAAGTTTGCGGCTCCGTCACCTCCTTCGATATCTACGTATAAAAATAAATCGGATAGTAACGTAAATACCGTGCGTGCATAAAAAAAGTTCCAAATATTTTTCAAATAAATATGATAAAAAACTAGACAGAAAAATAAAGATGACAGAAAAAGAATCAACTCAAAATCATCTTCTGTTTAAAAGTTATTAAGGTTTTAGCCCAGGGACTTATCTGTAATGAAATAGAAAGTTTCCAGGGTTTTGTTTATAAAAACAGAAAACGTTTCAGTAAGAAATACGCCAGCCCAAAGGGAAAGTGTACTTTGCCCGAAGGCATTTTTCCAGGAAAACGGTTCGAGTAGAAAAGAGAGGCTGACGAGGGGGTCCCACCCGTTAGGTTTAAATATTTGAAAAGGAAAACAGAGTACGCCAGCGTCCGAGGACCGCGGTGGTCGCCGGCGCCGATCCAGGGCGAGGTAGGGGGATGGGATGGTACCTACGGACTCACGGTGCTCTCCCGCGTCTGTGGGTGCTGGAGTTGGACGTCGGCGAGCACCACGTCGACGGCGGCCTTCACTCCGGCGGACGGTGGCTCGGGCGGTGGTGGATCTCGCTAGGGAGGGCTGTAGAGGCCAAATTGAAGCGCGGGTTAGGTGTTTGGGTGCACTAGGAGGCTACTGGCACGAATTGGGAGGCGGAGGTGCTCTCACTAGAGAAAGACTTGCCGGAGCCCGAAGCGGATCGGGGCGGCCGGAGCTGGGGAAGAAGGCCTCCTTGAGGTCCTTCTAGTGACTGGGCGTGGTCTGGTGAGGTGGAGGAGAGGCGTCGGGTCGAATGCGAGCTCGGGGTCGTTATTTATAGCCGGCCCGAGCCGGTTGCCGCAACAGGATAACACCGGAGAGGTCGTGGCCGAACAGGGGGTTTAGGCGATTGGGCACCAACGTGTTGGTCTACTGGTTCCATCCAGAGGCTAAAGTTGGCAAAACTTGGGTGATACTCCACGTTCTCTACGGAACGGCTTCACGGGCACGTCGGCGGCAGAGAGCGCGCTCTACGCCTCTCAGGCCACGGCGGCGGTGCTGCAGCGTGCACAGGAGAGGGGATGGCCACGCGGAGGCCTCTGGTGGTTTGGGCGATGCCGGACGATGCCGTACTGCAGGGCTGGCTCCTACTGGCTGCCACGGGTGGCTCTGTCGCCACGGAAGACGCCAGAGCTGGCGAGCCACGTCGCCACCGACGCTCGCAACCGGCCAAGCAACTGTGCGGTGCTCTAGATAAGTAGGGGGAGCAGTGATCAAGGCACCAACGCATGCACTAGCAAGATTAATGCTGCTGCCTGACGGAAGCGACACTGACGGTAGAAACCAAACACAGAAATCTGAATTTCGACAGGAACAATGCACACCAACTGTTCGACGAAATGGTTTTGGCACTTGGAAATTTTTTCTAGAGCTGGGACTTGGTGGAGTGATGTCTTGATGCATCTAGAGGCTGCCTGAATTTTCATAGATTTTTAGGAAGAGAAAAAAGGATAGATTTCACCAAAAATGGCAAATCTGGTCCAAACTTGCAGCAAGCAAATTTTGAAAATTTTGAACTATGGACCAGCAGATCTTGATGGATCTAGGTTGAGGCTACTAAGGACTAGTCAGGGGAGTTTATTTGGAATCAAAACTCAAAGGGAATCCAGTAGTTCCTTTGTAAATCACTAAGGTCCAAATTAAAAGACAGAAAATGTTTTGAGGGAAAAATAATTAGAAATAAAATCCAAAGGAGGTTGAAACCTGCTAGAATTTGATGTTAGACTTGACCCAAAGTAGAGGTGGGTTTTGGAAAAAGTTTTCAACATAGGTCATGGCAAAAGAGAAGTTTTTTTTTGAATGGGAAAGGATGAGCCCATAATTTTATAGGAATGCTTTTTAGTAAAAAGAAATTGTCAAAACCTTTCAAAATTATTTGTGTTGAGCCAACACAATGTGAAAACTCACAAAGCCAAAGATCAAGGTTGAGAAGGACACAAAATCTTTTGTCATAAAAGATTTGAGAAGGAGAGGTTTTAAGAAAATTTAAATAACCTCCTTCCAAGTAAATAAAGAATTTGATAAAAACCAAATAAAAATTGTTGGAGTGTTAAAGTAGGCGATCTCCTTTCCCTTACAAACTCCTTGGTTCAACCCCACGATCTTGTCGGAGGCTCCCAACTGACACCTAACCAATCTAGGAGACACCACTCTCCAAAAGGTAATAGATGGTGTGTTGATGATGAACTCCTTCCTCTTGTGCTTCAAATGATAGTCTCCCAACACTCAACTCTCTCTCATAGATTTCGATATGGTGGAAAGAAGATTTGAGTGGAAAGCAACTTGGGGAAGGCTAGAGATCAAGATTCATATGGTAGGATTGGAATATCTTGGTCTCAACACATGAGTAGGTGGTTCTCTCTCAGAAAATGAGTAATGGAAGTGTAGGCCTGTTCTGATGGCTCTCTCCACGAATGAAGAGCAGGTGGAGGGGTATATATAGCGTCCACACAAAATCTAACCGTTACACACAATTTACCAAACTCGGTGGGACCGAATCATGAAACTCGGTCGGATCGATTTAGTTCAAAATGTGAAAGTTAGGCTTTTCGGTGGGACCGATATGATCAACTCGGTGGGACCAATTTCATTAGGGTTAGGGCACAACGTAATCTCGGTGAGGCCGATCACGTCAACTCGATGAGACTGATTGCTATAATAGAAGAAATAGAGAGTTGGTCAGGCAAACTCGATGGGACCAATTCGCTCATTTCGGTGAGACCAAAATGTTATGAAAGGGAAACAGAGAGTTTGCATTGCGCTAGGTGGGACCGATCGCTCATTTCAGTTAGACAGAAACGTTACGAATGGAAACAGAGAGTTTGCAATCCCATATCAGTGAGACCAAGATCCCTATCGGTGAGACCGAACTGATTAGGGTTTCTAGCTATGGCTATGTCAACTGAACTCGGTGGCGCCGGATATATCAAATCGGTGGGGCCGAGTTTGACTTTTGGTTTGGGTCATATGTGGATATGAGAAAGTGGTTGAGGGCTTTTGGAGCATATCACTAAGCATTTTGAGCAAGCAAGCCATTAAGCAACACCTCATCCCCTTTTAATAGTATTGGCTTTTCCTATGGACTCAATGTGATCTTGGATCACTAAAATGAAAATGTAGAGTCTTGAGCTTGAGCCAATATGTCTCCTTAGAATTTTGAGGGGTCCACATTCCTAGTCCATGCCATGCCAATCATTGAACTTTCTGAAATGATCATCTTGAAAGAGCATTAGTTCAATGAGCTAATGTTGTTAGGAATTACCAAAACCACCTAGGGATAGTTGCACTTTCACCCCCATTCTCGGATTTCTTTATCGACATCATGCATACTTTCGACTTCTATCTTTTGGACTTCACGCCGAACGTCGTGGCATGTATGGCTATCTTTGCCCACGTCTACGAGAATTTCGCCGGGGTGATCCCCAACATGGCGCTCTTCAGCCACTATTTCGTCCCCGCATCCAACCAGGAGGAGCGCTGTCCGGCTGCGTCACCTGGATTCCGAGGGCTTGTTGCAAGGAGACATACCCAAATGGGAACCATAAGGAGAAGTGGGACGAATGGCGGCAGTAGTGGTGCTGGATTGTGGAAAAGGAGCCGCATCCGTTTTGCATCCCTCGGCAAGCGCAAGTGGTCCGTCACGACAACTGGGGCAACCTCGACCCTAAGGACAAGATGCTCACAGTCGTCATCACTAGAATCCACAACCTCAAGGCCGCTGGGCTCACCCTGGAGATGATCAGGGCCGATTTTCTCCGCCGCCGTATTGCCCCCTGCATAACAAATGAAGGCTGGCTTGGGAGTTCCGGAAAGCAACATATATTATGAGGCTGCGCCCTAGCGTGAATTAGAACTTCATAGTGACGGAGCACACATTCCTCTGCTCCAAGTTGTTCCAGCTCAAGGTCGATAAGCCCGGCACATGAATCAGAACTTCACAGGCTGAGGAAGTTGACAAGCCGTTCAGGTTGCTGGCGGCCGTGGTCCCCATGTGTAACAACTCCACCCGGACCTCCATCATTGCTATGAGCCGGTGTTCGATGTTCATGGCCTTGACCGGAGCTGGATCGAGCCAGATGAGGTACGGGTGCAAGAGTTCTTCGACAGCTTGTCGAAGCAGCCCATCCGCGAGGAAAAACAACTCGTCCGCGACACCACCGCCGAAGAGGTGGCGTACATCACCAGCACGGCAGAAGAGGCAGTCCTTGCCGAGGCGACCGCCAGCGCTGGCTTCCATGAAAGCGAGGCCGAGGCCGAAGAAGACTTTGCTGAGCAGGCGGAGTCCGCCGGGGAGCACAGTGGCACCGCCACCGGGGGCTCTTCTGCCGAGGAAGCGGTCGACGACACAGATGAAGAGGGGTTGTCCTAGGAGCCCCCAGTCCCGGGGAGGAAGCGCGTCCTATGGCGGGTTGGCTCCGGCGAGCCAGTGCGGTGAACCTCCTCGTCCGGAGAGGTCCACGGCAAGAGGGCGACTGGCAAGCCCGCACAACGTCAAGAGGCCAAGGCACAACCCGTGTGCCATACAAGGCTAACGGATGCGGCGACAAAGGAAACAGTGGCCGCTGCCCCTTCCTCGGCCAAGCGGCCTAGGCCTCCATCTCCACCCCTCCGTATGGACACTATACTAGAGGCTGATTACGACCTCTCTTGCATGAGCCCGAACAGGAGGGAGCCAGAGGAAGAGGACGAAGAGGAGGATGAGTAAGTGCTCCACCGCCCTCTCTGTTTCATGAATTTCTGTTTTGGTCATTTTGCATGACCCGACCTCATCTTGGCTTTCCCTTGTAGGGACACGGAGACACTGGCACAAATGATGGCGAAGAGGGCGAAGACCTCGACAGGCGACGAGCCCCCGGCAACTTCTTCCAGCGCGTCGAAGGTGATCACGATCATCCCAGGCCCCAGTCCACGACGCAGCCCCTGACTCCGCCCCCAGCGTGAGTTCATTACCCATTTTCCGCTAGCGAGCGCTGGGGTGTCTCTCTTCACTTCTAATTTTGCTGGGGTTGCAGGGGAAGAGCGGCGATAGGAGGGGCCCTTGAGGTCTGCCCCAACACGCCTCCTCCATCGACCACCACAACACCCATGCAAGGGCTTCTACCGGTGAGCCGATGCCGCCAAAGGAGAGGTCCCCGGCAAGGTCCTCCCTCGACGAGCCCATGCATGCGGAGGGAGAGCCGGCAAGCACAAGTGTCGGTGGCCCAATCCCGGCAACAAGCGTCGTTGGGGAGGGAACCACTTCTCTCCAACTCGTTGCAGGTAAGCCGCCCTGCTCTTGATCTTGACTAATTTCTTTGTGAAATTTTGTTTGCTTCGAACATCGATCCTGGTTTCATCCTTTTCTCCTCCTTAGTTTTCAGACCTCTCCTCGGTGGGCCAGATGGATGTCAATGGCACCATCGAGGAGATAGCCAAGGATGCCACCGCTTAGGCTGATAAGGTTGCCGCTGACGAGGCCGCCGTGGGGGCATGTGAGAAGGCCATCAGGGGATCCGTCGGGGAGGCCAGCAAGGGGATCGGTGACAGTACTGATGGCATCCCTGCCTCAGGAGCGCCTAGTGCTGCATCGGTCCCGGAGCCATCGGCTGCCGGGGAGACGATGGTCGGCGGCCAACCGTCCGCCTCTGAAGCCCCCATCTCAAGTAGATATCTGAAGGTCAGTGAAAATCTGTTTGTCACCATCCCGGGGGTGGCAAGCACCGAAGCACATGCCGAGGGCGAGGCTTTTGATGAATAGGTAATCGTTGCTGCCGGGCTCCAGGTTGTTGACGAGCCAAGCACCAGCAGTGGCAGTTCCAAGGAGAACCAGCTCTTCCAAGCCATGAGCGGCAACTTCCAGAAGCTTCAGGCACTTTATCGTGCCCGCAAGGAGAAGCTGGACTCTAGGATGGCAGTCGTCGATGTGGCAGAGGCGGGCTTCCAAGGGCGCGCCGAGGAGATGTAGGCCTGGTTTGCGGATGGCCGGCAGAATTTGCAGACCAGCCAGGAGCAGCTAAGTCATCGCTGGAATAAGGGCCTCCTGAAGCAATCATACATTGAGAAGGCCCAGGAGGAAGCCACTGCACGATCCGCCAAGGAGGACGGTGAGCTAAGGGAGCGTTGCGTCTCGCTTCGCGCCCAAGAAGAAGACCTTGCCGCTCGTGAGGAGGTGCTTGCCGCCAAACTCCACGGCAAGGATGAAGAAATCGAGAAGCTTGTCGCGCAGCGGAACCAGGAACTGGAGCAGAAACAAAAAAGATGCACTCGCCGCTCTGGTCCTGGATCATGCCGGCAAGCCAAAGGAGGCCGTTGACGCTGCCAAAGCCGCAGAGGCCACCAAGGACGAGCTGATCGGCAAGCTGAAGGAGCTGGAGGCGTAGCTGGAGAAGCACAACAAGGAGGTGGCGACGCTCAAGAGCGACAGGGACAAGACTGGCCACACCTTGGCAAGCTTGCGGGTCACCATGTCTGACAAAACCAGGCTGCTCTTCAAGGCCAATGACTCCATTGCCGATCTGAAGCTGAAGCTAACTGCCCTGGAGGAGACCCTCACAAGCTGCAAGGCCCGCGAGAAGACCCTGACCAAGGAACTCAAGGATGAGAGGCTACTACTCAAGAGTGTCACCGTCGAACACGACGACTACATGAACAGCATGAAGATCTGCACCGCGCGCCTCGTCGATGTCTCGGAGAGGCTCACCATGCAGCTATCCGTCATGGGCCTGCCGGCCATCAGGTTCTCTCATGAAGACACAATAACCGAGAACGCCAGGGTGACCATGTTCTTCAAGGTCATCCTTGATGCCTTGGAGCTACTCCATGGCCGCCAAGCGGTCCACTTTGCCAACGAGGCCCGGAAACTATGCTGGGGCACCCTCCTCAAGGTGCTCACCAAGGTGTCGTACAAAAACCCCGGCCTTCACCTCAGTCAAGACAGCTTGCCGGCAGGTGTCGACCGCAAGGCACTTGAAGAGCTTGTCGCATCCGTCGTCAGCCTGGTTGACCACGTCACGAGGGTGGTAGGCCAACGTCGGGACTAGGCGCTCCATTTCCCCTTGTCGCCATGGATCCATACCCAAAACAATTTCATTTAAATTAGAAACTGCGGCAACTATTAATGTAAATATAACTTGCTATGTTTCGCCTTGAATGCATGCTATCTTCCTCATATGATTCCTCTTTGTACGGTACACACCCTACGCGTTACTGGGAAAGGCTTGTCGATGCGTGCACCCTAGCCGCGAGCGCTTTGAGGACAGATCCTTAGCAGCCTACTGGGGGTGCCGCTGCCGGCAAGGCACCTTGCCATTTCTAGTGCAGCCATTTGAGCCGTTGAGCGGACTCGAAACGAAGCAAGGGCGCAATCAATCCCGACAAGGTTCCTTCGCGTGCAGGTTTTCCTATATAAGAACCAAGACCATTCCGGGAAAATATCCTGATATTAAAAGAAATTTGTCTGAAGTCTCATGACTTAGTTTTTGCCGATGTGTTCTTCCTCGTAGGATGTCACCGCGAGCGTCGCCTGTTGGCGTCCACACTCTCTATCCCACCCCGGCAAGCTTGTATGCGAGGGAACCTTCTGCACTTTGTGAAAAAGAAAGAAGAGAAAATAGGAATATGGAGCCCTGGCAGCTCATTAGTGCTTGTCGGCCCTATGCATCTCGAGAATGATGCAGAGGGCTCTTCCTGCGGTGGTGGCCAGAGTCCCCCACGTCGCGGCATCACTCGTCGCGCACGACCTGGGAGGACCGCAGCGTGGGCACCGGCGAGGCGGACTTGGAAGTTGCCGCGCCGCCCATAGGCAACACGGCTAGGCCCTTGGAGTAGCATGGGCGGACCGGCTCCAGACGAACCGATCGCTGTGATCCCCTTCTTCTTGGGACCCATGGTGATCAAGGAAACGACGTGCTAACCGCTAGATCGGGTTTGCAGAACTCCTGGCCCCTTCCTGGGGCGCGAAGGATGTCGGTGCAGAACGACACCTATGGGGTCCCATGGATCCCTTCTATGGTTTGGCAGGGAAGAGGGGTAGAGCAAAGAGCGGATCTAACGATCAACACGGCAGATTTTTACCTAGGTTCGGGCCGCTGAGAAGTGTAAAATCCTAGTCCTGCTTGAGTGTATATATCTGTGTTCATGAGCTTCGGCTCGCTACTATGCATGCAAGCTGGGCTGAGAGGTTCAAAAGATCGAATCATCCTCCAGTACGATGTGGGCCTCCTTTTATAAGTCCAAGGGGCTGCCACAGTGGCATACAGGAGGTGTAAAGTAGCTACAGTGTTTATGTTTATCATCGGCGTCTTAGGACAAACACATTAAATGCGTTGCTTACGTGCCCCTCAGCTTTATCAGGGACGAGAGTGGAACCCGTCCCATCCTTCGCCGCCCTGCTCCGTATCGACACGCGTCTATGTCGACGTGGCATGCAGGGCCAAGTTGGCTGGCCAGCTGCTGCACTGGAGAGGTGGCAGGATCTTCGCGAAGATCTGCATGCCACCACGCAAGTGCTTGCTAGGCTAGCTGGCCGACTACTGTGCCGAAGTGGTGACGGGGTGGCGGAGCCTTGCCGCGGTCTTGTCGACGTCTCCGGCAAGGATCTTGTCGGGGCCTCTCAGACGCCTCCGGCAAGGGTCTTACTAGTTACCTCGTCTTCTGGCCTTCACAGAGATCTGTATGCCACTACGCGCGTACCCCTGGGTCTTGGACTTGACATTGTTGATGGCGTCAGAGCTCTCAACCCTGAGGGTGGTGCTCTTGTTAGTGCTTGGCAAGTTGCTCCGGCAAGGATCTTGCCGGGGTCTCGCAAGCCTTCCCGGCAAGGATCTTGCCGGGGGTCTAGCTCGTCTTCTGCTCTTTGGCTTGGTCGCTCCTCTTCACCTTGCATCTGTCCTCGATGGCCCCCGTCAGGCCTTGCCACAGGTCTGGCTATGATTGCCCATGCACAAGTATGGGGTGCTAAAGGGCCCAAACTTTAGTACAGCGACATACTGTTGACTCTGAACTTAACTGAAAAAACTGAATTTTACTGTCAAAACTGAATTTCACTGATGAAACAGATTGCACAAGTAGCAGAGCACTGCAATAGAAGTTTAGGTTGCTCGAGCACTTGTAGCAGAGAAGCAGTGATCTAAATCAGCAGCTGCTCGAGCAGGGAACGCAATAGCACAGAGTGACTCACGCAGCAGCAGCGCCCGGATCAGCAGCGCTATCGAGAGCTAAATCAGCAACTCCTGCAGTAGCAGCAGGCCGTGTAGCATCAGCAGCAGCGTGAGCGAGAGAAGAGCATAGCAGAGCAACAGCACGAACAAGAGCAAGAGCAGAGCAGAAGCGCAACCGACAGCAAAACCAGATCTGCAGCGCAAGCGAGAGACAGAGTTGCGGTAACAGCGCGAGCGAGAGCTGGAGCAGCAGCAACAACAACGACTACTGCTGGTGTGGACATCGTCCCCGAGGGAGAAACGACATGGGGGAGGGACGATGTGGAGGAAGTGGCCGGCGACGGCGCCTTCGATGGAGACCCGCCATTGCTGCTCGGTATCGAGCACTGGCAGCCCCGTGAGATCGAATAAAAGATAAAATACAGCGGTGACTGCAGAACCTCCTTGGTGGCGCCAAGTAGGCCTCGGCTTCGTTGGAGGAATTGGTGAGGGTGTTGCGGTTCCGGTCGGGCAGGTGAAGACGGCGTTGTGGGGATGGAGGTGGCACAATAGACGAGGTGAATGTTGGTGCATCTCCTTGGAGGTGCAGGACGGGGCGACTGAACCGGCGGGACGAAGGGATCGACAACGGAGCCTCATCCGGTGCGGTGGATAAGGGACGGCGAGCTGTTGCTGTGGACGACATCGTCGGGGAAGAGACTTCGGTTGGGTGGCGATCGGGAGGCCGATGGAGGAGCGGGGTTTGCGCAGTTTTTGTCGGCCCCGGTGTGCGAAAGGGGGCAACCAAGGGGAAGGTAGAGGGAGCCGTGGCTTAGGGGGACGCGCTTGTCTGAAATGTGGGGCAAGTTACGAACGTACCCCCACCGGTTTTGACCACACGAGATCGAGGCGGCATTTTCGGCTGAGGGTTAGAAGGGGGATTTTGTGTGTCTTGGCGGCGCGACCGATTTCGGATGAGGAGAGAGTTTTCACGCGCATCGAAATTTCGGGATAATAAGGTGCGGCGCGGGTTGAAGAGGCGGGAGTTTGACAACAGAAGAGACAAAGATACTCTAGCTTCGAAAATTTCGGTATAACAAGGCGCGGATTCCATGTTCGGCAAAACAAACTTAACGTGTACAAAAAAAGACAGTTCATACAAGACACAAGAGAGTTATATCCCCTTTTACGCTTTCTTTTCTTTTTTGCAAGGATGTCCCCTTTTAATATATTGCTACAAATGCAAATGAAAAACTACAAGAAAAAAATAAAAAAAAATCAGGAGAACAAGATTAACCTGTACAATACCAAATTAATTTGCACTTCCCTCACCAAAAACAAAAACTAATCAATTCCCACCACCAGAAAGAGTCTTGTCCCATTTTATACGATTACGAATGCCATGATCTAAAATTTCAGTTTTTGAATCTACGATATGTTGTGTTCGAATATATCGTTAGGTGACCTTGCGGTTTATAAAGGATGTAGTCCTACATTTTGATCTTCCATCTTATATGAACATATGAACTACATGTACCATACGATCTCCAATTCAAATATTAGTAACCATTTTATGTTAAATTCAAATCACAGTACATTGGTCTAGGTAGCAAGATGTTCGGAACAATCTAAACCCTGTCTTCATATGTCGAATGTGTTTAACACACACAACAATGCATCCCCCCCCCCCCACACACAACATTTAGATGTTAGCTTTGAAAGCCACACATTATCTGAAATTAGAATAGTTATGGCCATGCATGGATGCAATGTGGTGAGTAGTGGTAGTGAGACGATGTCTGCCATCGGTATCGCAAATTCAAATCGATTTGGCCTAGCTCGATGTGAGTATACTATGTAGCATGTTTGATTCAAAACCATGCGAGTCATGTGTGCATTATATTCATGCATACATGACTTGCAAACATCATGAGCTCTTGTTCAAATATTTGAATCCACTTTTGTACTGATTATCGTCTTTGCGAGTATTTTACACACACACACACACACACACACACACACACACACACACAATCATCCTCCCTTTATGGATAT
>LR738711.1:139310547-139410130 GCA_902687465.1 Secale cereale | reverse complement strand
ATATTTCTCTGTACTGCATAAGAATATATATGAAATTGATAACCTTACCATGATCCTCGTTGTGGATTGGTTGTGTTGGTGCAACTGCTTCTTTGATGGTTGTGTCTTTCTCACACATGACTTTATATTTGCTGTGTAGAATTTTTTGATTTATATAGATATGCATATAGTTTTAGTATTGTATAAAAGTATATGCAATTGATTATCATACCGCGAACATCATTGTAGAATGATTCTATTCGTGCATCCACTTCTTTGATTGTAGGAGACATTGAAGAAGGGATGTCTGGCCATGAAGCCACCATATTGTGATCGCCATTGTATAATGTCTGTGTTGGGGTATCTGCTTATTTCATGCTTGGCAACATTGATGAGGGGATGTCTGTCCACAAAATATGGTTAGTTGTACAAACACATGTATATTTACTTTGAATGCTAGTATTGTATCAAATTTAGATTTTTACTGTAAATCATTACTTGTGGTTGATGTGGAGGCTCTGTGTCATTGTTGCCGATTTCCGTCATGGATGCATCTTCTTCTGATGATACTGAAACATTTTTCCTCCGTCTTTTCGTGAATTGTTTGTTACGGCAGTGCAGCAATGTTTGTCTTGCTCCTGGCGTGACATGGGGTAGAAATACTAACTTCTTGTTCAGTTGAGCTATATGCAGGGTTTTGCATCGCAATTGAGTCTTTGTTTGCTGTGTTGCGCTTCAGTTCATTTATATGCACTATTCTAGCTTTCTTTTGTTCTGACTGCATTTTTGCATAAATCTGCCTATGATGTGCACATATCTTTTCTTTCTTTTGTTGATAGGCTTTACGGCGTCTTTTTAGTTTTTCCTGCTTTTCTCCATCAGTCATCTTTGCATTGAGCTCTGCTATTCTTTCTTTCTTTTGTTGATAGACTTCACGGTGTTTCTTGAGTTTTTATTGCTTTTTTTCATCGGCCATCTGTGCTTCATTGGTCATCTGTGCTTCATCGTTCATCTGCGCTTCATCGTTCATCTGTGCATAGAGCTCTGCTTTTTTTTCTGATGTTGATAGGCTTCGCGGCGTTTTTGAGTTTTTCCTGTTTTTTTCGTCGTCATCTCTGCATAGCGCTCTCTTTCTCTCTTCCTTCGTTGCTCCTTAGCATCCATTATTTGATATTTTCAGAAATGCCCGCCTGCCTGCATGAGAGTTTTGGAAAGTGTAAAAAAATATTATTTATTAAAAATACGAACTTGATTAGCACAGACATTTGTTGATATAGTATTTACTCTTCAAACGACACTTATCTTACCAAGTGAAATGAAAACCAAGGATATAAGTTTCTTGTGGGGAATAAGCATATATAGACATTTGTTGATATAGTATTCTTCAAACAACATTGATCTTACCAAGTGGAAAGCAGAGTAAATATAAATTTATTGTGGGGAATTAGCACAAACATTTGTGAGTAGCGTCCCGAGTAACGAGGAGTATTAGACTCCTACGAAATGTAAGCATACTGCTATTTGATGATGAAATGCATAAATCCGTAAATGTTGTCAGTCGTGGATATTATCTTACAGTACATTTGTGTATACATGTGATGCTTCCCGGGGGAACTTTTGTTTCTATCTTTTTGCTCAAACGATTGATCTCCAAATCAACTTGCTTATGGTTGTGCATAACAAATTAGATACGCAAAAATGCTGACATCTCGTCGATTTGTTCAAGAAGCGTACATTATGCACTTGTTTGCGTTGGTTGTTAAATAAGCTAAAATTACTGCTGATCAACGATGATATGCATCATGATTTTTTTTTCTTTTACTGACTTATCAATTTTTAGTATATGTTCTGAGCCACATCTAAATGGTACATAGATTAACATGTTTATGGGTCTTTGTATATCCGCACATTGACTCGTCACTTGTTGTTTTAAGAAACTTGAACTACAACTTAAATTGTAATATCTCTTTGTATACACGCGCGCACTACCTCTTGTATGTACTCACACATTGTTTACACATTTGTATTGATCTTTTGAAAATACAATAAATACCTCAGGAGGAGCACGGCCTGATGAGTTCCAGCAAAGACAACAGAGGCGAGTTTGGACGCTTGTAGCACAGCAATGTCGAGCCTAAGTCAAGCCAGACTGAAAGTAGACGAGGTTAGTGCCACCATAATACTTAAATTCTAGTCCAACCATTGCATCTATTTTTCTCTTGTCAATGGTGGTGTTTAAATATGATTCAGTGTGTCGCATATAAAATCTTGCTCAAAGTAAGCTTTGTTATACTACTTGTTTGGATAATTCAGATCGCTGATGATAAATTTAATTTTTTCATTACAGGTGCCAGTGTTCATAGACATGTCGAAGGATGTCGTATATGGAAACAGATAACAAAAATACCTGATGTAAAGCTAACTTGTCAAAGAGCTTAGTTGAACCGAAGGTGACGATCTGTGAAATGTAGCACCAATGATGCATGCCTCTAAGTAGGTTTCGGACTCCTGTAGGATTCTAAATAGGAATTGGACTCCTCCCGTAAGGGGAGAGGTCCTATACACCGCCCGTGTGCGTCCGTTCTTCGCAGCTTCGCTGAAGCGATGCGAAACGGGCCGGCCTAATTATCATGTGTTGAGCGGAAAAAAAAACCACAAACGTGGATCGAACACCCGACCTCCTGGTGGATTCTAGCGTGCATAGCCAGCCGAGCTAGCGACCAACAATGGTTCCAGTGCAGCGCAAGTCTTAAAGTAGAGAGCGGGAAATCATTTTTTTCCCAAAAAAATAATTTTTAATAATATACATTGAACAAATTTAAAATACAGTGAAACTTTTTTATAAGCAAACACTGAACAAATTTCGAATACACAAATGAAAATTTGTAGTATGTGTTGAACAATTGTTTAATGCATGATGCACAAATTTTAAATACACAATGAACATTTTGTAGTATGCTTGAACAATTGATTAATGTACGATGAACAAATTTTAAGTACACAATGAACGTTTTTTAATATACATTGAACAGTTTCATAATATAGGATGAACATTTTTGTAATACATGATGAACATTTTTATAAATTCAAAGGAGAACCATTTCATAATATATGATGAACATTTTCTTAATACGATGAAGATTTTGGTAATACGCGGTGGAATTTTATGTAATACGCAACAAAGAGAAGAAAAACAGAAAAATAAAATAAAAATGGAAACATAAAAGAAAAAATGAAAGGAGAAAGAAACCAAAAGAGAGAGAAAATTAAAAAAAAGGAACAAAACAGCTGAAAACCAGACAAAACAGTGAAAAAACTGCATACAAAAAACCATAAAAACCCGCAAGGAATAGAGAAGGAAGCAACAGCAAACGAATCAAACAGCAAACACCAATCTCGTACGTGGACCGGCCCAACAGGAGACTCGCCTCAGCGAAAGCACGTCGTTCTGACGCTAACGAGCGTCAAATAGGGTTTGCCCTGTAAGGGAGCCAGCAAGCGGCGCCGCCTCCGTACGCATTGTGTCATTTCCTTCATTGATACGGACCGGCAGCTTGTTTTGCCAATCAAAGGATACGGCCCGCAGCTTGTTTTGGCAATTAAAAATAGAGATATGGGCCGGCCGGCTGGCCCGGACGAGACTTGCGTGCTCCCGTCGTGTGTGCCAATCTGTGCTCCCGTGTACGTGGCTTGATTTGATTGGAACAAAATTAGGCCCGGCCCCACCCCCTTAAAATCAGGGGGGCGATGATTAGATTAGAAAGAAAAATGGGAAAATGACAGCCGTAGGATGAAGTGGGAGCACGGATTGGAGCATGAGAAGGGAGCAGGTAAGTTGTGTCCGGCTGGCCCTTGTTAGTTGTGAGCGTACATCTATCTGTACGTTTGATTTGGTGAAAAGGATGGGACGAAATAAAGTGAAATCAAACCAAGAATATATATTCCCTTTAATAGTAGGTATATATATAGATTTATAATGTTGTAGGAAATTTATCATAGATATCTGTGCAAAAAGTTTCAACATTTTATCACATTTTGACTTTTTTCGGGAATTTTTGCAATAGCGACAAACTTTCTGTTTTCAAACAACAACATATAGACTTGCAAAATAAGCATGGCAAAGCCTATACTTGACATTTTTATTGAAATAAAAGATGCAAAACATTATTATAAATACCAGAAAGCAAATACAAACAAAATAAAATGACACTCCAAGCAAAACTCGTATCATGTGACGAATAAAAATATAGCTTCAAGTGAGGTTACCGATAATGTTGGAGATGGAAGAGGGGATGCCTTCCGGGGCATCCCCAAGCTTAGTTGCTTTGTTGTTCCTTTAATATTACCTTGGGGTGCCTTGGGCATCCCCAAGCTTAGGTTCTTTCCGCTCCTTATTCTCCTCATATCGATATCTCACCCAAAACTTAAAAACTTCAATCACACAAAACTTAACAATACTTCGTGAGATAGGTTAATATGATAAAACAAATCATTCACTTTGGGTACTGTCAAAGACAAGATTCATAATTGTTCTCACACAATTCCTACTGTAGCATATCATTTCTACAATTTATATTGATCAATGTAAGCCATAGAAACTAGAAAACAAGCAAACTATGCATTTAAAACAGAAACTGTCAAAAACAGAACAGTCTGTAATGATCTGAACATTCACCACACTTATGCAACTCTAAAAATCTTGAAAAAATAGGACCACGTGAAAACGTTCTATATTAATCTTCTAAAAAAGAATCAACTCAAAAGCACTCTTCTGTTAAAAATGAGATTTTTTTCGTGAGCGCAAAAGTTTCTGTTTTTCAGCAAGATCAAATCTACTATCACCCAACATGATCCTAAGGCTTTGCTTGGCACTTTATTTAAACATAAGCTATAAAACATGATTACTACGGTAGCATAATCATGTGAACACACAAAAACAGTAGGTATAAGTGTTGGGTTGTCTCCCAACAAGCGCTTTTCTTTAATGCCTTTTAGCTAGGCATGATGATTTCAATTATGCTCACATAAAAGATATGAATTGAAACATGCAAGAGAGCATCATGAATCACATGGCAAGCACATTTAAGTCTAACCATCTTCCTATGCATAGGGATTTTGTGAGCAAACAAATTATGGGAGCAAGAATCAACTATCATAGGAAGGCAAAACAAGCAAAACTTCAAGATTTTCAACACATAGAGAGGAAACTTGATATTATTGCAATACCTGCAAGCATATGTTCCTCTCTCATAGTAATTTTCAGTAACATCATGAATGAATTCAACAATATAGCCATCACAAAAATCATCATTTTCATGAAGCAAAAGCATAGAAATTTTGCTACTCTCCACATAAGCAAATTTATTCTCATGAATAGTAGTGGGAGCAAACTCAACAAAATAACTATCATGAGAATGAAAATTAAAGTCATGATGACAATTTTCATGGTTATCATTATTCAATATAGCATACATGTCACCACCATAATCATTATAGATAGTAACTTTGTTATCATAGTCAATTGAAACATCCTCCAAAGTAGTGGATTCATCACTAAATAAAGTCATGACTTCTCCAAATATACTTTTATCAATATAATCATCATAAATAGGAGGCATGCCACCATTATAACAAATTTCCACACCAATTCTTGGGGGGGCTAAAAATATCATCTTCGTCAAACATAGCATCCCCAAGCTTATGGCTTTGCATATCATTAGCATCACGGATATTTAAAGAATTCATACTAACAACGTTGCAATCATGCTCTTTATTTATGCCAAACATTTTATAGCATTCTTCTTCTAACAACTGAGCACAATTTTCTTTTCCATCATTCTCACGAAAGACATTATAAAGATGAACAATATGATGCATCCTCAATTCCATTTTTTTAGTTTTCTTTTACAATACCAAACTAGTGATAAAACATGAAACTAAAAGATTCGATTGCAAGATCTAAATATATACCTTCAAGAACTCACCTCCCCGGCAACGGTGCCAGAAAAGAGCTTGATGTCTATTACACAACTTGTTCTTGTAGACTCGTGTTGGGCCTCCAAGCGTGGAGTTTTGTAGGACAGTAGCAAATTTCCCTCAAGGGGATGACCTGGTTTATCAATCCGTGGGACGTGTAGGATGAAGATGGTCTCTCTCAAGCAACCCTGCAACCAAATAAGAAAAAGTCTCTTGTGTCCCCAACACACCAAATACAATATGGAAATTGTATAGGTGCACTAGTTCGGCGAAGAGATGGTGATACAAGTGTGATATGGATAGTGGATATTGATTTTTGTAATAGTAACAAAAAAATAGCAAGGTGGCAAGTGATAAAATGAAGCACAAACGGTATTATTGCAATGCTTGAAAATGAGGCCTAGGGTCCGTACTTCTGCTAGTGCAATCTCCCAACAGTGGTAATATAATTGGATCATATAACGACCCCTCAACGTGCGATGAAGAATCACTCCAAAGTTCCTATCTAGTGGAGAACATAAGAAGGAATTTTTGTAGCTATTCTTTCCGATCGATCTATCCAAGAGTTCATACAAAATAACATAAGTTGTTCTTTACAATCGATCTATCAAGTGTTCGTACTAAAACAACACAAGTTATTCTTTCCGATTGATCTATCAAGAGTTCATACTAAACAAACACCAAAACAAATTCATAATCATAATACTCAATCCAACACAAAGAACTTCATAGAGTGCCCCAAGATTTCTACCGGAGAAATAAAGACACGAACGTGCATCAACCCCTATGCATAGATTACCCCAATGTCACCTCGGGAATCCGCAAGTTGAGTGCCAAAACATATATCAAGTGAATCAATAAGATACCCCATTGTCACCACGAGTATTCAATTGCAAGACATATATCAAGTGTTCTCAAATCCATAAAAGTATTCAATCCGATAGCGTTGAAATCTCAAAGGGAAACTCAATTCATCACAACAACATAGAGAGGAGAAAACACCATATGATCCGACTATATTAACAAAGCCTGCGATACCTCAAGATTTTGCATCTCAAGAACATGAGAGAGAGAGAGAGAGAGAGATTAAACACATAGCTACTGGTACAAACCCTCAACACCGAGGTTGGACTACTCCCTCCTCATCATGGTGGCTGCCGGGATGATGAAGATGGCCACCGGTGATAATTTCCCCCTCTGGCAGAGTGCCGAAAAGGGCTCTAGATTGGATCTCATGGACTATAGAGACTTGTGGCGGCGGAACTTCTGATCTAGGTTAACCCCGAGGGTTTCCGGAATATTTGGGAATTTATAGGGTAAAGAGGGGGTGCAGGAGGCCACCGAGGTGCGCACAACCCACCTGGGCTGTAAAAGTTTCGCGCTGTTTGGACTCTGATCTAGGTTAACCCTAGGTGCTGCTATGGCCCATTCGTGGCCTTCTGGTCCATAGAAAATCCACAAAAACTTTCGCGGTGTTTGGACTTCGTTTGATATTGATTTCCTGCGATGTTAAAAACAAACAAAAAACAGCAACTGGCACTTGGCACTACGTAAATAGGTTAGTCCCAAAAATTGATATAAAATGATTATAAAATGATTATAAAATGATTGTAAAACATCCAAGAATGATAATATAACAGCATGGAACAATCAAAAATTATAGGTACGTTGGAGACGTATCACAAAGCTCGTGGTGTGGCGGTTTTCTTAAATGCCATGGCACTTCTTTTTTTTACTGGTGTTTTCGTCCAATAGCTGGCACCGTTGGATGCAGATCTTACGGTTATTGGTGCGTTCTCCAGGAATAGCCCACTACTACAAAAAGGGCTGTTAATGGCGCATCGGTTTTGCCCATTAATGGCGCACTACCGGTGCGCCATTACTAGCACGCCATTAGTAGTTGGATACTAATGGCGCACCTCTGGTGCGCCATTAGTATCTGGCATACTAATGGCGCACCAGTGGCGCACCACTGGTGCGCCATTAGTATTTGGCATACTAATGGCGCACTACGTAGAAGTGTGCCATTAGTATTTTTTTTCAATTTTTTTTTCAATTTTTTTTTATTTTTTTTCTTAATCTCAGATCATTATGGCTCAATCTGGGGTCAATTTGCTTAATCTCAAGTCAAATTGCACTCTGTGGTCAAACTTCCCATAAGGTCACCCATCCTCACACTACTCCAGCCTGAGCACGCTTAACTTCGTAGTTCTATCCAACCCCAGCACCAGCTCACTTCACACGCACTTGTTGATATATCTATCATATCAATCCTATTAACCCTTCTTGATGTCTAGGAGTTTGTTAATGTTCATGAGTATGATGAAATTTTGAAAATATATTTCAAACTTCCCGGTCATATTACGTATCTAATTTTTGAAAAAAAATTATAATTTTTTTTTTCGAAAATTTTATATTTTTTTTTCTGTTACTAGTGGCGCACCTAGCAAACGGTGCGCCACTAGTAACTTTGAAATTTTTTGAATTTTTTTGCCTGTAGATCTTAAAAGCCCCGTAACTTTTTTTCTGTTAGGTTTTTGGGGATTTAGAAAATGTTTAACTAGGTTCCCCCTGTTTAATTCGGATGTAACTTTTCGAGTAGATGATTTTTCATATAAAAAACTTTTTAATCCGAGTTCGTATGCAAAAGTTATACCCGGTTTACTAAATTCCATAGATATTTTGCAAATAAAGTCAAAATTCATATTTGTAAATTTTCCCAACAAGTAGACCACATATCACATGGGAAACTTATTTTCTTTTATTTTTTTGACATTTACATCATTTTCTTTTATTTATTTTTTAACTGAAAAAGGCGGTCCACGAGGGGGTGCAGTAATGGCCAAGTTACTAATGGCGCACCGTGGTGGTGGTGCGCCGTTAGTAGTTCAACTACAACTACTAACGGCGCACCACAACCACGGTGCGCCATTAGTATTTTTTGAAAAAAAATAAAAAAAATTAAAAACAAAATATGAAAAAAAAATACTAATGGCGCACCATGGGAGTGGTGCGCCATTAGTAAGTTGAACTACTAATGGCGCACCGCTCCCACGGTGCGCCATTAGTATTTTTTGAAAATAAAATAAAAAAATAAAAATAAAATATGAAGAAAAAAATACTAATGGCGCACCGTGGGAGTGGTGCGCCATTAGTAAGTTCAACTTACTAATGGCGCACCACTCCCACGGTGCGCCATTAGTATTTTTTGAAAATAAAATTAAAAAAAAAACAAAATTTGAAAAAAAATTACTAATGGCGCACCGTGGATGTGGTGCGCCATTAGTAGTTGAACTACTAATGGCGCACTACCCACTGGTGCGCCATTAGTAGTTTTGAGAAAAATATAAAGAAAAAAAATTGTTACTAATGGCGCACCACGTCAACGGTGCGCCATTAGTATTTGGATACTAATGGCGCACCAACATATGGTGCGCCATTAGTATATACTAATGGCGCACCGCATGTCTGGTGCGCCATTAGTGTCAATTCCATCTATAGCCCTTTTCCTAGTAGTGGCCTCGTGGGGAGCCATTGACTAGTCTTTTTTTTCACACGCATTACATTGAAACTCTCCCTCTTTCCCACGCACACACCTACGCTCACGAGTCTCTCAGGACTTCTTGCACACACCATCTCTTGCACATGACACCAACACGACATGAGCTTGGTGCCTTGGTCTGCTGTGCAGTTAGGTGGGTACTACTACTAGTAGTACTACAATGATGTGCCGTGTTAACTCGCAGAAGTATGCAACACTTCCTCAACAAACAAGCATATAGGCAACTTCTATTGAGGTTTACTTCTTACCATAAGGATCTTATATCCAACGGGCACAAAATATCCCTTCGACTGTTGGAAATTACTTCAACTACTGATCTGATGTTGAAGTAATTGCTGCATTGCCATCAAAATCCTCCATCTCTTCAGCTAAAGTAGACCGTACTAAACCCTACTTCGACTATTGATCTAATATTGGAGCACATTATCATATTAGTACTAAGATAAATAGAAGGCACCGTGGAAACATTTAGGAGGTGAGCTTGTCAATCTGAATGTGGAGGGACACCGTCCTCGAATCCCTAGCCCCGGCCAGCAGCTTGGGCGGCACTGTGAAGTAGGTGAGCTCCTCCATGGCGATGGCGCCGGGCTCCTTGCTGCTTGTCACCTCTACTTCCACCATGACGGCGTTGGTCGTGCCTATGGGCGACCCCGGCGGCCCTTTTGCCCACATCTTCGCCACATAATGTGTCGGTGCGGACGCTCCCGCTCTGATGCAGATGACCGACACGGCGATAGGTGCGCCGATGTCAAGCTCCCCGCTGACCATGAAAAACGCACGACCGTCCTCCTCCACGAACAGCAAGCGCCTCGGATCCAACATCGGCACCTGCAACTGGAGCATCGTTGTCGTGGAATTGTCACGGCAGATGTCTTAGTGTGAGGACTTCGTCGTGAGGCCAACGCATCTACGCGGTAGCTTGAAAGGGTTGGTCGGAATCGAGAGACGCGAGGCGGATCAACACACAAGACAAGGATTTAGACAGCTTCGGGCCCCGGGAAACATCATCCGGTAATAGCCCTACATGTTGTTTGTGGCTAGGTCTCATTACCATCATGAGAGATTCGCCGGTAAACCGACTCTTTGTGTCTAGCCCTAGAGATTGTTTGTTGTTTTTTCTGTCCCTCTTTGGGGAGCCTTGCCCCTCCTTATATATGCTAAAGGGGTGGGTTAGATGACTAGTCCTAGTAGGATTAGGATTACTCTATTACAAGTGGAGTCCTAGTCTTGCTTCCTTTGTACAAGAATATTCCTTGTGTTTTCCTCATAAACTGACCCACCATAACATGAACCGGCCTTCTGGGCCTTGGGCCTTGTCATCTGTCCGCTGTCCGCTGGGTTACCAGTGAATCATACTAACCAGGCAAGTTGCTTGTAAACCGTCCGGTCAGGGCGGGTCGCCAGTGAATCACTAAGTGTAAACCGGGTCTCAAGTAAACCGCCAAGTCCGGCCGGGTCATATCGTGGGGTATATCCCCGACATTAGCCCCCAGTTTAGCTTGGATTTATCCATGGTAAACTTATACTGCAAAATAAACACAAGAACAAATTTGACAGGTTGTGCTCCGGGTTAAGAATTCTTGTAAAACGGCACCTGACCATCCTTAAGTCCTTGTCCTTTCCTTCTTTTAGAAAATCCGAGTCAATAGACCAGCTTCATAATCAATTTGCTTGCATAAGAAATATTGTAAATCAAGAATCAATTTGATTCAGCCTTCAATGCTCTGACTTGACAAAAATATTGGTCTTTGAAGTATTCAACTGATATCCAACCGGTTTGAAGATGCCGGTTTATGATTACCATTATTGTCGGGTTATAAGAACTGATAATTCCGGATCATGACTGTTTATAGACGCCGGGTTATGATTGTTGCCAACGCCGGGTCACACAATTAATCTTCCTGATTTGCCTGAAACTGAGAATTTGAAGATGTTCCTTCTTTATATGCATATTACCTGTAGCCCCCAAGTCTTAAGAGGAGAACATAGTGATAGCTTAAGACTTCTTTCAATAGAAATGTTGCAACCTTGAAGAAATCCAGATTGTTCATCCCAGTCACTAGTAAAAACTGAATACTCCATATTATGTAGTCCCCAAGTGACGGGTTGTCATGCTTGCAGCAACCTGGGACTTGTAATTGTCTGATGCTCAAAAACTTCGACCAGTGTAGCCCCCAAGGGCCGGGTTATTATGTAATAATGAGCAGGGACTATGTAGATATGATCATGTAGACTTGAACATCAACGTGTAGCCCCCAAGGGCCGGCTCAACAAGAATATTGAGCTGGGACTTTATATGTACTTCATTAAAAATAACATTATATAATGTAACTCCTATCATAGGGCTTGAACCCACGTCCACAAGGTTAAGAGCTTTGTGCTTTACCAACTGAGGAGTGGACCCTTCAATATAATGGATTAAGACTTGTGTACCTTGAATTGTTAACAAGAGCAATTGGTAGCCCCCAAGGGCCGGCTCATTATAATGTGATGAGTCGGGTCTTCAATAAGGTGAACAAAAAATGACTTTGCATTAGCCCCCAAGTGTCATCGTGCATGCTCGCAGCGACATGAGACTTGTATATATGATGTAATCTCAAATTGAATAATGTAGCCCCCAAGTGCCGGGTTGTAAGCATGCAGCGACTCGGGACTATTCGTTTGTAGAATAAGCCATACCATTGACAATATGATGGCCATTGCGCTAAAGCGACTTTGAAAACCTCAATCATAATATTGGTTATTGATAACCATAATAAAATCAGCCATGTTGGCTATTTGAAGATTTGAATAATATAATCCAATGATTTATGAGCGCATGATTCCAATGGCGCAATCCAAATATATACTGGCGACTTGTAGTCCCAAGCCAGGCCGGGTTAATAAACACCGGCCATTATAACTGATCATGTACTGACAACTTGTAGTTGAAAGCCAAGTCGGGTTAATGAAAACCAGTTTACTTGATGGTGGTGACTTGCAGTCAACCACTAGGCCGAATCGATAGATATCGGATGAATACTAAAATCTCATTGAGAAGTAAAAACTTGACAAACAAAGCAAATAAAACTTGTAGTCGAGGCTTTTTATGAGCTGCCAGGCTCCAAATTCAAGGCTTTTCATGGGCTGCCAGGCTGCTGAGTTAAACCATTTCACAAAGCCTGTTAAGATGGACCTCAATCTTTAACCAATCGTCGTTTTAACGTTGACAAGTTCAGGGTCTGTTATAAGATTGACTTGTCAATCGTTCGACGGGTCATACCAGGTTTACCTGGGCGGAGTGACTTACTTGATGCAGGCAGGTTAACCCGGGGTTTTAGATGTATACACCAGGCTTCCAAGCCATGGCTCGATAGCCTATTACAAGGGCCTTAAAAGCTCTTTGTTGCTGTGCAACAAGAGCCCCCAAGTAACATTTTGAGCTGTGCTCAGCGGGTGCCTATGTTTGAGTTGTGTTGTGCATTAAACTCTCTTTTGCCCCTTATGATAATGTTGGCTTGATAGCCGGATTAGCGAAGTAACCAGAGATGTCCTCTTATGATAGTATTGGCTTGATAGCCGGATTAACAGGGTAGTTAGAACTCCGCTTTATAAACAGAAGCCCCCATGTGATATATTTCTGAGCTGTACTCGTCGGGTGCCTATGTTTTAGTTGTGTTGTGCAACAAACTCTCTTTGGTCCCCTTAATTTTTCCGGAGAACTCGAACTTGCGAGAGATTATTCTTCTTGAACCGGATGTTAAACCGAATATTGAGAGCTTCAAAGCTTTGTGGGAGACATCTTTCCCTTGAATCGGATTTTAAACCGGAATCTTCATTTTCAGCCGGAATTTTTCTGATGGCCTTTAAACTCGAACTTGCGAGAGATTAATTCTTTTTGAACCAGATATTCTTAAACCGGATTTGAGAGCTTCATAGCTCTGTAGAATACAAAATTCCCTTGAACCGGATTGTAAACCGGATATTTGAGAGCTTCAGTAAGACTGATGTCCCTTGAGCCGGATTTTAAATCTGGATTCCTTTCAGATGACCCAAAAACTTCTTCATTGAGCCGGGATTTTGTAATTGTCATATACTTTTTAAGCAGGAAATTTTTTGACGGCCTTTAAATTTTCATCAATATAGCAGTTGCCTCCGGGACCGGGTTATCTTTCCCTCCATCGTCCTGGGGTTTTAAATTTGCTGAAACTGGCAAGATTTGCTGAGTCATGTCATCGTAGCCCCCGAGTCTTGAGACTACTCGAGGAGTTGGCTTGAGACTCTCCGTATTTAACCATAGCATAAGGTGTATATCATTGGTGTTGATAGCACGATGTGAATCCACAGAAGGTGGAGGTGACTGCGTCAGGTTATAAATGATCCCGTATGAGACGTGTCAGCAACTCGGCCAATGGTTCCTTCCAACTGTTGATTTGAAGTTAACAAAACTGTAGTGGCGCGACTTGTGCGCCTGCCCATTGAGCCACCCAGTGCAGACGGCGGTTGATAGTATATGATAATTTGACTCCATTTTGTTGAAAGAAAACCGGGCTACCCAAGCTGTGACTTGCTCACACTCAAAAAACAGCTCATGTAGACAGGTGCGGCCCAGTATGTTGATGTAGACCAGGCCGCGAGAGTCGGACAGCAAAGACGACCGCAACATCAGAGGCGATATAGATAAATGAGTCGGCCATGGCGTTGTAAGCCGGTGCAGTCTGGTAAACCGGCTGCGGGGGCAGACGGGTGCGTTGTCTGCGGCTTTGTAAACCGGCGCAGACGGGCGAGTTGGCCTTTAAATTTGCACCAATATGGCGGTTTGGGGTCCTGCATTAGATAACTTTGCAGACCTGAGTAATTGCTCTTTTAAAGAAAGTGATATGTAATATAAAAATATAATGGATGGATTTCACCTGATATGTTAGACCAGAAATTATCCACCATGGAGTCGATGATCACCACGGCGAAGCCGAAATCAATCACGGCCGAGCCGGCCGCGGGAGCAGACAGATGAACCGGCCGCGGCATTTTAAGCCGGTTTGGACGGGCGAGTCATTCGCAGGCGTGGTAAGTTGCGCAAACAGGTTAGTCAACTGGGTCAAGTTGATATAAATTGGGCCATACAAGCGGCAGTTTGCACATATATTCGTCGAGCATCATGACACAGTCAAATGCGGGCGCATGATAATGGTGGCGCGAGCTATACATCCATGACACGGCCATCGCTCTTGCACTGTACAATTGTTCTGCATAAATTACATTGCAGACCAAGGCAAAGATAAACTGCTCTTTGACAAAAAATAATATGTGCTAATAAAATCAACTTAGATAGACATCACCTGATGTATTTGGACCTTATGATCCTCATCAGTGCCCGTTAGCCAACCTGGTATGTTGAGTAGGCCGGACCGCAGGGCAGACAGTAAAACGATCGCAGCATCAGAGGCAGCACAGACACATGAGTCGGCCGCAGTGTTGTAACCGGCGCAGACGAGCAAGTTGCCCTCCGTGTTGTAAACCGGCGCGGTCGCGAAAGACAGCTACGGCATTGTAAACTAACGCAGTCGCAAGAGACGGCCACGACGCTGTAAGCCGATGCGGGAGTCCGTTGCGTAACGACGACCGCCTGTGCCGAATGATGTTGACGTGCCTCCATCTCCGTGGTATAATACCACTTTGTAACAAATAATTCTCCTGCATATAAAATACAGCAGGGCCAAATAATTTTGCTTGGACGAATTAATATGTGCTTGAAAAACAAATAAGGTAAATAGCACCTGGGTTTGTTCGGATGACGGATAATCCGTATCTAGCATCCGTGAATAATCACCGATAATTTCCTTCATACATACAATGATACTTGCGGATTGATTTGTAGACCTCAGTCTCCACGCCTCGAAATAGTAGCGGCTGATTGATTTTTGCCTTGGGACTTGATTCCCTTGTGAGTGGCATCCACTATGGATGCTATGTACGGAACATCAGTTGCGACATGGCGAAACAACAAGGACCGTTGCCGCTTTAAGAATTTCCACTAGTCCAATAACAAGGACGTCTGCTGTTCAATCTGGGTCGGGTCTGCTATCCGTTTTTGGGTCATGGACAATTGATTTTTGAGTCGTAGCTGTAGCTAGCAGCACACTCTGATCCCCACGTAACCCGCCGGATCGGCTACAGGTTGGCTTGAAACGATTTGGCAATGGCTTGAGCAGCAGAAGTAAACACGAGCCGAGGGCCGCGGGCGAGCCGGCGCTGCAGTCCAGCCGCCCGCGCGCACCGGCGGGTCGACGGCGCAGGCGAACCGAGTGGGTCGAGGCGTAGCCATAGCTTGACGTGATGGTTGTCCGATTCACTTCCCTGACTGCCATCATTATGATCTTTCTTTCTTGACGTGATGTGCACTAGTCGATGTGCTAGTATACATCGTTTGTGCGAGCATAATAGCGGATCGCTTCCAATAACTTGTGGATTTCTTTCGGTTGTTTGCGATCGGAAAGATCTGAAAACCGATGAACGCAAAACTCATACAGATCCTTCCAAACCGTCTTTTCTTCATCTGGAAAATCATGAATTTCTCGACCCTAAAAAAGATCCCTCCAAGAACTCAACACCACCGTGCGCCAGCCCCATGGTGGGCGACAACTATCGTGGAATTGTCACGGCAGATGTCCTAGTGTGAGGACTTCGTCGTGAGGCCAACGCATCTATGCGGTAGCTTGAAGGGGTTGGTCGGAATCGAGAGACGCTAGGTGGATCAACACACAAGACAAGGATTTAGACAGCTTCGGGCCCCGGGAAGCATCATCCGGTAATAGCCCTACATGCTGTTTGTGGCTAGGTCTCATTACCATCACGAGAGATTCGCCGGTAAACCGGCTCTTTGTGTCTAGCCCTAGAGATTGTTTGTTGTTTTTTCTGTCCCTCTTTGGGGAGCCCTGCCCCTCCTTATATATGTTGAAGGGGCGGGTTACATGACTAGTCCTAGTAGGATTAGGATTAATCTATTCCAAGTGGAGTCCTAGTCTTGCTTCCTTTGTAGGAGAATATTCCTTATGTTTTCCTCATAAACCGGCCCACCATAACATGAACCGGCCTTCTGGGCCTTGGGCCTTGTCATCTGTCCGTTGTCCGCTGGGTTACCAGTTAATCATACTAACCAGGCAAGTTGCTTGTAAACCGTCTGGTCAGGGCGGGTCGCCAGTGAATCACCAAGTGTAAACCGGGTCTCACGTAAACCGCCAAGTCCGGTCGGGTCATATCGCGGGGTATATCCCCGACAACCGTGTTGTTCTAGATCGTCTGCATGGGCATGGGTTGCACGGTGTTGATGTGGTGGGGGAACGCCGGCGGCGGGCTTTCGTAGCCGCAGTCGGGCACGGGGCACTTGCAGGGCACGAGCGGACACACGCTCTGGTGATCGGCGAGTTTTGGGTAAGTGACATAGAGCCCACAGCCTTCGTGCGGGCACTCAACCCTCACCGAGGAGAGGACGGCGACATCAGAATGTTGCGCATGTCGAAGCCGCCGCCGCGCTCGCACTTCTGGCACTGTCGCTGATTCCCGGGGCGCTCGCCGCGGAAGTCCGAGCAGGCCAGGTGCCCTCCCTTGCACTGCACAAAGCAATCGACAATTACATCAATCAAGAAGCCCGCACCTTGCTTGATCAGCCGAATGGATGAGATGTATTCAAACCTCATCAACTGGAGGCACAAGGGGCACTGGAGCAAGGTGAGGTCGATATAGACCTCCATTGTTCGGTCCTGTTCACTCGTCATGATCTCGCCCTCCTCGTGTACGACCATCGCTCGCTTTAAGGCTGGGGGCATAGAAAGTTTTACCATCACATATTCATACTACTTCAAGGTGCATTAAATCAACCCATGCAAGGATCAAAAAGGAAACACACAGCATGCATGCATGCATTGTATTTAATGCATCGATAAACACAATTTTTAGAAATATATCGAGTGCACTGCTTTGATGTGTCGCGTCAACTCGTACAACAAGGAGAAGCTTGATTACAACACCCTCGCCCTCTCCCTCTCCCATGAGGGTGGTGGCTCGCAGGACAAGGAGAAACTTTTGCTACACGCACTCCCTCCCGCACGCGGTGGACATGCATCAGTTCAGTCATTGTCAGATGGTCAGAAGCATGATGTAGTAGTACCATCACTGTTCGACTTCTCGAAGAGGCAAAGAGCCAAGCGCAACACGAACGCTCGCGTGGCAGTTTCATGTGTAGGGGAGGTAGTATAAAGTTACTCCCTCCGTCTAGGTGAATAAGTCTTCTTAGGTTGTGCATCGCAACCAAGGAGGAGGGGAAACTAGAGAACTTAATGTTTATTTGCTAATTAATATTAATCGTGTGAAGAAGAGGGAGCATAAAAGGACTATATGATTTTGTAGGGATAACTTTCTTTAGCCATGTTATTTTTGAAGCTTAATGATTTGCTTTCTAGTATGCTTGAAGTATTATTGTTTTTATGTCAATAAAAAAATTTGTTTTGGATCATACAGATCTGAATATTCATGCCAGAGTAAACAAATTGCATTGATAAGTATGCTAGGTAGCATTCCTCATCAAAAATTCTATTTTTATCATTAGCCTACTCGAGGACGAGCATGAATTAAGCTTGGGGATGCTTGATACGTCTCCAACATATCTATAATTTTTGCTTGTTCCATGCTATCATATTACCTGTTTTGGATGTTTTATATGCATTAATATGCTATTTATATTATTTTTGGGACTAACTTATTAACCTAGAGCCTAGGGCATGTTTATGTTTTTCCTTGTATTTGAGTTTCGCAGGAAAGGAATACCAAACGAAGTCCAAACGGAATAAAACTTCCGCGAGGGTTTTTCTTGGACCAGAAGACACCCAGGGGACTTGGAGTCCAAGTCAGAGGAGGCACGAGGTGGCCACAAGGGTGGAGGGCGCGCCTAGGGGGTAGGGCGCGCCCCTACCTTGTGGGCCCCTCATGACCCCCTGACCTACTTCTTTCGCCTATATATTTTCAAATATTCCCCAAACCATAGAGGAGGCATCGAAAACACTTCTCCACCGCCGTAGGTCTCTCACCTCGTGAGATCCCATTTGGAGGCCTTTTCTGTACTCGGCCGGAGGGGGATTTCACCACGGAGGGCTTCTACATCAACACCATTGCCCTTCCGATGAAGCGTAGGTAGTTTACCACAGACCCATGGGTCCATTGGTAGTATCTAGATAGCTTCTTCTCTCTCATTGATTCTCAATACCATTCTCTCCTCGATGTTCTAGGAGATCTATCCAATGTAATCTTCTTTTGCGGTGTGTTTGTCGAGATCCGATAAATTGTGGATTTATGATCAGCTTATCTATGAATATTATTTGAATCTTCTCCGAATTCTTATATGCATGGTATCTTAATAATTATTTTCGAACTATCGGTTTGGTTTGGCCAATTAGATTGGTTTTTCTTGCAATGGGAGAAGTGCTTTGCTTTGGGTTCAATCTTGCGGTGTCCTCACCCAGTGACAAAGTAGGGGTAGCGAGGCACCTATTGTATTGTTGCCATTGAGGATAAAAAGATGGGTTTTTTATCATATTGCCTGAGTTAATTCCTCTACGTCATAAATTTGTAGCGAGGCACCTAATGAAGCAGTATCTACTATGCTTGCTAACTACTCTTTCAGTGGCAAGATTCCTGAGAAGCTTGGTGATCCAGGTATACCCACCATTCCTTGCTCCATAAAGAATAATTATGTCAAAACTGCTTTATGTGATCTTGGAGCAGGAGTGAGTGTTATGCCTCTCTCTCTTTATAAGAGGCTTTGTTTAGAGAAGCTAATCCCTACAGATATCTCTCTTCAGATGGCTGACAAGTCAACCGCCGTCCCGATAGGTATTTGTGAGGATGTTCCCGTAGAAGTTGCTAATTGTTTGATCCTTACTGATTTTGTCGTGCTTGACATGCCCGAGGATGGGAGCATGTCCATTATTCTTGGTAGACCTTTTCTTAACACCGCAGGTGCTATTATTGATTGCAATAAAGGAAAGGTTACCTTCAATGTGAATGATAAAGAACACACGGTGTATTTTCCAAAGAAGACCGACAAGAGGCATGGCCTCAACTCTGTAGAAAATAACGAGACCGTGAAGATTGGAGAATGGGACTGTCCACTACATGTGCACCACAAATACAAAACTATTATGGTGGGGACAATGTCCATTAAAGTAAAAGTGCAATGGTCACTTCGTAAGAGGTGGGATTTTTTGCTCTATATATTGCCGGTTTGTTGGTAAGACTTGATCAACCTTACTAGTAAGCATGTTTTATATAGGTAAAAAGTTGAGCTTGTTATGTTTTCATTTGTTTTAGCTTTTGTTCTCCTTGCTGTACCAAGTGTTTATGTTTTTGAAGCTTCACAATACTAATCACTGCTTTAAGTTTTCAAAAAGTTTTGCAGCTTTTTGAACTTCGAAAAAATTTCAACAGTGAAGTTTTCAGAAAAATTCTAGAAAAATAAAAATAAAAATTTCCATGCCGGGAGTGACCCAGAGGCACCTGGGGCTGACCAGGGGGGGCCACCAGTGGCCCAGGCGGCCAGCTGGCACGGGCTGCCCCCTGGCCGCGCCCATAGGGCGCCTGGGGCCCACTGGTCCTGCCTCCAGATGAGTCTTCTTCCTCTCTCTCTCTCTTTCTCTCCGAAAACACGAGTTCTGCACCTGTTTTTGCGTTCTTGCTGTTCTTGGAGGCAATTTTCGATCTCTCTCTACAGCCTATCATTCGAGCTGAGATTTTGAACAAATACTCCCTGGTATGTAACTCCTCCACCCCTCCAATTAGATTTTTGGTTGGTGGCTTCATTTGTGAGTATTTAGTAGTTCTTGGTGTTGTGTAGATGAGCTTGCATGCATGTGTAGAAATTTATTTTCCAAGTTTTGATGCAAGTTTATGCCTTAGGTAAGTAAGTTGAGTAGTTTGCCTTAACCCACTTTGTTTAAATCCTTGTTTTTGTAATTTGCCAAAAATTTCAGAAATGAGTTTGTTAGGAAGGGCAAAGGGGTGGCTTGAGAAGTTACTAGAGCCGCAGCTTCACCCTCGACTACTAGGGTGAGCTACAATGAAGATCATGTGCCCCTAGAGTTGTTGGAAGACACAAATCCAGCATGTGCGATGATGTTCCCATGTGATGAATTCCTTGAAGCTGCAGGAATTAAGGATGAGTTTTATAATCTTTGTGCTAATGCAGGTCTGACACGGCTCGTCACGTGCCGTGTTACTCAGTATCAAAAACTCACCTCCGGTTTCATTAACAGTTTTAGATATAACCTTGATACTGGTTCTATTGAGTTTAAAATTTACAATGATCTTTTGACCATGCCCTTGGAAAAGTTTTGTGAAATAATAGGTGTGCCAAACGTTGGGCGGACGGCGAAGATGACCTCTCAGCCCTCCGAGCTGAAAACCGTCTTCAACTCTCTCTGCGGCATGGATACGAGGGATATTCATCGGTCAAAAATCTCCAGCATCTTATGCCCTCACCTCAGGTATTTTGCGTATTATGTTGCTAGAGGGGTATTAGCTCGTGACAACACGAGCAACATTTCTACGCCGGATATTGCTATCCTGGCAACCGCCCTCTCAGGGAGGTTTGATTATAATGTGGGTGCCTTAATTGCTCGACGCCATGCTATGAACGGTAACAGGGGAGATTTATTTGGTGGCGTTTATGCCACACTTATCTTAGAGTATCTTAAAGGCACCCCACACCCTGATGATAAGCTTTTTACTTATTTAAGTTTTGATCTTGTTGCTATGAAAAGGCATAAGTTTGTTACCATGACTTCTGAGTTTGGTAACCTTGTTTATATCTTGCGTTTGGGAACTACCGCGGAACGCAAGATCCGTCTACCTGCACCTCTTTTGTTTGATTTTTCTCGCAGGAACGGATGGTCCTTTGATGTTATCCAGTTCGATGAGTTCATGGTCCAGCATCAGTTTCATTACCCCATGGAGGGGGTTGTGCCCGACGAGGAGGAGCACGGTGAGTTACCACCTTTTCAGGGGGAGACCGTCACCCAGTTTGGTGAAGGGTCTTCCTCTGCTTGGAGTGCTGACCCTTCTTCGTGGGAGGATCCGAGGACTTCGGTGTACGCGCCGGAATCCTTATACGACCCTTGGACTCACCAGTACCACCCCGGAGTAGGAGGCTCCTGGGGGCAGTAGCTACTACCAACTTAGGCCAAAAGCCTAAGCTTGGGGGAGTACGTGCCCTTCTCACTTTTCCATTGTATTATTCGTTTTATTTTTGTTCGCTTTGATCTTTTCGAAGTTTTTGCCCGTTCTTCTTTGTTCTTTCTTTGCAAAAACAACAAAAAGATTTCCCTTTTTCTTTTGCTTTCGTTCAACCTTTGGAAAAAAAAACCAAAAAGATTTCCTTTCTCTCTTTAGTTTGCTTTGTTTTCAGAGTTCAGCTCGAGTCCGTGATGGCATTTAATTATATTTCCTATGTTCGATCGTGCAAGTGACGAGGCAGTAATGACGAAGATCGACTGAAGGGAAGCAATAAGGAAAACCGGTATGAACTCTTCTTGTTTCTACTTTTGTACATATGCCTGTACTTATGATCTAGAGACCAGCTTGTAGCGACATAGTGCTATGTTTACAATGCTTTCCCAGTGGTTCATGCTTTCCTTGTGGCTAGTCTCAAATAGCTAGAGTATATAATGTGTTATTGAAATGATTTACATGCATTGCATTGTTCATAGTTTGGTATACTAAGGTGGTATTTCCTTTTGGAGAATTCTTGGATTGACTTGGCACATGTTTACACATGTTTAAGACTAAAAAGTCTGCTTTGCCTTGATGATCTTTGAGTTTCAGAATAGTTATATCACTTTCATGCCCAATTCAATGTTGCTTTGTCGCTCTGCATGATTATGTCCGTTATTGCCCTCTAGTTGGTCGCTTCCCAGTCTCTTGCTAGCCTTCGCTCGCACTAAGCGGAATTCTGCTTGTGCATCCAAATCCTTTCAAACCAGTTATTCCATATGAGTCCACCATACCTTCCTATGTGGTATTTACCTGCCATCCTAACGAAGACTTTCTTGTACCATCTCGAAATTGTTAAAAATCTTCTATTTTGTGCCCCTGTTTTAGCTCATGAGGAAGTAGTAGTTAATTCATGATCTTTTTAAGTTGGACAAGTTTTATCCCGGGATTGCATGTCTAATCTGCAAACCCCTAATACGAGGAGGAACTGGCATGAGTGCGCCCGACTCATAAAAGATAATACAACAAACCAACCCTCCTTCACGCTTTGTTCATGAGAAATCAGAAAACTTTTGGCAGTGATAAACAAAGGAGATTAAGGGGATGTAATCATCCCCGTGCGGGAGCCGTTCCTCGAAACTTGTCCAGTTCGGGAAGTGATTGGGTTGTCTACTAACATTCGTTGACGAAATATGCACCTCCCAAAATCATTTTTACCTCTGTTTTCAAAACCAAGAGCTCTGGTACATGTTTAGTCTTTGCTTCCAACCACGGGTTTTCAACCTCGCCATCAAATTCCACGGTTCGAGAGTCTCCACCTTCTTTCTTCAAAGCACCAACTAGGAGAGCATAATTGTCATTCTGAGTGTAATGTGCATTGTCCCAAAGTATTACATTGTCTTCTGCATGCTTATGGTATTATTTATTCAGAAATTCTTAGTTCTAGTCTCCTTTAAAACTCTGGAGGAGTTTCTGCATTTATGTTTTGCTTCACTCATGGAGGCTAGCGAGATACCACTCTAGTATGTTCAAGCTATGTGCAATGTAATCTTGTCTTGATTTTCAGTAGTATATTATTTACTTTTAGGTATTTGTGATTGGTCACTTGAAAGAAGGATTGCTCCGTGCATTGTCCTCATAGCATTGTTTCAATACTTGCTAGACTCTTTTCATAGTACATGCTTATATACATCTAATGAAGCAAAAGAGTTTGTCAAAGTTTTCTTTGTCGCGTCCAGTTCATTGAACTGAATTGCTTGAGGACAAGCAATATGCTAAGCTTGGGGGAGTTGATACGTCTCAAACGTATCTACTTTTCCAAACACTTTTGCTATTGTTTTGACCTCATTCTTGCATGATTTGAACTAAACTAACCCGGACTGATGCTGTTTTCAGCAGAGCTGCCTGTATGGTTTTATTGTGTGCAGGAAAACAGATTTTTAGGTGTCTCAGAAAATTCCAAGAAAAATCACAGAAAATCCACGCACCCAAAGGGCCATTGTGCCAGAAGCGGGGCCAGAGGGCAGCCAGGGGGCCCCAGGCGCCCTGCTGGCGCGGCCCCACCCCTGGCCGCGCCGGGAGGCCGCCTGGGAGGGTCCCCCCCCCTCTGGTGCCCTACCTTGGCTCGTATTTATTCTCGTGACGAGAAAACCCCAGAACAGAAGTCGTTTTCCCAGTTTTCGTCGTGGAGCCGCTGCCACCCTCTGTTCTTCTTCGGGAGGGCTAATCTGGAGGCTGGTTTGGCCTCCGGAGAGGGGAGATCGTCGCCATCGTCATCATCATCACCACTCCATCCTCCCTCCATGACTTCTCCATCCATGTGTGAGTAATTCCCTGCTGTAGGCAAAGGGGATGGTAGGGATTGGATGAGTTAGATCAAGTAATAGTTTATCAGATTGTTGGGGGCATGTTGCATATCATCTACTTTGGTGATTATCATCTTTGCTTCAACTTGTTGCTCTTAGTGCTTGTCACTTAGGGCCCGAGTGCCATGATTTCAGATCTGAACCCTATGTGTTTGCATGAATATATTTGTGTTCTTGATCCTATCTATGAGTTGTTTGCACCTATTATGGTCCGGAACCGGCGATCCCAAAGGTGACAGCTTGGGACACCAAAGGAGATGGTCCATAATTTGAGGATTCCATGTATCCATTCAGTTTATTTCTTTGTTCCGGTGCTCTTTGACAGGAGCACCTTAATCTCCATAAGTTCCTTTTGGCCCCGTTCGTAGCGGGATGGTAGGACAAAAGATGTTTTGCAAGTTCTTGTTGCAAGCACGTACAACTACCTGTGGGGTACATGCCTAATGTTTGATATTTGCCTAGATGATCATTACTTTTCTGTGTGCCTTGCCCCAAGTTAGATTCATGATGTATCTCATCCATGCAGCGCCCAACCATCCATCTCCCTAGCCTAAAGTGTTTCAATCCTTCTGGTTATTAGCTGTTACTTTTGCTATTTACTTTTGTTGTCACCACCATCACTATCATATCACCGTTACCACTTATCTTTTGTTGCAAGTAAGTATATTTCAGGTGCGGTTGAATTGACAACTCAACTGTCAAAGCTTATAAATACTCTTTGGCTCCCCGTGTGTCGAATCTATAAATTGGGTTATTCTTACCCGCGAAGACTATCTCGATCCCTTACGGTTGAGGGTTATCAGGTGCCAGCAGGTCTTTGATGCTCTACCTTAACGCGACGACAAACGTCACATTTAGCAATGAACTGAGCGATTTCTCTCTTCATCCTAGTCCAACAGAACCTCTGGCGTAGGTCCTGATACATCTTAGTATTACCAGGATAAATCGTGAGAGGAGATTCATGAGCGTCCTTCAAGATCAATTGTCGCGGATGTTGATTCTTGGGAACCACCAAGCGATTCTCAAAGAAAACAACACCTCGATCATCCATAGAGAAACATCCACCAACTCCCTTCTTAATGTTTCTCTTGATGCAGATAACAACCCTATCAAACTTCTGGTCAAAAATGATCTGATCCTCAAGGGTAGGTTTCGCCACCAAGGTAGAAAGGAATCCGTGAGGAGCAATGTGAAGGTTAAGCTTACATAATTCCTCATGGAGAAGTGGTTGGCCCTGTTGCAACATGAGATTGTTGCAATCGGACTTACGACTCAACGCATCAGCCATGACATTAGCCTTGCCTGGGGTGTCAATAATCCCTAAGTCGTAATCAGAGATCAACTCCAACCAACGTCTTTGCCTAAGGTTCAAATCTGGTTGGGTGAAGATATACTTGAGGCTCTGGTGATCGGTGTAGATCTTGCAACGATTACCAAGGAGGTAATGGTGCCAGGTCTTAAGTGCGTAGACTACGGCTGCAAGCTCTAGATCATGTGTAGGATAATTTTCCTCATGTGGATGCAGCTGTCGAGATGCATAGGCAATCACATGACAATCCTGCATAAGAATGCAACCTAGTCCCTGTCGTGAGGCATCACAGTAGATAACAAAGTCCTTAGTGAAATCCGGTGGCACAAGTATGGGAGCAGAAGTCAGGCATCTTTTCAGTTCGCGAAAACTGTGCTCACACTGTGGGGACCACTCAAACTTTTTATCTTTCTTGAGAAGTTTCGTGACAGGTTTGGCCACTTTAGAGAAGTTCTCAACAAAGCGGCGACAATAACTAGCTAGACCAAGGAAACTCCTAACTTGTTTAACTGATTCAGGTGGAGTCCAATCAAGAACGGCCTGAACTCTCTCGGGATTGACAGCAATGCCATTACCAGAGATTACTTGGCCAAGATAGGTCACTTCTGGCAACTAGAATTCGCACTTGGAGAACTTGGCACAAAGGCGGTGCTCTCTGAGTTTTTCTAACACAAGTCTAAGATGTTCGGCATGCTCTTCCTCGTTCTTCGAGTAAATAAGAATATCATCGAGGTAAACCACGACGAACTTATCTAAGTAGTCCATGAAGATCGAGTTCATCAAGCGGGAGAATGTGGCTAGTGCATTGGTTAGACCGAAGGACATGACGGTGTACTCATACTGGCCATAACGAGTGACAAAAGCCGTCTTAGGAATGTCCCCGTTTCTAATCTTGATTTGATGGTAGCCTAACCTCAAATCCATCTTGGAGAAGACCGAGGATCCAGCGAGTTGATCATACAGGTCGTTGATCCTGGGAAGCGGATACTTGTTCTTCACCGTGACCAAATTAACGGGACGATAATCTACAACCATCCGGTCCGTACCATCCTTCTTCTTGACGAAAAGGATGGGGCAAGCCCAAGGAGAAGAACTAGGATGGATGAAACCCTTTTGCAAGGACTCATCAAGTTGTTTCTTAAGCTCAGCTAGTTCTAAGGGTGCCATCTTGTAAGGTCTCCTAGAGATTGGAGCGATTCCTGGGATAAGATCTATGACAAACTCTACATCTCTCTCAGGTGGAACACTTGGCAGTTCCTCTGTAAAAATATCTGGAAAGTCACGGACTATCGAGATATCTTCAAGGTCTGGAAGAGGGCTGGCATTAAGAGAATAGAGTTGACGCTTTGCAACTCTAGTGGTGACAGTGACTATCTTGCCAGATGGGTGTGTAAGCTGAACAGACCTAGTGTAACAATCAATCTTGGCATGATGACCTGTCATCCAGTCCATACCCAAGATGATATTAATATCTTAAGAATTGAGGGCTACAAGTGATGCAAGGAACATAAGTCTGTCAACAAGGATTCAATTACCATGGCTTACACTAGAAGTTTGCCATTTGGATCCAATAGTTTGAATGAGTAGTGGGGAGGGCATATTTACAAAATGACATGTCGTTCAAGCGGGCATAGCTTTTGGAAATGAAGGAATGAGATGCTCCAGTATCGAACAGAACCGAAGCCGGATGACAATTGACAAGGAGTGTACCAAGCATGACATCTGGATCATCATGAGCATTTTTGGCTGAGACGTGATGCACACGTCCATGTTCAGTGGGAGCTGACTTGACACAGATCATCTTGTGTGATGGCTTATCACGGCCAACAGACTTCTCAGGCTGGGGTGGTGCAACACGGGTCTGAGTGCAATTACAGGCAATGTGGCCTGGCTCTCCGCACTTGTAGCAAATCCTGGAGGTAGGACGTGGACCCGCATTGGCAGGCGGTCCACTAATAGGCCTGGTTGGAGCATACTGCTAAACTGGATGAGATACCACATAAGATGGCCTCGGTATATAACCGGGTGGAAGAACAAAGTTCGGAACCCAAATCTGGCGCTTCTGAGAACTAGAACTGGAGGAAGATCCTAAATCATGGGTGTGCTTACGAGACTCCTCGTAGGTGAGCTGAGTTGTCTTTGCATTAATGGCCTTGTTCACAAGATCCTGGAATGTGTTGCAATGATGCAAGTGGAGATCACGACGTAGCTTGGGGTTGAGACCCTTCCGGAACCTAGCCTGCTTCTTCGCGTCCGTGGAAACTTCTTCTGTAGCATAGCGCGCATGGTTCTCAAACTCTCTACTATAAGCATCAACAGCCATCTTAGCCTGGATAAGACTACAGAACTCTTCTCTCTTGCGATCGATAAGGGCTGGAGGAATGTGATGCTCGCGAAAAGCTTCTGTGAAATCTTTCCAGGTAGGAATCTGACCAGGTGGAATCATGGCCTCATAGTTCTGCCACCAAAGACTAGCAGGACCTTCCAGGTGATATGTGGCATAGGTGACCTTGTCACCTTCAGCTACGTTCGCAGAACGCAGCTTGTGAGTGATACTACGGAGCCAGTCATCTGCATCGAGTGGCTCAATGGGATGATGGGAGGTGGGTGGTTTCAGACGAATCAATTCATGGATGGTTGCTGACTCCTTCCACTGATGTGCGGTGTTCTCCTCAAGACGTGCCAACAAGCGGTTAGACTCACGCTTGTTTCTCTCCATCTCTAACATTAACTCTGCCAACGAAGGCTGGTCGGGAGGATCCTCCTCATCCCTACCACCTCCGTGGTTCTGTCTACGAGCAACTAAGCTTTGCTTAACTGAAAAAATCCTGAGAAACGAAACCGAGGACGGAAACATCATCAACTATAGGATGCATAAGGTAGAACAAGAAATTAGTATCTCTCGAACTACCAGGACAATTCCGGCAGCATAACGGCAGTAAAATGCTCAGAATGAGACATCCAGCTAACAAAAGGGGTAGAATAACAACTCAACATCATAACTCAAGGTTCTGTGATAGTACTAAACAAACTACACCAGAAGAACTTGAAAACAGGAATAGGACTCTGATCAACCAATCATATGGGACTACGGAGTAGTAACTCGTGATCCTAATAATCGGAAGAGAAGCCTAGTTCCTCAACCCCGTAGGAAATGTAGGATGACTCGGATCAGAAAACATGAGGTGTAAGGAGTAAAAAGAGCCTTACGTTCTCTTCCACAATATTCCCTTATATAACTAAAGAATCTCTAGACTCAACTTCGACCAGTTTAGCTTGGTAATCCTACAGGCAGTCAGGCTCTGATACCAAAGCTGTCAGGACCCCGATCCTAAGTCACACCAGTCTAGCATGTAACACACCATATCACTTTGCGGCCTCACGCACGGTATCCCCACGGGTGCCACCTTACCTGGCCCGGGACAGTTTGCGCATTTTGGCTCACGTATATGATAGTGTCGCTAGCATCCATATGACAGAGAACCCGAGCGGACATGACTAGTTATAATCCCAAGGTGGCACTAACTTACAGGGACAGGCATACATGACCCAGCAAAGAACATGTCGGTCATCAACGTATGAACCCAAGTCGTAGCAAGCTACAAGGACTTAAAGGAACAACACATGACATTTCCCCAAAGGGACAGACATAGGAACGAAGAAGGACACATGTCGGCCAGCCTAAGTGTTCCGGAGCTATAGCAAGCTACCATGGCTCAGTGGAAGCACTAGGAGACATTTTCCCATAAGAGAGGCTACCAAGAGGAAACAACTAGGTTGTCGGATCCCACACATACCAAGCATTTCAATAACATACACACAATATGCTAGATATGTGCAAATACAACATGGCAACACAACAAGACTCTATGAAACGAAGTATTTATGCATTAGGCTCCGAGGAGCCAGATATTACAAACATGGGTCTCATGACCCAACATTCAGAGCATACAAGCAACACGCGGAAGCATAACTTGTCTGAGTACAGACAACTACAAATGAAAAAGGCTGAAGAGCCTGACTATCTACAACACTTGTACAAGATCGTAGCTGAGGTAACAAGCTACTAGTCGAAGCCCAAGCGGAACTACTAGTGAGACAGAAGTCTCATCTGCAAAACATAAATTAAGCAAACGTGAGTACAAAGGTAATCAGCAAGACTTACATCAGATCCTATAATACATGCATTTGTATCAAGAAGGCAAGTGGGGTTTAGTTGCAGCAAGCCAGCTTTGACTCAGTGGCTATCCTATACTACGACTGCTGGTAACTCTTTTGAGGTGGCGCACACGAGTCCACTAAGCACCACACAATACACCACTATGGATTCATCCCCGTCTCCCTACGAGAAGGCCATCCATAGCACTCACACTTATCTTGAGTATTTTAGAGTATCCACTTCAAGTTGTCTATGTACCACGTAAGCATCCAAGAAGTCCATAACCATGGACCCGGCTATTCGAATAGATTATGTTAACCCTGCAGGGGTGTACTTCTTCACACACGCTCTCGCCACTTACCGCCATGTACACGTCGTGTATCTCGGCAACCTTCAAGCGGAAGCCTGGCGAGGGTGTCGGCCTCGACCTGACAAACCACACAAGACTCTAGTCCAGGTTTATCGCCTATTCGGGTTCCATCTGCAAGGAGATCCGGCCGGGGTGTCGGTCACGGCCCCAAACGATGTGCGCAGGGTTCCAAAGCCCACCTCGCCGGATGGATCTACGCTTGGTACACCGTGCCATGGTGCCTAGTCTGTCCCAAGCCCACCTGGCCGGGTGCCACTTGGTAGACTACTAGCACTACCTACAAACACCAAAAACTAGTTGCGACTCCTGGATAGAGACCAAGTTGGTTAATAAGTCGAGAGGGGCACTTAAGCATTCCAATGTGTGGTAGTAGCTAGTGATTCTACAACATACACAGAACTCAGTTCTTAAGGACGGTTCCAGTGAGACAACCCACCATGTACTCCTACATGGCCTCTCTTCGCTACCTTTACCAAATCGTGTTCACACACTTGACTCTCAGCATCAGAACATAGCATAACTCTCCAATTCATTCAATGTGTCGGGACCCCGATCCTAAATCACACCGATCTAGCATGTAACACATCATATCACTTTGCGGCCTCACGCACGATATCCCCAGGGGTGCCACCTTACCTGGCCCGGGACCGTTTGCGCATTTTGGCTCACGTATATGATAGTGCCGCTAGCATCCATATGACAGAGAACCAGGGCCAACATAACTAGTTAAAACTCAAAAGTGGCGCTAAATTACTGATACAGGCATACATGACCCAGCAACGAACGTGTCGGTCATCAATGTATGAACCCAAGTCGTAGCAAGCTACAAGGACTTAAAGGAACAACGCATGACATTTCCCCTAAGGGCAGACACATGAACAAAGAAGGACATATGCCGGCCAGCCTAAGTGTTCCGGAGCAGTAGCAAGCTACCAAGGCTCAGTGGAAGCACTAGGAGACATTTCCCTGTAAGATAGGCTACCAAGGGTAAACAACTAGGTGTCGGATCCCACACATAGCAATACACATTACACGTACGCATAACATGCAAGTATGTGTTGTACAACATGGCATCACAACATAACTCAACAACTCATATAGATAAGGCCCAGAAGAGCCATCATAGCATTAATTACAATCAGGGGTCACATGACCCAACATACAGAGCATACAGGCAACGAAAGCATAACATGTCTGAGTACAGACAACTACAAATGAAAAAGGCAGAGAAACCTGACTATCTACAAGACCCTCCCTAGGGTACAAGATCGTAGCTGAGGTAACAAGCTAAACATCGAAGTCCACGTGGAACCACTAGTGAGACTGAAGTCTCTCTGCAAAACATAAATTAAGCAAACGTAAGTACAAAGGTACTCAGCTAGACATACATCAGAACTAGCTACACATGCATTAGTATCACCAAGCGGTGGTGGAGTTTAACTGCAGCAAGCTAGCTTTCACTCGGTGGCTATCCTGAACAACGACTGCAAGTAACTCTTTTGAGGTGGCGCACACGAGTCCACATATTCACCAATCAATACACCACTATGGATCCGCTCTCGTCTCCCTATGAGAAGGCCATCCATAGCACTCACACTTGTCTTGAGCATTTTAGAGTATCCACTTTCACTTGTCTATGTACCACGTAAGCATCCAAGAAGTCCATAACCGCGGACCCGGCTATTCGAATAGATCATGTTAACCCTGCAGGGGTGTACTTCTTCACACACGCTCTCGCCACTTACCGCCATGTACACGTCGTGTATCTCGGCAACCTTCAAGCGGAAGCCTGGCGAGGCTGTCGGCCACTACCTGACTAACCACACAAGACTCTAGTCCAGGTTTATCGCCTATTCGGGTTCCATCCGCAAGGAGATCCGGCCAAGGTGTCGCTCATGGCCCCAAACGATGTGCGCAGGGTTCCTAAGCCCACCTCGACGGATGGATCTATGCTTGGTACACCGTGCCATGGTGCCTAGTCTGTCCCAAGCCCACCTGTACCGGGTGCCACTTGGTAGACTACTAGCACTACCTACAAACACCAGAAACTAGTTGCGACTCCTGGACAGAGATCTAGTTGATTAATAAGTCGAGAGGGGCACTTAAGCATTCCAATGCGTGGTAGTAGCTAGTCATTGGACAACTTACACAGAAATCAGTTCTTAAGGACGGTTCCAGCGAGACAACCCACCATGTACTCCTACATGGCCTCTAACCATTACCTTTAGCAAATCGTGTTCACACACTTAGCTCACACATAGTAGGACATGTTCTTCACCATTCCAATTCATCCCCGATGAATCAGACCTGACAGAACTCTAAGCAATAGTAGGAATAACCAGAAAGCATGAATGAGTAGGCACAACATGGATCAAACAACTCCTACTCGTGCTAGTGGGTTTCAACTATTTACTGTGGCAATGACAGGTCATGCAGAGGAACGGGGTTCAACTACCACAGCAAAAGCAGTTCAATCGTTGTTGTCCTAATGCAGTAAAGGAGAGCATGAGCGAGAGAATGGGATTGTATCGGAATGCTCAATGGGGGTTTGCTTGCCTGGCACTTTTGAAGATAGTAATAGTTCTTCATCGGTGTCATCGGTCTCATCGTCGGAACCACGTCTACTGAGAGGGGACAAATACCAGCAACAGAGAAGGAACACAATCAATGCAATGCAACAATATGATGCATGATCATGACATGGCAATATACTGTGATTTGAGCTAATGCAACTAGCAACCATACTAAATGAAGTTGGTTTGAACCAAAGGTTCAAATTCAAACTTCATATGTGATTATTCAAATGCCATTTATTCAAATTGTCCAAAACAGTGGTTGTAAGTTGTTCAAACAAGCATGAAAATGCCATAAACAGATTCTTTGGATTGTTCTGATAATTTGTCATATATAAATTATTTCATTCTGAGTTATAGATTATTTTCTATGATTTTTTGAAGTTTAAAGCATTTTCTGGAGATTTCTGAATTATTTTAAATTAACTAATTCCAGAAAAGGCTTTACTGAGTCAGCATGACATCATGCAGACGTCAGCAGGTCAACGGGCTGATCTAGGTCAAACCTGACGACTGGGACCCACATGTCAGTGGAACAGCCAGTTAATAAAGATTGTTAGTGCTAATTAGCTAACTAACTTAATTAACACAGAGGTTGGGCCCATAGGTCAATGACTAACCTAACTAACTGGATTAATTAGATTTTAACTTAACTAACCTAGGTTAATTAGGGGGGGGGCACATGTCAGTGACCCAGGGGGATCAAACTAGGTCAACCCGGGTCAAACTCACCGGAGTTGACCCGTGGCTCGTCGCCAGCGGAGCCAGAGACGGCGGAGGGCGTCGGGTTTCACCCTCCGGCAACTAAAAAAGCGGCGGCTTGGTTCTTTGGGACGCTGGTGCTCGTCCGCGTCCAACGGTGGTGGAGGCTGGAGCTGGGGTGGCCGGAAACGGCGGCGGCGGCGACCTCAATGGTGGCGGCCGAAGCTAGGGTGCCGATGGCTGTGCTCTAAGATGCACGGCAAGGCGAGCTAAAGGCTCCGTTCGTCTCCTGGGAGCAACCCGAGCATGAAGACGAGCTCGGGTGCAGGCTACGGTGTCCGTAGCCATGGCGGCGATGAAGCATGGCTCCGGCGAGCTTCGGATCACAAGGGGACGACGTCTACGGCGAGTTACAGGCCACGGGGACAGGGGAACGGCGGAGGAGCTCACTGGGAGGTCGAAGGGCAGCTCAGTGGGCTCGGGGAAGTCCTACGGGCGGTGAATCGACGACGGCGTCCGGCGGAACCCGAGGTTGAGGAGGGTGATGATGGCGGCGTTGCAGGCATTCCCGCGGTGCGTTGCTCGACAAGGATGAAGAGGAGGACGGTGCAGAGCTCGTGGCCATGACTGTGGGGCGAGGGGGTGGTTGTAGCCGCGACGGCGCATGGCGGCGCTCTCTGACGCGTTCGGGTCTGGGAGGGAGAGAGAACAGGGGAGGGGGAAGAGCACGGGGTGACTGAGAGAGGGACCAGGGAGTTGTGTGGAGACGCCAGAGACTTCCAGGGCATCGAGGGGGAGGGGCAGGCAGGCAGGTGGTGTGGCGCCCTCGCGCGCGCGCCGTGCCCTCCCTCGCCTCTGCCTTCTGGCAGAGGTTGGGGATGACTGACATGGGCCAACAGTGTTGGGCCGCCAGTTGGGCCACTAGGTAGGTCCAGGTAAAACCCGTTTTTCTGTTTTCTGTTTCTGTTTTTCTTTCTTTGTTTATTTCTTTTGCCACTGTTTTTCAAGTAGAACAAAACCAAAACCAGTGACAAAATTCCTTTGCATACTTTTATGTTGCTGAATGGACTATTCCGAATGCACATAAAATGTTTCATGGTATTTGGAAATATATTCTGTGCATGTATGAATATAATTCCAAATGCAAATAAAATAATGATTTAAGTTCAGTGCCCAAAATAATCCACAAAAATGTTCACTTTTTTTGGTTTGGTCTCAAAGCCTTGCAAAAATTATCAAACATTGATGTAGGCATTTTGGGTTCATTGAATGCTTTTTTTAAGTTGGACCTATTTGGATTGCATTGTGCTAGGGTTTATCAATCCCCATTTCAAATTTCTTGAATTTGAACATGATGACATGAATGCTTTCATGCAACTAGTTGCAAGCAATTCTAGGGTTGTGACAACTCACCCCCACTAAACAAGAATCTCGTCCCGAGATTCAAGACGTGAGGTAAGAAAACAGAGGGACAAAAGGCTAACACGATCTTCATGATCCAACTGTCCTTCATATGAATGTTGATTGCTTGCCTCATGTAGATCCTGACATCCTTTCTTTGGGAACTTCATCCAACACGATATGACAAGAGAAACTCTACAGAAATTGATCTTCTTGAAGATCGAGCAACTCAAGATCAACTTATGGAGTGAGACATTGAAGCATCTCTCGAGCTGAGGCACGAAGCATACATCCAGAGGAATGGGGTGAAACATACGACGAAGGTTCACTGGGTAGGCAGCAAGTCCACACTTGATTAAGATGGTGCATGGATTTCAAAATAGCGGGGAGTTAATTGCCATGATTCCGTAATGGGGCACCTTGGGGAGGTGACTCGTAGAGTTATTCCCTTAAATGGCAAAAAAATTACTTTTGATTCAAGATCATTGAAACAATCTATACCAGCCTAAGGAAAATCACAATTGATCGTGTGAATGAATACGAAAGAATGGCATACTTAGTTTGGAGAGGAAAGTAGAGTTATAGGACAATTCGGCAACGGAGGGCACATTCCAATTGACACCGAGGATATAACCCAGTGACTGAGCGTGCTCTCAAGAACTTGAGTATTTCCGTATTCATCAAGGTTTTACCAACATCCGTGCCGAGGATCCTGGCAACACATCATAATACCCTGATGAATGGTGATGGAGGATGCAGATGCAAAGGTGGACATCACTTTCTCAGATTTTTCCTTAGCAATGCCAAAGAAGCAAATCCGGATGATCGACGGTGAGACATTTAGCACTCTGCTTTTAATGTTCTCCTTGATGTACTAGGTACCACAGTCAATGCTTAAAAGCATCAACATGGCCATCAAGTAAAGGTTGGACTTCGGAAGCACAAAATCCATAAGGAACAACTTGTGGAATAAGTCATACCAAATCCTCATGGAGAAGATGGTCGAATTACTCATTCAAGATACTACAATAATAGATCTTCCGGCTAGGTGTGTCGGCCAGAACATCAACCTCGTCGGGACCTACATCATAGATCTTGGAAATATTCCAACCATCATATCTGCCTGAGATTCAGATCTGGTTGGTAACAGGATTTGTCAGACAACATGTCTAGAAAAGAAAGGTTGCAACACAAGTCGACGAGATGGCATTGCGAGATTCTCGGGAATGAACTACGATAGCAAGCTCCAAAACATGAGTTGGTTCTACTACACGCATGTGAACACGCTGTCCCAGACAAGCATGACCACATAGTAGTCTTACAATAATACACTACCGAGTTCAGGTGGGGAATCATCATCGAGGATATCGAAGTCCTAGCATAAGTCATGATTCTTAAGAAGGAACTTCTTCTCCTTGAACAATTCAGTCAGTGGCTTGGTGTACTAGGGATACATATGGAATGAAGGTTGCAAGTCTCCAAACCACAGAATACTTCGCACATGTGCATGACTGACTTGGGATGACTCTAGAGGAAGCAAAAACAAACTTTCTCAAATTCACGGTGGCAACTTACATCAATTACACGTGAATTAGGGGAAGTCACTTCTTGCATCAAAACGTCTACTTCATGAGCTAACATAAAGATGATGCTTACAAAAGTTTCCAATGTTAGCTTTAATGTTTAACATGAATCATGGAGAGGATAAACATGTTGCCGATGGGCTCGACAACAATTCATCGAGGCTTCCATAAAATGGAATTCCATAAATATGTGAACAAAGTGATAGCATTGATCAAACCAATAGATGTAACGATGTATGCTCGAGGGATCAACCACGAGTAAGACAACATTACGAATATCGTTGGTTCTGGTTTGACTTGGCGATAGCCCACACTCAAATCAAAGTTTTGACAAGCCAATGGATCCAACAACTGATCACGAGGATCAATCGATGAAGATATCATCTTTCTCCAACAAACACACAAACACAAGGATATCTATTTGGCAATGAACTAAGTGGGGCAAGCTTTCATCCTCCAACTCTCCAAGTTGCCGTTTAGCTTAACCAACTAGCTCAGGGGTATCCAACACAGATTCTTGGGGAAAGGGTGGTCTAGAGAAGAACCAACTTGATCACGAGCTCACCATAACGGTCAGGAAACAACCTGGTAATGCTTCCGAGAAGATATTCGGAAAATCACAAACCACCGATAAGTTATGAAGCTCGAGAACAATCTTGCTTTTCAGGGCAAGACAATATGATCAAAAGAGCAAGAGATTGACACAATCCTAACTCATTGATCGAAGAGTGCACCAGAAAAATGGACTAGGTTGCACGATCAATCTTAGAATGATGATTCGAAAACCAACACGCTAAGAATGAGATTATCGTCCATTAACTACCAATCAACAGAGTTGCTAGGAGTATTGATTTCACATATCACGGTTCACTTGTCGGTATTCCGGTTACAATAACACGGGGACCGAGGAATGAATGATAATGACGAGAAGTATCACTGTATCAATAGTTCATAGGAGGTTGTGCAATTCCCATGACACACTTGACATAAAGATGGTAATACTCCAAGGTAGAACAGATTAGAAGCTGGATTAGCATTCTTCATCTGCGGAGTACAACTTCTTTGACACAATCCTGGATATGGATAAGGTATTGGAGTTTGTTTCTCCTAGTCATTCTGAAATAAAATGGCTTGACGAACCACAAGAGTAAAAGGCATCGATGAACATGAATGCACAACTACTCCTGGCTATCAGTTGACAGACGAAGGCCGGAATACCACTAAAGAGGGACAACTCAAAGGAACATAAGATTTTTCTGAGTTGGGAATGCATGGATTTGCATGTCGAACTAGTTCAACATATTTCTTCCGGATAACCCATGCAGAAAGGTAGAATTGGCAGAGTCACAACATGGAATCGAGAACTCATCAAGAGCACTCTGATTGTGATCTTTCGGTTCAATGAGGAACTTCTGTCATAAGTAGTTCATGGTATTGGAAGAACGATTCACCACGGACCTCGAGGACTATCACAAGATTACTAATATCCTAAAGGAACTAGCAAACGCTTTCAACATGAAGCAAGTAGGGTAAATCTCCGGTGCAAGAACCCATGAATAGAATGCCTACTAACTAAATGGCATCACGGAATGCTTTCGAGAATGACGGCCAAAATTCATCACACTGGGTATATAAAACATTGCTAGATTACTGGGTGATTCTCTAAGACACCTAGGGTCATAGTAATAGCTCCAACCTATATGTCGAGGCAATGGAGAACCTCAACACACCGACTAGTGTGGTTAATCTGGCCTAAAAAGACATTAAGAATATGTAGGAATGATTTGCAAATGCATCAGATTGTTTAGAGACCTGGGCTGACTCGGACAGCATAATGGCTGTAAATGCTCAAAAGATTAGAGATATCCTGCAAAATGGTGGTATAACCACTCAACATCACAAAATCAAGGTTCCGAGACCAGCTGTTAACACGAGGAAGTACTAGACACTAAACTGAGAGTTGAATCAACCAATAACGTGATCCTGATAAACAGAAGAGAAAGCCTAGTTCCTTAACCCCGTAAAAGAGAAGTGGCTGACTCAGATCAGAAGGGCATAAGGTAAAGGAGTAAAAAGAGCCTTACGTTCCCTTCCATAATCAATTCCCTTAATATAACTAAGGAGTTTCTAGACACAACTTCGACCAGTTTGGCTTGGTAATCCTACACGCAGTCAGGCTCTGATACCAAAGCTGTCGGGACCCCGATCCTAAGTCACACCGATCTAGCATGTAACACTTCATATCACTTTGCGGCCTCACGCGCGGTATCCCCATGGGTGCCACCTTACCTGGCCTGGGACCGTTTGCGCATTTTGGCTCACGTATATGATAGTGCCGCTAGCATCCATATGACAGAGAACCCGGGCCGACATAACTAGTTATAAACCAAAAGTGGCGCTAAATTACAGAGAGAGGCATACATGACCCAACAACGAACGTGTCGGTCATCAACGTATGAACCCAAGTCGTAGCAAGCTACAAGGACTTAAAGGAACAACGCGTGACATTTCCCCTAAGGGACAAACACAGGAACGAAGAAGGACACATGCCGGCCAGCCTAAGTGTTCTGGAGCAGTAGCAAGCTAACAAGGCTCAGTGGAAGCACTAGGAGACATTTCCCGGTAAGATAGGCTACCAAGGGTAAACAACTAGGTGTCGGATCCCACACATAGCAATACACATTACACGTACGCATAACATGCAAGTATGTGTTGTACAACATGGCATCACAACATACCTCAACAACTCATATAGATAAGGCCCAGAAGAGCCACCATAGCCTTTATTACAACCAGGGGTCACATGACCCAACATACAGAGCATACAGGCAACGAAAGCATAACATGTCTGAGTACAGAAAACTATAAATGAAAAAGGCTGGGAAGCCTAACTATCTACAAGACCCTCCCAAGGGTACAAGATCGTAGCTGAGGTAACAAGCTAAACGTCGAAGTCCAGGTGGAACCACTAGTGAGACTGAAGTCTCTCTGCAAAACATAAATTAAGAAAATGTGAGTACAAAGGTACTCACCAAGACTTACATCAGAACTAGCGACACATGCATCAGTATCACAAAGGGGTGGTGGAGTGTAACTGCAGCAAGCCAGCTTTGACTCGGTGGCTATCCTGAACTACGACTGCAAGTAACTCTTTTGAGGTGGCGCACACGAGTCCACATATTCATCAATCAATACACCACTATGGATCCGCTCCCGTCTCCATACGAGAAGGCCATCCATAGAACTCACACTTGTCTTGAGCATTTTAGAGTATCCACTTTCACTTGTCTATGTACCACGTAAGCATCCAAGAAGTCCATAACCGCAGACCCGGCTATTCGAATAGATCATGTTAACCCTGCGGGGGTGTACTTCTTCACACACGCTCTCGCCACTTACCGCCATGTACACGTCGTGTATCTCAGCAACCTTCAAGTGGAAGCCTGGCGAGGGTGTCGACCACGACCTGACTAACCACACAAGACTCTAGTCTATGTTTATCGCCTATTCGGGTTCCATCCGAAGGAGATCCGGCCGGGGTGTCGCTCACGGCCCCAAACGATGTGCGCAGGGCTCCCAAGCCGACCTCGACGGATGGATCTACTCTTGGTACACCGTGCCACAGTGCCTAGTCTGTCCCAAGCCCACCTGTATCGAGTGCCACTTGGTAGACTACTAGCACTACCTACAAACATCAGAAACTAGTTGCGACTCCTGGACAGAGATCTAGTTGATTAATAAGTCGAGAGGGGCACTTAAGCATTCCAATGCATGGTAGTAGCAAGTCATTGGACAACTTACACAGAACTCAGTTCTTAAGGATGGTTCCAGTGAGACAACCCACCATGTACTCCTACATGGCCTCTCACCATTACCTTTAGCAAATCGGGTTCACACACTTAGCTCACACACAATAGGACATGTTCATCACCATTCCAATTCATCCCCGATGAATCAGACCTGACACAACTCTAAGCAATAGCAGGCATAACCAGAAAGCATGAATGAGTAGGCACGACATGGCTCAAACAACTCCTACTCATGCTAGTGGGTTTCAACTATTTACTTTGGCAATGACAGGTCATGCGGAGGAAAGGGGTTCAACTACCTCAGCAAAAGAAGTTCAATCGTTGTTGTCCTAATGCAGTAAAGGAGAGCAAGAGCGAGAGAGTGGGATTGTATCGGAATGCTCAATGAGGGTTTGCTTGCATGGCACTTCTGAAGATAGTAATACTTCTTCATCGGTGTCATCGGTCTCATCGTCGGAACCACGTCTATTGAGAGGGGACAAATACCGGCAACAGAGAAGGAACACAATCAATGCAATGCAACAATATGATGCATGATCATGACATGGTAATACGCTGTGATTTGAGCTAATGCAACTAGCAACCATATTAAATGAAGTTGGTTTGAACCAAAGGTTCAAATTCAAACTTCATAGGTGATTATTCAAATGCCATTTATTCAAATTGTCCTAAACAGTGGTTGTAAGTTGTTCAAACATGCATGAAAATGCCACAAACAGATTCTTTGTATTTTTCTGATAATTTTTCATATATAAATTATTTCATTCTGAGTTACAGATTATTTTCTATGCTTTTTTGAAGTTTAAAGCATTTTCTGGAATTTTCTGAATTATTTTAAATTAACTAATTCCAGAAAAGGCTTTACTGCATCAGCATGACATCATGCAGATGTCAGCAGGTTAACGGGCTGGTCCAGGTCAAACCTGGTGGCTGGGACCCAGATGTCAGTGGAACAGCGAGTTAATAAAGACTATTAGTGCTAATTAGCTAACTAACTTAATTAACCCAGAGGTTGGGCCCATAGGTCAGTGACTAACCTAACTAACTGGATTAATTAGTGTTTAACTTAACTAACCTAGGTTAATTAGTAAGGGGGGCTCACATGTCAGTGACCCAGGGGGGTCAAACTGGGTCAACCCGGGTCAAACTCGCCGGAGTTGACCCGTGGCTCGTCCCCGGTGGAGCCAGAGATGGCGGAGGGCGTCGGGTTTTGCCCTCCGGCGACCAAACAAGCGGTAGTTTGGTTCTTTGGGACGCTGGTGCTCGTCCACATCCAACGGTGGTGGCAGCTGGAGCTGGGGTGGCCTGGAACGACGGCGGCGACCTCAACGGCGGCGGCCGAAGCTCGGGTGCCGATGGCTGTGGCGCTAAGATGCACGGCAAGGCGAGCTAAAGGCTCCGTTCGTCTCCTCGGAGCAACCCGAGCACCAAGACGAGTTCAGGTGCAGGCTACGGTGTCCGTAGCCACGGTGGCGTTGAAGCACGGCTCCGGCGAGCTTCGTAGCTCAAGGGGACGACGTCTACGGCGAGTTACACGCCATGGGGACAGGGGAACGGCAGAGGAGCTCACTGGGAGGTCGAAGCGCAGCTCAGTGGGCTCGGGGAAGTCCAGCGGGCGGTGAATCGACGACGGCATCCGGCGGAACCCGAGGTTGAGGACGGCGACAATGGCGGCATTGCATGCACTCCCACGGTGCGTTGCTCGGCGATGATGAAGAGGAGGACGGTGCGGAGCTCGTGGCCATGACAGTGGGGCGAGGGGGTGGTTGTGGCCGCGATGGCGCACGGCGACGCTCTCTGACGCGTTCGGGTCCGGGCGGGAGAGAGAGCAGGGGAGGGGGAAGAGCACGGGGTGAGTGATAGAGGGACCAGGGAGTTGTGTGGAGACGCCAGAGACTTCTAGGGCGTCCAGGGTGAGGGGCAGGCAGGCAGGTGGCGTGGTGCCCTCGCGCGCGCGCCGTGCCCTCCCTCGCCTCTGCCTTCTGGCAGAAGTTGGGGATGACTAGCATGGGCCAACAGTGTTGGGCCGCCAGTTGGGCCACCAGGTAGGTCCATTTAAAAACCCTTTTTCTGTTTTCTATTTCTGTTTTTCTTTCTTTGTTTATTTCTTTTGTCACTGTTTTTCAAGTAGAACAAAACCAAAACCAGTGACAAAATCCCTTTGAATACTTTTATGTTGTTGAATGGACTATTCCAAATGCACATAGAATGTTTCAGGGTATTTGGAAATATATTCTATGCATGTATGAATATAATTCCAAATGCGAATAAAATAATGATTTAATTCAGTGCCCAAAATAATCCACAAAAATGTTCACTATTTTTGGTTTGGTCTCAAAGCCTTGCCAAAATTATCAAACATTGATGAAGGCATTTTGGGTTCATTGAACGCTTTTTTTAAAGCTGGACCTATTTGGATTGCATTGTGCTAGGGTTTATCAATCCCCATTTCAAATTTCTTGAATTTGAACATGATGACATGAATGCTTTCATGCAACTAGTTGCAAGCAATTCTAGGGCTGTGACAACCCCGATCCTAAGTCACACAGGTCTAGCATGTAACACATCAAATCACTTTGCGGCCTCACGCACGGTATCCCCACGGGCGCCACCTTACCTGGCCCGGGACCGTTTGCGCATTTTGGCACACGTATATGATAGTGTCGCTAGCATCCATATGACAGAGAACCCAGGCCGGCATGACTAGTTATAAACCAACAGTGGCGCTAAATTACAGAGACAGACATACATGACCTAGCAACGAACGTTTCGGTCATCAACGTATGAACCCAAGTCGTAGCAAGCTACAAGGACTTAAAGGAACAACGCGTGACATTTCCCCTAAGGGACAGACACAGGAACGAAGAAGGACACATGCCGGCCAGCCTAAGTGTTCCGGAGCAGTAGCAAGCTACCAAGGCTCAGGGGAAGCACTAGGAGACATTTCCTTGTAAGATAGGCTACCAAGGGTAAATAACTAGGTGTCGGATCCCACACATAGCAATACACATTACACGTACGCATAACATGCAAGTATGTGTTGTACAACATGGCATCACAACATAACTCAACGACTCATATAGATAAGGCCCAAAAGAGCCATCATAGCATTTATTACAACCAGTGGGTCTCATTACCCAACATACAGAGCATACAGGCAACAGAAGCATAACATGTCTGAGTACAGACAACTACAAATGAAAAAGGCTGAGAAGCCTGACTATCTACAAGACCCTCCCGAGGGTACAAGATCATAGCTGAGGTAACAAGCTAAACGTCGAAGTCCACGCGGAACTACTAGTGAGACTGAAGTCTCTCTGGAAAAACATAAATAAGCAAACGTGAGTACAAAGGTACTCAGCAAGACTTACATCAGAACTAACTACATATGCATCAGTATCAACAAAGGGGTGGTGGAGTTTGACTGCAGCAAGCCAGCTTTGACTTGGTGGCTATCCTGAACTACGACTGCAGGTAACTCTTTTGAGGTGGCGCACACGAGTCCACATATTCACCAATCAATACACCACTATGGATCCGCTCCCGTCTCCCTATGAGAACGCCATCCATAGCCCTCACACTTGCCTTGCGCATTTTAGAGTATTCACTTTCACTTGTCTATGTACCACGTAATCATCCAAGAAGTCCATAACCGCGGACCCGGCTATTCGAATAGATCATGTTAACCCTGCAGGGGTGTACTTCTTCACACACACTCTCGCCACTTACCACCATGTACACGTCGTGTATCTCGGCAACCTTCAAGCGGAAGCCTGGCTACGGTGTCGGCCATGACCTGACTAACCACACAAGACTCTAGTCCAGGTTTATCGCCTATTCGGGTTCCATCCGCAAGGAGATCCGGCCGGGGCGTCGCTCACGGCCCCAAACGACGTGAACAGGGTTCCCAGGCCCACCATCCGGGTGGCACTTGGTACACCGTGCCACTGCGCCTAGTCTGTCCCAAGCCCACCTGTACCTGGTGCCACTTGGTAGACTACTAGCACTACCTACTAACACCAGAAAGTAGTTGAACTCCTGGACAGAGATCGAGTTGATTAATAAGTCGAGAGGGGCACTTAAGCATTCCAATGTGTGGTAGCAGCTAGTCTTTGGACAACTTACATAGAACTCAATTCTTAAGGACGGCTCCAGTGAGACAATCCACCATGTACTCCTACATGGCCTCTCACCGCTACCTTTACCAAATCGTTTTCACACACAATAGGACATGTTCATCACCATTCCAATTCATCCCCAATGAATCAGACCCGAAACAACTCTAAGCAATAGCAGGCATGACAAGCAAACATGAATGAGTAGGCACATCATGGCTCAAACAACTCCTACTCATGCTAGTGGGTTTCAACTATTTACTGTGGCAATGACAGGTCATGCAGAGGAAAGGGGTTCAACTACCGTAGCATGTAACAGTTGAAACGGTGTTGTCCTAATGCAGTAAAAGAGAGCAGGAGCGAGAGAGTGGGATTGTATCGGAATGAACAAGGGGGTTCTGCTTGCCTGGCACTTCTGAAGATAGTATAGTTCTTCATCGGGGTCAACGATCACATCATTGGAATAGCGTCTACTGATAGGGGACAAACACCGGCAAACAAGAGAGAACACAATCAATGCAATGCGACAATATGATGCATGATCATGACATGGCAATATGTTGTTGATTGAGCTAATGCAACTAGCAACCATATTAAATGAAGTTGGTTTGAACCAAAGGTTCAAATTCAAACTCCATATGTTAATATTCAAATGGAATTTAATTATTTTGACCTGATCAGCAGGCATAAGTTGCTCAAACATGCATGATAATGCCATAAACAGATTCCTTGAATTTTTTGATCATTTTTCATATATAAATTATTTTCATCTGAGCTACGATTGATTTTATATGATTTTTAGAAGTTTTGAGTATTTTCTGAAATTCATAAATCATTTTCTGATTTATTTTAATTCCAGAAATACTTTACTACGTCAGCATGGTGTCATGCTTAGGTCAGCTGGTCAACAGGGTCGCCCAGGTCAAACCTGACGAGTGGGGCCTACTGGTCAGTGACCCATTCATCTAACCTTAATAATTAGTGCTAAATTAATCCTAACTAAAAGTGTCAATAGGGGTGGCCCACATGTCAGTCTCTCAGGGCCTAATTAAGTTAGGTTTAAAACTAAACTAATTTAACAGGGTCTGGTCCCACCAGTCATGGGCACAGGAGAAGCCATTAGCACTAACTAACCGGGGTTAGGCCGGCGGCTAATCGTCGGTGAGGCCAGAGGCGACGGTGGGTCTCGGGATTGCGCTACGGGGCACGATTCGAGCCGCAGCTGGGCGCATTGGAGTGCCCTCGCCGGCGCGCGTCGAAAAGGTGGTAGCAGCCGGGCCTGTGGTTGGCGGAGGCGACGGCTACGAGCTCGGCAGCGGCGGCCGGAGTTCAGCTCGAGCGGGTGCGGGGCTGCAGTGCTCGGGCGAGCAAACAGAGCGTCCATGAAGCCTCGTGGAGGCTCCTGGAGCGTGTCAGTGCTACTGGAGTGACCAGGAGAAGGTCAGGTGCACGGTCTCGTCGGCCATGGCGGACGGCGGCCTCGGGTGATCTCGGGGTGGCGGCTAGAGGACGGGGGAAAGCAGCAGGGCAGAGGGGAAAGGGTCTGTAGCTCACCGCGGTTTGAAAGGATCCGTTGGCGGCGGCGGGGACGCACTGGAGCCTGCAAATCACCAGCGACGAGCGGCGGATAGAGGCAATGAGGATGAGCTCGATCCACTCGTCTTGGTGATCCGTTAGGCGTGCACGTCGGCGTGGAGACGATTTAGAGGTCGGAGGAGCGAATGGGCGTGCTGGTGCGTCGTCTTAGCTTCGTTGGCCACGCGAACGGCAAGCGGCGGCGTCGGCAGCGCTATCGGGTGAGCTCGTGGAAGGAGCTAGAGGGCGAGGGAGAGAGCAGAGAGTGAGGGAGAAGGAACCAGGGGGCTCTGGGCGTCTCCAGGCGCGGATAGGCTCGAAGAGGAGGCCGCCAGCACGAAGCAGGAGGTGGAAACCTCAGGTGCGTGCGCGAGCGACATGGCGTCGTCCTCCTGGCAGGAGCTTGAGGGCGGTGGCACTGGTGGCCCGGACCTATTGGCTGGGCTGCTGGCTGGGCCGGCTACAGGTAAGGCCAGGTCAGTCTCTCTCTCTCTCTCTGTTTTTCTCATTTTGTTTCTGTTTTCTATTTTTTTGCTTCTGTTTTGAATTTGGTTTACTAACCAAATTATTTTTGCAGCTTCTGGAAACTTTTGTGGATGTAAAATGGTTTATCCCAGTGCTCCACAAGAAGTCTCAGAATTATTGGGGCAATAAAATACTTATAGGATTTATTTGCTCCAACTCAAATACATTAGTGAATTAAATCAAAGCCCAAACAATTCCCCAAAAATGTTCAATATTTTTGGTTTGGATCAAAACCCTTGCCAAATTTATCAGACATTAATGAAGGCATGTTTGGATTTATTGAAAATATTTTTAGGTTGAACCTATTTGCTTTGATTTGGTGCTAGGGTTTAGTCATCCCCATTTCAGGTTTGCTTTGAATTTAAACATGATGACATGAAGAACAAGCAAAGACAACAGGGGAAGCTAGGGCTGTGACAACTCACCCCCACTAAGCAAGAATCTTGTCCCGAGATTCAAGACGTGAGGTAAGAAGACAGAGGGGGACACAAAGCCAACACAATCTTCACGATCCAGATTGCACTCCTCAAATATGTTGATCCATTGCATCATCTGATCTTGGCGTCCTTGCTTTGGAGATTTCAAGCACACGATGAAGACAGAAAGGAACCCTATTGAAATCGATCTTCTTGAAGATCGAGCACTTAAGATCAACTCATGGAGTGATATGTCGAAACATCTCTTGAGCTGAGACACAGAACACATATCCAGAGGGATGGAGTGAAACAAATGATGAAGATTCACTTGGTAGGCAATAATTCCACACCTAAGAAGATGGTGATCATGTCACCAGACGGGGCACCTTAGACAAGGTGACTCGTAGAGTTATTCCCTTAAGTGGCAAAAGGAATTACTTTTAATATAGAGATCATTGACATTCTCTATACCAGCCTAAGACAATCACAACGATCGTTTGACGGAGTTAGAGAGAATGACATACTCTGACTAGCATGGATGATGTGGACTATCTTGTTGAAGACAATGCAAAGGTTGATTTTTCTTATCACCGTAAATGGATGGGACCCATGGTAGGACCACTCCTGAAGATGATCCTGAACAACAGGTGCTGAGGTGTAAGCTGGGAACAAAATGCAAATGTTGGGAATGTTCCAACCATCGTATCTGCTTGAGATTCAGATCTGGTTGGTAACGGGATATTTCAGACAACATGTCTGGAAAAGAAAGTTTTCAACACAAACCGACGAGATGACGTTGCGAGATTCGCGGGAAATAAACTATGATAGCAAGCTCCAAAACATGAGCTGGTTCTGCTACATACATGTGAACACGTTGTCCAAGACAAGCATGACCACACAGTAGTCTTACAACGAAACACTACCAAGTTCTGGTTGGGAACCATCATCCAGGATATCGAAGTCCTTTCATAAGTCCAGATTAGCTCTTATGAAGGAACTTCCCCTCTTTGAACAAATCAATCAGTGGCTTGGTGTGCTAGGAATACATATGGAGTGGAGGTAATTAATATGCCAAACCATAGTATACATTCGCACATGCATAACTGACTTGGGAGGATTCCAAGGGAAGCAAACCAAACTTTCTCGAATTCATGGTGGCAACTTTCATCAATTACACGTGAATTATGGAAAATCACTTCTCTCATCAAAACATAAACCTCATGAACGGGGCACGAAGGCAATGCTTACAAAGTTTCCAACACTAGCTTAATGTCCAACAAGATCATGGAGAAGACAAAGATGTTGCTGATGGGCTCAACAACAATTCTTCCAGGTTCCCATATAAATGGAATTCCACAATTAAGTGAACACGATGACCGCATTGGTCAGACCAAAAGATGTAATGTTGTATGCTCGAGGGATCAACCACGAGTAAGACCACATTACGAACATTGTTGGTTCTGATTTGATTTGATGATAGCCCATACTCAAATCGAGGTTTGTCAAGACAATAGATCCAACAACCGATCACGAAGGTCAGTCGATGAGGATATCATCTTTCTTCAACACAGACACACAAGATACCCCTTTGGAATGAACTAAGGCAAGCAAAGCTTTTATCTTCCAACTCTCCAAGTTATTTTTTTAGCTTAGCCAACTAGATCAAGGTATCCAACATGGATTCTTGAAGAATGGGTGGTTTATAAGAAAACCAACATGATCACAAGCTCAACATACCGGTCAGGGGACAACCTGGTGATACTTCCAAGAAGATATCCTAAAAATCACGAACCACCGATATGTTATGAAGCTCGAGAACAATCTTGCTTTTCAGGGCAAGATGATATGATCAAGAGAGCCAGAGATTGATACAATCCTAACTCATTGATCGACAAGTGCACCAGGAACAATGGACTAGGTAGCACGATCAATCTTAGTTGATGATTCGGTAGCCATCATGCTAAGAATGATATTATCGTCCATTAACTACCAAGCAATGGAGTTGCTAGAAGTATTGATTTCCCACATCATGATTCACTTGTCAGTATTCCAGTTACAATAACATGGAAACCAAGGAATGAATGATGACCGAGAGAAGTATCACTATATCAAGAGTTCATAGGAGGTGGTGCAATTCCCATGACATTCTTGACATGCAAGAGGGTAACACTCCAGGGTAGAACATATTAGAAGCTGGATTGGCATTCTAAACTGCGGAGTACATCTGCTTTGACCCAATCCTGGATTTGGATAAGGTACTGGAGTTTATTTCCCCTAGTCATTCCAGAATAGAATGGCTTAACGCACCACAAGAGTAAAAGGCATCGATGAACACGAATGCACAACTACTCCTGACTATTAACTGATAGAGGGGGTCATAATACAACTACAAGGGACAACTCAAAGGTACATATAACTTCCTGAGTTGTGGATGCATAGATTAGCATGTCAAACTTTCAACATATTTCTTCCAGATAACCCATGCAGAAAGGTAGGACTGGCATAATCATAATACAGAATGGAGAACTCCTCAAGAGTAATCTTATTGTGATCTTTTGGTTCAAAAGAACTTCTGCCGAGGATGGTTCATGGCATTTGGAAGAGTGATATACCACGAACCACGAGGACTATCACAAGGTTACTAATATCCTAAAGGAACGAGCAAACACTATCAACATGAAGCAAGTAGGGTGAATCTCGGGTTCAAGAACCTAGGAATAGAATACCTACTAACTAAATGGCATCACGGGATGCTTTCGAGAATGATGGCCAGAATTCATCACATTGGGTATATAAAACATTGCTAGATTACTGGGTTGTCCTCTAAGACACCTAGGGTCATAGTAATAGCTCCAACCTATATATCGAGGCAACAGAGTACCTCAACTCGGTGATTAGCGTGGTTAACCTGGCCCAAAGGAGCATCGGAAACGGGAAGAATGGATTTGCAAATGCATCAGACTATTTAGAAACCTGGGATGACTCGGACAGCATAGCGGCTGTAAATGCTCAAAAAGATTTTGAAATCCTGGTAAAAAGGTGGCATAACCACTTAACATCATAATGTCAAGGTTCTGAGATCAACTGTTTAACATACTGAAGTAGTAGAAACTGAATTGAGAGTTGAATCCACAATTAATGTGATCCTGATAAATAGAATGAGAATCCTAGTTCTTAATCCCCGTAGAATAGAAGAAGGTGACACAGATCATAAGGACATAGGGCAAAGGAGTAAAAAGAGCCTTACGTTCCCTTGCACAATCAATTCCCTTATATAACTAAAGAATTTCTAGACACGACTTCGACCAGTTTGGCTTGGTAATCCAACAGGCAGTCAGGCTGAAGTACACCCCTGCAGGGTTATAAATGATCTATTCGAATAGTCGTGTCCGCGGTAAAGGGCTTCTGGGTTACCTGTACAGTTCATAGACAAGTGGAAGTGGATACTGTAAAATGCGCAAGATAAGCGTGAGTGCTATGGATGGCCTTCTCGTAGGGAGACGGAAGCGGATCCATAGTGATGTATTGATTGGTGAATATCTGGACTCGTGTGCGCCACCTCAAAAGAGTTGCAGTCGTAGATCAGGATAGCCACCAAGTCAAAGTTGGCTTGCTGCAGTCAAACTCCACTACCCCTTTGTTGATACTGATGCATATGTAGATAGTTCTTATGTAAGTCTTGCTGAGTACCTTTGTACTCACGTTTGCTTAATTTATGTTTTGCAGAGAAACTTCAGTCTCACTAGTGGTTCCGTGTGGACTTCGACGTTTAGCTTGTTACCTCAGCTACGATCTTGTACCCTTGGGAGGGTCTTGTAGATAGTCAGGCTTCTCAGCCCTTTTCATTTGTAGTTGTCTGTACTCAGACATGTTATGCTTCCGTTGCCTGTATGCTCTGTATGTTGGGTCATGAGACCCACTGCTTGTAATAAATACTTTGATGGCTCTTCTGGGCTTTTATCTATATGAGTTGTTGAGTTATGTTGTGATGCCATGTTGTACAGCACATACTTGCATGTTATGCGTACGTGTAATGTGTATTGCTATGTGTGGGATCTGACACCTAGTTGTTTACCCTTGGTAGCCTATCTTACAGGGAAATGTCTCCTAGTGCTTCCACTAGGCCTTGGTAGCTTGCTACTGCTTCGGAACACTTAGGCTGGCCGGCATGTGTCCTTCTTTGTTCCTGTGTCTGTCCCTTAAGGGAAATGTCACGCGTTGCTCCTTTAAGTCATTGTGGCTTGCTACAACTTGGGTTCATACGTTGATGACCGACACATTCGTTGCTGGGTCATGTATGCATGTCTCTGTAATTTAGCGCCACTTTTGGTTTATAACTAGTCATGTCGGCCCGGGTTCTCTGTCATATGGATGCTAGCGACACTATCATATACATGTGCCAAAATGAGCAAGCAGTCCCGGGCCAGGTAAGGTGGCACCCGTGGGGATACCGTGCGTGAGGCCGCAAAGTGATATGATGTGTTACATGCTAGACCTGTGTGACTTAGGATCGGACAGCTTTGGTATCAGAGCCTGGCTGCCTATAGGATTACCAAGCCAAACTGGTCTAAGTCGTGTCTAGAAACTCTTTAGTTATAATAAGGGAACTAATTGTGGAAGGGAACGTAAAGCTCTTTTTACTCTTTTACCCCATGCCCTTCTGATCTGAGTCACCTTCTTCTTTTCTACGGGGATTAAGAACTAGGATTCTCATTCTATTTGTCAGGATCACGTTGATGGTGGATTCAACTCTCATTTCAGTCTCAAGTACTTCCGTTTGTTAAACTGTTTGTCTCAGAACCTTGACATCATGATGTTGAGTGGTTATGCTATCCTTGTGCATGAGTCTCAAAAGTCCTTTCGAGCATTTACAACCATTATGCTGTCCGAGTCATCCCAGGTTTCTAAATAGTCTGATGCATTTGCCAATCTTTCCTTCATGTTCCCGATGCTCCTTTGGGCGAGATTAACCACACTAACTAGTGTGTTGAGGTACTCTATTACCTTGACATATATGTTGGAGTTATTATTATGACCCTAGGTGTCTTAGAGAATCACCCAGTAATCTAGCAATACTCTATATTCCCAGTGTGATGATTTTGGCCATCATTCTCGAAAGCATCCCGTGATGCCATTTAGATAGTAGGCATTCCATTTCTGGGTTCTTGAACCTGAGATTCATCCTACTTCCTTCATGTTGTTAGTGTTTGCTCATTCCTTTAGGATATTAGTAACCTTGTGATAGCCCTCGAGGTCTGTGGTTATCATTCTTCCAATACCATGAACCATCATGGAAGAAGTTCTTCTGAACCAAAAGATCACAACCAGAGTGCTCTTGAGTAGTACTCCATTCATATTGTGACTCTGCCAATCCTACCTTTCTTCATGGGTTATCCGGAAGAAATATGTTGAACTAGTTCGACATGCTGATCTATGCATCCACAACTCAGAAAGTTATATGTTCCTTAGAGTTGCCCCTTTAGCTGTATTCCGGCCTTCGTCTATCAGTTGATTGCCAGGAGTAGTTGTGCACTCGTGTTCATCGATGCCTTTTACTCTTGTGGTCCGTCAATCCATCCTATTTCAGAATGACTAGGAGACACAAACTCCAGTACCTCATCCATTCCTAGGATTGGGTTAAAGCAGTTGTATTCCGTAGATCAAAATGCCAATCCGGTTTTTGTTCTGTTCTACCTTGAAGTGATACCCTCTTTTATGTCAAGAATGTCATGGGAATTGCACAACCTCCTATGAACTTTTGATACAGTGATACCTCTCGCCATCATCGTTCATTCTCGGTCTCCATGTTATTGTAACTGGAATACTGACAAGTGAATCATGATGTGGGAAATCAATACTCCTAGCAACTCCGTTGCTTGGTAGTTAATGGACGATAATGTCATTCCTAGCATGGTGGTTACCGAATCATCATTCTAAGATTGATCGTGCTACCTAGTCCATTTTTCTGGTGCACTCTTCGATCAATGAGTTAGGATTGTATCAATCTCTCGCTCTTTTGATCATATCGTCTTGCCCTGAAAAGCAAGATTGTTCTCTAGCTTCTTAACATATCAGTGGTTTGTGATTTCCGATTATCTTCTCGGAAGTATTACCAGGTTGTTCCCTGACAGCTATGTTGAGTTCATGATCAAGTTGGTTTTCTTATAAACCACCCCTTCACCAAGATCGGTGTTAGATACCCTGAACTAGTTGGTTAAGCTAAACAATAACTTGGAGAGTTGGAAGATAAAAGCTTGCCTGACTTAGTTCCATCCAAGGGATATCTTTTGTGTGTGTGTTGAAGAAATATGATATCTTCTTCGATTGATCCTCGTGATCAATTGTTGGATCTATTGTCTTGTCCAAACTTTGATTTGAGTGTGGGCTATTGATACGTCTCCAACGTATCTATAATTTTTTATTGTTCCATGCTATTATTTATGAAGTCTTAGATGTTTAATGGGCTTTATCATTCACTTTTATATCATTTTTCGGACTAACCTACTAACCCAAAGGCCCAGTCCAGATTGATGTTTGTTGCCTATTTCAGGGTTTTGCAGAAAAGGAATATCAAACGGAGTCCAAACGGAACGAAACCTTCGCAGGAGATATTTTTGGAGGAAATCACGCGAGATAGACTTCGGGGCCAAGCGAGGAGATAGAAGGGCCACCCTCGAGGGTGGGGGCGCGCCCCCTTCCCAGGGCGCGCCCCCTGCCTCGAGGGCTGGTCCCACGGCCCACGGTGCCCCCCCTTCTCCCTATATATACCTACGTACCCCAGAAACTCCAAAAGCAGAGAGAGAACCCTAATTCCACCGCTGTACCTGCTGTTCCCGTGGAGATCCCATCTTGGAGCCTGTTCCGGGAGGGGGATTCATCACGGAGGCCTTCATCATCATCATCATCGCCCTCACCATGAGTTGTGAGTAGTTTACCTCAGACCTTCGGGTCCATAGCTAGTATCTAGATAGCTTCTTCTCTCTCTTCGGGTCTCAATACAAAGTTCTCCTCGGTCATCGAGGAGATCTATTCGATGTAATCTCTTTTTGCGGTGTGTTTGTCGAGATCGGATGAATTGTGAGTTTATGATCAAGGTTATCTATGAAAGATATTTGGTTCTTCTCTGAACTTTTTATGTGTGCTCATAATATACTTGCAAGTCTCTTCGAATTATTGGTTTGGTTTGGCCTACTAGATCTATAGTTCTTGCAATGGGAGAAGTGCTTGGCTTTGGGTTCAATCTTGCGCTGTCCTTTCCCAGTGACGGTAGGGGCAGCAAGGCACGTATTGTATTGTTGCCATCGGGGATAAAAAGATGGGGTTTTCATCATATTGCTTGAGTTTATCCCTCTACATCATGTCATCTTTCTTAAGGCGTTACTCTGTTCGTATTAACTCAATACACTAGATGCATGGTGGATAGCGGTCGATGTGTGGAGTAATAGTAGTAGATGCAGGCAGGAGTCGGTCTACTTGTCTCGGACGTGATGCCTATATACAATGATCATGCCTATATAGTCTCATAATTATTCGCTTTTCTATCAATTGCTCGACAGTAATTTGTTTACCCGCCGTAGAATATCGCTATGATGAGAGAAGCCACTAGAGAAAACTATGGCCCCCGGGTCTATCTCTATCATATTACTTTCTTGTCAAGTAGCCAATTTCTGTTGCCGTTGCTTTCTTTACTTTTTGTTTCTATACCAAAAATACCAAAAATATAATTATCATCTCTAACAGATCTCACTATCGTAAGTGACCGTAAAGGGATTAACAACCCTTATCGCATTGGCTGTGAAGTTCTTATTTGTTTGTGCAGGTGCGAGGGACCGGCGCGTGGTCTCCTACTGGATTGATACCTTGGTTCTCAAAAACTGAGGGAAATACTTACGCTACTGTGCTGCTCTCCCTTTCCATTTCGAGGGAATACAACGCAAGCTCAAGAGGTAGCAGCTATCGTTAAGTCAAATCAGAACCAACGATGTTCGTAATGTTGTCTTACTCGTGGTTGTCCCTCGAGCATACCTCATTATGTCTCTTGGTCTGACCAATGCTACCACCTTGTTCACATAAATTGTGGAATTCCATCTTCATGGATATCTCGATGATTCGTTGTTGAGCCCATCAACATCGTTTATCTTGATCACGATTCATCTTGAACATTTTAGTTAGTATTGGAAACTTTTTAAGCATGGCCTTCATGTTCCATTCATGAGGTATATGTTTGGATGAGAGAAGTGATTTTCTCTAATTCGCATGTAATTGATGTAAGCTGCTACCGGGAGTTTGAGAAAGTTTGTTTTGCTTCCTCTGGAATCATCGCAAGTCAGTCATGTACGTGCGAAGTATTCTATGGTTTGATAGACTGATCATCTTCATTCCATATGTATTCCTTAGCACACAAAGCCACTGGTTGATTTGTTTAAGGATAAGAAGTTCAAATGCTATTCCCGATGGGCCCAGGCAGACATGCACAAGACTTCGTTATCTTCAATGATGGTTCCCAACCTGAACTCGGTAGTGTTTTGTTATAAGACTACTACGTGGTCACGCTTGTTTGTGACGGCGTGTTCATATGTGTGTAGCAGAACCAGCTCATGTTTTGGAGCTTGCTATCGTAGTCCATTTCCCGAGAATCTTGCAACGTCATCTCGCCGATTTGTGTTGCAAACTTTCTTTTCCAGACATGTTGTCTGAAACATCCTGTAACCAACCGGATCTAAATCTTAGGCAGATATGATGGTTGGAACATTCCAACATTTGCATTTTGTTCCCAGCTTGCACCGACATTGTGCCAATTCTCCATGGGCTGACCTTCTCAGCAACAGCTGTTTAGGATTATCTTCAAAAGTGGGCTTACCATGCCTCCCATCCATTTCCGGTGATAAGCAAAAATCACTCATTGTGTTGTCTCCAACAAGGTAGTCCACATCAACCATTCCTAGTCCGACTGTGTCATTCTTATGGACTCCTTCAAATGATCGCTTGAGTTTTGCCTTAGGCTGGTATAGAGAATTTCAATGACCTCTGTATCAAAAGTAATTCTTTTTGCCACTTAAGGGAATAATTCTACGAGTCACCTTCTCTAAGGTGCCCCGTCCGATGACACCGATCACCATCTTCTTTAAATGTGGAATTATTGCCAACCAAGTGAACCTTCATCGTTTGTTTCACTCCATCCCTCTGGATGTGTGTTCCGTGTCTCAGCTCAAGAAATGTTTCAACGTCTCACTCCATGAGTTGATCTTGAGTTGCTCGATCTTTCAGGAGATCAATTTTGTAGAGTTTCTTTCGTCGTCACTGTGTTGGACAAAGATCTCGAAAGCAAGGATGTCAGGTTCGACATAAGGCAAGCAATCAACATTCACATGAAGGACACTTGGATCATGAAGATTTTGTTAGTTGGTGCCCCCTCTGATTTGTTTTGCAGATGAGACTTCTGTCTCACTAGTAGTTCCGCTTGGACTTCGACAAGTAGCTTGTTACCTCAGCTACGATCTTGTACAAGTGTTGTAGATAGTCAGGCTCTTCAGCCTTTTTCATTTGCAGTTGTCTGTACTCAGACAAGTTATGCTTCCACGTGTTGCTTGTATGCTCTGAATGTTGGGTCATGAGACCCATGTTTATAATATCTGGCTCCTCGGAGCCTAATGAATAAATACTTCGTTTCATAGAGTCTTGTTGTGATGACATGTTGTATTTGCACATATCGAGCATATTGTGTGTATGTTATTGAAATGCTTGGTATGTGTGGGATCAGACAACCTAGTTGTTTCCTCTTGGTAGCCTCTCTTATGGGGAAATGTCTCCTAGTGATTCCACTGAGCCATGGTAGCTTGCTACTGCTCCGGAACACTTAGGCTGGCCGTCATGTGTCCTTCTTCGTTCCTGTGTCTGTCCCTTTGGGGAAATGTCATGCGTTGTTCCTTTAAGTCCTTATAGCTTGCTACGACTTGGGTTCATACGTTGATGACCGACACGTTCGTTGCTGGGTCATGTATGCCTGTCCCTATAAGTTAGTGCCACCTTGGGATTATAACTAGTCATGTCGGCCTGGGTTCTTTGTCATATGGATGCTAGCGACACTATCATATACGTGAGCCAAAATGCGCAAACGGTCCCAGGCCAGGTAAGGTGGCACCCATGGGGATAGCGTGCGTGAGGCCGCAAAGTGATATGGTGTGTTACATGCTAGACCGCTGTGACTTAGGATCGGGGTCCTGACAACTTAAATTAAGCAAACATGAGTACAAAGGTACTCAGCAAGACTTACATCAGATCCTATCATACATGCATTTGTATCAAGAAGGCAAGTGGGGTTTAGTTGCAGCAAGCCAGCTTTGACTTAGTGGCTATCATGTACTACGACTGCTGGTAACTCTTTTGAGGTGGCGCACATGAGTCCACTAAGCACCACACAATACACCACTATGGATTCATCCCCGTCTCCCTACGAGAAGGCCATCCATTGCACTCACACTTGTCTTGAGTATTTTAGAGTATCCACTTCAAGTTGTCTATGTACCACGTAAGCATCCAAGAAGTCCATAACCATGGACCCGGCTATTCGAATAGATTATGTTAACCCTGCAGGGGTGTACTTCTTCACACACGCTCTTGCCACTTACCACCATGTACACGTCGTGTATCTCGGCAACCTTCAAGTAGAAGCCTGGCGAGGGTGTCGGCCATGACCTGACTAACCACACAAGACTCTAGTCCAGGTTTATCGCCTATTCGGGTTCCATCCGCAAGGAGAACCGGCTGGGGTGTCGCTCCCGGCCCCAAACGATGTGCGCAGGGTTCCCAAGCCCACCTCGCCGGATGGATCTACGCTTGGTACACCGTGCCACGGTGCCTATTCTGTCCCAAGCCCACCTGGGCGGGTGCCACTTGGTAGACTACTAGCACTACCTACAAACACCAGAAACTAGTTGTGACTCCTGGACAGAGACCAAGTTGGTTAATAAGTCGAGAGGGGCAGTTAAGCATTCCAATGCGTTGTAGTAGCTAGTCATTGGACAACATACACAGAACTCAGTTCTTAAGGACGGTTCCAGTGAGACAACCCACCATGTACTCCTACATGGCCTCTCACCGCTACCTTTACCAAATCGTGTTCACACACTTGACTCTCAGCATCAGAACATAGCATAACACTCTAATTCATTCCCGATGAATCAGACCTGACAGACTCTAAGCAATAGCAGGCACGGCATGGTAGGAACACAACATGGCTCAATCAACTCCTACACATGCTAGTGGGTTTCAACTATTTACTATGGCAATGACAGGTCATGCAGAGGAATGTGTTCAACTACCGCAGCAAAAAGTAGCAGTTGAATCGTTGTTGTCCTAATGCAATAACAGACAGCAGGAGCGAGAGAGTGGGATTGTATCGGAATGAACAAGGGGGTTTGCTTCCTGGTAGATCAACAGGGGGGCACTGCTCCTCTGAGAGGTACTTTGGAACGGTCTCCAGAGCAGGACCTATTGAGAAGGACGGTGCCAACAATCAAACACAAGCATATGCAACAAAATGATGCATGAACATGGCATGAAAATGTGATGTTGTTTGAGCTAATGCAACTAGCATTCATTTGGGTGAAATCCATTTGAACCAAGGGTTCAAATGCAACTCCAAACTTAAGCATTTAAGATTCCATTTATGTGTTTTCAAATATTCAGTAGGTATAACTTCTTTTGTCATGCATGAAACTAGTATAGATGGACAGATTGAATTTTTTTGATAATTTTTTATATATAAATTATTTCAATCTGAGCTATGGTTGAATTTCTGTTTTTTTTTTTTTGAAGTTTAAACAATTTTCTGGATTTTCCTGTGTTAAAACAAATCCAGAAAATCATTTATTGCGTCAGCACTGTGTCATGCGTGCGTCACCAAATCAGCAGCACACACTCAAGTCAAACCTGACGTGTGGGGTCCACACGTCAGTGACACAGGGCTAACAGAGGTCTAAACTAAACTAATTAAAAGGGTTAGAGGTTGATACGTCCAAAACGTATCTATAATTTCTGCTTGCTCCATGCCACTTTTGGGTGATATTGCTATGATATTCATACACTTCCATACACTTTTGATCATATTTGGACTAACCTACTAATCCAGTGCACCCCGGTGCCAGTTTCTGTTTTCGGCTGTTTTTGTATTTCAGGTTTTCACGTTATGAGAACTGCCAGGAAAAATCCAGAAAAATTATATAAAAAATCAGCGTTCCAGAATCTACCTTGCGCCCGAAGTACAGTCGGGGGGGGGGGGGCCACCAGGGCTCCAGGCGCCCTGGCGGCGCGCCCCCCCTGGGCCGCGCCGGGGGGGCGCCTGGGCCCCCCGAGCCCCGTCTGGTGCCCCCCTTCGGCATATATTTAGAGCATCCTTCGAAACCCTCGGGACGAGAACTCTTTTTCGCGATCTCATCTCTGTTCCGCCGGCGCCGCCGCTTCCAAGATCGGGAGCACCAGGAGAACTCTTCCCGGCACCCTGCCGGAGGGGAGGATCACCATCGGGAGCCTCTCCACCACCATGGACGCCTCCCGGATGAGTTGTGAGTAGTCTCCCTTGGACCATGAGTCCATGACCAGTAGCTATGTGATGTTCTCCTCCCGTTCTTGTGCTTCACTAATTAGTCCTCGTGAGCTGCCCTACATGATCGAGGCACATATGTAATCCTTATGTTGTTGCTATGATGAGTTTGCTGGGATCCGATGGATTATGAGATTATGTTCAGATTGATCTTGAGTAATATATTTGATCTACCTCTTTTATATTTATGTTCATAAGTAATTCTTGCATGTCCTCCGTTGTTATTTATTGCTTTGGCCAAGTAATACGTAGTGACTCCAAGAGGGAACGTTATGCTCGATTGTGGGTTCATGCCCCTCGATGACTAGCTTGAGTGACAGAAACATGAGTCTAGGGGATGTGCTGTTTCCACAAGGGGGAAAACAACGGTGCTTGTGCCCGCGGGTGCAAGGATTGTTTACTTTACGCAAAGTTCTTTTAATGCAGTTGTCTGTTGCTTTGAGTTTACACTATGGGTGGGGCTCGCAACTTAATACCAGCGAGATGTTCTGGATAGATATCTCGAGGTGGATGATTAGTAGTAGATATTGATGGATTTCGGTCTACTTACTTTGGCGTACCGCCCATGCTTTGAACCTCAACCTTTCTTGCAATGTAGTCAGCATTGGTTTGCGTTCGTGGTCCTGTCAATTGCCCAGCTGTAATTCGTTTACCTCACATAGCTGTTTTATCGTCTTTTGGGAGAGAGACATCGCTAGTGAACATCATGAGACTCCAGTCCATATTATCATCATTGATCACATCCGCTATTTACTTTTCGCTTTTATTTACTATTGCAAACATTATCTATCACTACTATCATTTGCGTTTAATCCTTTGTGAACTACAAGGCCGGAGGGATTGACAACCTCTCTATACTCGTTGGGAGCAAAGTTATTTGTATCTGTGTGCAGGTCCACGTTGATTGCTAATCCGGCGTCGTTAGCAGTTGACACCTACTTGTTGAACCTAGGAGTCTCTGGGGATTCGATCCTTGGCATCTTTGCTAAGGGAAAAACTTCCACAACACTGCATCTTACACCTTCCACTTGGGGTAACCAACGAGGGGTTAGAGGCCCATCAGTGGCGCTGGGGCCCACTGTCAGTGTCATAGTTTTAACTAACAAAGTTAATTAGCACTAACACTAATCCTAACAACAAATTAGCTGGGCAGGGCCCACATGTCAGTGACTCATAGGGGAGTCAAACCCAGCCAACCGGGGTCAAACTCGTCGGAGTTGACCCACGGCTCGTCGCCGGCGTCCACAGACGCGGTGGAGGGGTTCGGAAACGCCGCTCTGGCGACCAAAAGAGCAGCCGAGGGCAGCTACGGGGAGTTGGAGCTCACCCACGCCCGTTTCAGCAAGCAGCGGCAGCTAAGGCGGTCGGAGCTCGCCGGAAACGAGCTCGAGGCGGCGGCCGGCGTTCGGGGCGTGATTGGGTTCGGTGCTAGGAAGCACGGGAAGGCCAGTCGAGGGGCTCTACGGGCTACTGACGAAGTGGCGAAGGCGGTGATGCGCTCGGGAGCGAGCTGCGGTGGCTCTGGCACGCAGCGGCATGGCCGGCGGCAGCGAACTTCGGCCATGGCGGGGAGCAGAGCTGGAGCGCGCAAGAACGAGGGGGAGAACATGGGTTCGACGTGAAAACTCACAGCGGACGCAGCGATGAAGACGGCGAGCTCGGAGAAGGGCCGGAGCGAGCAGGGCGGCGAAGGGGATCTCCGGTGGCCGGAGGTTGAAGACGACGGCGGGGACGGATCCTCAAGGCTTCCGGCGGCGCGTGGCTTGACGGAGAGGACGGGGACGAAGGGGCGGACCTCTCAGGCACGGAGAAAGGCCGAGGGGGAGGCGGTGGCTGCGGCAACAGAGAGCGGCGGCGATGGCACGCTCTGGTCCGAGCGGGGGAGAGAGCGAGGGAGGGGGATGAGGACGGGGAGAGTGAGAGTGTCCTCGGGGTGTGTGGCATCTCTCCAGGGCGTCCAGGCATCGAGGAGGAGGAGGAGGCAGGCAGGAGGTGGCGCGGCGCGCGCGGGCACGCGGCGACCACGCGCCCCTGGCCTCCTGGCGGGAGTTTGGGGGTGACTGGCATCGCTAGTCAGCTGCGCCGGCTGCTCGGCCCGAGCAGATGGGCCACCAGGTTAGCACATGTAAACTCTTCCCTTCCATTTTTCTTTTCTGTTTTCTAATTTCTGACATTTGTTTTGATTTAAAATAAATCATTTAAAATCTTCTGACAAATTTGCAGGGACCTAAAGAATTAATCCAAGCCCCTCACAAGTTTCCAGAATTATTGGACATATATTAAAAATGTAATAAATATATATCCAATGCAAATAATTATTGCATTAATTCCAAATGCCCAAAATAAATATTTATGAGCTGCTGAAAATATTGGTTTGAATTTTACCTCTGGCCAACATTTTCAGAGAGAAACATGAACATTTTCTTGGACCGTTTTGGAGCAATTTTTATCTGGGTCATTTTCAAAAAGATTTCTAAGGGTTTCACATGTCCCCATTTCAATTTCATTTGAAAATTAAACATGATGCAAACACCAAGCTAGCCTAGTGCATACCAGAACTAGGGTTGTGACAATGTCTCCGATGGGCTTCTTCTGATTGTGCTTGATCTTCTCAAGTTCTTCTACCCGATCATCTCTGTTGACACGAAGTCTCTTGACATCCTTGAATATCCTGGAGTTGCATTCGCAGTTTCTGGATTTCAACATCCTTGGCATGAGCAATGGTCCTACTGTCCTTCAGTTCCTGACGAATCTTTGGTATCTCGAGGTTTTGCTCCTCCAGCTTGGCTACTTTCAGCTTCTGGGTCCAGAGTTCTTCACGAAATGCTTCCTTGTTGAATAAGACTTCCAGTATGTTCATCTAAAGATTCTGTATGTGATATTCCAGATCTTGGGGATACACCAGCAGAGGTAAAAACTTCATCTTTTGCCCATTCGTCAAGGTGATAGGTGCTCCATCAGCATTCTACCATCCAATCCTTCTGAAGAAGTGCTTGCTTAACTTAGCATGGTGACGATAGCATAAGTGGGCAATAACACCGTGGATAGCCGTGTTTATGCCCATGTATTGGCCATGGGCTATCGTTCCATAGTTGATATATCTTGTCTTGGGGTTTTCTTGACGACCAAAAACTTGAGTCTTGACGCTTCATGTTTTGATCTTCCTCTAACACACCTTGATCTCAGATATCAGCAGCTTCAATAGTCTGACAAGTTCCATAAGGGCTGGACCATAGTAAAAGTCTTCATAGCGTTTTATTTGGTTCAGGGTGAAGCTCTTCATCTAAATTATTGAAGCCAGGGGTTCTCCGGTAAGGAATTTCAGAAGGGACTTAAGTGGATCCTATCAGAGCCTTCCAAGTCACTTCACTCTGGGAATTCTTCAGCGCCTTCAAATTCTCCGAGTCTTCGGAGTCTTCAACCCTTGTAGTTTCAATTACTCTAATTCAAAGTAAATCCTCTTTATTCTGAAGTGGTCTCAGTCGTCCGATATCTTGTCCTTTTCGGAGTGGATTCATCAGTCGGATCTTCATGTGGTCAAAAGGGGAAAGGGGTATAGTCTAACTATTTGAGGTGACTCAGAAAAGATGAGAGTTAAAGGATCCTTTTGAAAATAAAGTTTTGGAGAAATCATCTCCTAATGGCTTGCTAGTTTCTAGGGGTCACGTCACATCATACAGTCAACATGTGCTCTTATACCATCTTGTAGCGACCCTAACCGAATGGATCGAAGTCTCTGTGCTTAAGTGTCATCTCTGGATCGGTATGCTGACACACACAATACTCGACGATTTATAACAGAGTTCAATCACATGTATAAAGTAACATTAATACTATTACCTCAACCGATATAGCGGAAGTAACAACAAAGTTGTGGAGTCCCAACAACACCAACGCCAAAGTTGAGTGTAGACATCACAACCCTAATGTATCACTTACCCATTGGATAATTCCTGCAACATGAGACGTTGCAGTCGTATAGGTTAGTACGTTGAATGTACTCGCAAATTCACACCATAGAATAATGATGAAAAATATCTATTACAACATGCATATTTGGCTCGTGGAGGCTCTAAGTTTAATATTTGCATAAAGCTAAATTTCCCCCACAACAAAGGAATTTAATTTTATTCACTACCGAGTTTATGCCAATATTAAGAAGGTTCCTCCAACTCAATCCCAAATTCCCAAAACATTAATTACCTAATACATTAATTACGTAAACTGATGAGATCAACCAATAATTCACTTCTAGATACTCAAGTTGTCCATAACTGGGGACACGGCTAATCATGATTAGTTTGTACACTCTGTAGAGGTTTGCGCACTTTTCCCCACAAGACTCGATCTCCTCCGTTGAATTCCTCACACTGCCTGATGTTTGAGAATCGGATGATTGAGACAGAGTCTTTCCGAAGAGGTCCCCTTAACCGATAGATAGGCCGGTACACCTACAGTTCCCCTACATCTGCTAGCCTATCATGGAAAGGTTTCCCAAAACTTACTCAACTACGCCAGAGCCCATAAAATCTTGTGACTGCACACAGAAGTTTCTAGGCATGAAATATCGCATGATCCCTTTGAGCCTGGGTGGCATTCTATATGGTGATCACACGGGTCCTCTGGGATCCCCTAGGGCAAGCACTGGATTCCCGAGGTGCCCCAACCATTCCACCCAGAGTTGTACTGATGTGGCCACCTTAAAGTTACCCTTAATTATTATTTCTCTCATAACTTTATGAATCTCACATGCCAATCCCCGTCTACAAGCATGGCTAAGCGATATATGGCTTATCGAATATTCCCGGGGTGTTTCAAGGATCATGGTTTCCTACCTCATGGACTACATAGCAATCCCACAATTCCCGATCCTACTCATGCAAATATGTAAGGGTGAACTAATGCATAGTAAAAACTAGGTGTAGAAAAGTATGATCAAAGTATGAACTTGCGTTGTACTATAGACAAAGGTTCTTCGCACTCATAATTCCTGATAGTTCTACTCGTCACACTCGTATCAATCTATCGTAAGCAATCAATTATTTGCACACATAAGCAATAACTCAAAGATCGAAAAGAACAAACAAATACTTCAAAAAACTTCAAAACCATCAAATAAATCAGAAGGTATTTTTAATAGTAGCAAGACTATGTGTTTTTTGGTCTTCACAAAAAGTATGTGTCAAGAATTTCGATTTGCAAAAAGAATCAACTAAATTGGAGTTATAATACTCAAGTTATAGCCAAAACAAGTTTAAATTTGAATATAATATAATTAAAATTTTAAATTTTAAAAAAGTTTATTTTATAAGTTCTCTGGATAGTTGCGTTCATGATGAAGAATTTGGTGTTGGTTTCACTGAATTTGGACAAACGGTTGAAACTTCGTGGTGTTTTGAAAATCAGGGACTAAAGTGGAAAGAAAAGATCTATATCTAGGTCCCTGGCCACGTGGCACAAAACTATTGGCTGAAAACCGTTCACTACGGATCTAAAACAGCGAACGTTCGCTAACTAGAGCATACTGATTCGTAAATATAAAAAACACTAGATCTAATTTGGACCGTCTAAATCAAATCGGACGGGTGAGGGATGGAGCGGCTTACTGTGGTGGCTAAAGTCATCAGAGTTGGAGAATACGGCGATGGGTAGCTCGGCTTCGGACGGAGCGGTAGCACCGATTGTCGACGGCTTCGGACATCACCACGTGGAGGCGCGGCGCGACATGGGGAATCCGATGGTGGTGGCAACTTCGGTCGGGGGCGGCGCAACGGAGCTGGGCGATGGCGGCGGATCTCGTCAGAGCTCGAATTCCAGCGGGATCGTACATGAGCGGTGGGAGGCGATGGCAGCTTTGGTTTGAGGAGAAAACGGGTTCGGGGCTTCCAGTTATAAAGTGCGGCTTCATGTAGAAGGGGCAAGCCTCGGGACGGAGTCCTAGTCGGACACGGCGAGCGGCCGGCGAGGGGTAGTCAAGGCGGAGTTCGGCTTACTGCGGAAAAGATGAACCCGACAGGTGGGTCCCACCTGTCAGCGAGGGAAGAGAGAGAGGGAGCGGGCGAGCGCGTACAACTTCGGTGGATCGGGCACGGCACAGGCCGTTGCTGGGCTGGGCCGGTTGGCCTGGCCTGGCGCGGTCGGTGGGCTCCCTTCCTTTTTTATAAAACGTTTTCTATTTTCTTTAACACAAACATTAAAACACAAAAAATACAAATAAATAAAATTCTAAAACTTCCAGAAAAAATCACATAATTATATGGCCTTAAATATATGCTTGTGAACATTTTTCTGGCCTAAAATGCAAATTTAAAAAACAAACATTTTTGCTACGCTAATAAAATTTGCATCAAAAACACTTTGCAAATAAAACCAAATAAATATATTTTTATTTCAAACTCAATTTCCAACATTTCCCATCAATTTTTAAAGAAGTCATATATCTTCTCTCATGAAAATCCTTGAGTGGCATAAAGCTTGTGAGTTTCAATTAGTTTCGAAAGGAATTCAAATCTTTTCAAAACCCCTTTTTATTTTCAAATATAATAAGTCTTGTTATCTTCACTCTAGGGTTCGTTTTGAATTTAAATTTTGAATTCCATGGAACCAAAAGCAAGAATTAAAGTTTGGGAAAGTCCTTTTAGTCCCTCTCATTTATCTATCAAAAAGTTTCAAATTCCACTCAATTTCACACAACAAATCACTCAAGCAATCATTATTACCTAATTAATATAACATTCCAAAATTTAGAATTCTGGGATGTTACAAATAAGCTGCAAGCAACATAATTGGCACTTGGGGGCTAATGCAAGACTTTTTTTTTACCAATGACATATACAGATCTGACTCATCTCATTAAGATGAGTCGGTCCTTGGGGGCTACATGTCGTTTCTAACTTCATCTATATGAAAGACCCGACTCACTCATCAAGATGAGTTAGCCCTTGGGGGCTTCATGCCACTTCTCAAGTTCATATATCTGGAAGACACGGCTTGCTATTTTCATAACAAGTCGGCGCTTGGGGGCTACATCACATTTCATAAATCCTACTCAAAGTCTTATACATACTTATCCTTTCCTATGTCTAAGACTTGGGGGCTACACAAGTATATACAACCTAGTGTAGTACTTCAGGGTAGCCCGCAATCCCGGTTGTACCGGTGGTTTAAGTGGTTGTATTGTTGCAGTGTAAAAATTGTTCTAATGGTTGGATTTGGGGACACTATATAAGATGATGGTTCTTCCACCTACCTTTCTACCTATTGCCCCTCTCTCTCTCTCCTCCATTGTGCCCTTCAATATTTCTTGCCCGATCTCTCTCTCTCTCTCTTTATCCATTCAAACTTGTTGATTTGTTAGGGATTGAAGGAGGAGACCTCGATCTACACTTCCACCAAAGGAAATTTGATTACCCCATACTTTCTTGTGTGGATTGTGTTACTCTTGGGTGTTTGGGCACCCTAGATGGAAGATGTCACCTCGGAGCCACATTCCATTGTGGTGAAGCTCCGTGGTGGTGTTGGCAGCCTCCAATTAAGTTGTGGAGAGAGCCCGAACCTTGTTTGTAAAGGCATGATTGCCGCCTTCAAGGGCACCACTAGTGGAATCATGACATCTTGCATTATGCAAGGGCGTGAGGAGAATGCGGTGGCCCTAGTGGCTTCTTAGGGAGCATTGTGCCTCCATACCGCTCCAACGGAGACGTACTTCCCCCTAAACGGAAGGAACTTTGGTAAAACATCCTCGTCTTATTTGACTCCACTTGTGGTCATCTCTTACCTTTACTTTGTGCAAGCTACTATCGTGTTGTATCTCGTTCTTGCTTGTGGTGTGATTGTTGTTAGCATCATATAGGTTGTTGCTAATTGCATATCTAGACAACCTATTTGTTGCTAAACCTAATTTGTTAAGAAAAGCTAAAAGTTGGTAGTTGCCTATTCACCCCCTCTAGCCAACCATATCGTTATTTTTAGTAGCACTAGCACCCATTGTCTAGACAACACAATCTCGATTGACTGGGTAATATGATGGAACAATGACTGTTTTCGCTCATCGGCTGGCCTTGCCATAGGACACCGACCACTTGGTGGTCTTTTTTCATATTTATTCTATGCTTTCTTTGGGTGTGTTTGTGTTAATTTCCTAGCAGACTATTTTATTCCTATGTTGCACTTGAACTTGTTGTGTGGACACGGTGGTTGTTTTATTTATAAAGCAGGGTGAAAGCCTAGCTATTTCGAGATGATATGGACATTCCTCTTCTTCAAGAACGTTAACTAGTCAATTGTTCTTCATCTCCAACGTTGTGCCCTCTATGGCGATGATGGCTTTTAGATGACATATGTTCCGACTTTGGTACATGTATTGGTACACAAACATGATCAATGATAATTCAATATATACATATAGTGCAATATTATGTTGATTGATATGTATTGTGTTGCATGCCTATGTCCAAATTCATATTCGGACTAATTTGGTATAAAACACACGTATTAAATATTAAATTTTGTCCAAAAAAGGTTGTGTCATCATTGAGTATTAGACACGATTCTAGAAAACAAACCGTGTGCAACGGATGTGAAAAATACAACAATTGAAGGTAAGAAAACATTTGCAATGATATGATTATCACACACGATTTTCCTCTAAAGACACGCTAGAGGTAATGCTGCTACGAAAACTATCACAGATCATTGCGGTAGAACTTACATGTGTTTGTGCATGGCCCGTCGCACACAATTTCAACTTGGCCAGCGATGGACCCCCCCCCCCCACCCCGCCCCCCAATCGCCAACCCACTCGAGTAAACAGTTCTAGAAACTGTGTGCGGTTGGGGGTGTGTAGCCACGTGGGGTACTAGTACGACAATGGTTAACAAACTGATAGTTAGTTAGTTTTTCCCCACACATGTGGGATCTTTCTGATGTTGGAATCTTCACACCTTTTTATATTTAATAATTGGGGCTCCTTTCTGTTGGAAATATGCCCTAGAGGCAATAATAAATTGGTTATTATTATATTTCCTTGTTCACGATAATCGTTTATTATCCATGCTAGAATTGTATTGAAAGGAAACTGAGATACATGTGTGGATACATAGACAAACACCATGTCCCTAGTGAGCCTCTAGACAACTAGCTCGTTGATCAACAGATGGTTACGGTTTCCTGACCATGGACATTGGATGTCGTTGATAACGGGATCACATCATTAGGAGAATGATGTGATGGACAAGACCCAATCCTAAGCCTAGCACAGATCGTGTAGTTCGTATGCTAAAGCTTTTCTATATGTCAAGTATCTTTTCCTTAGACCATGAGATTGTGCAACTCCCAGATACCGTAGGAATGCTTTGGGTGTACCAAACGTCACAACGTAACTGAGTGGCTATAAAGGTGCACAACAGGTATCTCCGAAAGTGTCTGTTGGGTTGGCACGAATCGAGACTGGGATTTGTCACTCCGTATGACGGAGAGGTATCTCTGGGCCCACTCGGTAGGACATCATCATAATGTGCACAATATGTGATCAAGGAGTTGATCACGGGATGATGTGTTACGGAACGAGTAAAGAGACTTGCCGGTAACGAGATTGAGCAAGGTATCGGTATACCGACGATCGAATCTCGGGCAAGTGCTATACCGATAGACAAAGGGAATCGTATACGGGATTGATTGAATCCTTGACATCGTGGTTTATCCGATGAGATCATCGTGGAACATGTGGGAGCCAACATGGGTATCCAGATCCCGCTGTTGGTTATTGGCCGGAGAGTTGTCTCGGTCATGACTACATGGTTCCCGAGCCCGTAGGGTCTACACACTTAAGGTTCGATGACGCTAGGGTTATAGGGAAAGTATGTACGCGGTTACCGAATGTTGTTCGGAGTCCCGGATGAGATCCCGGACGTCACGAGGAGTTCCGGAATGGTCCGGAGGTAAAGATTCATATATGGGAAGTCCCGTTTTGGTCACCGGAAAAGTTTCGGGCGATATCGGTAATGTACCGGGACCACCGGGAGGGTCCCGGGGGTCCACCAGGTGGGGCCACCAGCCCCAGAAGGCTGCGTGGGCTAAGTGTGGGAGGGGACCAGCCCCAAGGGGGCTGGTGCGCCCCCCCACCAAGTCCCTAGGCGCATGGAGAGGGGAGGGGGGCAAACCCTAGGTCCAGATGGGCCTTAAGGCCCACCCTAGGGCGCCCCCTCTCTCTCCCCCCCCTTGGCCGCACCCTAGATGGGTTTTCTAGGGCTGGCCGCACCCCTAGGGGTGGGAAACCCTAAAGGGGGCGCAGCCCTCCCTTCCCCCTATATATATGTGAGGTTTTGGGGCTGCTAGACACACGAGAACGTCTCCCTCTTGGCGCAGCCCTACCCCTCTCCCTCCTCGTCTCTTGCAGCGCTTGGCGAAGCCCTGCTGGAGTCCCGCGCTCCTCCACCACCACCACGCCGTCGTGCTGCTGTTGGTCGGAGTCTTCCCAACCTCTCCCTCTCTCCTTGCTGGATCAAGGCGTGGGAGACGTCACCGGGCTGCACGTGTGTTGAACGCGGAGGCGCCGTCCGTTCGGCGCTAGATCGGATCTTCCGCGATTTGAATCGCCGCGAGTACGACTCCATCAACCGCGTTCTAGCAACGCTTCCGCTTAGAGATCTACAAGGGTATGTGGATCCAACTCTCCTCTCGTAGATGTGCATCTCCTAGATTGATCTTGGTGAGCGTAGGAAACTTTTTGTTTCCCATGCAACGTTCCCCAACAGTGGTATCAGAGCTAGGATCTTGCGTAGATGCTTTCACGAGTAGAACACAAAAGGGTTTGTGGACGTTGATGTTTAGATTGCTTCCCTCCTTAGTCTTTCTTGATTCAGCGGTATTATGGGATGAAGCGGCCCGGACCAACTTTACATGTCCACGTACATGAGACCGGTTCCATCGACAGACATGTGACTTTTGTTGCATAAGATGGCTGGCGGGTGTCTGTCTCTCCTATCTTAGTTGAATCGGAATAGAACAAGGCGGTCCTTGTAGAAGGTTAAATAGCAACTTAAATATCACCGTTGTGGCTTTGCGTAGGTAAGAAGCGTTCTTGCTAGATACCCATAGCAGCCACGTAAAACATGCAACAACAAATTAGAGGACGTCTAACTTGTTTTTGCAGGGTATGTTTGTGATATGATATGGCCAATGACATGATGAGATATATTTGATGTATGAGATGATCATGTTGTAATAGTTAATATCGACTTGCATGTCGATGTATACGGCAACCGGCAGGAGCCATAGGGTTGTCTTTAATTTTTGTATGACCTGCGTGTCAATCATTAAGCGCTATGTAATGCTTTACTTTATCGCTAAACGGTAGCAATAGTAGTAAGAGCATGGTGGGCACGCGACAACCCCGATGGCGACACGATGATGGAGATCATGATGATGGGGATCATGGTGTTACGCCGGTGACGATGGAGATCATGCCGGTGCTTTGGAGATGGAGATCAAAAGCATGAGTTGATGGCCATATCATGTCACTTATGATTTGCATGTGATGTTAATCCTTTTATGCATCTTATTTTGCTTAGGACGACGGTAGCATTATAAGATGATCCCTCACTAAAATTTCAAGATGAAATTGTGTTCCCCCCGAGTGTGCGCCGTTGCGAAGGTTCGTCGTTTCGAAGCACCACGTGATGATCGGGTGTGATAGACTCTACGTTCGCATACAACGGGTGCAAGCCAGTTTTGCACATGCAGAACACTCGGGTTAGACTTGACGAGCCTAGCATGTACAGACATGGCCTCGGAACACGGAGGACCGAAAGGTCGAGCATGAGTCATATAGTAGATATGATCAACATGAAGATGTTCACCATTGACACCACCTCATCTCACGTGATGATCGGACTTGGGTTGGTGGATTTGGATCATGTCACGCTCGGATGACCAGAGGGATGTCAATTTGAGTGGGAGTTATAAGTAATTTGATTAGTTAAACTCACTTATCATGAACAATAGTCTAAGTTGCCTTTGCAAATTATGTTGTAGATCAATAGCTTGCGTTGTAGCTCCCTGTTTAATACGATCCTAGAGAAAGATTAAGTTGAAAGATATTGTAAGCAAGGATGCGGACTGGGTCCGTAGTCCGAGGAGTGTCCTCACTGCTGCACAGAAAGCTTACGTCTTTGATGCACCGCTCGATGTGCAAACCCCTACAACGTTGTCTGTGGATGTTGTGAACACCTGAGAGACACGTCCTGATGACTACTTGATAGTTTAGTGCACCATACTTTACGGCTTAGAATCGGGATTCCAATGACGTTTTGAACGCCATGGAACATATGAGATGTTCTAAGAGCTGAAATTGGGATTTCAGGCTCATGCCCGTGTTGAGAGGTATGAGACCTCTGACAAGTTCCTTTGCCAAAAAGATGGAGGAGAATAGCTCAACTAGTGAGCACGTGCTCAGAATGTCTGGGTGCTAAAATCACTTGAACCAAGTGGGAGTTAATCTTCCAGGTGAGATAGTGGTTGACAGAATTCTCTAGACACTATCACCAAGCTACTAGAACTTCGTGATGAACTATGACATGCAAAGGATGGAGATGATCCCGGTGCTATTAGCGGTTCTTAGTACCGCAAAAGTAGAAATCAAAAAGGAGCATCAAGTGTTGATGGTTTAGCAAGACCACTGGTTTCAAAAGGGTAAGGGCTAGAAGGGAAACTTCATGAATGGCAAACCTGTTGTCGCTCTGATGAAGGAACCCATGGTTGAACCCAAACCTCGAGACCAAGTGCTTCTATTGTAAGGGGAACGGTCACATGATAGCGGAACCACCCCAAATACATGGTAGATATGATAGCTGACAACTTCAACAAAGTGTATTTGATATACGTGTTATTAATGTGTACCTTAGTAGTACTCCTTGTAGCACCTGGGTATTGGATACCGGTTCAGTTGCTATTATTAGTGACTTGAAGCAAAAGCTACGGACTGAACGGAGACTAGCTAAGGGCGAGGTGACGATGTGTGTTGGAAGTGTTTCCAAAGATGATAAGATCACCATCGCACGCTCCTTCTATTTTCGAGATTAGTGTTGAACCTAGATAAATGTTATCAGGTGTCTACGTTGAGCATGAAAATGATTAGATCATGTTCATCGCAATACGGTTATTCATTTAAGTTAGAGAATAATGGTTATTCTGTTTACATGAATAATACCTTTATGGTCATGCACCCAATGGTTCGTTGAATCTCGATCATGGTAATACACATAATGATAATATTAATGCCAAAAAGATGTAGAGTTAATAATGATAGTACCACTTTCTTGTGGCACTGCCGCTTAGGTCATTTTGGCATAAAATGCATGAAGAAACTCCATGCTGATGGAAGTTTGGAGTCACTTGATTTTGAATTGCTTGACACATGCGAGCCATGCCTCATGGGCAGGATGACTGAGATCTCGTTTTCAGGTACAATGAAACGGGTAAGTGACTTATTGGAAATCATACATGCTGATGTATGTGATCCAATGAGAATTAAGGCGTGTGGTGGATATCGTTATTTTCTCATCTTCACTGACGATTTGAGTAGATATGGTATATTTACTTAATGAAGCAAAAGTCTGAAACGTTTGAAAGGTTCAAAAATTTCAGAGTGAAGATTAAGAATCATCATAACAAGAAGATCATGTTCCTACGATCTGATCAAGGGGATATTATCTTAATTATGAGTTTGGCAATCACTTAAGACATTGTGGAATTGTTTCGCAGTTGAAGTCCCCTGGAACACCACAGCGTAATGGTGTGTCCGGACATCGTAATCGAACCTTATGAGATATGGTGCGATCTATGGTGTGTCTTACCGATCTACCGCTATTATTTTGAGGTTATGCATTAGAGATAGCTGCATTCACTTTATATAGGGCACCATCTAAGTCCGTTGAGAGGACGTCGTATGGTTTGGCAAGAAACCAAAGTTGTCGTTTTCTTAAATGTTTGGGGCTGCGATGCTTATGGCTTCAGCCAGGAAAAGCTCGAACCCAAAGCGGACAAATACATCTTCATGGAATACCCACTGGTAACGGTTGGGTATACCTTCTATCTCAGATCCAAGGACAAAAATGTTTGTCGCTAAGAATGGGTCATTTCTCGAGAAGGAGTTTCTCTTGAAAGAATTGAGTGGGAGGAAGATAGAACTTGATGAGGTTGTCGAACCCTCACTTCAACCGGAGAGTAGTGCAACACAGAAAGATGTTTCTGTGGAATCTACGACAGTTGAAGAGGAAACTAATGATAGTGATCATGAAGCTCCAGATCAAGTTGCTATCGAACCTCGTAGGTTGACAAGGATATGTACTACTCCTGAGTGGTACGTTGATCCTGTCTTAGAGGTCATGTTGTTGGACAACGATGAACCTACGAACTATGGAGAAGCGATGGTGGGCCCATATTCCGACAAATGGTTAGAAGCCGATAAATCCGAGATAGGATCCATGTATCAAAACAAAGTATGGACTTTGGTGGACTTGCCCTATGATCGGCAAGCCATTGAGACAAATGGATCTTTAAAACTAAGACGGACGTGGACGGTAATGTCACCGTCTATGAAGCTCGACTTGTGGCGAAGAGTTTTCCACAAGTTCAAGGAGTTGACTACGATGAGATTTTCTCACCCGTAGCGATGCTTAAGACCGTCAGAATCATGTTAGCATTAGCTGCATTTATGAAATCTGGCAGATGGATGACAAAACAAGTTTCCTTACCAGTTTTCGTAAGGAAAGGTTGTATGTGATACAATCAGAAAGGTTTTGTCGATCCTAAGGATGCTAAAAGATATGCTAGCTCCAACGATCCTTCCATGGACTAGAGCAAGCATCTCGGAGTCGGAATATACACTTTGATGGAGTGATCAAAGTTTTTGGGTATACAAAGTTTGGTGGAAACTTGTATTTGCAATAAAGTGAGTGGGAGCAATACAACATTTCTGATAAGTATATGTGAATGACATATTGATGATCCGAAATGATGTAGAATTTCTGGAAAGAGTAAAGGGTTGTTTGAAAGGTATTTTTTTTTTTTCAAAGGAAGACCTGGACAAAGTTGTTTACATAATTGGGCATCAAGATCTATAGAGATAGATCAAGACGCCTGATGATACTTTCAAAAGAAACACACACCTTTGACATGATTTTGAAGGAGTTCCAAATAGGTCAGTCAAAGAAGGAGTTCTTGCCTGATTTGTAAGGTGTGAAGTTGAGTAAGACTCAAAGCTTGACCACGGCAGAAGAAAGAGGAAGGACGAAGGTCGTCCCCTATGGTTTTGTCATAGGCTCTATACAGTATGCCATGCTAAGTACCGCACCTGATATGTGCCTTGCCACATGTCTGGCAAGAGGGTACAAAGGTGATCCAGGAGTGGATTACTAGATAGTGGTCAAAATTATCCTTAGAGGAATAAGGAAATGTTTCTCGGTTATGGAGGTGATAAAGAGTTCGACGTAAAGAGTTACGTCGATGCAAGCTTAACACCTATCCGGATAACTCTAAGTGGAGATACCGGATACGTATAATGGAGCAACAGTTTGGAATAGCTCCAAGTGGAACGTGGTAGCAGCATCTACGATATGACATAAAGTTTTGCGAAGTACATAGGGATCTGAATGTTGCAGACCCGTTGACTACAACCTCTCTCACAAGCATAACATGATCAAACACAGAACTCATTGAGTGGTAATCACATATTGATGTGAACTAGATTACTGACTCTAGTGAACTCTTTGGATGTTAGTCACATGGCGATGTGACCTATGAGTATTAATCACATGGCGATGTGAACTAGATTATTGACTCTAGTGCAAGTGGGAGACTGTTGGAAATATGCCCTAGAGGCAATAATAAATTGGTTATTATTATATTTCCTTGTTCACGATAATCGTTTATTATCCATGCTAGAATTGTATTGAAAGGAAACTGAGATACATGTGTGGATACATAGACAAACACCATGTCCCTAGTGAGCCTCTAGACAACTAGCTCGTTGATCAACAGATGGTTACGGTTTCCTGACCATGGACATTGGATGTCGTTGATAACGGGATCACATCATTAGGAGAATGATGTGATGGACAAGACCCAATCCTAAGCCTAGCACAGATCGTGTAGTTCGTATGCTAAAGCTTTTCTATATGTCAAGTATCTTTTCCTTAGACCATGAGATTGTGCAACTCCCAGATACCGTAGGAATGCTTTGGGTGTACCAAACGTCACAACGTAACTGAGTGGCTATAAAGGTGCACAACAGGTATCTCCGAAAGTGTCTGTTGGGTTGGCACGAATCGAGACTGGGATTTGTCACTCCGTATGACGGAGAGGTATCTCTGGGCCCACTCGGTAGGACATCATCATAATGTGCACAATATGTGATCAAGGAGTTGATCACGGGATGATGTGTTACGGAACGAGTAAAGAGACTTGCCGGTAACGAGATTGAGCAAGGTATCGGTATACCGACGATCGAATCTCGGGCGAGTGCTATACCGATAGACAAAGGGAATCGTATACGGGATTGATTGAATCCTTGACATCGTGGTTCATCCGATGAGATCATCGTGGAACATGTGGGAGCCAACATGGGTATCCAGATCCCGCTGTTGGTTATTGGCCGGAGAGTTGTCTCGGTCATGTCTACATGGTTCCCGAGCCCGTAGGGTCTACACACTTAAGGTTCGATGACGCTAGGGTTATAGGGAAAGTATGTACGCGGTTACCGAATGTTGTTCGGAGTCCCGGATGAGATCCCGGACGTCACGAGGAGTTCCGGAATGGTCCGGAGGTAAAGATTCATATATGGGAAGTCCTGTTTTGGTCACCGGAAAAGTTTCGGGCGATATCGGTAATGTACCGGGACCACCGGGAGGGTCCCGGGGGTCCACCAGGTGGGGCCACCAGCCCCAGGTGGCTGCGTGGGCTAAGTGTGGTAGGGGACCAGCCCCAAGGGGGCTGGTGCGCCCCCCCACCAAGTTCCTAGGCGCATGGAGAGGGGAGGGGGGCAAACCCTAGGTCCAGATGGGCCTTAAGGCCCATCCTAGGGCGCCCCCTCTCTCTCCCCCCCTTGGCCGCACCCTAGATGGGTTCTGGGGGGCTGCCGCCACCCCTAGGGAGGAAACCCTAGATGGGGGCGCAGCCCCTACCTCCCCCCTATATATATGTGAAGTTTAGGGCTGCCCAGAACAAGTTTTGACCTCGGTCGATTGGCGCAGCCCTACCTCTCTCCCTCCTCGTCTCCCGCAGCGCTTGGCGAAGCCCTGCTGGAGTCCCGCGCTCCTCCACCACCACCACGCCGTCGTGCTGCTGTTGGATGGAGTCTTCCCCAACCTCTCCCTCTCTCCTTGCTGGATCAAGGCGTGGGAGACGTCACCGGGCTGCACGTGTGTTGAACGCGGAGGCACCGTTGCTTCGGTGCTAGGATCTTCGGCGATCTGAATCGCGACGAGTACGACTCCATCAACCGCGTTCTAGTAACGCTTCCGCTTAGCGATCTACAAGGGTATGTGGATCCAACTCTCCTCTCGTAGATGTGCATCTCCTAGATTGATCTTGGTGAGCGTAGGAAAATTTTTGTTTCCCATGCTACGTTCCCCAACACTTTCGAGCCTCCATGTTGATCCTAAAAAACTACTTAAAACTAATCGTAGGATTTATATTTTAATTTTACAATAAAAAGAAAGAGGATTGAAGTTATATTCTGAATTATGTACGTGTGTATCACACTGATACATTGTTGAGTCAATAATATTCTTCATATCAAGTTTTTTCAATCATGCATAACATATAAAAATATAAGAAATGAAGCTCTCATTGATTATTTATGTGTCTCATTAATTGCTAGACATGTGCAATTGCATGGGTTGATTATTAGTTGCTATTGATGATGAAAAAATGCCTATTGCCAATATTGATGTTGAGCATGACATGCCTATTACTTATGACAAAAATCATGATTGGGATGACGATTGTGATGCATCTGATGATATGAAAAAGCTATTTGGAGCCAATGAGGATTAGGCGGGAGGAGCAAGATGCATGGGCTTGTATTATCACAATGTTGGCATTAACCATACAACATGCTGCTTACAAAAATACAATATGAAATAATGAATACAATTACGACACCAAGCAATCTTTTCTGGCTTTGAACCGTAACTTACCCCTTTATTTGAGAAGTTTTGACGATTTTTTGTGTTATACTAGGAGGAAGAATGAATCTATGTGCTTGCACAATGGACAAGGGTAGGACCACACAGAGCAAATGAATGAAAGAAATCATTTATTTTTCAAAAAGCCAATGCGTAAAAACAAAGTTTAGTGTCACTCATACATTCCCGAAAGTGAGCACGACATGTTTGCTTAACTGAAAAAGATACATTATCATGGTGGCAGTCTAAGTAGACTGCTCTTGATCACCATTCTAACATGACTGGGCATTATTGTTGCAAAAGCGGCGTATAGCTGCTACTTTTGTATCCCCTGTGGATGCAATCGTTCATCTATTCGATTGGGTTAACAAAAAGCATTCTTATAGTATCCTTGATTGGCTCTGAATTAGTGTATGCATCGGTATGCTTGTACATGTTATCCACAGTTCTTGAAAGGTCAAGTATAATTTGTGGCACAACCATTGGTTGATCTATCAATTCCAAGTAATGTTTTAACATATCTTTCCATGAATTCTCAATAAGTTCCTTTATCTTTTCACATGCGTCATCTTTTGTCGTCTCATGCTCCTTCATGTAAGATTGGATAGTAGATGCACAGTGGACCCCTTCTTGCTCACGCTGCAAAATATAATGGTAGAAAGTGTCAATTATGTTTTAGTACAATAGCTAGTTTAATCACAGGGATGTTCAAAGGCATCTACAAGAAATTAAAAAGAAGACATTTGTGTTCCATTCTGCCCCTCCTCACTTGAGATCTCATAATGGATTGGGCTATGTTTCACCTTTCTTTAGTGAATTTATTTGCTACCATCGATCAAGCTACATAAGACAAGGAAACTTGTAACCATACCTACATAGAAGCTGCTGTATATATTACACATGGCACACATGTTTCATGGGCCCCACTCTCTATGACATATGCCATCGTATTCATCGCCATGCCTAGGTCGGGCATGCTTAGTCCAGTTTCACTTCAAGCTTGCGTGAGCTAACCAATATTGAAAATCATTATAACTTCCATTTTAGAAAATGATTGTTAAAGTTTAAATATTCTAGCTATACGTAACAACATGTGGTTATCACAATGTAAGCATGCAAAAAGATACACACGTGCCTGAAATTGTCACAGTAAGTATGATTAAATATTCGGTGTGTATAGCTACTTCTTTACACACATGACAATAATTATGTTCAGATTGCTGCAACACTTTGCCGAGATGCATGCAAAATATTCAATTGAAGTCAAGTACATCTCAAAGAATATGTACCTGTGTTGATGCCATGTCGTTCGTGAGCCGTACAAATGTAGCAAAAGATTTGAGAAGTTTTGTCTCGCTAGAAAGCCAATTGAAAGTCTCCACAGTTATGTTATCCATGCCAACCATAAAAGCACATGCTACCACGGTTGTCCCGATACTTATCGTTGAAACTTCAAGATGTTCGCTAATTTTCTTTGGCACATATTTTTCATCACGCCATTTTAGTTCAGCACTGTATGCTTGAACTAATTTCTTGAACTGCATTATTTCAAAATTAATCACTCAAAATGTTTGTAATTTTGCTAAGAATTATAAAATTATTAAAACTGAAATTATCCATTGTCCATCGACATGTTTGGTAGATATAAAGTTATCATGTCATCCAAAAATCCATCAATTACATTTGCGGGGAATGGATATAAGAAAACTTTACTAGGGAATATGGTTCTCATGAAAAATATCAACATCAACACTCACTATTTCTTGAAAATAAATACCATTTTTAGTGAATTATTGAAAGTAATACTATAATTTGTTTGAAATCTAGTACAAACACAGCTCGGATACGACACGTAGAGCCCCCCCCCCCATAATGTACACAAGACCTATCAGCTCCTCTAAGACACTAAGCTAACAAATCTTGAGATCAACAAAGTTACCACACACAACTCGTAGTCGATGGGAACGTCGACTCCCAATGAACAAAAAGCTTGTAATAAATCTAGTAAAATGTAATCACCCTTTCAAAGTATAGGACTCAAACCCCGGTGGGTAGGTTCACCACAAGGAATCTAATCTTCCAAGCTATGATCAATTCATTAATACGATCAAACTTTCAAACAACATATGGGAAAATGGAAGATAATTATTGTGCCAGAAAATTAGTTGGTGAATTAATTTTGTACTCTCATGAAATATTTAAAGGTGTGATTTATTCTGATAATTCATATCTTGTTCAAAAAAATGTATGTGATAAAATCTGTTTTTTTCTTCTAAATTGAAGATCTTATCCAATGTGCATTTTAAAATAAGTTAAAATTACATACATGTGAACTAGCTAGGTTTGTCACATGACCTATGTCAAAATTGTTTCATTGAAAGTACATCAAACTCCATAAATGGATATTGATTAATGACGATAATGTGTGGTGGACAAATAAATATGTGCTTCAAATGTATAACTGTGTTTAAACTCTAACCACTAGAGATGAATGTTATTGACTATCACCCAAATGGATAAGAGAAGAAGAGACTTTATTTGTTGATGATAAAATTATATATTCCAAAGTTTCTAATGATTCAAGTACTATATTGATTATAGGAAAAAAAATTGTGTCAAGAGTGACACATCGTATAGCAGGTGACAAAGCTTAGCATTGTTGTAATGCTTAATTGTTATCACCCGTAGCGTCACAAGATTAACTTCGTGAGTGTCTGTTATTAACCACTAGTATATGGAACAAAGGCTTGAAATTCTAAAAGTCAAAGAGTTCGGTGGAAAGCACTATCCTAGTACTCCCTCCATTCCTTATACAAGACCGCTTCATATTTTTATATCTAACTTTGACCATTAGTTTTACCAACAAAACATGAGTTACAAAAAAGTATGTCATTGAATGCACATTTTAAAGCAGTTTCTGATGATATGTTTTGTATGACATATAATTCATGTTTTGTTGACCAAAATTATGAGTCTAAGTTTGACATGAAAAATGAAGTTGCCTTGTATAAGGGAATGGAGGGAGTATTTTTTTTATAGAGTATTTATTTCAAAATTTGAATGGTCTAGAACTTCCATCTACATTGATTGGTAGTCCGATCAGTTCAACCAAGACTTGGTTTGGATCTTAGTACACCTTCTCATTAATTTTGTAGAAGTGTTTGGGTTATGTCCCAAATACATAGGGTTGGAATCGCAACTTGTATGCTACCATCTATAGGTATCGACTTAAGTTTGTGTATCTATGTATGTATGTATGTATGCTTGAGTAGAAAATGCAATTTAGATCTCGGGCAACGTCTCCCGAGGCCCATAATTAGGGAATGGGATTGTTGCAATAATGAAAAATGTCGGTATGATGACTATTTATAACTGGCTCTAACGCTAAGGAACACGAAGTATAACAAAAGCTCATTGAGTCGACATAGTGCTACATGTTCTAGTTCCACTATTTGAAGCAAAAGTTAAGTATTTTCTCTTGTAGACTTGAAAGCAGATCTATCTAAATTTAATTTATTTACTTAAAGTATGTTACCATTGTTACTTTATATCAGCCTAACAACATTAATAAAATATAACATTTCTAGTCTTAGCTAGATCATGGTATTTCAACTTGGTGACACACAATGACCAAATATTAGTAAGACTATACATATTAAAATAAACTAGGTGCACATTTCAATACGAAAAACTAGTATTCTGTGGTAAAATATAATACTTGCCATTTCTTTGAGATAAACCACACGATAGCTCTTCTCAGGTCCTAAATGCTCCTCAAAAGAATGAAATGTTTCCAACAAATATAAGTAGATATCCTTCATGTATTCTGGAAGCACATGTACTGCACCTTCATCCCACCTGCATTTCACTATGTAAAAAAACTTCCAGAATGAAATGAATTTGTGTTTCTAAAAAAAATTAATACATTTAAATGAATAATTAACAATGGTATTTTCCTTCATATCTTAGACAGACATCGGTTCATGACGATGTGCCAATTTTCACTCTAATGGTTGAATGTGCATTAATAAATTGTTTCTTGTACTAGAAATACTATAATCCAATGGCACTACATGTTTTGTATTTTTTGCCAATATGGAATTACTTATAGTTCTAAAATATTTATTTATTTATTTATGGAGTTATAGTGTAACTAGTGTGTGAGGTACACCGTTTTTTTTTTTTTCGTAAACAACTTAATATAACTATTCACTTTTCGAAAGAAAAATTGTATTAGGACACAAGGCACAACAAATATAGTAACATAGCTAATATGCCATCCCAATAGAATCATGGACGTCATGAGACCGACATAATACATTCTACTTAATGCACCTACTTCTTTTGTGTCTGTATGACTCGATATTACTATTTATCTTCATGCTTATTCTAATGTATATTTAGTGCATATATTAAAACTATTATAGAACACATGTATTATAATTATTTGAAAAACTAATTCGTGAAGGGAATGGGGATTTAACCTATTAATTGCTTCTGCAAGTTGCATGCTCTCTTCAGTGCTACCATAGGTGTCAAATATGTCATCTATTATAGTCATGAAAGCAGTGATCTTTGTAGCTATAACACGGGAATGCGAATATTTGTGATTGTAGCTAGTTCCATTTATCCAAAAGTAAGTTTCTACTATTCTGTCTCTTATGAAACTCAAATTTGATCTGACGTTGAGTTTCTACCACCACCTAGAATGAGCATAACATAAGTCAGTTGCCATTTTTATGATCAAAAGGAATATAACGCATTGTAGACTAATTTCAAGAAGATAATTATAAAAAATAACTTACAAGGTGACCTCTTTTAACTCCTCATAGAAATGAAGTTGCAGAATATTAAAATTTAATTTTGCAAGCTCCAATATGGCTTCATTTCGTGTAGCCTCTTTTTCATAACAAGGTATGTAGCTTCTTGCTTCTAAGATCCTAACCCTTCTAAAAGGAGGCGTAAGAAGGGCAGAAGACACTTCCTCTACAAATGGTGATTCCAAATGTTCTAATGCACCAAGGAGGTGTTTTTTAGTGAAATGGATTGCCTTTTCAAGTACTTGCTCTCCCTTGGTCCTCATATGTGTTGCACTATGTAAGCTCAATAAACTATTTGTATCAGACTGACAGAAATCTCCTTGTTTGTCTTGAAATTTATTGAATACATCTGCAATATTTATTGGAAATGGTCATTAATAATTTCCAAGAAATTAATGTTTGATTGCTATATACCTTGGTTGTGTAAATTTATGAGGCCTTACCGGATGAGACGTCATATCTATTTTTTCGCAAAAGATAAAATCGAAGTGAAACCAACTGTAGATTAGTATCATCATACTCAGAGTTCAAAACGACATCAAGTAGTTGTCTAATCTCATTCTCATAGTGGTAGTCCAAGCCAAGTCGTTCAAGCGAGATTATAAGCTCCGTTACTTTTTGTATTCCATTTGACTCTGTTATTACTGTTCTTACTTGCTCCAATAAAACTTCCATTCTTTCTCTCATCTGAGGTTGCTGCAATAATATAAATGGTATTACCAATCAATCAAGTGGACCACTAATGCTTTGCATCATAGTGTTCGCCATAATGCTGCAATTTCAAGAACCGCGATGAACATGACACACCATTAAAATATCTTAACAAATGAGACCATTTATTTCTAAGTTAGTTCATTCTTATTTTTAAGTCAATATTCTAACCATTTAATATCTACGCAATGAAATTAGGATAGCTACATATTCAAGATATTATAGCAACTTTAGTTCTAGAAATATTCAATAAGGCAGTTGCATGGTTTTACAAATAAACTTCAAATTCGTGTGCAACTCTTGGTTTTATGATATGGTACTTGGCCGATTTTAAAATAATAGTTGCTCTCAAGTAACTATGAAAAAATTTATAAGAAAAACATTCTTAATAAATACAAATAATGTTAGAATCTAATTTATACCTAATATAGTGACTATTGATGTAAAAGTTTCCATGCAGAAAAATAATTCGTTCACACATAAAAAGATGTTACAACTAATTAAAACCCATACCCATCACACGAAAAATGTTGCATAGCATCGAAACAAATCATGGGTGCTTTCCAGCAATTGTTTGTTGGAAGCTGTTTGTGATAGCAATCCTTATGATAGTGCAGGCTGCCAATTTAAAAAACAATTTAATGTTGCATTTGTACTCCCTCCGTCCGGGTCTATTAGCCCCCCTTGTTTGGGCCAAATTTTGACCCTAGATTCCGTTTGCAAAATATATGTAATATTTCAAACAAAATTATATTGTTGTATTTGTATTCAAAAGAAGTTTTCAATGGCACCATTTTGCTACGTATAACTCATATTATGTTACACAAATGTGTGGTCAAACTTGGGCTCAAAATGTGAATGTGCCTAATAAACACAGACGGAGGGGTTACAAATATTGTATTTTGTGTGTACAACTTGGCATAGTGTAATTGTCATGTTTTCACGAGAAGAGTAAATCATGAGTTTACTTGATATATATGATAATTTTTCTTTAAAATTGGGTCGACGTGTGCATGCATGCATGTTTGCTGTTGCCTTGGTTCGGCAAATTAAAGACATTTGTATATTCATTAAATAAGCCGATATTATGCAAAAATTAATATTTCCACGACCCTATAGTTATCTCCAAATGATTGTAGCATCTACTACTTTATATGTGGTACTACGAGTATGTACAGTAATACCTGCCCTGAAGATTGTGGCTGGTGTGTAAGGAAGTAATCTCCCCACAAAGTCGGGTGAAAAGTTGCCGTCGCCTCCTCCTGGCCGGAACAGTCCGCGTGAGCTGCTGCCATTGAGTTGTTTGGCTATACAATAATTCGGAGAACAAAATGAGAGGTGTACTTGAAGTGCTATGTGGAGGTGCTGGTATATATAGAGATACGAATGCCGACTTGTACTCTTGTCCTTTTGTTGGCAAAAGGGACGTAAATATTACTAGTAACATGGAGCCTTGTACGTATCACTCTCTTACTATTCGCATTGTCTCAGGGTTCAATACAAATCAAGTCTGGTCCGGAGCAAAGAGAAAAAAGAATATGATGGATTAGTTTCTGGGCCTGCTACAACAGACTCGCAGCCGGCTCACACATGCGTGGGGAGGAGTACCTGGTCTAGATTCTTCTCTATCCTTGTTCATTTATATTTTCTTGGGATCAATTGAATTTACGATCCGTGTAACATTTGTGTTCCCGGTGACAAGATCTTCAAAACAATAGCAATATCGAATTTTTTGATTCATTGAAACTTGGTGAGAGTTTGATGCAACCTTTGTGAAAATGTTGTGGGTGCATGAGATATTATATTATATTATGATATAAATATATTTTCTTAGAAAACAATTGGATCCTGTTTATAATTTTGTGTAACTCTTATATGAGACTTGTGGCACTAGATGAATGGTAGTATTTGTCGAGACCTGACAAGGCCCCCGCTCACTCGATAGGTTGACATAGTCGTGTCACCCTCATCACCAACATGCCACCCCCCCACCACCACCCATCACCGCTATCGGGTGGCGCTACTTACGAGAAGCCCCGTGTTGGGGGCAGGTGGCGGGACCTCACTCCAATGTCTCATGCCCGCGTTCTCATTTGTCGTTTTGGCCATGGTCAGATGGGTCGGTGGCCTCTCGTCAGTGTGTGGTCGTTGCTTGGAGCTTGTCTCACCAAGGCGGGGCTTGATGGGGTAGCCTTACTCAGGATTGGGTGGGCTTGGCCAGATGGGTTGTAGTTGCTCGATCCTGTTCTTGAGCGGTGGCGTACCGCTGGTGGACTCCTCTACTGCCCAGATCATGCTGGGGAGTCTGTTGGGTGTGAAAGGAGGCGCCTTTCTATCCTATTGTGGCGGCTGATGGACATGGCAACGAATAGCGGGTGGCACGGGGTTACGAGATCTTGTATGTCGGGCTAATGACCGCAGTTGTTGTGGTTGCACGGTTGGCTCTGTGGCAAGCAACATAACAATATTCACCATGGCTATGAGGGTAACAAGGTGAGGGGCACCGGGAGATCCTAGTGTCAGTGTGGCTTCGACAATGGCGGCTCCTTGGTCAAGATCTAGGGGACCAGTGCTAGCACGGTTGCCCTTCCCTCGGGTTGGCTCGATTTGGTAGCTCGGGTGGTACGAATGAGGCTACAAGCGAAAGCTCCGCGCTGGCTATGGTGATGCATGTGGTTGTCTCTTCCCTCTAGGGGCATGGTTGTGTGTCCCCTCTTAGTGTGAGGGTTTCCGGCGAAATCCCTAGCTTGTTGTTTTGGGCTTGGTGGTGGTTGTACGTTGCGCCGTTACCCTCATGGGGGTGTCACTGGGGAGCTCAAGTGCCTATTGGTTGCATGTATCGGCCTTAGATTTGCTTTGATCCTTGCATTAAGCTTCTTTGACTCAGGAGTGTTGTGGGTCCGTTGGTCTCCTACGTACATGTGTCCTTGTTGTCACCATTGTTGGTCCTCGCTATGTGCTAGTAGGGTCGATGCTCCACAACTGGAGCGAGAGGGCAAGCGGCCCTCTCCAGCGATAGCTTGGTGTGTTCAGTGCAGCGCGGTTTTCCAAAGAGGCGTGGTTCCATCCCTCTCTAGTATTCTAGGTCGCCTTTTGTTAGGTGTTGCGCCTCTAGCTTTCATGCTCAGCTTTGAGTTGGTGGCATCCTCGCTTATCTCGGATGTCGTTTTTCTCTTTTGAGCTCCTTGTATTGAGATTTTCTCATCATTTTGTATCGATTCGGCCTAGGCGAAAGCCTATTTCGAAACTTATATGCGTACTTGAGATCTTTTGAGTAATTAGTGTGGAACTTTGCGAAGTTTATGCGAAGCTTGGTAAAAGATATTGATGTAAAAAAAGTTGGAGGAAAGAAACATTAAGGTAACTTGGTGAGAGTGTAGACTATTGTGATTTGTAGAACTTGTGTGGAACCGTGATGGTGTCGCCTGTTCGTATGTTGTATGTTGACGAAGAGAACGGTACATTTGCGTGTTGGTAGATCTGAGAGAGAGCAAAAGTAGCGACTAATTTCCCTAAAAAAAAGGTAGCGGGTGGTTCAGTGCTTTTACTTTGCCAAATCGTTTCTTTTTTTGTTGCCAAATCTGACACATAATAGGACTATGGCAAGTGTTTAAAAGCTGATTCATTTACCGCCCCAACAACAAACAGACGCAGATCCGTGTTCTTAGATCACGGTTGGGGAAATACTAGGCAGAGAGTTTAGAAACTCTTGGTTCAAAAAAAAAATTTAGAAACTCTGCTTTTTTTTCCGGGGTTAGAAACTCTGCTCTGACTTACAAGTACACCTTTAGATCTGTTCGACATATCAACATCCAATCAGTCGGTTACATATGGAAGTACGTCAGAATTTAGAACCCCATGGCACATGCATGCAATTAAGTTGAGATCAAACCGTACAAATGGACTTAGCCGTCTCGTTCTTAGTAGATTAATTAAAGTTGGAAAGTATGAAAGGAATCTTCATACACCATGTTGGATATGAACAAAGATAATTTGATTGTCAGATCAAGCTACTTTTTGGAAGTTATAAACCACGGTAATTAATGGACATAGCCGCCACGGCATTTATTGAAGAAAGCCGCCTAGTGAGAGGGTCATGTTTAAAGAAAAGATGTAATACCTATGGCGAACAAGCGGCAAACCCCACAAATCTGTTGAAATTTACTTACATCATTTTCTCACAAGCTCGAACTTTTGGCTAAGCTTTATATCAGGGCAACGTTCTCGAGTTTAAACCCATACTATTTAGTGTAATGCACTATCGATACAAATATACTCTCTCACCAATATACATATATATCCAAATAAATGGGTGTAGCCATTGTAGTTTTTAGTAGATTAATAAAAGTTGTAATGTACGAAAGGAATCTTCTACACCATCTTGGCTATGAACATTGATAATTTGATTGTCAGACCAAGCTATTTTTTTTTTTGAATTTATAAAACTACAGTAATTAATGGACATAGCCGCCATTGCATTTACTGAAGAAAGCCGCCTAGTGAGAGGGCCACGTTTAAAAATAAAATATGATAAGGTTGCCCATAGTGAGAGTATCATATGTAGCACCATGCATATCAACTAAGCAATTTGGATGAGGTGGCATACGATTAAACAAAAAAAGAGGATCGAGTATCATGACATCGTATCATATTAAATAATGTGCTACTATGTGTTATGCATGACAATAAATAAGGTCATTTATGATACTCCATGTTGTGGAGGTAGAGTATCATAATACTAATATATGATACTTTCCACCCTGAGCAGCCTAATACTTGTGGCAAAAAAATCGTATAAAATGGCAGTGATGACCTCCGTAGATATTGATTTTCTACGAAACAAAATACAAGCAAAAAATAGGAACTGCCAATGGGTACTAAATTAATAGGTTACTCTAGAAAACTAATATGAATTGCTATAAAAAGTATATAAAAGTGATAATAGCATGAAATAATCAAAAATTATAAATACGTTTGAGACGTATCAACATCCCCAAGCTTAATTGTTACTTGTCCTCGAGTAGGTAAATGATAAACAAATGATTTTTATGGTGTATGCTACCCAACATAATCGTGATCAAATAATCTAACATGGTGTGAACTCAAGACAAAACTAATTCAACGCAATAATCTATAATTGATAACAAGCAAGTAACATCAAAATGTGGAAACAAAAATTACTATTTCTTTTCATGGATTAATGTTTTCATGTAATACCAATCAATACTCATATGTCATATTCATGTCCCCGATCACTCAAAGCTTTATCATATTGAAAAAAATTAACACAACCTAGAGCTTCAGTCAAGTAATCAAAGCTATGATGAACCCTTTTCAACTACTTAGCACTTCGTTTAATGCTTAATTTACAAGCCTTGGTTTTAGCACATTGCATGGCAAATAAATGATGGTGGGAATTTATAGGAAGATAAAAAGTAATGAAGTCTCACATCAATGCAGTTGGACGTTACACAATGGAGAGGCCTTACAATCAACATTGATGCAAGCAGTAGGGATTGCCGTGCAACAAATGCACTAGAACTATAAGTGTATGAAAGCTCTCCTAATGCAACTAAGTGGGTGTGCATCAACTTGTTTGCTCATAAAGATCTCGAGCATTTGAGGAAGCTCGTCATCAGAATATACAAGCCAAGTTATATAATGTAAAATCCCACTAACATAAGAAATGAAGAATATGAAAACTCTCTACATAAAGTACATGATGCTACTTTGAAGCACAAGTTTGTATAAAGGATAGTAGTGTGCCCTTGATATATTTTTCTCTTATTTTTAGTGGGATCTTTTTGGCCTCTTTTTTTGGGCCCTTTGGCCTCTTTTTTTATATACCTCGCAGGTAGTGGCACACTCTGATAGACACCACGTTTATATTTACTTACAACTCTAAAAAGTAATGAGTGCAAAGTGTTCAATGATCTAGCATAGTATATAAAACAATGATGAATAGTGTCATTGCCACAACTATCATGTCAGCCAGGGGCGGATCCAGGATTTGAAGTTACCAGGGGCGGACTTTTAAAGGAAACAAAAAACGAAACCACAACACGATCAAATAAGACAATCAATCAAGAAAAATAATTGGCCGAGAGTATGCATGAAGCAAGACGATCAACAGAATAAATTTATCAAACTAGTTTCATCCTCGAGAACTAGGCAAAAAATTGTAACACAAAAAATAACATAAAGTCTAACATGGACTTCCGCTGGCTAAATATTAAATGCTTTAACCCAAATATTTAATCTTCAAGTCCATTAGGTACCCGAAACATGTACTCCCTCTGTTCCGATTTACTCGTCGTGGTTCTAGTTCAAATAAAAGCAATCGAATTAATCTAAATCACAGCATAGTATGCCATTTGTTCAAACAAAAGACAAGACAAATGTTTACCATTAAGTTGTACTCACTCCGTCCCATAATATAAGAGGGTTTTGGACACTACACTAGTGTAAAAAACGCTCTTATATTATGGGACGGAGGGAGTAGTTAACTAGTTATACGTGAAGAATTTGGAAGATGGCCTGAACATCACATTTTTAATTAATTTGCAGTGTTCAACTTTCAAGAATTAGGCCAACATGACAACAAATTAGACATGATACTAGAACAGAAGAGAAGACTAGGGGAGAGCGAAAGAACCTGGTCCATGTTGCCTCTGTTGCCATCTCGCTTGTGGTTTTGATCCGGGACTGCATCGACGTACGGCGATGGCGGCGGCGCGACTCCGCGTCCTATGTGAACAGCATCGAGAATAGGCCGACTCGCTTCTCCTTTCTCATCTAACACCATCGGCTGGACAGACCTTGGCAACACCGGCGACATGGAGACGACAGTGGAGGCGGCGCTGCGTTTGCAGGGCATCATCGCGTGAGGCGTGATTTCAGGACGATCAGTTCCACGATCAATAAAAAAGGAACTGTGAACGTGAAAATCAGGCTGCGTACGATAACTAATGGGCTCGTCTAAGTTTTATTGGACTTATTACTTGATTGGCCCATCTATAAATCTCCTGGGGAGCAGTTGCCTAGCAAATCGATCGTTTTCCTCTTCCCTCGTGCTCGACCACAACCTTCGAAGTGAACCTGCTCGCCTCCGATGCTGGTCGCCGGCCAAAATCAAGGTTTCGAAAATTCACCCGGGGCGGCCGCCCCTACACGACCCCATGCTGGAGCCGCCCCTGATGTCAGATCTGTATGATCATGCAAAGCAAAATAACAATGAAAATCAAGTCATGTGATGAATAGTAACAACGGTAGTTGCATGGCAATATATCTCGAAATGGCTATAGAAATACCATAATAGGTAGGTATGATGGCTGTTTTGCGGAAGAAGGTGGTTTACATGTAGGAGGACAAGAGGAAGTCCTCCCATATGATTTGGATGTACGACGAAGAATACACCATGTCTCAAGGTGAGATTGGGAAATGCATGATACCGAAGAGGTTAGCACAATATGGATATGTGGAAGTGCATATAAAAATCCGAACCAACAAATCAAAACATCTCGCTAATACTTCATAGTCTACACCGAGTTAACCATGAGACCAATTACTCCAAGGGGTGAGTTTGATGAACCTAAGTCCACTAGGATTCCCGGCCCATTTCACAAAGGTGGTTACTTACAATGTTCTTCAATTTAGACCCCTTACAATCAGATTCACTTCAATGACGACAAGTATTAACATATATGACTTTATGGCATTTTCCCACTAATTAGCGCAAGTTCTTCCAGATACACATAAATTAATTACTCACACCTCATCTCAAAATTATTGCAAAGAACCCAATTATCAAGTTCAGTGATCTATAAGTTCATGCATTTTTTATTATACCACTAATACATACCTATTATTTTTATGACCAATACATTAGTCATGCAAATTACCAATTACTATTCAACTCTGTAAAAATATAGAAGTGAGGAAAGAGAGTCCTAATTTGTAATACAAAAACACTGTTGGAGACATGCCCTAGAGGCAATCATGTATGATGATATTTCCTATGTGTCTATGAATAAAGATAATCCTTGAATGTAATCAATGATACTTGTTGGCAAGTACGTGACTTGTTTGTGAGATCTTGTGTTGTATGATACATCCTAAATGGTCCCTAGTCATAAGTGGCGTGTGAGCACACGTCGGTCTAGACTAGAATGCAATACGGTGGATGACTTTGTCTCACTAGCCATGAAGCATGTGATGCTGCCTAACTGCATGGACCTGATCGATGCGAGGTTAGATCCGAGGTGACTGGATCCAAGCTCGGATGAATATCGGATTGGACAGACCCAACTATGAGACACAGCGATATGTCATCTGTCAGTCTCTATTACAACATGCGTTCTACGTGTACTCGGGATGGTGACAAACTTGCTTTGGGCTGACCAAATGCTACTCCATGACTGGGTAGTTACAAAGGTAGGTTTCGGATTTGTCCAGACCCATGCTGCGAGACATGGTCGAGCAAGATGGGATTTGCCCCTCCGATCAGGAGAGATATACTCTGGGCCCCTCGTGTGATCCGACCAGGATAAGCATGGCCATGCGACAAGGATTATGAGGTAATCCGGTTTGGATCGATATCACTGGAACGAGAAAGAGGTCGGGCTAGCACAAGGATGACAACCTCTCCTTGAGCCCAACAACATATATCGCGTGTGGCAAAGGGAATGGAAGTGTGATGTAAAGGTTCGCCTAACCAGCTTCATAGTCTGCTTGATGGTCGGCACGCCTTGCTAGAGGCCACTACCAACCGTGCAGGTCGGAGGTGATCCGAACTGTGACCAAGCCGACATGAACCTAAGGGGTCGCGCGCTTAAGGGAAGAAACATGTGAGGTTGGATCTGACTCCACGAGTCAGACTTGGTCCTACTCGGACTCGGACACACACCATACAAATTTTGTGCTTTAGGATCTGTGCGAGGCCCAAGTGTTGAGCCAGCGACGGATGCCTATATATAGTGAATGTACGGCACATTTATTGAGTTGATCGCTTCAGCGCCGTCGTTAGGGCTTTGCATGTGTTGCAACTAGCCATCTCCACTCGCCCCCGGTTGTGTGACCGAACCTAGCAGCCTCCGCACGACGTTCCTCCTGCACGTGCGGATAACGTTAGAGGCGATGCACTTGCGCCGCTTGGGCGAACCTGTTCGCGAGATCCGATCAGCTACATGGGAGATCGACAAGGAGGAAACGACTCCGGAGACGTGCTGCCCCAACTCTACTTCCACTGCAGGGCATTGTGCGTCTAGTGGTAACGATCTGTGATCCATCTCCCTTAGCATGTTCTTGGATGTTCTGCGCATAGGAATTATTAATTTGCAGTTGATGGACCCTACCGTAGATCCCAACAAACACAATATGTCATCGTGCTCTAACATATATAAGTGAAGTGCAAGAGCAAATTATGTAAAAGCCTCTCAAAAAGATAGAAGTGAAGATCAATGAGCATTCTATAAATAAGAACGATGTGTGCCTCTTCAAGAAGTATGATATGTGGACTAGCAAACAAAAGTAGAACAAAAGCAAATGACGCTCCAGGCAAAGAACATATCATGTGAACAAACTAAAACATAGAATCAACCGAGACATATCAATAATTATTCAAGACGAAAGAGATGATGCCTTCAGGGGAACCCACAAGTTTAGACGACGGAGACTCTTATAGATATATGTTGGGGTGCCTTAGGCATCCCCAAGCTTAGGCTCTTCTCAATCAATATTCCTCTCATATCGATGTACGTGATAAATAGACTGTTAATCCAACTGCATCTAGTACTAATACTTCACCCCAAAATGGCTATCCAGCATGCATCTCAATGTATTAAGTTTGCAAGAAATACAGTATCACAGTACGCAAGATGACATAATGTAGACATGAAGAAGCCAATCGATATGACCAAACGACATAGTTTTATTCTCAGTGGCAACAATACAATACATGTTTTGTCCCTTTTTATTAATGGGTTAAGGTACCGCAAGATTGAGCCGAGTACAAAGCACTACTCCATCTAAAGAAAAATCCATTGAACTTGGGCAAGAAGAAAGATATATTGGAGAGCATACAAAGTTATTTAATTATACAAGACCGAAACCTTAAAAGCTTCGATTGGTTTCAATGGACAGTCAGCTCATAAAGTAACAATTCATCATGTCCAAACAAACACTCCACCGATTACATCGAATTGATCCCTAACATGGTGTTGAAGATCCAAGAAGAGATATAATCATCTAGCTAATACTATGGACCCTAAGGTCCTAATGGAACTACTCACACATGGTCATGGGGTAGCAAGGTTGATGAATATGGCTCCGGAAATGGCTTACCCCTCCAGCAGAGCTCTCGAACAGGCTCTCGATGGGATCTTCGAGGAGCGGGAACTTGCGGCGGTGATAAAATTCTTCTAAAAATATGTCAGGGGGTTTCGGTATTTATAGGGATTTATGGCAGTGGAATCGACGTAAAACGGTGTAGGTAGGCCCCACATTTCCAGATGGCTTGTCCAACCCCCAGGTCACACAGGGTGCCGTGAGGCCCCCCCCCCCCGCTACTTGTCTTAATCTTTCCCGAAGCTTCCCGTGTTTCTTGTTGCTCAAAAAGTCTATTAAATTGCCAAGTAATTTTGACCTTATAGATTTTGATTTCCTGCAAAACCAAAAATAAGCAAAAAACAGGAACTAACATTGGGCACTAAATTAATATGTTAGTCCAGATAATTAATATAAACTACAATAAAAATATATGAAAGTAATAATATAATAGCATGAAATTAAAAAAAATCAGACAGGTTTGAGACGTATCATGGGCCCGCGTTGGCGACTGCCATGGCAATGGTACGAAGATTGAACTGTAGGTATTACACTGGTGCCCCCAAGTTGGATCCAGGATAGGCCTACTATTAGAGACCTTACTTCTGATGGTCGATGCGCGGGCAACGAACTCTGCGTTGATAGGGTAGGGTTGCGCCAGTGACTCTATTGGCATCTGGTGCAACGACGTATGCCTCCCTTCTTAGTAGGCTATATCATGTGTGCGTTTTCGACGGAGGACGTCGAGGATGAACAAATATTGCCAGACTGTTCTCTGGCTATATTTTTGACTGGGAGGTCGCCAAGGCACCAACCTTGGGATCATGGTGGAACTGAAAAGTTGGTTCACAATGGTGTGGAATGGCAGCGACTAGTTCCATGTCATGTCATGGGCTTGTTAGGAAACTGCTTATAGGAGGGATCACATTAGTAGCAGGCAGGTTGAGGGCCCTGTCACTAATAGATATTGGCCGGTGGTTTTTTGTTATCAGTTGCGGGCACACCTTCCATCCGAGCACCGGTTTAGTAGGCCTAGGTCAGCCGTGGGCCAACAATCACTAGTAGATAAAGGGTCATCAAACCCGGTTCATTTGGGCCTTTTAGCCCCGGTTCCAGAACCGGGACAAGAGGGTCGATACTAATGCTCTGACCCTTTAGTCCCGGTTCAATCCAGAACCGGGGCAGAAGGGTATCCACGTGGCCTGTGCACCGAGCCCAGGCAGGAGGGGCTTTAGTCCTGGTTGGTGGTACCAACCGGGACCAAAAGGCATCCACGCGTCAGCATTTCTGTGGCTGTGGTTTTTGTTTTTTTTAAAGGGGAGGGGGGTTTTAGGTTTTGGGGGGTTAATTTAGGTGTTTCATATATTGTGTTAGCTAGCTAATTAATAGAGAGAATTGTCCTCTCTTATGTCCGTGCTTGGTCGACGCTACATACAACACATACGTATATAGAGAGGACTAGTCACGCTAGCTAGCTAGCTAGCTGCTAGCTACTAAGCAAACGAAGGAAACAGAAGATCGTATAATCAACATATATATATATATATATATATATATATATATATATATATATATATATATATATATATATGCATACAGAGAGAAGTAATATCGACCACCTCTCCTTCTCCGAGAGATCGGTCGAACAACAAGTTCTCGTATATCTATCCGACACTACCGGGTACATATATACAATTATCTTTTACAAAAATAATCTCCTATAGGATGGACGCATGGTCCACATGGTATTCTCCGGCTGGCGCGATCACGTGTTCAAGGAAGAATGCCGCCAATTCCTCTTGAATTGCTCGCAGACGATCTGTTGTTAGGAGTTCATCCCGCATCCGAAACATCTAATTTGAAGTAGGGGGTCAATACATGAAATGATGCTATAAAATTGTGAATATTATAATTAATTGCTTACGCACTTCAAATTGTGCTTCAGAGTAGCCCCGCTCACAGGTCGTGTGGCGGATGGACTCGCAAATGTAGTATCCACAGTAATTATTCCCGGGTTCCTGCCACAACCACTTTACAAGAAATAGAGGTCAATCAAACTGATAAGCAAGAATGCCAACAAATGGTATTGATGAAACTAGCGCTTGAATCAAGATATAGGAGATGCGCGGAACATGCTACTATATAGTACTTACTTTCTGGTGTCTAAATTCTAGCTTCTTCGGCAGTCCCGGAGCTTTTTTGGTGAATTTTCTCCAAACCCTGCCAAACAAAGAAAACAATTACTTGATATATATCAGAAATGAACAAAGTTGCTGATATGCATGGTGGATAATATTGATCGATTTAACTTACCTCTCGAGCATTTGAGTCATGTCTGCATACTCCTCGGGATCTTTACGTCTAGAGTCCAAGACAGTTACTACTCCCTTCTCAAGCTTAATCTCTAAGAGAATATAGTGGAAGCTGCGCACGCATGCATGAACTCATCAATTACATCACTATAACCTTAACTAATATATAAGGGAAACCAAATATGCACAAGACAGTAACACTCACTTGAAGTTGTAAGGAAAGAGTATTACATCTTTGTTTTCATTTACCACCAACGATCGTAGCAAGTTGGTCTCGGTATCGTCGGGACGCAATTTAACCTCGGTTGCATCTATGAGGTATGTGTTAACGAACCCAATATCACCTACTTGTCTTTTCTTCAATTCGACGATCTTCAATCTGCATAATATAGTGAGGATAACCATAAATACATGCAATGAAGATCGACTATATAATGACAGAAGTAGTACTACTTACAGACAGTAGCAGGTGACCGTTGTTTTATCGAGGGCCAATTGATTGAAAAACTGATAGAACTCCTCAAATGGAACAGGCAACAGGTCAATTCCAACGAGGTCATGCTCCGGTTTAACTCTCAAATACAAGTTATCCCTCCCCCCCAGACTCTCTGCAGATTTTCAAGTACCAATCATGCAATCTTCGCATATTCGTTGATAGAGATCTTTCATTTTTGACGAGAGGCTTCCCGTACTCGTATCTTTGTATCTACACTTCCAAGAAATCATAGTGTACATCGTCGGACGCATAATCTGCAAGATTGGTATAACCGGGCACCATCCTCGGATCATTAGCGACCATGTCGCTAGACACCTTGAGCGGGGGGCACGATTGGTTCGCTTGTTCGCCGAGCTGGGCAATTTGTTTCCCAGCTCGTCCTTCTGCTAACCTCTGATCACTTTTTGTACTTCCCGACCGCTTGGCATCTTGAAATGTCTTTTGAATCATGCGGTCATAGTTGCCCTTCGGCTTACTTTTCGCTGGTTGCTTCAGGGCAGCAAGAGTGCGCTTTGCTTTCACCGCATCTATCTTCTCCTCCGGAGGTGGATGTCTCTGTGCTTTCAACCCTTCAAAAAAGTCCTTCACTTCGCCTTGAGCGATCTTCGTGTTTTCCTCGCCGGACCTCTCGTACGGTAACTTCTCTAGAGGCATGAGAGAAGGACCGAATCTGCATCGCCTTCCGCCTCTGGCTGTACCGGTAGACATCGCCAGACCAGATGAAGCGGCTGTCTTGTTTACTTGCTTACGCGCCGGAGCAGGACCAGCCGGAGCGGCGGCAGGTCTCTTCCGCCCTTGCTGATTAGGCGGAGAAGGAGGAGCAGGCTGGCTGCTCGGGCGCGCCGGCGGCGAAGGAGGCGGAGTGCCGCCACGCGCCGGCGGCGAAGGAGGCGGAGTGCCGCCACGCGCCGGAGAAGGAGCCGGAGTGCCCTGATGGTCACTCGCAGGAGGAGGAGGCGGTGGAGGAGGCGGAGTGCCCTGACTCGTCGGAGGAGGAGGAGGAGGCGGAGGCGTCCAGTTGAGAATGTTGATTAGGTCCTTCCGCCATAGGCATGGAGTCTTCAGTGAAGAACCCAGCCGAGTCTCCCCTTCACCGGTAGGGTCGTCAAGCTGGAGCTCCTCAAATCCCTCCGTTATTTCGTTGACCATCACCCTAGCATATCCTTCTGGAATCGGCCGGCAGTGAAAAGTGTCGTCGGGTCCAGAAGGATAAACAGAGCCAGCAGCCGCCTTGACCTTCAGATTCATCCACTGTGCCATAAGGTGACAATTTTGTGCCTGCGTGATAGCATCCACAGGATTCCTGGCAGTAGCCGTCAAGGCAGGCTCTGGCTGAAGCAGCTCGGTGGAAGCCACGCTGCTTCTCCGCTGAGATGGCGGGGTAGCTTCGGGGGAAGCTTCGGCAATTCTTTTCTCCCGATTTGCTTCTCGTTCCTCTATCGCTTGTATTCTGGCCCGCAGCGCCTGGATTTCGGTCTGCTCCATTTTCTTCCTCCTGTCGTGGCATTTGTAGCCTCCTGCGTCCGGAAACCTAGCACGCCACGGAAGGGAGCCTGGCGTGCCTCGTGTCCGTCCAGGGTGCTCAGGATTCCCGAGGGCCATTGTCAGCTCGTCGTTCTCTCTGTCGGGGAAGAACGTCCCTTCATGCGCTGCTTTGATATACTGCCGCATCTTCCTGAGTGGTGTTTCCAATTGCTTGTCCGTCCAAATGCACCACCCTGTTACAGGGTCCAAGGTTCCACCAGCCCCGAAGAACCAAGTCCGGCAACGTTCTGGCCAGTGCATTGTCTCTGGTTCGATCCCTTTCTGAAGCAGATCATTCTCAGCCTTGGCCCACTTAGGCCGGGCTACGAGGTAGCCGCCCGACCCCGTGCGATGGTGATGCTTCTTCTTCGCAGCATTTATCCGGTTTGTCTCCGACATCTTCTGACTCTTTTCCGACTTCTTATGGGCCACAAATGCGGGCCAGTCATATTTGATCTTCTCATATATGCCCACGAATTCTGGAGTCTTTTTATCTTTGACAAACGTATTCAGTTTTTTCTTCCATGCCCTGAATTGATCTGCCATCTTCGAAAGTGCAGCAGACTTGATTAACTCCTCTTTAACTGGGTTCGCCGGATCAACCTCTCGCGGTAGGACGAAATTTGACTTCAGCTCAGTCCAAAGATCTTCTTTCTGCATATCAGTGACATAAGTCACCTGAGCGTCGTTTGCAGCCGGCTTTAACCATTGATGGATGCTGATCGGGATCTTGTCCCTAACCAGAACCCCGCACTGATTAACAAATGCGTTCTTTGTCCGGATGGGTGCAATCGGCTCGCCGGAGCGCGAGATTTCTGAGATCTCAAACTTTTCATCCGGCCTCAACTTTTTCTTCGCTCCTCGTCTCTTTACCGAAGATTTTCTCGATCCGGAGGGCTAGAAAAAGGAACAAAGACGAGAGTTAATGAATGCATCAATTAACTAGTCAGCACATGCTTAACTAACATATATACCTCCTGGCCGGACTCGGTTCGGTCACCGGAGCCAGCATTACGGTCTCCTTCTTGTACCGGCATTGGGTCACCGGAGCCGTCCTCACGGTCTACTAATTCTTCCATGTGCATTGGGTCACCGGATCCATCAATATCATAGCCTAGATCTTCCAGCTGCAGCTCTTTTTCGACCTGGTCATCGGTGTCGTTGAGAAAAGACAAGACGGCATTTTGTCCGTCTGCGATTAGGTCCATCAACATCGCTTCTTGTGCTAGGTCTCGGGTGTTGTGGTCCATTGTTTCTACAAATATTTACAACATGCCAATTATTATTCAAACATGACAGATGGATATATTAATGGCAAATGTAGAACTAGCTTCGACCCTCGACTGCTCGGCGATCCACAAACCCTAGACCCCCTCATGTCACATTTTGTCTAGAGTGTAAAAGGATTCAACAAAACCAATACTTCATCATTAGGCAAAAGTAACAGTAGCATGATGGTACGAAGCTCTCCAAAGTTGTTTTGGAACGGAGTCCCCGGATAAGATAATTCGTAACAAAAGACGGATTATCCTATCAGGGACTTCGTTCCAGAACAACTTTGCATAACTTCGTACCAAAATGCCACGGTTACTTCTGGCAAATGATGAAGTCATGGAATTCTTCAATACTTTGACACTAGCTAGGCAACCTCTCTCGACCCCTCGACCCCCGACTTCTCGGCGATGCACAACCCTAGACACCCTCATGTCACATTTTGTCTAGTGTCAAAGGATTCAACAAACCAATACTTCATCATTAGGCGAAAGTAACAGTAGCATGATGGTACGAAGCTCTCCAAAGTTATTTTGGAACGGAGTCCCAGATAAGATAATCCGTAACAAAAGACGGATTACCCTATCAGGAACTCCGTTCCAAAACATCTTTGCATTACTTCGTACCAACATGCCCCAGTTACTTCTGGCAAATGATGAAGTCATGGAATTCTTCAATACTT
>LR738711.1:139169723-139302402 GCA_902687465.1 Secale cereale | reverse complement strand
CGCGAGAGTCACGGTTTTGCTTCCGCGAGAGGCACGGTTGTGCTTTCACGAGAGTCACGGCCGTGCCTCTCGGAAAGGGAAAAAACACGTTTTCTGTTTTTTTTTTCTTTCGCGAGAGTCACCGCAAGAGGCACGGTTGTGCTTTCGCGAGAGTCACGACCGTGCCTCTTTCGGAAAGGGAAAAAACGCATTTTTTTTCTTTCACGAGAGTCACGGTTTTGCTTCAGCGAGAGGCACGGTTGTGCTTTCGCGAGAGTCACGGCCGTGCCTCTTTCGGAAAGGGAAAAAAATCAGTGCGCCGGTTTTTTTCGTCCGGTTTTTTTCGTGAAAAAAAGTTTGTCAAAACCTATCAACATGGGATCTAGTTTTGAAAATCTCGACGCGAGGAATTCAACGGTGAAAATGGTTCGAGATTTGGACGCACGGTTTAAGAGATAAAACGTTTTGAATAAACGGATCTATGAAAAAAGGGAAAACGCTCAGGTTACGACAAATGGCGCACATGCAGCGCGCCACTTGTCCCAACATTGGGGTTTGGGGTGATCTTTGCAACGAGTATTCCTCAATTAATGATTTCATAAATTGTAGCATTGTCTAAAAAACGTAAAGAGTAACAAACCTTTGCAAAATTGTGTTGTTTAATGAAACAATATTTACCTAAAAATATTAAAGAATATAACGTTTTGTATCCTCTCCAAACAACGAGTGTGATTTTTGGTAGGTGGTTAGCAGCGGACACATTAAATTGGAGGTCGCTGGTTTGAAACCTAAGCGCACCCTTTTCCGTTCAATTATTATTTTTGCTGCTGACAGCTGGGACTCGCCTGTCAAGGATTTTTTTGTGAAAAATAATAAAAGAAAAGGGGTTTCTAGGAAAAAGGAAAAAAACCAATACACCTTGTCTTCATTGTTTGGTCACTGACAATGGGCCCATGTCATGCTTTTTTTTGCACCGAAATGAGAGCTTTATTCAGCGAAGTAGTAACCGATTACAATCTGCCCGCATGCCTCGTCAATGTTGTGGGCGTATGCAAACGTGATTAGCACCGTATTTGCATGTCCGAGCCAAGTTTTTGAACCACTTCAATGTATGCCACAAATTCTAGCACTAAAATGACCGTTTACGCCAACTTCTAACACCACCGGTGTAATTGACTCTTTTTTTAACTCATACACCGTACGTACACACATACCTGCCGGTCATGCTGTTCTGTTCACCTTACACAACATACTGTTTTGTTCACCTTATTATTGTTATTTTGAAACGGATTTGTTCACCTTATGTCACTTACTTCGATTTGCTGCTATCGGCTGAGATCGAGATCGAGACCGGTGGCGCCAGATGCGCAAGATCTGCGTCATGGAGCTTCTCACCACCCACTTAACTTGTTTGGGGGAAACTAACCATACATCTATAAGATGAAATTTACATGTAACACCTTAATTTGATAAAGTAATATTGGTCTTTACTGCTGATTTCAACTCGCTAATAGTACATTTTCAACAACATATATAAAAGTAAATACTTTTACTGATATATAGAGTTTCGATGAAAAATTTAATTCTTTAATGATCCACAATTACAACCTCCATTCGTAAGTACACGACTCTCTACAAAGTGTGTAATAAAACTTTTTTTTAAAGATAGTGATATATGAACAAATATTTGTGTTGGGTGGATAAAAACAATATACTAAAATTGTTATGTAAAATTGCTCAAAATATACGTTCAATAATATAAGATCGTTTTGCAAGCTAAAATGGCTTGCAAAACAATCTTATCTTTAGCTTGTTGCAAAACGGTTTTATATTATGAGACGGAGGGAGTATTAGTCAAAGACACAAAGTGTCAATGTTAAAATGTCATCTATCTATTTACAAAGAGAAGGAGCATTTCCATATTCTCATTGGTCAAATCCGAGTAAAGAAATCAAAGCTAACAAAGAATTATGTTGATTTGGTAAATGTACATCATTTTTTTTATCTTCTATGTGAACATAGACTAGACCATGTGTGGTGGCAATTGTTCAAAAAACAATCTAGTATGTCCTATGATATATTTGTATCAATATAATTAATCACCTCCATTAACAATATGATCAATTCTAAGAACAACAACCATCATTTTCAGGACATACTTGGAGGTGCCACGGAAACCACTGGGCTTGTTTTGGCATGGACTATGTGAGAGCTCATGAACAATCCTGAAGCCATGTCTAAGGCGCAACTAGAGGTCAGGGGGTTGCTAGGACAAGATAAAGCTCTCATTACTAATAACCACCTCCTCGTTGAACTCCACTATATGCGGATGGTCATCAAGGAGGCTCTTAGATTGCATCCGCCCAGTCCTATTATGGCCCGTGCAGCTAGAGAAGACTGTCAAATTATGGGATATGACATTCTTAAAGGAACAACTGCATACATTAATGTCTACGCAATCTCTGGAGACCCTAAATACTGGGAAAATCCAGAAAGTTTTAAGCCAGAAATGTTTGAAACTAAAAACATGGATTATAATGGGACATACTTCGAATTCACCCCCTTTGGTGCTGGGTGGCGACAATGTCCTGGGATGTTATTTAGCTCTGCAATTATGGAGATTGTATTGGCAAACTTTCTCTATCACTTTGACTGGAAGCTTCCTGATGGAGCCAGCCCGGCATCACTGGACATGTCCGAGAAATTTGGGTTAATTGTGGGCAGAAAGTCTGACCTGCAACTCAAAGCCACTCTGCAAGTCTGGCCTAATGCTATGGTGATCTAGATTATGTGGTGATGCATGTCGACATACTTGTGCCATGAAGCATCACATTGTACCATTATGCATTAGAATAATGGAAACACGCTGCATAGAAAAACATCTTCTATCTATGTGGTACCACGTGCGGCTATATATAGTCAAGCATGGAGAATATCATATTTGTTATTTGCCTTTCAAATGTTGAATAAAGCATAAGTTTTGCAATAAATAAATTCAATTGTACAAATACAAGATTCACACAAAGTTGAGAACATGCATCGTGCACAGTTTTAGAGGTGGGAGGGAGGTCTCGGAAAAAAAAAGGAAATGTGTGTTATTTGAGGAGGGGTGGGGTTGGAAGGAAATCCCATCCCATTGTTACACTGTGAGCAAGTATGGAGCCTTCTCAAAGCATGTGGCCTCTAAGCCGTAGGATTAGGTGTCCAAACAAATCCAGGCCGTTCGATCTTGAGATGATATCATCCTAGCCGTTGGATCTGGTCTGATGTGACAACCAATGAATAGTGATTTTTTGTTTCACTTCGTGATTTTGGTCATATCTCACTGAATAGTGGGGTCAGGGCGTTTGCGTGCCGTGCCTGTCAGTGGACGTGGCTAGACGGGTGCCTGGTTTTGTGCTTCTGCGGTAAAAAATGAGTGGCCCCGCCTGAAATTTTCCTACCCCGGCGAGGGTATTCTAGGGATTTGCCTAACCCTATGCCAAGCGGTTATCCAGATGCGTTTGTCCCGTCCCCAATCGGGTGAGACGGCTAGGGTTACCTCGCTGAAAGATCGTGGATATCGCCTAGAGGGGGGTGAATAGACGCTTTAAAATAATTACGATTTAGGCTTGAACAAATGCGAAATAAACCTAGTGGTTAATTTGTCAAGCACAAAACCTACAACAACTAGGCTCACCTATGTGCATTGATACGTCCATTTTGCATCATGCTCATAAGTTGATATTTATTGCATTATGGGCTGTTCATACATGTTTTGTCACAATACTTATGCTTTTTCTCTCTTATTTTACAAGGTTTACATGAAGAGGGAGAATGCTGGCAGCTGGAATTCTGGGCTGGAATAGGAGCAAACTCTAGAAACCTATTCTGCACAACTCCAAAAGCCCCAAAACTCCACAGAACATTTTTTCGGAAAATATAAAATATATCTGGCGAAAGAAACCCACGAGAGGGGCCACTGGCTGGCCTCGGGGGTGGGGGGCGCGCCCCCCTTCCCAGGGCGCGCCCCCTGCCTCGAGGGCTAGCCAGTGGGCCCCCGGTGTCCATCTTCTCCTATATGAAGCGTTTTGACCTGGAAAAAATGAGGAGGAGGCTTTCGGGACCAGACGCTGCCATCTCGAAGCGGAACCGAGGCGGAACCCAATCTAGGGCTCTGGCAGAGCTGTTCTGCCGAGGATACTTCCCTCCGGGAGGGGGAAATCGTCACCGCCGTAATCACCAACAACTCTTCCATCTTGGGAGGGCTATCTTCATCAACATCTTCACCAGCACCATCTCCTCTCAAACCCTAGTTCATCTCTTGTATCCAATCTTTGTATCCAAACCTCATATTGGTACATGTGGGTTGCTAGTAGTGTTGATTACTCCTTGTAGTTGATGCTAGTTGGTTTATTTTGTGGAAGATCATATGTTCAGATCCATTATGCATATTAATACCCCTCTGATCATGAACAATATTATGTCTTGTGAGTAGTTACTTTTGTTTCTGAGGACATGGGAGAAGTCTTGCTATTAGTAGTCATGTGAGTTTGGTCTTCGTTCGATATTTTGATGAGATGTATGTTGTCTCTCCTCTAGTGGTGTCATGTGAACGTCGACTACATGACACTTCACCATTATTTGGGCCTAGAGGAAGGCATTGGGAAGTAATAAGTAAATGATGGGTTGCTAGAGTGACGGAAGCTTAAACCCTAGTTTATGCGTTGCTTCGTAAGGGGCTGATTTGGATCCATATGTTTCGAGCTATGGTCAGGTTTACCTTAATACTTCTTTTGTAGTTGCGGATGCTTGCATTAGAGGTTAATCATAAGTGGGAGGTTTGTCCAAGTAAGGGCAGCACCCAAGCACCGGTCCACCCACATACCAAATTATCAAAGTACCGAACGCGAATCAGATGATCGTGATGAAAACTAGCTTGACGATAATTTCCATATGTCCTCGGGAGCACTTTACCTTGCATAAGAGTTTGTCCAGGCTTGTCCTTTTCTACACAAAGGATTGGGCCACCTTGCTGCACCTTATTTACTTTTACCTTTTGTCACTTGCTACCAATTATCTTATCACAAAACTATATGTTACCTATAATTTCAGTGCTTGCAGAAAATACCTTACTGAAAACTGCCTATCATTTCCTTTTGCTCCTCGTTGGGTTCGACACTCTTACTTATCAAAAGGACTACGATAGATCCCCTACACTTGTGGGTCATCAAGACTCTTTTCTGGCGACGTTGCCGTGGAGTGAAGCGCCTTTTGTAAGTGGAATTTGGTAAGGAAAAATTTATATAGTGTGCTAAAATTTATTGTCACTTGTTACTATGGCTCAAAATCCTTTGAGGGGCTTGTTCGGGGTATCTTCACCCCGAGCGGAAGAGCAAAGAGTTGTTCCTCAACCTACTGCACCTATTGAAAATGTTTGCTTTGGGATTCCTTCGGGTATGATTGAGAAACAGCTTGAAAATCCTTATACAGGAGACGGAACACTTCACCCCGATTTACATCTAATCTATGTGGATGAAGTTTGTGGATTGTTTAAGCTTGTAGGTATGCCCGAGGATGTTATCAAGAAGAAGGTCTTTCCTTTATCTTTGAAGGGAGATGCATTGAAAGGGTTTAGGCTATGCGATGATATGGGATCATGGAACTATAATCGTCTGAAGTTGGAATTTCATCAGAAGTTCTACCCTATGCACCAGGTTCATCGTGATCGCAATTATATTTATAATTTCTGGCCTCGCGAAGGATAAAGCATTGCTCAAGCTTGGGGGAGGCTTAAATCAATGTTATATTCATGCCCCAATCATGAGCTCTCAAGAGAAATGATCATTCAAAAAATTTATGCTCGGCTTTCTCATAATAATCGCTCCATACTCGATACTTCTTGTCCTGGCTCTTATATGATGAAGACTATTGACTTCAAATGGGATTTATTGGAAAGAATTAAACACAACTCCGAAGATTGGGATCTCGACGATGGTAAGGAGTCAGGTATGACCCCTAAGTTTGATTGTGTTAAAGCTTTTATGGACACTGATGTTTTCCGTGAGTTTAGCACTAAATATGGACTTGACTCTAAGATAGTAGCTTCTTTCTGTGAATCCTTTGCTACTCGTGCTGATCTCCCCAAGGAGAAGTGGTTTAAATACCATCCCCCTATTGAAGTAAAAGTAGTTGAACCTATTAAAGTTGAAGAAAATACTATCACTTATAATGTTGATCCTGTTATACCTACCGCTTATATTGAGAAACCAGCTTTCCCTGTTAGGATAAAGGATCATGCTCAAGCTTCAACTGTAGTTCGTAAGAGTAATACTAGAACACCTACACCCTCCGAGCAAATTAAAGTTGAACCTAGTGTTGCCATGGTTAAAAATCTCTTGGTAGAAGATTTATATGGACATGTTATTTATCTTCAAGAGGAGTCTGCTAGAATAGCCAAACCCAATGCTAGGAATAAACATAAACCTGTCGTAGGCTTGCCTGCTATCTCTGTTAAGATAGGAGATCATTGATATCATGGTTTATGCGACGTGGGTGCTACTGCGAGCATTATCCCTTTTGATTTGTATAACGAAATTATGCATGATATTGCACCTGTTGAGTTAGAAGGGATTGATGTTACTATTAAGCTTGCTAATAGAGATACTATTTCACTAGTTGGGATTGTTAGAGATATTGAAGTTTTGTGTGGGAAGGTTAAATACCCTGCTAATTTTCTTGTTCTTAGTTCCCCACAAGACGCTTTCTGTCCCATTATATTTGGTAGACCCTTCTTGAATACTGTTAATGCCAAGATAGACTGTGTGAAAGACATTGTCACTGTCCCATTATATTTTAACTTTGCAAAATTCCATAGACAACCCCTTGAAACGGCACCATCTAGTAAGGATGAACTTATTGGTCTTGCTTCTATTGCCGTGCCACCTAATGATCCTTTAGAACAATACTTGCTAGACCATGAAAATGATATGCATATGAATGAGAGAAGGGAGATAGATGAAATATTCCTTACACAGGGACCCGTATTGAAAAACAACTTGCCTGTTGAAATCCTAGGGGATTCTCCTCCACCCAAGGGTGATCCCGTATTCGAACTTAAACCTTTACCTGATAATCTTAAGTATGTTTATCTTGATGAAAAGAAGATATATCATGTTATTATTAGTGCTAACCTTTCAGAGCATGAAGAAGAAAGATTATTGAAAACTCCGAAGAAGCACCGAGCTGCTATTGGATATACTCTGGATGATCTTAAGGGCATTAATCCCACTATATGTCTACACAAGATAAAATTGGAAGAAAATGCTAAACCAGTTATTGATCATCAACAACGGTTAAATCCTAAGATGAAAGAAGTGGTAAGGAAGGAAATTCTAAAGCTCCTAGAGGCAGGTATTATCTATCCCATTGCTGATAGCCAGTGGGTAAGTCATGTCCATTGTGTTCCTAAGAAAGGAGGTATGACTGTCGTCCCTAATGATAAAGATGAATTGATCCCGCAAAGAATAGTTACAGGTTATAGGATGGTAATTGATTTCCGTAAGTTAAATAAAGCTACTAAGAAAGATCATTACCCCTTACCATTTATTGATCAAATGCTAGAAAGGTTATCCAAACATACTCATTTCTGCTTTCTAGATGGTTATTCTGGCTTCTCTCAAATACCTGTGTCAAAAGGGGACAAAGAAAATACCACCTTTACTTGTCCTTTCGGTACCTTTGCTTATAGACGCATGCCTTTTGGTTTATGTAATGCACCTGCTACCTTTCAAAGATGCATGATGGCTATATTCTCTGACTTTTGTGAAAAGATTGTTGAGGTTTTCATGGATGATTTCTCCGTTTACGGAACTTCTTTTGATGATTGCTTAAGCAACCTTGATTGAGTTTTGCAGAGATGCGAAGACACTAATCTTGTCTTGAATTGGGAGAAGTGCCACTTTATGGTTAATGAAGGCATTGTCTTGGTACATAAAATTTCTGAAAGAGGTATTGAAGTTGACAAAGCTAAAGTTGATGCTATTGAAAAGATGCCATGCCCTAAGGATATCAAAGGTATACGAAGTTTCCTTGGTCATGCCGGGTTTTATAGGAGGTTCATTAAGGACTTCTCCAAAATCTCCAGGCCTCTGACTAATATTTTACACAAACATATTCCTTTTGTCTTTGGTGATGATTGTCTAGAAGCATTTGAAATACTTAAGAAAGCATTCATCTCTGCACCTATTGTCCAGCCTCCTGACTGGAATTTACCCTTTGAGATTATGTGCGATGCTAGTGATTATGCTGTCGAATGATACGTCTCCAACGTATCTATAATTTTTTATTGTTCCATGCTATTATTTATGAAGTCTTGGATGTTTAATGGGCTTTATCATTCACTTTTCTATCATTTTTGGGACTAACCTACTAACCCAAAGGCCCAGTCCAGATTGTTGTTTTTGCCTATTTCAGGGTTTTGCAGAAAAGGAATATCAAACAGAGTCCAAACAGAATGAAACCTTCGCGAGAGATATTTTTGGAGGAAATCACGCTCGGGAGTCTTGGGGAGCAAGTCAGGGGACGTAGGGCCAGCCCTCGAGGGTGGGGGCGCGCCCCCCTTCCCAGGGCGCGCCCCCTGCCTCGAGGCTGGCCCACACAGCCCCCGGTGCCCTCATTCTTCCTATATATACCTACGTACCCCAGAAACTCCATACGCAGAGAGAAAACCCTAATTCTACCGCCGTAGCTTCTGTTCCCGTGGAGATCCCATCTTGGAGCCTGTTCCGGGAGGGGGATCCATCACGGAGGCCTTCATCATCATCATCATCGCCCTCACCATGAGTTGTGAGTAGTTTACCACAGACCTTCGGGTCCATAGCTAGTATCTAGATGGCTTCTTCTCTCTCTCTGGATCTCGATACAAAGTTCTCCTCGGTCTTCGAGGAGATCTATTCGATGTAATCTCTTTTTGCGGTGTGTTTGTCGAGATCCGATGAATTGTGAGTTTATGATCAAGGTTATCTATGAAAGATATTTGGTTCTTCTCTGAACTTTTTATGTGTGCTCATAATATCCTTGTAAGTCTCTTCGAATTATTGGTTTGGTTTGGCCTACTAGATCTATAGTTCTTGCAATGGGAGAAGTGCTTGGCTTTGGTTTCAATCTTGCGGTGTCCTTTCCTAGTGACAATAGGGGCAGCAAGACATGTATTGTATTGTTGCCATCGAGGATAAAAAGATGGGGTTTTCATCATATTGCTTGAGTTTATCCCTCTACATCATGTCATCTTTCTTAAGGCGTTACTCTGTTCGTATGAACTGAATACACTAGATGCATGCTGGATAGCGGTCGATGTGTGGAGTAATAGTAGTAGATGCAGAATCGTTTCGGTCTACTTGTCTCGTACGTGATGCCTATATACAATGATCATGCCTAGATAGTCTCCTAATTATTCACTTTTCTATCAATTGCTCGACAGTAATTTGTTTACCCGCCGTAGAATATCGCTATCATGAGAGAAGCCACTAGAGAAAACTATGGACCCCGGGTCTATTCTCAACATATCAATCTACATCTACTTTACTTTTCTTGCTTTTATTTTCTGTTTTATTAAACCAAAAATACCAAAAATATAATTATCATCTCTATCAGATCTCACTCTCGTAAGTGACCGTAAAGGGATTGACAACCCCTTATTGCGTTGGCTGCAAAGTTCTTATTTGTTTGTGCAGGTGCGAGGGACTCGCGCGTGGTCTCCTACTATATTGATACCTTGGTTCTCAAAAACTGAGGGAAATACTTACGCTATTATGCTGCATCTCCCTTTCCTCTTCGAGGGAATACAACGCAAGCTCAAGAGGTAGCAAGAAGAATTTTTGGCGCCGTTGCCGGAGAGACTTATGCAAAAGTCATATACCAAGTACCTATCACAAACCCTTATCCTTCGCATTACATTTATTTGCCTCTCGTTTTCCCCTCCCCCACTTCACCTTTGCCGTTTTATTTGCCCTTCTTCCACCCTGTGTTTTTCGTTCGCTTGCTTCTTGTTTGCTTGTGTGTGTTGGATTGCTTGCTTGTCACTATGGCTCAGAACAATACCAGATTGTGTGACTTCTCCAATACCAACAACAACGATTTTATTAGCAATCCGATTGCTCCTATTACCGATGCTGAATCTTGTGAGATCAATGCTGCTTTGTTGAATCTTGTCATGAAAGATCGGTTTTCCGGCCTTCCTAGTGAAGATGCCGCTACCCATCTAAACAACTTTGTTGATTTGTGTGATATGCAAAAGAAAAGGGATGCGGATAACGATATTGTTAAATTGAAGTTATTTCCGTTTTCACTTAGAGATCATGCTAAAACTTGGTTTTCCTCTTTGCCTAGAAATAGTATTGATTCGTGGAATAAGTGCAAACATGCTTTTATCTCTAAGTATTTCCCTCCTGCTAAGATCATCTCTCTTAGAAATGATATTATGAATTTTAAGCAACTAGATCATGAGCATGTTGCACAAGCTTGGGAGGGAATGAAATTAATGATACGTAATTGCCCTACACATGGTTTGAATCTATGGATGATTATTCAGAACTTTTATGCTGGCTAGAATTTTGCTTCTAGAAATCTTTTAGATTCAGCCGCCGGAGGCACTTTCATGGAAACCACCTTAGGAGAAGCTACCAAACTCCTAGATAATATTATGGTTAATTATTCTCAATGGCACACCAAAAGATCTACTAGTAAAAAAGTGCATGCTATCGAAGAAATTAGTGTTTTGAGTGGAAAGATGGATGAACTTATGAAATTGTTTGCTGCTAAGAGTGCTTCTTGTGACCCTAATGATATGCCTTTGTCCACTTTGATTGAGAATAGAAATGAATCTTTGGATGTGAATTTTGTTGGTAGGAATAATTTTGGTAACAATGCTTATAGAGGTAATTTTAATCCTAGGCCTTTTCCTAGTAATTCCTCTAATAATTTTGGTAATTCCTACAACAACTCTTATGGAAAGATGTCTTCTGAATTTGAAACTAGTGTTAAGGAGTTTATGATCTCGCAAAAGAATTTCAATGCTATGTTTGAAGAGAAATTGCTTAAGGTTGATGAATTGGCTAGAAGTGTGGATAGGATTACTCTTGATGTTGATTCTTTGAAACTTAGATCTATCCCACCTAAGCATGATATCAATGAGTCTCTCAAAGCCATGAGAATTTCCATTGCTGAATGCAAAGAAAGAACCGCTAGAATGCGTGCTAAAAGAGAAGATTATATTAAATCATGTTCTTCTAGTTATCGTGAAAATAAAGATGAAGATCTGAAAGTTATTAATGTGTCTCCTATTAGATCCTTGTTTTCTAGTATTAATCTTGATGATAATAGGATTGGAGATGATTCTGCTTTAAGGTGTCCTAGTAATTCAGCGTTTTTAGATCTTGATGCTAAAATTACTAAAAGTGGGATTGAAGAGATTAAACCTTTGCATAGTGATGAACCCACTACTTTGGATTTCAAGGGATTCAATTATGATAATTGCTCTTTGATTGATTTTTCCGTGTTGCAATCCGTGCTAAATTCTCCGCATGCTTATAGTCAAAATATAGCTTTCACTAAACATATAGTTGTTGCTTTGATGCAATCTCATGAAGAAAAACTTGAGTTGGAAGTTTCTATTCCTAGAAAGCTTTATGATGAATGGGAACCTACTATAAAAATAAAAATAAAAGATCATGAATGCTATGCTTTGTGTGATTTGGGTGCAAGTGTCTCCACTATCCCAAAAACTTTGTGTGATTTGCTAGGGTTCCATGAGCTTGATGATTGTTCTTTAAATTTGCATCTCGCGGATTCCACTATTAAGAAACCTATGGGAAGAATTAATGATGTTCTTATTGTTGCCAATAGGAATTATGTGCATGTAGATTTCATTGTTCTTGATATAGATTGCAATCCTTCATGTCCTATTATTCTTGGTAGACCTTTCCTTAGAACGATTGGTGCAATCATTGATATGAAGGAAGGAAATATTAGATTCCAATTTCCGTTAAGGAAAGGCATGGAACACTTTCCTAGAAAGAAAATCAAATAACCATATGAATCTATCATGAGAGCCACTTATGGATTGCCTTCCAAGGATAGCAATACCTAGATTTATCTTGTATCGTGCCTAGTTAGGGGCGTAAAACGATAGAGCTTGTTGGGAGGCAACCCAATTTTATGTTTTTTATTTTTGTTGCTGTTAGGGAATAAATATTGCATCTAGCCTCTGTTTAGATGTGGTTTCTGTTGGGGAATGTAGAAGAATTCAAAAAAAATCCTACGCTTCACCAAGATCAATCTAAGGAGTCATCTAGCAACGAGCATAAAAGAGTGCATCTACATACCCTTTGTAGATCGCGAGCGGAAGCGTTCAAGAGAACGTGGATGATGGAGTAGTACTCGTCGTGATCCCTATCACCGATGATCCCAGCGCCGAACGGACGGCACCTCCGCGTTCAACACACGTACGATGCAGCGACGTCTCCTCCTTCTTGATCCAGCAAGGGGGAAGGAGAGGTTGATGGAGATCCAGCAGCACGACGGCGTGGTGGTGGATGCAACGGAGAAACTGCAGGGCTTCGCCAAGGACCTGCGGGAGGAGGGAGATGTGTAACGGGGGGGAGAGAGGCGCCAGGGGCTGGGGTGCAGCTGCCCTCTCTCCCCCCACTATATATAGGGGCCAGGGGGGCGCCGGCCCTAGGAGATGGGATCTCCTAGGGGGGGCGGCGGCCAGGGGGTGGCTTGCCCCCCAAGCCAAGGGGGGCGCCCCCCACCCCTAGGGTTCCCAACCCTAGGCGCAGGGGGAGGCCCAAGGGGAGTGCGCCAGCCCACTATGGGCTGGTTCCCCTCCCCCCACGGCCCATGGGGCCCTCCGGGATGGGTGTCCCCACCCGATGGACCCCCAGGACCCTTCCGGTGGTCCCGGTACACTACCGGTGACCCCTGGAACTTTCCCGATGGCCGAAACTGGACTTCCCATATATAATTCTTTACCTCCGGACCATTCCGGAACTCCTCGTGATGTCCAGGATCTCATCCGGGACTCCGAACAACATTCGGGTTACCGTGTGCATATATCTCTACAACCCTAGCGTCACCGAACCTTAAGTGTGTAGACCCTACGGGTTCGGGAGACACGTAGACATGACCGAGACGACTCTCCGGTCAATAACCAACAGCGGGATCTGGATACCCATGTTGGTTCCTACGTGTTTCTCGATGATCTCATCGGATGAACCATGATGTCAAGGATTCACTCAATCCCGTATGCTATTCCCTTTGTCTATCGGTATAGTACTTGCCCGAGATTCGATCGTTGGTATACCGATACCTTGTTCAATCTCGTCATGGCAAGTCTCTTTACTCATTCTGTAATACATCATCCCGTGACTAACTCCTTAGTCACATTGAGCTCATTATGATGATGTCTTACCGAGTGGGCCCAGAGATACCTCTCTGTCATACGGAGTGACAAATCCCAATCTCGGTTCGTACCAACCCAACAGATACTTTCGGAGATACCCGTTGCGTACCTTTATAGCCACCCAGTTACGTTATGACATTTGGCATACCCAAAGTATTCCTAAGGTATCGGGGAGTTGCACAACCTCATGGTCTAAGGAAAAGATACTTGACATTGGAAAAGCTTTATCATTACGAACTACACGATCTTGTGCTAGGCTTAGGATTGGGTCTTGTCCATCACATCATTCTCCTAATGATGTGATCCCATTATCAATGACATCCAATGTCCATGGTCAGGAAACCGTGACCATCTGTTGATCAACGAGCTAGTAACTAGAGGCTTTACCAGGGACACGTTGTGGTCTATGTATTCACACATGTATCACTGTTTCCGTATAATACAATTCAAGCATGAATAATAGACAATTATCATGAACAAGGAAATATAATAATAACCATTTTATTATTGCCTCTAGGGCATATTTCCAACAGTCTCCCACTTGCACTAGAGTCAATAATCTAGTTACATTGTGATGAATCGAACACACATAGAGTTCTGGTGTTGATCATGTTTTTCTCATGGAAGAGGTTTAGTCAACGGATCTGCGACATTCAGATCCGTATGTACTTTACAAATATCTATGTCTCCATCTTGAACATAATTCCGGATGGAGTTGAAGCGGCGCTTGATGTGCTTGGTCTTCTTGTGAAACCTGGGCTCCTTGGCAATGGCAATGGATCCAGTGTTGTCACAGAAGAGAGTCATCGAGCTTGACGCGCTTGGAATGACTCCTAGGTCGGTGATGAACTCCTTCATCCAGACTCTTTCCTGTGCTGCTTCGCAAGCAACTATGTACTCCGCTTCACATGTAGAATGCGCCACGATGCTCTGCTTGCAACTGCACCAGTTGACTGCTCCACCATTCAAAATATACACGTATCCGGTTTGTGACTTGGAGTCATTCAGATCTGTGTTGAAGCTAGCATTGACGTAACCCTTTACGACGAGCTCTTCGTCATCTCCATAAACAAGAAACATATCATTAGTCCTTTTCAAGTACTTCGGGATGTTCTTGACCGGTTTCCAGTGTTCCATACCGGGATCACTTTGGTACCTCCCTACCAAACTTATGGCAAGGTTCACATCAGGTCTGGTACACAGCATGGCATACATAATAGAACCTATGGCTGAGGCATAGGGGATGACACTCATCTTTTCTCTATCTTCTGCCGTGGTCGGAGATTGAGCCGTGCTCAATCTCATACCTTGCAATACAGGCAAGAACCCTTTCTGGGACTGATCCATATTGAACTTCTTCAATATCTTATCAAGGTATGTGCTTTGTGAAAGACCAATGAGGCGTCTTAATCTATCTCTATAGATCTTGATGCCTAGTATGTAAGCAGCTTCTCCAAGGTCCTTCATTGAAAAACTCTTATTCAAGTAGGCCTTTATGCTCTCCAAGAATTCTATATCATTTCCCATCAGCAGTATGTCATCCACATATAATATGAGAAATGCTACAGAGCTCCCACTCACTTTCTTGTAGATACAGGCTTCTCCCCAAGTCTGTATAAACCCAAACGCTTTGATCACATCATTAAAGCGAATATTCCAACTCCGAGATGCTTGCACCAGCCCATAGATTGAGCGCTGGAGCTTGCATACCTTGTTAGCATTCTCAGGGTCGACAAAACCTTCCGGTTGCATCATATACAACTCTTCCTTGAGGAAGCCATTAAGGAATGCTTTTTTTACGTCCATTTGCCATATCTCATAATCATAGAATGCGGCAATTGCTAACATGATTCGGACGGACTTCAGCATCGCTACGGGAGAGAAAGTCTCGTCGTAGTCAATCCCTTGAACTTGTCGATAACCTTTAGCGACAAGCCGAGCCTTATAGATGGTCACATTACCATCCGCATCAGTCTTCTTCTTAAATATCCATTTATTTTCTATGGCGTGCCGATCATCGGGCAAGTCCACTGTAATGCCCAGGATGGAGTTATACCTCCTACGTGTCGAGGCACGACTTAAAGGCATAAGTCCATCCTAGAATGATCTCAAGTTTGGTAATCTTTGCACATCTCATGTAAAAGAGGGGATTGTAAACATAAATAGTTGGCTTACACTCGCCACGTCACACAATTACATAACAAGTCTCAAACATCATACATTAAGAACATCACAACCCTCTAAGGGCAAAATCCAAATGTCAAGATACCAAACCGAAATAAATAAACCACAGGCGGATCGAATCCTAGTAGGAGTCTCCACTACTGATCATCCGGATATCGAACATAGTACCGACTACGCTACTCGTCGTACTCCCAGTCTAGCTCGGTGCCATCACCTGGATAGCTCACAACTGGACCTGCATCTGGTGTGGTGAAGTAACTGTGAGCCACAGAGGACTCAGCAATCCCGTTTCCGGGTAACAAGACTATTTAAGCCTTTGGGAGAGGAAAGGCTGAAGAAAAGAATAAGTGTCTGCAGCAGCAACTAGCAACTAGCTTACGTGAGTGAGAGCGAGAAGAGAAAGCCTCGGACGAGAAGTGATCACGAAGTGATCCTAGCTACAAGCTCAACAATCATAACCCCTCCGTGTTCAACTCCCGAATCCCTATTCGGAAATTGACAGTCACGGAACACACGCTGGTAGTGTATTAGAAACATTGTGTCAAGTTATCTACAACCGGATATTAACAAGCTCCCATCTGCCACATAACCGCGGGCACGGCTTTCGAAAGTTCAACCCCTGCAGGGGTGTTCCAACTTGACCCATTACAAGCCCATGATCCGCGGAGTCGCAACTCCAAAGTGGGAAGACCCGAGTATCCTCGGAATCCCGTGCTCAAGATATACCGAACTAAGGTAAGGCTAATCTAGCAAATCCTCCCGGCGTGCCGACACCCTGATAGTAGCCGCGCGTATCTCGTCTCAGGCCACGACCGGATGGGCGATCCCACAGGTTTTTACCAGACCTTGAGTTTCCTCGAGGTGGCCCCGCGTAACCCCCAGTTTGGACCAACACTCATGTGGAGCACTGGCCCGGGTTGTTGAATTAAGAAAAAGGGTTTATAACTCCCTATGCAAGTTTAGTTTGTTATTAGGCAAATAGTACCAATGTTGGGACTTGCTGGAAAAGACTTAGCTCTTAGCGGTTTATCGAGGGGGTCCCATACACCCCAACCGTGTTAGGAACGCATAATCAAGGAACATAACACCGGTTTATACGGTTCCTAACGGCATGAGTGGAACAAAACACCAAGCAAAAGGCTTAGCCTTCCACCCTTGCCAATATATAGATGATTTCATTTTAAGCATTTATATAGTGTGATATAACCCAACCAAACTTCAACATGAATCAAGCATCTTCGGTCTTCACCTACAACTAGCAATGCTATAAGAGGGGCTGAGCGAAGCGTACTTAGCCAAGCAACGGTTTGCATAGGTAGGTTGGTTAAACATGGCAATGGTTTACAAGTAGGAGGCTGACAAGAAGATCATGGGCATCGAGGCAAAACTATAGAGCGGAACTACTAGCAATAGGCAAAGATAGTATTGTTATCGGGGTTCGGTCATCTTGCCTGAAGAGAAGTCGTTCGGATCGTCGGGTCCTCGTGCTCAACCTCGTTGGAAACCTCGTGCTCGTACTCGAACTCGGACTCTGCTTCCGGCTCTAAACAAAACAATCACACCAAGCACCAATCAACAAGATGCAATGCGCACTCGAAAAAGATGAATGCATGATGGATGCACTAAGGATGCACACGGAGCACGTAAAATAGCACTCAAGCAAAACACCTCAAAACATGATAACAATATGATATTATGAATCTACACAGAAAATCAATCAAGTTTCATATAAGATTCGCTGAAATCGGAGTTACGGGCTAAAAGTTATGCCCGAAACAAGAAAAGAGCGAAAGCTGAAAATTACAGCAACATAGCAACTTCGGAGCACAAAAATAATTAAGCTACAGCACTGAAATAGACATGTGAGGACATGTATGGAAATACAACAATATATACTACAAGGAACAATCAAGATCCACTCCAAAACTATCATGCTTTGTCCTAGAGCAGCACACGAACATGGCATCGGAACGTTACAGATTTCAGACTTAGTGAAAAACCACTAAGTCCTAAAACAACAATATCATCATGGCATCTAAAAGAGCATGTTTAAGTCACCTCGAAACTAACCATGGCAAGAGGTAAGCACCTCATCAAAGTACACATGGTGGTGATCCCAAAACACACAAGCATGCTTCATGGAGATAAACACAACGATAGCAACGAGCTCAACAAGATGGCATTTCATAACAAGTGAAACAACATCACAGCCACATGGCACTTTGCAATGATGATAAACATGGCAAGAATAAATCTAACATGCTACCTAGCACATACAACATGTAGAGCATGGCAAGACGAACACGTGGACATGTCATTTGCATCATTCGGACAAACGAGCTAAAAGATATCACATGGCAAAGATGACATAAAAACATCACATAGCAGCAGTTTATATCATGATGCACTCTTGCAACAGCAAAACAAGCACCTAGATGATCTCTAACATGCATGACAACAAGAGATGAAACGTAGAGCACGATCCCACGAACGTCTGGACATGCTATATGCGCGAAACGGAGCAACACACAAAAAGATGTAGCAGTTTGAAAAATGCATCAGCACATAACAGATCTGGGACTTAGATAAAAGAGGCAACCTCCACTCAGATCTGATTTGAAAAAAAAACGACGGGCCGGCGGCTGGGCTTCGGCTGGGCTGGTTCGGAGCTGCGGGACGGGCCGGCGGGGAGGGCGGCCCGCGAAGGCGCCCGGCGGCTGGCGTGGCTGGCCCGGAGCGGAGGCCGTCGGCCCACCCGAGGCGGAAGGCGGGAGGCGGACGATCGGGGCCTGCGGGGCGCGGAGGCGGTGGTGCGGAGCCGGCCCGGTGGGGATCTCGGCCCGGCGAGAGGCGAGGAGGGACGGGCGGCTGGGCCGCGGTGGCCTGGGGCCCGTTCGGCGTCGCGGCCTGGTGCCTGCTGGCGCGGAAGGAAGTGGCCTGATGGCGATGCGGCGGTGGAGTGCGATGCGCTGGCCCGGTGTGGTGATGTGGGGACCGGGCCGGCGGGCCAGCGCTGCGGGAGGCGAACGAAGGGGCTGCGGGAGCGAGGCGCCCGGGCCGGATGGAGCGATCGATCGGGGCCTCCTGCCCCGATCCGATCGGCGGAGTGGCCGAGGCGCCGAGGCGAGCTGCGGCTGGGGGCTTCGATGCATTGACCCGCGCGGATATGGAGGGATCTGGTCGGAGCGGATGCTTCGAGCTGCGGCTTCCGGCGGCTGGTACGAGGAATGGAGCCAAGTGGCAGATGAGGATTTTTGGATCTGAAGAAAAATGAGGGGAAGAGAGGAGGAAGAAGGGGCTAGGGTTAGGGATGCCAAAATTAGACTAGGGTCTAATATATAGCAGATTTTTAGGGTTAGGGGAGATTTAGGGGTGTTAGGAGCCCTCCGATCGTGATCCGACGGATCCGATCGCGGGGGTAGTCTAGAAGGGCCTAGGAGAAGATAGAGGACTGCTGTAGGGGTGTTTCTGGGACACAAAGTGAAGGCACTTTGGACCCACACGAACAACGGATGGGATAGCCAACGGAGTCCAAACGCGACGAGATTTGAGAGGCGGGTTGCACACAACAAAACAACAACACACACAACAACCTCGCGGCACACCGGTAACGTTACACGCCCAAACAACAAAGTAGGCCTACGGGACATCACGGACACGTGAGGGAGCTCCGGAACGCGAAACGGACAACGGGAAGAAACACGCGGAACCGGATGCAATCATCAACACAAATGCAATGCGATGCACATGTCTACATGATATGAATGAATGCCACACACTCACACAACAAAACGATGAAAACCCGAAAGACAAAGAACCCGGAATGGAAATAGATGAAGCCGGAGATATATTATATGCCCAAAAGGGAAAGTATTACATCCGGGGCATTACAAACTCTCCTCTACTACAAAAAGATCTCGTCCCGAGATCTAGGACTGGAAAAAGGAAGGGTACTCGGAACGAAGATGATCTTCTCGTTCCCAGGTAGCTTCACGGTCGGTGTGATGTGACCACTTGACTTTCAGAAATTTGATGGACTTGTTGCGGGTCTTGCGTTCGGTTTCTTCGAGAATGGCAACTGGGTGCTCTCGGTAGGACAGGTCTTGTTGAAGATCAATCTCTTCAAACGGAATCATGCGCTCAGGTGCCTTGAAGCATTTGCGAAGTTGAGACACATGGAAGACATCATGAACATTTGCGAAGTTGGGAGGGAGCTCAAGTTGATAGGCTAGATCGCCTCTTTTGCCAAGAATCTTGAAAGGCCCGACGTATCTAGGAGCAAGCTTTCCTTTGATACCGAATCTTTGGGTGCCTTTCATCGGAGAAACTCGGAGATAGACATGATCATTGATGTTGAAGGCCAAATCACGATGCTTGCCGTCATAGTAGCTCTTCTGGCGCGACTGAGCGGCCTTGAGATTCTCACGTATGACTTTGCACATTTCTTCGGCTTCTGAGATCAAGTCATTGCCAAGAAGTTGACGTTCGCCTGTTTCAGACCAGTTGAGAGGGGTACGGCACTTTCTGCCATAGAGAATTTCAAACGGTGATTTGCCTGCACTTGCTTGAAAGATGTTGTTGTAAGAGAACTCGGCAAATGGAAGGCAGTCTTCCCATTTCATGCCGAAGGAGATGACACAGGCTCTGAGCATGTCTTCTAGAATCTAATTCACGCGCTCGACTTGACCACTAGTCTGAGGGTGAAATGCAGTGCTGAACCTGATCTTAGTGCCCATGGCGGACTGAAAGGAGTCCCAGAACCTTGATGTGAACAAGCTTCCACGGTCTGAGGATATAAATTGAGGAATGCCATGTAGGGACACAATTCTGGAAGTGTACAGCTCTGCAAGTTGAGCTGCATTGATTGATTCTTTGACTGGAAGAAAGTGAGCGACTTTGGTAAGCTTGTCAATCACCACAAAGATAGCATCATTTCCTCGCTTGGATTTAGGAAAACCAGTGACGAAGTCCATTTCAATGTGGTCGAACTTCCACTCGGGAATAGGAAGAAGTTGGAGAAGACCGGCTGGACGTTGATGTTCTGCTTTCACTCTTCGGCATACATCACATTCATTCACGAATTGGGCAATTTCCCATTTCATGCGTGTCCACCAGTAAGATTGCTTGAGATCTTGATACATCTTGGAACTGCCAGGATGAGTGGAAAGGAGAGAATCATGAGCTTCTTCCATTATGAGCTTCCTGAGATCACCTTTGGGAACAACGAGTCTGTCCTCGAAGAACAAGGTATCTCTCTCATCAACACGGAAGCACTTGTATTTCGGAATGCCCTTTGCAATAGCATGTTTCACTTTCTTCACCATGGTATCACTGAGTTGGGCCTCACGGACTTGATCTTCCAAGGTAGGAGCAATTTGGAGATTTGCAAGAAAACCCTGCGGAACAACTTGGAGGTTGAGCTTCCTGAAAGCTTCACAAAGCTCAGGCTGGTACGGCTTGATAAGAAGGCTGTTGCAATATGCCTTTCTGCTCAAAGCATCTGCAATCACATTCGCCTTGCCAGGAGTGTATTCGATGCTGGGGTTATACTCTTGGATCATTTCAACCCAACGAGTCTGGCGGAGGTTCAGATGCGGCTGTGTGAAGATGTACTTCAAGCTCTTGTGATCAGTGAAGATGTCGACCTTTCTGCCCAACAACAGATGTCTCCACGTAATCAGAGCATGTATCACAGCTGCTAGCTCGAGATCATGTGTGGGATAGTTCTTCTCACTTGGCTTGAGCTGACGAGAAGTGTATGCCACAATTCTCTTATCTTGCATAAGCACACCACCAAGACCTTGAAGAGAAGCATCACAGAATACTTCATAGGGCTTGGATTCATCTGGAGGAGTCAGAACTGGAGCAGAGACAAGCTTCTCTTTGAGAGTTTTGAATGCCACTTCACACTCGGGAGACCAAAAGTATTTGACATTCTTCTGAAGCAAGTTGGAAAGAGGCTTGGCAATCTTGGAGAAGTTCTCAACAAACCTTCTGCAATAGCTAGCAAGACCCAGAAAACTGCGGAGCTGCTTGACGTTCTGAGGAGCTTCCCAGTTGACAATTGCTTCAACTTTCTCGGGATTTACCGCAATGCCGTCAGCTGAGATGATGTGGCCCAGGTACAAAACCTTATCGAGCCAAAACTCGCACTTGGAGAACTTGGCATAGAATTTATGCTCTCGGAGTCGATCAAGAACCAGACGTAAGTGCTTTTCGTGATCTTCTTCATTCTTGGGAAAACACCAGAATATCATCCAGATACACAAGCACAAACTCGCCAGTATAGGGGTTGAAGATGTAATGCATCATCCTTGAAAAGGTAGGAGGAGTATTGGCGAGACCGAAGGACATGACGGTATACTCGTATGAACCGTAGCTCGTTCTGAAGGCCGTCTTGGGAATGTCTTCCTCGCGAATGCGAATTTGATGATAGCCCATTCGGAGGTCAAGCTTAGAGAACACTTTAGCTCCTTTGAGCTGCTCAAAGAGTTCATTGATGTTGGGGAGTGGATACTTGTTCTTAATTGTCTTCTTGTTCAATGGCCGGTAGTCAACACAGAGATGCTCCGTGCCTTCTTTCTTCTTGACAAATAAGACACCACAGCCCCACGGAGAGGTACTAGGTCTGATGACACCCATACTCTCCTGCTTATCAAGCTGCTTCTTCAATTCCTTCAATTCATCCGGAGAGAGCTTGTACGGACGCCGGCATGCTGGCTCAGTACCCGGCTTGAGTTCAATAACGAATTCCACCTGACGGTGTGGAGGCATGCCTGGAAGTTCTTCAGGAAAGACGTCTTGATATTCGTTCACCACCGGAATTTGAGATATGGCATTAATTTCTCCCTTATCATTGAGAGAGAAAAGCCTGATAGTGTTATCCCTGGAGGCAAAGATAATCACATCTTCATCAGAATGAGTCAACTTGACTTCCTTTTGAGCACAATCAATGTGAGCATCATGCTGAGAAAGCCAATCCATTCCGAGGATGAGGTCGATGTCAGAATTGCCGAGAATCACCGGTTTAGCCAGAAAGCGATAATCTCCCATGCGAATAGAAACATCCGGAGCAAATATCTTTGAATGCAATAGTTTGCCTGGAGAAACAACTGACAATTCCCTTGGCAAACTTCTTGTGACAATGTTGTGCTTGGATGCAAATGGATATGACATGAAAGAGCATGTAGCACCCGAATCAAATAACACTTTAGCTGGAAAAGAGTTAACTGGAAGGTTACCCAAAATGACATCAGAAGAATTCTCCGCTTGTGCTGCATTCATCAGATTGACCCTTGCAGACTTTGGATCATGCCTGACAATAGCTGAACTCACAGGTGGAGGAGGAGGAAGACGCTTCGGATTCGGACATCTGTTGGCATAGTGACCTTTCTGAGTGCATTTGTTGCAAGTCACTTCTGAGAGAGGACGGAAATGAGAGCCACTTGACTTGGAGCCTTGAGACTGAAACTGCTTCTTCGACTGGTTGCTCGGGTTGGGTGGGTGGGAGAAGCCACGACCACTAGAGTTCTTGTTGTTGGAGTTGTTGGAGTTGTTGTATGGAGCTCGAATCACTGGAGGAGGAGGAAGCCATAATTTATGATGCTTCGCAGCCAACTGAGATGATGAGGAAGAGTGAACGGCATCTCGAATTCTCTTCTTAGAAGCCTCCATCTTAAGCTGAGCTGCTTCTTGTTTCAAAGCCATGTTATAGAACTTGTCGAATTCGTCGGGCTCGAACAAGGTGAGAGCAAGCTGAAGTTCATCTTTGAGACCTCCACGGAACTGGTAGATTTTACTCTTGGCATCAGGAATGTCTTGCTTAGCATAGCGAGCGAGGTTTTGGAACTTGACATTATACTGATAGACTGTCATGGAGCCCTGCTTCAGGTTGCGGAATTGCTCACGCATGCCCTCGATGACACTTGTAGGAATGTGGTGCGAACGGAAATCCTTGCAGAAATTCTCCCAAGAGATCACTTGACCCGGCCTGGAGTCTTTGTACTGCTGCCACCAGTCAGCTGCTTGATCTTTCAGTTGGAAGGCTGCAAACTTCACATAATCATCTTCCTTCACGTTACTGCACTCAAAATGCTTCTTTATGTCGGTTAACCAATCTTCAGCATCAAGAGGGTCGACACAGTAACTGAAAGCTTTAGGATTGTTGGCCAAGAATTGGTTAAGAGTAGCATGGTGCTGCTGGTTGAAGAAGTTGCCTTGGTTCCCTGGAATACCCTGATTAGCTTGATTAGCTTGCATCTGCTGCATCATCTGCATCATCAACTGGGTGTTCTGAGCTGTAGTCTGCATAATTGCCCTCCAAGCCTCAGGCGGAGGAGGAGGGGAAGGAGGACGATCTGGGACCTCTTCCACCTCTGGGTTAGCGTTGGGAACCTTTTTCGGAGCCATCCTGAAAGAGATGACCACGAATCAGCAATTGATTGACAAAAGGTATAAGCTGAATCAATGGAATGAATTGCAACAAGTCTTCACAATAATCATTCGAACAATAAGAACGAATGAAATCATCCGAACAAGAGGAACGAATGATATTCTCAGTTAAATGATAACATCAATCTTCACGAGAAGCCACATAGGGGACAACAGGATAAAATAAGAAAACAACAAGGTACAGACGGGAACAAACACAAGAGAGGAGTTTCGTTCTAACATCTTTGTGCTGAAAGCATATGAATGCGTTACGAAAAGGTTTTGCAATCCAAGGATCAGCATAGCCAAGGACCCTTTAAGATGCAACTCCTGATAGTAACATCGGTCATAAACCCCTTCACTCAATGTAGAACCCCGAACTCACTAACCTGCATTCGTTGGAAGAATGCCTACGATCTACTGGATAAAACCCACCTATAGATTTCCGAAAGATTCCAGTTATGCAATCAAGTGTTGGGGATACACGGGAAGCACCGCGCAATAAACTCTAAACCTACATCCAGGTGTATCCATCCTTCAACACATAACCAGTCTTTCTCGGAAACTGTGTACCTCAGACCTTCGAAAAGCATCCACTATAACAAGCTATGGCAATACTCCCGAACTACCTCCCCAGTACTGGGTGATGTCGGGGTTATCTTGCCACTGGCCGTATAGGAGAGATTTTCGATGTTGGCCGTCTTAAGTATTTAGTACTGCCGCGATATGCTTGTGACAACAATACCCCGAAGCTCAACTCCCCGGGAACAGGAGGCATCGAGAACAATATCCTTGTCACAAGAACATCGAAACAATCCCAGAATACTCGCGGGATTCCTAAAAAAAGATTTGTGCAATTTTTGAAGATAGGAGAGACAAGAGTAGTCGTCAGGAGTCCTCACCAGAGAGAAAGGAGATGAGAAGCAAAGAAATCCTACTCTCCGATATAATATAGGACTCAAAAAGTTTTCAGTGTGTGCCTAGACTCGACCGTCAACGATTCGATCAAACAATGGGGGCTCCTAGGTTGGAGAAGGCTCTGAATACCAACTTGTAATGCCCAGGATGGAGTTATACCTCCTACGTGTCGAGGCACGACTTAAAGGCATAAGTCCATCCTAGAATGATCTCAAGTTTGGTAATCTTTGCACATCTCATGTAAAAGAGGGGATTGTAAACATAAATAGTTGGCTTACACTCGCCACGTCACATAATTACATAACAAGTCTCAAACATCGTACATTAAGAACATCACAACCCTCTAAAGGCAAAATCCAAATGTCAAGATACCAAACCAAAATAAATAAACCACAGGCGGATCGAATCCTAGTAGGAGTCCCCACTACTGATCATCCGGATATCGAACATAGTACCGACTACGCTCCTCGTCGTACTCCCAGTCTAGCTCGGTGCCATCACCTGGATAGCTCACAACTGGACCTGCATCTGGTGTGGTGAAGTAACTGTGAGCCACAGAGGACTCAGCAATCCCGTTTCCGGGTAACAAGACTATTTAAGCCTTTGGGAGAGGAAAGGCTGAAGAAAAGAATAAGTGTCTGCAGCAGCAACTAGCAACTAGCTTACGTGAGTGAGAGCGAGAAGAGAAAGCCTCGGACGAGAAGTGATCACGAAGTGATCCTAGCTACAAGCTCAACAATCATAACCCCTCCGTGTTCAACTTCTGAATCCCTATTCGGAAATTGACAGTCACGGAACACACGCTGGTAGTGTATTAGAAACATTGTGTCAAGTTATCTACAACCGGATATTAACAAGCTCCCATCTGCCACATAACCGCGGGCACGGCTTTCGAAAGTTCAACCCCTGCAGGGGTGTTCCAACTTGACCCATTACAAGCCCACGATCCGCGGAGTCGCAACTCCAAAGTGGGAAGACCCGAGTATCCTCGGAATCCCGTGCTCAAGATATACCGAACTAAGGTAAGGCTAATCCAGCAAATCCTCCCGGCGTGCCGACACCCTGATAGTAGCCGCGCGTATCTCGTCTCAGGCCACGACCGGATGGGCGATCCCACAGGTTTTTACCAGACCTTGAGTTTCCTCGAGGTGGCCCCGCGTAACCCCCAGTTTGGACCAACACTCATGTGGAGCACTGGCCCGGGTTGTTGAATTAAGAAAAAGGGTTTATAACTCCCTATGCAAGTTTAGTTTGTTATTAGGCAAATAGTACCAATGTTGGGACTTGCTGGAAAAGACTTAGCTCTTAGCGGTTTATCGAGGGGGTCCCATACACCCCAACCGTGTTAGGAACGCATAATCAAGGAACATAACACCGGTTTATACGGTTCCTAACGGCATGAGTGGAACAAAACACCAAGCAAAAGGCTTAGCCTTCCACCCTTGCCAATATATAGATGATTTCATTTTAAGCATTTATATAGTGTAATATAACCCAACCAAACTTCAACATGAAGCAAGCATCTTCGGTCTTCACCTGCAACTAGCAATGCTATAAGAGGGGCTGAGTGAAGCGTACTTAGCCAAGCAACGGTTTGCATAGGTAGGTTGGTTAAACATGGCAATGGTTTACAAGTAGGAGGCTGACAAGAAGATCATGGGCATCAAGGCAAAACTATAGAGCGGAACTACTAGCAATAGGCAAAGATAGTATTGTTATCGGGGTTCGGTCATCTTGCCTGAAGAGAAGTCGTTCGGATCGTAAGAAGGGTCCTCGTGCTCAACCTCGTTGGAAACCTCGTGCTCGTACTCGAACTCGGACTCTTCTTCCGGCTCTAAACAAAACTCACACCAAGCACCAATCAACAAGATGCAATGCGCACTCGAAAAAGATGAATGCATGATGGATGCACTAAGGATGCACACGGAGCACGTAAAATAGCACTCAAGCAAAACACCTCAAAACATGATAACAATATGATATTATGAATCTACACAGAAAATCAATCAAGTTTCATATAAGATTCGCTGAAATCGGAGTTACGGGCTAAAAGTTATGCCCGAAACAAGAAAAGAGCGAAAGCTGAAAATTACAGCAACATAGCAACTTCGGAGCACAAAAATAATTAAGCTACAGCACTGAAATAGACATGTGAGGACATGGATGGAAATACAACAATATATACTACAAGGAACAATCAAGATCCACTCCAAAACTATCATGCTTTGTCCTAGAGCAGCACACGAACATGGCATCGGAACGTTACAGATTTCAGACTTAGTGAAAAACCACTAAGTCCTAAAACAACAATATCATCATGGCATCTAAAAGAGCATGTTTAAGTCACCTCGAAACTAACCATGGCAAGAGGTAAGCACCTCATCAAAGTACACATGATGGTGATCCCAAAACACACAAGCATGCTTCATGGAGATAAACACAACGATAGCAACGAGCTCAACAAGATGGCATTTCATAACAAGTGAAACAACATCACAGCCACATGGCACTTTGCAACGATGATAAACATGGCAAGAATAAATCTAACATGCTACCTAGCACATACAACATGTAGAGCATGGCAAGACGAACACGTGGACATGTCATTTGCATCATTCGGACAAACGAGCTAAAAGATATCACATGGCAAAGATGACATAAAAACATCACATAGCAGCAGTTTATATCATGATGCACTCTTGCAACAGCAAAACAAGCACCTAGATGATCTCTAACATGCATGACAACAAGAGATGAAACGTAGAGCACGATCCCACGAACGTCTGGACATGCTATATGCGCGAAACGGAGCAACACACAAAAAGATGTAGCAGTTTGAAAAATGCATCAGCACATAACAGATCTGGGACTTAGATAAAAGAGGCAACCTCCACTCAGATCTGATTTGAAAAAAAAAACGACGGGCCGGCGGCTGGGCTTCGGCTGGGCTGGTTCGGAGCTGCGGGACGGGCCGGCGGGGAGGGCGGCCCGCGAAGGCGCCCGGCGGCTGGCGTGGCTGGCCCGGAGCGGAGGCCGTCGGCCCACGCGAGGCGGAAGGCGGGAGGCGGGAGGCGGCCAATCGGGGCCTGCGGGGCGCGGAGGCGGTGGCGCGGAGCCGGCCCGGTGGGGATCTCGGCCCGGCGAGAGGCGAGGAGGGACGGGCGGCTGGGCCGCGGTGGCTTGGGGCCCGTTCGGCGTCGCGGCCTGGTGCCTGCTGGCGCGGAAGGAAGTGGCCTGATGGCGATGCGGCGGTGGAGTGCGATGCGCTGGCCCGGTGCGGTGATGTGGGGACCGGGCCGGCGGGCCAGCGCTGCGGGAGGCGAACGAAGGGGCTGCGGGAGCGAGGCGCCCGAGCCGGATGGAGCGATCGATCGGGGCCTCCTGCCCCGATCCGATAGGCGGAGTGGCCGAGGCGCCGAGGCGAGCTGCGGCTGGGGGCTTCGATGCGTTGACCCGTGCGGATATGGAGGGATCTGGTCGAAGCGGATGCTTCGAGCTGCGGCTTCCGGCGGCTGGTACGAGGAATGGAGCCAAGTGGCAGATGAGGATTTTTGGATCTGAAGAAAAATGAGGGGAAGAGAGGAGGAAGAAGGGGCTAGGGTTAGGGATGCCAAAATTAGACTAGGGTCTAATATATAGCAGATTTTTAGGGTTAGGGGAGATTTAGGGGTGTTAGGAGCCCTCCGATCGCGATCCGACGGATCCGATCGCGGGGGTTGTCTAGAAGGGCCTAGGAGAAGATAGAGGATTGCTGTAGGGGTGTTTCTGGGACACAAAGTGAAGGCACTTTGGACCCACACGAACAACGGATGGGATAGCCAATGGAGTCCAAACGCGACAAGATTTGAGAGGCGGGTTGCACACAACAAAACAACAACACACACAACAACCTCGCGGCACACCGGTAACGTTACACGCCCAAACAACAAAGTAGGCCTACGGGACATCACGGACACGTGAGGGAGCTCCGGAACGCGAAACGGACAACGGGAAGAAACACGCGGAACCGGATGCAACCGTCAACACAAATGCAATGCGATGCACATGTCTACATGATATGAATGAATGCCACACACTCACACAACAAAACGACGAAAACCCGAAAGACAAAGAACCCGGAATGGAAATAGATGAAGCCGGAGATATATTATATGCCCAAAAGGGAAAGTATTACATCCGGGGCATTACATCCACCAAAGTCCAGACTTTGTTTTCATACATGGATCCTATCTCGGATTTCATGGCTTCAAGCCATTTGTTGGAATCCGAGCCCGCCATCGCTTCTTCATAGTTCGAAGGTTTACCGTTGTCTAACAACATGATTTCCATGACAGGGTTGCCGTACCACTCTGGTGCAGAACGTGTCCTTGTGGACCTTCGAAGTTCAGTAGTAACTTGATCTGAATCTTCATGATCATCATCATTAACTTCCTCACCTGTCGGTGCAGGCACCTCAGGAACAATTTCCCGCGATGCGCTACTTTCCGGTTTGGGAGGGGTGACTGTCACCTCATCAAGTTCTACTTTCCTCCCACTCACTTCTTTCAAGAGAAACTCTTTCTCCAGAAAGGATCCATTCTTGGCAACGAAGACCTTGCCTTCGGATCTGAGGTAGAAGGTGTACCCAATCGCTTCCTTTGGGTATCCTATGAAGACGCATTTTTCCGATTTGGGTTCGAGCTTTTCAGGTTGAAGTTTCTTGACATAAGCATCGCAACCCCAAACTTTCAGAAACGACAGCTTAGGTTTCTTGCCAAACCAAAGTTCATACGGTGTCGTCTCAACGGATTTTGACGGAGCCCTATTTAAAGTGAATGCTGCAGTCTCTAAAGCATACCCCAAAAAGATAGCGGTAAGTCGGTGAGAGACATCATAGATCGCACCATGTTCAACAGAGTACGATTTCGACGTTCGGACACACCATTACGCTGAGGTGTTCCGGGCGGTGTCAATTGTGAAACAATTCCATAGTTCCTTAGGTGTGTGCCAAATTCATGACTTAAATATTCACCCCCGCAATCCGATCGTAAGAACTTTATTTTTCTGTCACGTTGATTCTCAACCTCATTCTGAAATTCTTTGAACTTTTCAAAGGTCTCAGACTTGTGTTTCATTAAGTAGACATATCCATATCTACGCAAGTCATCTGTGAGGGTGAGAACATAATGATAACCTCCGCGAGCTTCAACTCTCATTGGACCGCACACATCGGTATGTATGATTTCCAATAAGTTGGTCGCTCGCTCCATTGTTCCGGAGAACGGAGTTTTGGTCATCTTGCCCAAAAGGCATGCTTCGCACGTGTGAAATGATTCATAATCAAGAGACTCTAGAAGTCCATCTGCATGAAGCTTCTTCATACATTTGACACCAATATGACCAAGGCGGCAATGCCACAAGTATGTGGGACTATCATTATCAACTTTACATCTTTTGGTATTCACACTATGAATATGTGTAACATCACATTCAAGATTCATCAAGAATAAACCATTGACCAGCGGGGCATGACCATAAAACATATCTCTCATATAAATAGAACAACCATTATTCTCGGATTTAAATGAGTAGCCATCTCGCATTAAACGAGATCCAGATACAATGTTCATGCTCAAAGCTGGTACCAAATAACAATTATTAAGGTTTAAAACTAATCCCAAGGGTAGATGTAGAGGCAGCGTGCGACGACGATCACATCGACCTTGGAACCATTCCCGACGCGCATCGTCACCTCGTCCTTCGCCAGTCTCCGCTTATTCCACAGCTCCTGCTTTGAGTTACAAATGTGAGCAACTGCACTGGTATCAAATACCCAGGAGCTACTACGAGCGCTGGTAAGGTACACATCAATAACATGTATATCATATATACCTTTGACGTTGTCGGCCTTCTTATCTGCTAAGTATTTGGGGCAGTTCCGCTTCCAGTGACCCGTTCCCTTGCAATAAAGGCACTCAGTCTCACGCTTGGGTCCATTCTTTGGCTTCTTCCCAGCAACTGGCTTACCGGGCACGACAACTCCTTTGCCGTCCTTCTTGAAGTTCTTCTTACCCTTTCCCTTCTTAAACTTAGTGGTTTTATTCACCATCAACACTTGATGCTCTTTCTTGATCTCCACCTCCGCTAATTCCAGCATTGAATACACTTCGGGAATGGACTTCTCCATCCCTTGCATATTAAAGTTCAAGACGAAGCTCTTGTAGCTAGGTGGGAGCGACTGAAGGATTCTGTCAATGACCGCTTCGTCTGGGAGATTCATTCCCAACTGAGACAAGCGATTGTGCAACCCAGACAATTTGAGTATGTGCTCACTGACAGAACTATTCTCCTCCATCTTACAACTGTAGAATGCGTTGGAGACGTCATATCTCTCAACTTGGGCATGAGCTTGGAAAACCATTTTCAGCTCTTGGAACATCTCATATGCTCTGTGGTGCTCGAAACGCTTTTGGAGCCCCGATTCTAAGCTGTAGAGCATGCCGCACTGAACCAGGGAGTAATCATCACAACGCGACTGCCAAGCATTCATAACATCTTGGTTTGCCGGGGCAGGAGCGTCACCTAGCGGTGTTTCTAGGACATAAGTTTTCTTGGCATCTATGAGGATGATCCTCAGGTTACGGACCCAATCCGTATAGTTGTACCATCGTCTTTCAGCTTGGATTTCTCTAGGAACGCGTTGAAGTTGAGGCTGACATGAGCGTGGGCCATTTGATCTACAAGACATATTGTAAAGAATTTAGACTAAGTTCATGACAATTAAGTTCATCTAATCAAATTTAATGAACTCCCACTCAGATAGACATCTCTCTAGTCATCTAAGTGAAAACATGATCCGAATCGACTAAGCCGTGTCCGATCATCACGTGAGACGGACTAGTCATCAACGGTGAACATCTTCATGTTGATTGTATCTTCTATACGACTCATGTTCGACCTTTCGGTCTTTCGTGTTCCGAGGCCATGTCTATACATGCTAGGCTCGTCAAGTGAACCCTAAGTGTATTGCGTGTGTAAATCTGGCTTACACCCGTTGTATGCGAACATTAGAGCCTATCACACCCGATCATCATGTGGTGCTTCGGAAAAACGATTCTTAGCAACGGTGCACAGTTAGGGGAAATACAATTCTTGAAATTTTAGTGAGAGATCATCTTATTTACTACCGTCCTTCTAAGCAAATAAGATGCATAAACATGATAAACATCACATGCAATCAAATAAAGTGACATGATATGGCCAATATCATTTTGCTCCTTTGATCTACATCTCCGGGGCACCATGATCATCCTTGTCACCGGCATGACACCATGATCTCCATCATCATGATCTCCATCATCGTGTCTTCATGAAGTCGTCTCGCCAAATATTACTTCTACTACTATGGCTAACGTTTAGCAATAAAGTAAAGTAATTACATGGCGTTATTCAGTGACACGCAGGTCATACAATAAAATAAGATAACTCCTATGGCTCCTGCCGGTTGTCATATGATGACCCACAACCGTAAGGGATCTATTGCAGCGTTTTCGATAAGTAAGAGTGTCGAACCCAACGAGGAGCAGAAGGTATTGATAAGTGATTCTGAGCAAGGAATAACTGCAAGCACTTAAAGATAACTTTTTAGGGGTTTTCTTGATATAAGCAACAGGAAAGTAAAAGCGAGCAAAGTAAAAGGCACTAGAGAGTAACAAGTGGCCCAATCCTTTCTGAGCAAAGGAGAGGCCTAGCAACTGAACTTATAAAGGCTAAAGTGTTCTTGAGGACACACGGGAGAGGTAGTCATGTGCTTTCGCCATATTCCGTATCGGTACTATGTGATGTGTTGATAAGTGTTGAGTGGGTGGATCTATGCTAGTACACCCTCTAGACTAAGATGAGTGCACTCTTATGATTAAACACCTTGCAAGCATCCGCAAATACAAGATAGTATTTAAGGCAAAAGCCTAACCATAGCAATACGATCGATGATCCATTGTTCCCTTGTGCAAAAGCGTGCGAACTGGGGTTCAGGTTTCTGTCACTCCGGCAACCCACCGTAAGCATTCTTTGTACACAATGTATTCCGCTAGGTCCTTAATAAGGCGAAGTGTTGAGTGTTCGACTCACACAACACCACTAGGAAAATAACAACACAACTTAAGTATCAAACAACACATATTACTTCAACATCATATGACTACTAACAACAAGACTTCTCCCATGTCCTCAAGAACTAAAGTAACTACTCACAAGACATAAAAGAGATCATGATCAGTGGAGATAGATGGATGATAAACAATCTGGACACCATGATATTTCTCCAACAAAACTCAATAGCATTCACCACAAAGTAGTAATCAACACCGATAGGGTAGAGAGGATAGATAGTACGGATTACAACACAAGTTGCAATTGTGAGATGAGATTGGATGAAGATGGAGATGGTGCTGATGTTGGGGATGATGTTGATGATGATCTCGATGATGCCCGTGACGATGGTGATGACGATGGCGATGATCTCCCCTTCCGGGAGGTGATCTCCCCGGCGGAATCTGCCTGCCGGAGATGGCTTTTCTTCTCTGTAGGTTTCCGCCACGGAGCGGCGGCGGAACTCCGTAAACTCCCCTCCTTTTAGGGTTTCTGGATGACGAGGAGTATATAGGCAAGAGGGGGGAGCCTGGAGTGGGCCAGGGGCTCCAGGCGCCCTCCCGGCGCGGCCAGGGTGGGGGCCGCGCCAGGTGGCCGCCTGGGCACCCTGTGGCCCCCCTCTGGTTGCTCTTTTGCGTATCTTCGTGATCCTTCTGTAAAATACCCTCCATCGATTTTCAGGTAATTTGGAGGTATTCTTCTTCAGCAACTCAGCGTCCACTTTTTACCGCTGAATCCTGCGTCTGCTGCTTCGGCACCGGAAAGTTGCAAACTGTGTAAAATAGGCCAAAACAACATAAGAACATCATCGTAATGTGAAATATATCAATGAATAAGGATGAATTACGATATAAAATAGTGATGCATTTTGGACGTATCAACACCCCCAAGCTTAGACCTCGCTTGTCCCCAAGCGAATACTGAGCTCGGTAAACCTGTCCACAAGTTTACAGAGTGAAGTGTCGATAAATAGAATACGGACAAGAAGCATCACAGTTTCTTCACCAAACTCAAATATCCTCAACAGCAATCTTCAACTCATAAGGCCCTTATAAAAGAGTGGTAACACTTATAATCGAAAGTAGGGCTAAGGAAACTCATCAAATCATGGCAAACATGTCCTTTGGTCAAAGAACAACTAATAGCTTTTACTTTTGCTCTTTCTCTTTATGTTTTGGTGAGATTAATTGAAGCTTTTGAAAGAACATGTTATTAGGCAAGAAGTGAAAGTGTTAACACAAAGGAAGATGTTTGCTTTAGCTGGGCTTGACAAACAACTTACTTATCAAATGATAATGTCAACAAGGATATGATATGACAAATCTTAATGCAACTTTATATGAATGAATCCTCGTCAACATCAAATGTCTGCTCTCTTTAAGAATAGAAGGAAGTAGGAATAACTGACTCAACCTAAAACTAAGAGATAGGCCCTGCTCTAGGGAAGTAGGGAAAACTCATGTGCTATCCTTAAATCAAAAAGAATGAAAACAAGTTTTGAGAGGTGCATGATTTGTCAACGAATGCTAATAGATAACTCAATTACTTCTCAAACTGGACAAGTTTCGAGGAACGGCTCCCGCACGGGGATGATCACATCCCCTTAATCTCCTTTGTTTATCACTGCCAAAAGTTTTCTGATTTCTCATGAACAAAGCGTGAAGGAGGGTTTGTTTGTTGTATTATCTTTTATGAGGCGGGCGCACTCATGCCAGTTCCTCCTCGTATTAGGGGTTTGCAGATTAGACATGCAATCTCGGGGTAAAACTTGTCCAACTTAAAAAGATCATGAATTAATTACTACTTTCTCATGAGCTAAAACAGGGGCACAAAATAGAAGATTTTGAACATTTAAGGATAACACATAAATTCTATACTTTAGGAGGTGGTAGTGGAATACCACGAATAGGAAGGTATGGTGGACTCATATGGAAGGTATTGGTTTAAGGGTATGGATGCACAAGCAGAATTCCGCTTAGTACAGAGTTTAGGCTAGCAAAGGCTCTGAGAGAACAGACAATTGATGATGACTAAGATGCAAAGCAATATAAAGCATAAACATTAAAATAAGCATAACACATCAAGTTGTCTTCCTTGTCAGCATAACACTTCAAGCATAATAACATAAAGGTTTTGGCTATGTCGCTACTTTAAGAAAATCATGCTTGTTGTTATGACCAAAGCTATGTTTGCCAAGATTAAATAAAGTTTTCAAAGCCATGCCTAATATAAGGTCAATACTCCCCATAAGAATCGTCATATAAGGTCGATTGCGTGAAGAGAATACCGAGTGCAGCAAAGGAACCAATAGACTTCTCATTAATATTCCATCATAGACGACTCCACACTCACGGATACAATCTCTCCACAGAAGGAGTGATAGACCTCAATGCACACACCTATTTCATATAATAACCTCCCTAGACATGATACGACTCTACTTGACTCTAAAAGACAAAAGATAAAGATAAAGATACCGGGCACTCCCCCAAGCTTGGAACAAGCCAAGGGGATGCCATTACCCAAGGAGATTTCACTCCTCATTCTTGTTGACGTTGATCACGTAGTCCTCGGCGAAGCGCTTCCATGGAAGGGGTTCTCCAGTCTCATATGAGAAGTTTGTCTCCTGAATCCTGCATGCAGCGCCCATACCCATGCGCATAAACCTTAGTTCATACTCGCAGTTCTGGTGATGTAGATCATAAATTTGCCCTTGGAGCTCTTCAATTCTTTCTTCAGATGTGGTGATGCTTTTCCACATCTCCTTCATCTCCTTCAGGAAGTAGGTCTTCAGCTCGTTGATGATGTCAAAGTTAGCTTCAACACCACGCTCGATCATCTTCTTGTACTTGAAGACTTCTTGCTCCACTTCTTCTAGCCTGGCCTGGATGCTCCCCTCCTTGATAGGTCCCTTCAGATCTTCTTGATGGAGGACACCGTCCTCCATCCGAACAACCTGAGGGTGCTTCTTCACCTCAGCGAGGTAAGGGTTGATGATGTTGACGACGAACTTGTCCTTGGGGGAACTTGGGGAAGCCATGGCACCTAGGTCTAGCTAAAAGATTTCCTGGCAGAAACAGATCGAAAAGAAAACACACGAAATCGCGAGATACGTTGCCGGAACAATCCGGGCAAATATATAGCAAAAATTTCTGCACAGAAAGGAAGGTAACAAGCTAAAGTGGGGTCGGAGACGGACTCCTGGGTGCCCAGGCGGCCTCCCGGTGCGGCCAGGAGGTAGGCCGCGCCAGGGGGGCGCCTGGGCCCCCTGCAGCTTGTCTCCGGCTCCACTTAGGCTTAGAATTTTCCTAATTTTGCAAAAACTCATAATATGGAACTTTTATGGCGGTTCGCGATGTTTCCTTACCGTAATACATACCTTTTCTTATTCTGCTTCTGCTGGTGTCTGAAACAGGGCTGCAACATGTTCTTCGTGAGTTGTTGTGTATATCATATTCACATCAACATTGACAGGGTCTCCTGCTATGTAATGCTTAAGTCTTTGCCCATTCACAACTTGAGGTTTGGTGCCTTCAAAATTGTTAATCTTGATTGCACCAGACCGATAGACTTCTTCAATATGAAATGGCCCTTCCCACCTGGAAAGTAGTTTGCCTGGAGAAAACCTGAAACGGGATCTAAACAACAAAACTTTATCACCAACATTAAATTCACGTTTCAGAATCCTCCTATAATGCCATTCTTTACCTTTTCCTTGAACATTTTAGCACTCTCGTAAGCTTCACTTCTCCACTCATCTAGAGAAGTCAAGTTCATGAGACGCTTCTCACCAGCTAACTTTGGGTCAGCATTAAGCTCTCTAACAGCCCAGAAAGCTTTGTGCTCTAATTCTAATGGCAAATGGCAAGCCTTGCCATAAACGATCTTATAGGGGGACATGCCCATGGGGTTTTTGTAAGCAGTTCTATATGCCCACAAAGCATCTCCTAACTTATTTGACCAGTCCTTTCTATTTCTGTTTACTGTCTTCTGTAAGATCAACTTGATCTCTCTATTGGTGAGCTCAACTTGCCCACTAGTTTGAGGATGGTACGGTGAAGCAATTCTATGATTGACATCATACTTGGCTAAAGCTTTTCTAAAAGCTCCATGCGTGAAGTGTGATCCTCCATCAGTCATGAGATACCTAGGTACACCAAACCTAGGGAAAATCACATCTTTGAGCATTTTCAAAGATGTCTAGTGATCAGCACTTTCAGTGGGGATTGCTTCAACCCACTTGGTCACATAATCAACAGCTACTAAAATGTGAGTGTACTTGTGCGAAGAAGGAAAAGGACCCGTAAAATCAAAACCCCAGCAATCAAAAGGTTCAATCACTAGTGAGTAATTCATAGGCATCTCATTCCTTCTACTAATGTTACCAACTCTCTGACATTTATCACAGGCTAAAACATAATTTCTAGCATCCTTAAAGAGAGTAGGCCAATAAAAACCTGATTGAAGAACCTTATGTGCGGTCCTCTCACCGGCATGATGTCCTCCATAGGGACTATCATGACATTGTCTAAGAATGTCCTTCTGCTCATGTTCCGGTATGCATCTTCTCACGATCCAGTCTGGACCTTCTTTGAAAAGATGTGGGTCATCCCAAAAGTAGTGCCTCAAATCATGAAAGAACTTCTTCCTTTGCTGAAATGTTAAACCTGGAGGCAAATACTTCGCAACGATAAAATTAGCATAATCTGCAAACCAAGGATCGGAAAGAGATTGTACTTTTACAACGGCAAGTTGCTCGTCTGGAAAACTGTCGTTGACTGGGATGGGATCATGCGGTATATCTTCCATCCTTGAAAGATTGTCCGCCACCGGATTGTCTTCTCCTTTCCTATCAACAATCTGCAAATCAAATTCTTGAAGAAGGAGTACCCATCTGATAAGTCTTGGCTTGGCATCCTTCTTTGTCATAAGGTACTTAATGGCAGCATGGTCAGTATGAATAATAACTTTGGAATCAACAATATACTGCCTAAACTTATCACAAGCAAACACTACAGCTAAGAATTCCTTCTCCGTAGTAGCATAATTCTTTTGAGCACTATCAAGGGTTTTACTAGCATAATGTATAACATTCAATTTCTTATCAACCCTTTGCCCTAAAACAGCTCCAACAGCAAAGTCACTAGCATCACACATAATCACAAAAGGTAAATTCCAGTCAGGTGGTTGTACTATAGGAGCGGTTATTAAAGCTTTCTTAAGAACTTCAAAAGCCTCCTTACAATCTTCATCAAATACAAAAGGAACGTCCTTCTGGAGAAGATTAGTGAGGGGTCTCGAAGTCTTAGAAAAGTCTTTAATAAATCTTCTATAGAAACCAGCATGACCGAGAAAACTACGAATACCTTTGATGTCCCTTGGATAGGGCATCCTCTCAATTGCTTCGATCTTGGCCTTGTCCACCTCAATTCCCCTTTCGGAAATCTTGTGACCAAGGACAATTCCTTCGTTAACCATGAAGTGGCACTTCTCCCAGTTGAGTACCAGATTTGTCTCCTCACATCTCTGCAAAACTTTATTAAGGTTGTGGAGACAATGGTCAAAGGAAGTTCCATAGACGGAGAAATCGTCCATGAAGACTTCCACAATCTCCTCACAGAAACCATGAAAGATAGCAGACATACACCTTTGAAAAGTAGCAGGGGCATTACATAAACCAAAAGGCATACGCCTGTAAGCATAAGTACCATAGGGACAAGTAAAAGTGGTCTTCTCATGATCAGCAGTGTTAACATGATTTTGAGAGAAGCCAGAATAACCATCAAGGTAACAAAAGTGGGTATTTTTGGATAACCTTTCAAGAATTTGGTCGATGAACGGCAACGGGTAGTGATCCTTCCTGGTTGCCTTGTTCAGCTTCCTGTAATCAATACACATTCTATATCCAATAATAATTCTCTCAGGTATTAGTTCATTCTTATCATTAGGAACCACAGTTGTACCTCCTTTCTTAGGAACACAATGTACCAGGCTTACCCACTTACTATCAGCTATAGGGTAGATAATACCTGCGGCTAGAAGCTTGAGAATCTCAGTTCTTACAACATCCATCATCTTCGGGTTCAACCGTCGTTGATGATCAACAACTGGTTTAGCATCGGGCTCAAGGTTGATAGTATGTTGACAGATAGATGGACTAATCCCCTTAAGGTCATCAAGGGTATAGCCAATTGCACCTCGGTGTTTACGAAGTACTTCCAATAGTCGCTCTTCTTCATATCCTGAAAGGTTAGAGTTGATAATAACAGGATATACTTTCTTTTCATCTAAATAAGCATACTTGAGCGTATCGGGAAGAGGTTTAAGATCGAACACCGGGTCTTCTTTTGGTTTTGACAAAATTCCCAAAGGTTCAACCGGAAGGTTGTGCTTCAGGATAGCAGGTTGTCTCAAGAATATTTCATCTAGTTCATTTCTTTCCTGCATATGCAAATCATTCTCGTGGTCCTCCATATATTGCTGCAAAGGATCATTAGGGGGAATAGCAATAGAAGCAATACTTTCAATAATTTTATCATCACTAGGTAAATCGGTACCACGAGGCTGCTTAGAGAACTTAGAAAAGTTAAATTCATATGGCTCACCATTGAATTCAACAGAAACTTTACCTTTCTTGCAATCTATTATAGCTCCACAAGTTCTGAGAAAAGGTCTACCAAAAATAATAGGACAAAAATTGTCCCTCACTAAACCAAGTACTAGAAAGTCGTTAGGGTATTTTACCTTTCCACATAGGACTTCAACGTCTCTCACAATTCCGATAGGAGAGATAGTTGCTCTGTTTGCAAGATGAATGGTAACATCAACTTCTTCAAGTTCACAAGGTGAAATCTCACCGATGATCTCTTGATAAAGTGAATAGGGGATAGCACTAGCACTCGATCCCAAATCGCATAGCCCATAATAATTGTGATCTCCTATTTTAACAGATACTACTGGAGTACCTGAAATTGGGCCTTTATTCTTGGCTGTGACAAGGTTAGTGGAAACAGCACAAAAATTTACATTGGAATCCAAAACATCATTAGTAACAAGGTCTTTAACCAATGCAACTTGAGGATCGACCTTGATCTGGTCCTCAGGCTCATCAATTCTTCTCTCACTTTTATTTATTATGCCTGTCACAAGAGAGTGCTCCCTTATCCTTTCGGGAAAAGGAGGCTTTTCATATATAACTGCAGGCAAAATAGGGTCAGCAACATGAATATCAATAGGTAACTCTTTGAAAGGTTCATGATGCTGATCTCTCTTCTTTTTAAAAGAATCAATGTGAGAGGCAAAATCCTTACAGAAATCAATCATTAGATGGGAATCAAGACCAATCTTAGAGCAAAAGGTATTGAAGTAATCAGTTTTCACATAGCTCTCAATATAATCATGCTCATAATTTATAGCGGGTTCAATACCTTTATCGATTTCCCAATCTTCGGTATTCCTCTGGATCCTTTCAATGAGATCCCACCTTTATTCAACGCTCTTTGTCTGAAATACCCCACTAGAGGAGGCATCCAGCATCTCCTTATCCTGACGAGAAAGCCTGGCATAAAAATTTGTAAGTATAATTTTCTTGGGGAGCTCATGAATAGGACATTTGAGCATTAGGGACTTCAATCTCCCCCAAGCTTGAGCAATGCTTTCTCCGTCACGAGACCTAAAGTTATAGATATAGTTTCTGTCTCGATGAATTTCATGAAGAGGATAAAACTTGGTATAAAAGAGAGACATAAGCTCTTGCCAATCAAGCAACTGTGAGTTATCGAGAAGCTTATACCAATCTGAAGCTTTATCTATAAGCGATACGGAGAACAATTTCCTCATGACAAACTCCATTGATACACCTGCAAGCTTAAATAATGAACATAGTTGTGACAGATATAGCAAGTGTTCACCGGGATGTCTGTCTCCTGCATAATGATTAGCCAAAACGTAATCGATAATACCAGCTGGTATTTTATAGGGCACAATTTCAGTAGGGGGAGGAGCAACCACCACAGATGTGGGGCGTCTTCCCACAAGCAACGATCCAATCACAAGGTTGTCCATAAGGACAAAGAGCAGCAACAGCAAAATAAAAACAGAAATATAAAAACTTCCTTACCAGCTTCACTTACCAATAGCGCTACACTCCCCGGCAACGGCGCCAGAAAACGGTACTTCATGACCTACAACCGTAAGGGATCTATTGCAGCGTTTTCGATAAGTAAGAGTGTCGAACCCAACGAGGAGCAGAAGGTATTGATAAGTGATTCTGAGCAAGGAATAACTGCAAGCACTGAAAGATAACTTTTTAGGGGTTTTCTTGATATAAGCAACAGGAAAGTAAAAGCAAGCAAAGTAAAAGGCACTGGAGAGTAATAAGTGGCCCAATCCTTTCTGAGCAAAGGAGAGGCCTAGCAACTGAACTTATAAAGGCTAAAGTGTTCTTGAGGACACACGGGAGAGGTAGTCATGTGCTTTCGCCATATTCCGTATCGGTACTATGTGATGTGTTGATAAGTGTTGAGTGGGTGGATCTATGCTAGTACACCCTCTAGACTAAGATGAGTGCACTCTTATGATTAAACACCTTGCAAGCATCCGCAAATACAAGATAGTATTTAAGGCAAAAGCCTAACCATAGCAATACGATCGATGATCCATTGTTCCCTTGTGCAAAAGCGTGCGAACTGGGGTTCAGGTTTCTGTCACTCCGGCAACCCACCGTAAGCATTCTTTGTACACAATGTATTCCCCTAGGTCCTTAATAAGGCGAAGTGTTGAGTGTTCGACTCACACAACACCACTAGGAAAATAACAACACAACTTAAGGATCAAACAACACATATTACTTCATCATCATATGACTACTAACAACAAGACTTCTCCCATGTCCTCAAGAACTAAAGTAACTACTCACAAGACATAAAAGAGATCATGATCAGTGGAGATAGATGGATGATAAACAATCTGGACACAATGATATTTCTCCAACAAAACTCAATAGCATTCACCACAAAGTAGTAATCAACATCGATAGGGTAGAGAGGATAGATAGTACGGATTACAACACAAGTTGCAATTGTGAGATGAGATTGGATGAAGATGGAGATGGTGCTGATGTTGATGATGATCTCGATGATGCCCGTGACGATGGTGATGACGATGGCGATGATCTCCCCTTCCGGAAGGTGATCTCCCCGGCGGAATCTGCCCGCCGGAGATGGCTTTTCTTCTTTGTAGGTTTCCACCACGGAGCGGCGGCGGAACTCCATAAACTCCCCTCCTTTTAGGGTTTCTGGATGACGAGGAGTATATAGGCCAGAGGGGGGAGCCTGGAGTGGGCCAGGGGCTCCAGGCGCCCTCCCGGCGCGGCCAGGGTGGGGGCCGCGCCAGGTGGCCGCCTAGGCACCCTGTGGCCCCCCTCTAGTTGCTCTTTTGCGTATCTTCGTGATCCTTCTGGAAAATACCCTCCGTCGATTTTCAGGTAATTTGGAGGTATTCTTCTTCAGCAACTCAGCGTCCACTTTTTACCGCTGAATCCTGCGTCTGCTGCTTCGGCACCGGAAAGTTGCAAACTGTGTAAAATAGGCCAAAACAACATAAGAACATCATCGTAATGTGAAATATATCAATGAATAAGGATGAATTACGATATAAAATAGTGATGCATTTTGGACGTATCATCATACTCATCGACATGCAAGTCGTGATTCCTATTACAAGAACATGATCAATCTCATACATCACATATATCATTCATCACATCTTATTTGGCCATATCACATCACATAGCACATGCTGCAAGAACAAGTTAGACGTCCTCTAATTGTTGTTGCAAGTTTTTACGTGGCTGCTATAGGTTTCTAGCAAGAACGTTTCTTACCTACGCCAAAACAACAACGTGATATGTCAATTTCTATTTACCCTTCATAAGGACCCTTTTCATCGAATCTGATCCGGCTAAAGTGGGAGAGACAGACACCCGCCAGCCACCTTATGCAACTAGTGCATGTCAGTCGGTGGAACTAGTCTCACGTAAGCGTACGTGTAAGGTTGGTCCGGGCCGCTTCATCCCACAATGACGCCGAATCAAGATTGGACTAGTAGCGGTAACAGAATTGAACAAATCTACGCCCACAACTTGTTTGTCTTCTACTCGTGCAAGATGCAACGCAAAGACGTAGCTCAGATGCCACTGTTGGGGAACGTAGCAGAATTCAAAAAAATTCCTACGCTTCACCAAGATCAATCTAAGGAGTCATCTAGCAACGAGCATAAAAGAGTACATCTACATACCCTTTGTAGATCGCGAGCGGAAGCGTTCAAGAGAACATGGATGATGGAGTAGTACTCGTCGTGATCCCTATCACCGATGATCCCAGCGCCGAACGGACGACACGTCGGCGTTCAACACATGTACGGTGCAGCGACGTCTCCTCCTTCTTGATCCAGCAAGGGGGGAGGAGAGGTTGATGGAGATCTAGCAGCACGACGGCGTGGTGGTGGATGCAACGGAGAAACTGCAGGGCTTCGCCAAGGACCTGCGGGAGGAGGGAGATGTGTAACGGGGGGGAGAGAGGCGCCAGGGGCTGGGGTGCGGCTGCCCTCTCTCCCCCCACTATATATAGGGGCCAGGGGGCGCCGCCCCTAGCAGATTGGATCTCCTAGGGGGGGCGGCGGCCAGGGGGGGCTTGCCCCCCAAGCCAAGGGGGGCGCCCCCCATCCCTAGGGTTCCCAACCCTAGGCGCAGGGGGGAGATCCAAGGGGGGTGCGCCAGCCCACTATGGGCTGGTTCCCCTCCCCCCACGACCCATGGGGCCCTTCGGGATGGGTGGCCCCACCCGGTGGACCCCCGGGACCCTTCCGATGGTCCCGGTACACTACCGATGACCCCCGGAACTTTCCCGATGGCCAAAACTGGACTTCCTATATATAATTCTTTACCTCCGGACCATTCTGGAACTCCTCGTGATGTCCGGGATCTCATCCGGGACTCCGAACAACATTCGCGTTATCGTGTGCATATATCTCTACAACCCTAGCGTCACCGAACCTTAAGTGTGTAGACCCTACGGGTTCGGGAGACACGTAGACATGACCGAGACGACTCTCCGGTCAATAACCAACAGCGGGATCTATATACCCATGTTGGTTCCTACGTGTTCCTCGATGATCTCATCGGATGAACCACGATGTCAAGGATTCACTCAATCCCGTATGCTATTCCCTTTGTCTATCGGTATAGTACTTGCCCGAGATTCGATCGTCGATATACCGATACCTTGTTCAATCTCGTCATGGCAAGTCTCTTTACTCGTTCCGTAATACATCATCCCGTGACAAACTCCTTAGTCACATTGAGCTCATTATGATGATGTCTTACCGAGTGGGCCCAGAGATACCTCTCCGTCATACGGAGTGACAAATCCCAGTCTCGGTTCGTGCCAACCCAACAGATACTTTCGGAGATACCCGTTGCGTACCTTTATAGCCACCCAGTTATGTTGTGACATTTGGCATACCCAAAGTATTCCTAAGGTATCCGGGAGTTGCACAACCTCATGTTCTAAGGAAAAGATACTTGACATTGGAAAAGCTTTAGCATTACGAACTACACAATCTTGTGCTAGGCTTAGGATTGGGTCTTGTCCATCACATCATTCTCCTAATGATGTGATCACGTTATCAATGACATCCAATGTCCATGGTCAGGAAACCGTGACCATCTGTTGATCAACGAGCTAGTAACTAGAGGCTTACCAGGGATACGTTGTGGTCTATGTATTCACACATGTATCACTGTTTCCGTATAATACAATTCAAGCATGAATAACAGAAAATTATCATGAACCAGGAAATATAATAATAACCATTTTATTATTGCCTCTAGGGCATATTTCCAACAGTTTCATGTTTTGTTTAGTGTTTGTGCCAAGTAGAACCTTTGGTAAGACTTGTGTGAAGTTTATTTGATCTTGCTATGAAAAACAGAATCGTTAGCGCTGGCTAAAGTAGTCTTCAGATTTTACTGGAGCATGCTTTTTAGTTGATTCTTTTTGCTGCTGATTGGTAGACAAATTGCACAAATTTACCAATTTAGTTTGAACTTTTTGGAGTTCCAGAAGTAGCCGAACCCAGCAGATTACTACAGACTGTTCTGTTTATGACAGATTCTGTTTTTCGTGTGTTGTTTGCTTATTCCGATGCACCTATGAGTAATATTGCAGGATATGAACCATAGAGAACTTGGAGTACAGTAGGTTTAACACCAATATAAACAAAGAATGAATTCCTTGCAGTACCTTAGAGTGGTGGTGATACGTCTCCAACGTATCTATAATGTTTAATTGTTCCATGCTATTATTTATGAAGTCTTGGATGTTTAATGGGCTTTATCATTCACTTTTATATCATTTTTGGGACTAACCTACTAACCCAAAGGCCCAGTCCAGATTGCTGTTTTTTGCCTATTTCAGGGTTTTGTGGAAAAGGAATTTCAAACGGAGTCCAAACAGAATGAAACCTTCGCGAGAGATATTTTTGGAGGAAATCACGCTCGGGAGTCTTCGGGACCAAGTCAGGGGACGTAGGGCCAGCCCTCGGGGGTGGGGCGCGCGCCCCCCTTCCCAGGGTGCGCCCCCCTTGCCTCGAGGCTGGCCCACACGGCCCCCGGTGCCCTCCTTCTTCCTATATATACCTACGTACCCCAGAAACTCCATACACAGAGAGAAAACCCTAATTCCACCGCCGTAGCTTCTATTCCCGTGGAGATCCCATCTTGGAGCCTGTTCCGGGAGGGGGATCTATCACGGAGGCCTTCATCGTCATCATCATCGCCCTCACCATGAGTTGTGAGTAGTTTACCACAGACCTTCGGGTCCATAGCTAGTATCTAGATGGCTTCTTCTCTCTCTCTGGATTTCAATACAAAGTTCTCCTCGGTCTTCGAGGAGATCTATTCGATGTAATCTCTTTTTGCGGTGTGTTTGTCGGGATCCGATGAATTGTGAGTTTATGATAAAGGTTATCTATGAAAGATATTTGGTTCTTCTATGAACTTTTTATGTGTGCTCATAATATCCTTGCAAGTCTCTTCGAATTATTGGTTTGTTTTGGCCTACCAGATCTATAGTTCTTGCATTGGGAGAAATGCTTGGCTTTGGGTTCAATCTTGTGGTGTCCTTTCCCAGTGACAGTAGGGACAGCAAGGCACGTATTTTATTGTTGCCATCGAGGATAAAAAGATGGAGTTTTCATCATATTGCTTGAGTTTATCCCTCTACATCATGTCATCTTGCTTAAGGCGTTACTCTGTTCGTATGAACTCAATACACTAGATGCATGGTGGATAGCGGTCGATGTGTGGAGTAATAGTAGTAGATGCAGAATCGTTTCGGTCTACTTGTCTCGTACGTGATGCCTATATACAATGATCATGCCTAGATATTCTCATAATTATTCGCTTTTCTATCAATTGCTCGACGGTAATTTGTTTACCCGTCGTAGAATATCGCTATCATGAGAGAAGCCACTAGAGAAAACTATGGCCCCCGGGTCTATTCTCAACATATCAATCTACATCTACTTTACTTTTCTTGCTTTTATTTGCTGTTTTATTAAACCAAAAATATAATTATCATCTCTATCAGATCTCACTCTCGTAAGTGACCATAAAGGGATTGACAACCCCTTATCGCGTTGGCTGCGAAGTTCTTATTTGTTTGTGCAGGTGCGAGGGACTCGCGCGTGGTCTCCTACTGGATTGATACCTTGGTTTTCAAAAACTGAGGGAAATACTTACGCTATTGTGCTGCATCTCCCTTTCCTCTTCGAGGGAATACAACGCAAGCTCAAGAGGTAGCAAGAAGAATTTTTGGCGTCGTTGCCGGGGAGGCTTACCCAATAGTCATATACCAAGTACCTATCACAAACCCTTATCCTTCGCATTACATTTATTTGCCTCTTGTTTTCCTCTCCCCCACTTCACCTTTGTCGTTTTATTCGCCCTTCTTTCGCCGTGTGTTTATCGTTCGCTTGTTTCTTGTTTGCTTGTGTGTGTTGGATTGTTTGCTTGTCATTATGGCTAGCCCATTATCAGCTCCTCTGTCTCCCGAGTTTGAAGTTCTTCACTTCAAGCAAGGGCAAGGAGAAAACCTAAAAGATGCTTGGTTTAGGATGATGGAATCTTATCGTAAGTGCACCTTAGAAGTGAATTTTAGAATCTTGCTTCGCAATTTTTACGTTGGATTGAATATGTCTCATAGACAACTCTTGGATTGCGTTGCCAATGGAAATTTTATCGAAGTTGATCCTAGTTTCGTGCATGAAATCATAGAGGGAATAGTGGGAACACTACCTCCCCAAAAGGAGTCAAACTCAACCCCGGAAGGGACGCAAGTTTTTGAGAAAATTTGCGAAGTAACGAATATATTACAAAAATCTCTTGAACCTCTTAAGAGTGCTAGTGGGAATCTCCACCGCATGAATATGTTAATTACTCTTTGCAATAAGCGGTTGGATGCTTTAGATCTTAAGATTTCTGAATATGAAGGGAAACGCAAAGAACCTCCCGGATTCGAGATTGACACCATTAAAAGGGTTAAGACCAAAGATGGCAATACCTAGATTTATCTTGTATCGTGCCTAGCTAGGGGCGTAAAACGATAGCGCTTGTTGCGAGGCAACCCAATTTTTTGTTTTTTTGTTTTTGTTGCTGTTAGGGAATAAATATTACATCTAGCCTCTGTTTAGATGTGGTTTCATGTTTTGTTTAGTGTTTGTGCCAAGTAGAACCTTTGGTAAGACTTGTGTGAAGTTTATTTGAACTTGCTGTGAAAAACAGAATCGTTAGTGCTCGCTAAAGTAGTCTTCAGATTTTACTAGAGCGTGCTTTTTAGTTGATTCTTTTTGCTGCTGATTGGTAGCCAAATTGCGCAAATTAGTTTGAATTTTTTGGAGTTCCAGAAGTAGGCGAACCCGGCAGATTACTACAGACTGTTCTGTTTTTGACACATTCTATTTTTCATGAGTTGTTTGCTTATTCCGATGCATCTATGAGTAATACTAGGAAATATGCCCGTGCGTTGCAACGGGAGAAAAAGTTACTCGCTCGTAAGGCAATAAGCGTGCCTCAACCCCTCCGCCCACCCCAAATATGTTTGTGCTTTATATTTCAACACAAAAGCTCTCAAGGTCCTGGACTTTAATCTTCTCTCCTTCGCTTGGATTCTCCGTCGTATCTCGTCCCTTGACCTGAATAAAATCGAAGCCCAAATCAATCTTCCAACTTATTTGAACTTTCTCAAGGCATCGACCCACTGGAAAAGAGGGTCAATTGCTCATATTTCTACAACCAAAGGAAATTCTAAATTATATTGTGCACTTGAGGTTCCCTATAGAGCAAAATGTCAGTTACCATAAATAAGAATCGGCTAGGAGAAAAAATAGGTCATCGTTTCTATTTGACGAGATCAATGCCACCTAATTCGAACTTCCAACAAAGATTCTTCCGATCCGATCTGCTATCTTTGGTTCTGATTCAATTATGACTCCAACTCACTGTGCTAAAGACGCACACCCACCATGGCAACATCCGGGTACCATCCGGGAACATTGCATGAGCAAAAAAAAGTGGACCAATTCACCAAAGATTTTGATTTATGGTTGATGTTGGCCAACAATTTGAATGCATGTGCTTTCAATTATTAACCAGAAAAAGTGTGGTAGTTCCCTCGTATCCCTTCACCTACATAAACAGTAATAAAAAATCTATACTTCTGTGACATCAAATATGCTCAAACGTATTTGGTGCTAGCAATTGTTTCTCGAGAAATATCATCCGTAGAGCTCTATGCATGACAAAATAATCAACGCTTAAAACTTTGAGCATATTTTATATCATGAATTCCCTTTTTTATAATTTGTTTTCTATTTGTTTTTAATTATTATTAGTGTTCGTGAGGGTGTAGGGGCACCTGGAGCTAAAAACCAATCTCTTTCCGGTCGTACGCATCAAATTTCATGCTTGCTTTAGACCAAAACAAGGAGAGATTTGTGAGGGTGTTATATCTATTTTTTAAGTTACTACTGTTCATACTTGCTTTAGAAAAAAATATGTATTTTTTCTTTAGAAAAGAAGATCTAAAGCATACTCAGAGTGATAATCAAACATTAAGTTTTTTGAGGACTTGTGTAGATCAAACCTGGATGATTCAGGCCATTGCATGCGTCTGGAGACAGGTACCATACGTGTACATAGAGCAAAACAAACATAAAGCAGATGAAGAAGCTGCTGCTACCGGCCAGTGCTCGCCGTCCACTCCTCGCATGCACCAGGACATCAACACCAGGATGTACTCGATCAGGAAGCACTTCTGCATGGAAGATTGATCTATTATAGAGAGTTCCATCTTGATGGCCCTGGAGGGGGCGGCGCGGGTGTAGCTCCTACAGTGCTTCCTCGTCATGGCGCCGGTGACCATGTCCTCTGCCGCTCCATGTCGGGCAGCTCGGTGAAGTAGTCCTCCGCCTGCACAGATCACGACTCGTAGTCGGAGAAGACGAATGAGGGTTGGCAATGATCCGCACCTAGGCGGCATTCCAACAAATTATATCTAGTTCTCTTTTCTGATACTTTGTAATTTATATATCTACACTTCTGTGCAACTATATTCGAATCTTTTCACATGGATATAGGATCTATATCCTACATATATGTATATGCGCACATCATGCAAATGTTGCGAGTTAAGTACTAATTAAGTCGATCACATTAACCTCTTCGCCCAGTTGACTCTTCCGGCAGTTCCCCAAGTAGGGCAGATGAAAATGTCGATGTATTCGTCGCGACCTAGCTAGTGCCTTACTTTGCAGCAGCCCCGGCAATCACCCCAAGTCCCCGCACTTGTCTCCATAGCCCCTATAGCACTCTTCGTTGTTGCCCCGGCTTCACTCTCCATCTCCGATTCCCAGGTCAATGTCAGATGGCCCCATAAATCCAGATCTATGCTCAAATAATCTGCCACTACGTCGTTGATTTCTAATCTGCCACGCAAGGCATTAACAATCCCCGGCAAACACTGCATGCACTCATTGTACACGTCATGGGCGTCTGCGTCGTCCGCGTCGCCATGGTGCCCTTGCTAGCTATGGTTGTGTCCTCCGCGTCATCGTATCATGTCGTTTGTGTCGTCCTTGTTGTGTTCCCATGATCAAATGAGGTCAAGAAGGTTGGAGAAAGGAGAAAGGGCCGTCGGATCGGAGCATCTAGGGCTGATCGAGTTGGGCCAGCGAGATGAGGTCGCTCGATCGGGAGAGAGATGATTGATCATGGGAGCTTGACGAAAAGAGGTGGAACATGTAACTTGCCTTTTTTTAAGATAGGAGAGAAATAGATAGGAGAAAAAAACCTTCCTCTTTTTAAATCTCAACCATCAATCATTGTGGTTAACATAAAATCAACGGAGATAAAGGAATGCTTGCCTTTTTTTAAGATAGGAGAGAAAGAGATATGAGAAAAAAACTTCCTCTTTTTAAATCTCCACCATCAATCATTGTGGTTAACATAAAATCGACGGAGATAAAGGAATGACGGATGGAGAACTATGAAAGCCTCCGTCCTTCATTATTAGGTAAAGATTGGAGGATATGAACCATAGAGAACTTGGAGTACAGTAGGTTTAACACCAATACGGACAAAGAATGAATTCCTTGCTGTACCTTTGAGTGGTGGTTTGCTTTCTCTTACTAACGGAGCTCACGAGAATTTTTGTCTAAGTTTTATGTTGTGAAGTTTTCAAGTTTTGAGTATTGCTTTGATGGACTATGGAACAAGGAGTAGCAAAGCCCTAAGCTTGGGGATGCCCATGGCACCCCAAGTAAATTCAATATAATCAAAAATCCTAAGCTTGGGGATGCCCCGGAAGGCATCCCCTCTTTCGTCTTCATCCATCGGTAACTATACTTGGAGCTATATTTTTATTTGCAACATGCTATGTGTTTTGCTTGGAGTGTCTTGTATAATTTGAGTCTTTGCTTGTTAGTTTGCCACAATCATCCTTGCTGGACACACCTATTTGAGAGAGTTAAATATGGCCTAGAAATTGTTAGAACACTCTATGTGCTTCACTTATATCTTTTAAGTTGAATAGTTTTTGCTCTAGTGCTTCGCTTATATCTTTTAGAGCATGGTGGTGGTAATATTTTGTAGAAATTGTTGAACTCTCATGCTTCACTTATATCTATTTGAGAGTCCATTAAAAAAGCATGGTAAAGTGTTTAGGCTAAAGAAACTAGTCTTCACATGATAGACATCCAATGTCAATGTAGTAAAAAAATTCACACCAAGTGCATTGAATAGAAAGAGATGTTGGATGCTTGATAATTGTTTTGAGACATGAGGATAGTGATATTAGAGTCATGCTAGTGGAGTTATTATGAAATTGAGAAATACTTGTGTTAAGGTTAGTGATTCCCGTAGCATGAACGTATGGTGAACCGTTGTGTGACTAAGTTAAAGCATGAGGTATTTGTAGAGTGTCAACCTTTGTGTGGAGGTCGGGGGCGCGCGATGGTTAACTCCTACCAACCTCCCCCCTAGGAGAATGCGTTCATTGCTTTGTTTTGATGACTCGTAAATTTTTGCAATAAGTATATGAGTTCTTATGACTAATGTTGAGCCCATGGATTATACGCACTCTCACCCTTCCACCATTGCTAGCCTCTCTTGTACCGCGCAACTTTCGCCAGTACCATAAACCCACTATATATCCTTACTCAAAACAGCCACCATATTGTTCCTCAAAATAGCCACCATACCTACCTATCATGGCATTTCCATAGCCATTCCGAGATATATTGCCATGCAACTTTCCACCGTTCCATTTATATGACACCCATCATATTGTCATATTGCCATGCATGATCATGTAGTTGACATCGTATTTGTGGCAAGGCCACCATGCATAATTTATCATACATGTCACTCTTGTTTCATTGCACATACCAGTACACCGCCGGAGGCATTCATATAGAGTCATACTTTGTTGTTGTAGTATCGAGTTGTAATATTGTGTTGTAATGGAAGTGTGATGGTCACCATTTTTAGAGCATTGTCCCATGGGAGGAAAGGCTGAATCTATAAAGCCCCTCCGCAAAAAAAAGGGGAAAGGCCAAAGAAAATAAAAGAAAGAAAGTCCCAAAAAAAGAAAGAAAAAAGAAAAAAAGAAAGAAAAAAAGGGGAAAAGAAAAAAGGACAATTGCTACTATCTTTTTCCACACTTTTGCTTCAAAGTATCACCATGTTCTTCATTGTAGAGAGCCTCATGCTTAGTCACTTTCATATACTAGTGGGAATTTTTGTTATAAAACTTGGCTTGTATATTCCAATGATGGGCTTCCTCAAATGCCCTAGGTCTTCGTGAGCAAGCAACTTGGATGCACACCCACTAGTTTCTTTTGTTGAGCTTTCATTCATATTTAGCTCTAGTGCATCCGTTGCATGGCAATCCCTACTCACTCACATTGATATCTATTGATGGGCATCTCCATAGCCCGTTGATACGCCTAGTCGATGTGAGACTATCTCCCTCTGTTTGTCTTCTCCACGACCACCTCTATTCCACCCATAGTGCTATGTCCATGGCTCACGCTCATGTATTGCATGAAAGTTGAAAGGTTTGAAAAGATAGAGCATGAAAACAAATGCTTGGCTGAAATCGGGGTTGTGCATGATATGAATATTTAGTGTGATAATAAGGGAGCATAGCCAACACTATATGATTTTTTAGGGATAACTTTCTTTAGCCATAGTATTTTGAGAAGACATGATTGCTTTGTTAGTATTGCTTGAAGTATTGTTATTTCTTATGTCAATATAGACTTTTGTCTAGAATCTTTCAGATCTGAACATTCATGCCACAATTAAGAGAATTACATTGAAAACTATATTGGTTTGCATTCCACATCAAAAATTCTTTCTTTATCATTTACCTACTCGAGGACGAGCAGGAATTAAGCTTGGGGATGCTTGATACGTCTCCAATGTATCTATAATTTTTTATTGTTCCATGCTATTATTTATGAAGTCTTGGATGTTTAATGGGCTTTATCATTCACTTTTATATCATTTATGTGACTAACCTACTAACCCAAAGGCCCAGTCCAAATTGCTGTTTTTTGCCTATTTTAGGGATTTGCAGAAAAGAAATATCAAACGGAGTCCAAACGGAATGAAACCTTCGCGAGAGATATTTTTGGAGGAAATCACGCTCGGGAGTCTTCGGGGCCAAGTCAGGGGATGTAGGGCCAGCCCTCGAGGGTGGGGGCGTGCCCCCTGCCTCGAGGCTGGCCCACATGGCCCCCGGTGCCCTCCTTCTTCCTATATATACCTACATACCCCAGAAACTCCATAAGCAAAGAGAAAACCCTAATTCCACCACCGTAGCTTCTGTTCCCGTGGAGATCCCATCTTGGAGCCTGTTCCGGGAGGGGGATCCATCACGGAGGCCTTCATCATCATCATCATCGCCCTCACCATGAGTTGTGAGTAGTTTATCACAGACCTTCGGGTCCATAGCTAGTATCTAGATGGCTTCTTCTCTCTCTCTGGATCTCAATACAAAGTTCTCCTCGGTCTTCAAGGAGATCTATTCGATGTAATCTCTTTTTGCGGTGTGTTTGTTGAGATACGATGAATTGTGAGTTTATGATCACGGTTACCTATAAAAGATATTTGGTTCATCTCTGAACTTTTATGTGTGCTCATAATATCCTTGCAAGTCTCTTCGAATTATTGGTTTGGTTTGGCCTACCAGATCTATAGTTCTTGCAATGGGAGAAGTGCTTGGCTTTGGGTTCAATCTTGCGGTGTCCTTTCCCAGTGACAGTAGGAGCAGCAAGGCACGTATTGTATTGTTGCCATCGAGGATAAAAAGATGGGGTTTTCATCATATTGCTTGAGTTTATCCCTCTACATCATGTCATCTTGCTTAAGGCGTTACTCTGTTCATATGAACTCAATACACTAGATGCATGCTGGATGGCGGTCGATGTGTGGAGTAACAGTAGTAGATGCAGAATCGTTTCGGTCTACTTGTCTCGTACGTGATGCCTATATACAATGATCATGCCTAGATAGTCTCATAATTATTCGCTTTTCTATCAATTGCTCGACAGTAATTTGTTTACCCGCCGTAGAATATCGCTATCATGAGAGAAGCCACTAGAGAAAACTATGGCCCCCGGGTTTATTCTCAACATATCAATCTACATCTACTTTACTTTTCTTGCTTTTATTTTCTGTTTTATTAAACCAAAAATACCAAAAATATAATTATCATCTCTATCAGATCTCACTCTCATAAGTGACCGTAAAGGGATTGACAACCCCTTATCGCGTTGGCTGCGAAGTTCCTATTTGTTTGTGTAAATGCGAGGGACTCGCGCGTGGTCTCCTACTGGATTGATACCTTGGTTCTCAAAACTGAGCGAAATACTTACGCTGTTGTGCTGCATCTCCCTTTCCTCTTCGAGGGAATACAACGCAAGCTCAAGAGGTAGCAGTGGTTTGCTTTCTCTTACTAACGGAGCTCACGAGAATTTTTGCCTAAGTTTTGTGTTGTGAAGTTTTCAAGTTTTGAGTATTGCTTTGATGGACTATGGAACAAGGAGTAGAAAAGGCTTAAGCTTGGGGATGCCCATGGCACCCCAAGTAAATTCAAGATAATCAAAAAGCCTAAGCTTGGGGATGCCCCGGAAGGCATCCCCTCTTTCGTCTTCATCCATCGGTAACTGTACTTGGAGCTATATTTTTATCACAAAATGTTATGTGTTTTGCTTGGTGCGTCTTGTATAATTTGAGTCTTTGCTTGTTAGTTTGCCACAATCATCCTTGCTGGACACACCTATTTGAGAGAGTTAAATATGGCCTAGAAATTGTTATAACACTCTATGTGCTTCACTTATATCTTTTGAGTTGAATAGTTTTTGCTCTAGTGCTTCACTTATATCTTTTAGAGCATGGTGGTGGTAATATTTTGTAGAAATTGTTGAACTCTCATGCTTCACTTAGATCTATTTGAGAGTCCATTAAAACAGCATGGTGAAGTGTTTAGGCTAAAGAAACTAGTCTTCACATGATAGACATCCAATGTCAATGTAGTAAAAAAAATCACACCAAGTGCATTGAATAGAAAGAGATGTTGGATGCTTGATAATTGTTTTGAGACATGAGGATAGTGATATTAGAGTCATGGTAGTGGAGTTATTATGAAATTGAGAAATACTTGTGTTAAGGTTAGTGATTCACGTAGCATGAATATATGGTGAACCGTTGTGTGACTAAGTTAAAGTATGAGGTATTTGTAGAGTGTCAACCTTTGTGTGGAGGTCGGGGGCGCGCGATGGTTAACTCCTACCAACCTCCCCCCTAGGAGCATGCGTTGATTGCTTTGTTTTGATGTCTCCTAAATTTCTGCAATAAGTATATGAGTTCTTATGACTAATGTTGAGCGCATGGATTATACGCACTCTCACCTTTCCACCATTGCTAGCCTCTCTTGTACCGCGTAACTTTCGCCGGTACCATAAACCCACTATATATCCTTCCTCAAAATAGCCACCATATTGTTCCTCAAAACAGCCACCATACCTACCTATCATGTCATTTCCATAGCCATTCCGAGATATATTGCCATGCAACTTTCCACCGTTCCGTTTATATGACACGCAACATATTGTCATATTGCCATGCATAATCATGTAGTTGACATCGTATTTGTGACAAGGGCACCATGCATAAATTATCATACATGTCACTCTTGTTTCATTGCACATACCGGTACACCGCCGGAGGCATTCATATAGAGTCATACTTTGTTGTTGTAGTATCGAGTTGTAATATTGTGTTGTAATGAAAGTGTGATGATCATCATATTTAGAGCTTTGTACCATGGGAGGAAAGGCTGAATCTATAAAGCCCCTCCGCAAAAAAAAAGGGGAAAGGCCAAAGAAAAGAAAAGAAAGAAAGGCCCAAAAAAAAGAAGAAAAAAAAGGGGAAAAGAAAAAGGGACATTTGCTACTATCTTTTTCCACACTTGTGCTTCAAAGTAGCACCATGTTCTTCATTGTAGAGAGCCTCATGCTTAGTCACTTTCATATACTAGTGACAATTTTCGTTATAGAACTTGGCTTGTATATTCCAATGATGGGCTTCCTCAAATGCCCTAGGTCTTCGTGAGCATGCAAGTTGGATGCACACCCACTAGTTTCTTTTGTTGAGCTTTCATTCATATTTAGCTCTAGTGCATCCGTTGCATGGCAATCCCTACTCACTCACATTGATATCTATTGATGGTCATCTCCATAGCCCGTTGATACGCCTAGTCGATTTGAGACTATCTCCCTCTTTTTGTCTTCTCCACGACCACCTCTATTCCACCCATAGTGCTATGTCCATGGCTCACGCTCATGTATTGTGTGAAAGTTGAAAGGTTTGAAAAGATAGAGCATGAAAACAAATGCTTGGCTGAAATTGGGGTTGTGCATGATATGAATATTTAGTGTGATAATAAGGGAGCATAGCCAACACTATATGATTTTGTAGGGATAACTTTATTTAGCCATAGTATTTTGAGAAGACATGATTGCTTTGTTAGTATTGCTTGAAGTATTGTTATTTCTTATGTCAATATAGACTTTTGTCTAGAATCTTTCAGATCTGAACATTCATGCCACAATTAAGAGAATTACACTGAAAACTATATTGGTTAGCATTCCACATCAAAAATTCTTTCTTTATCATTTACCTACTTGAGGACGAGCAGGAATTAAGCTTGGGGATGCTTGATACGTCTCCAACGTATCTATAATTTTTGATTGTTTCATGCTATTATTTATAAAGTCTTGGATGTTTAATGGGCTTTATCATTCACTTTTATATCATTTTTGGGACCGACCTACTAACCCAAAGGCCCGGTCCAGATTGCTGTTTTTTGCCTATTTCAGGGTTTTGCAGAAAAGGAATATCAAACAGAGTCCAAACGGAATGAAACCTTCGCGAGAGATATTTTTGGAGGAAATCACGGTCGGGAGTCTTCGAGACCAAGTCAGGGGACGTAGGGCCAGCCCTTGAGCTGGCCCACACGGCCCCCGGTGCCCTCCTTCTTCCTATATATACCTACGTACCCCAGAAACTCCATACGCAAAGAGAAAACCCTAATTCCATCGCCGTAGCTTCTGTTCCCGTGGAGATCCCATCTTGGAGCCTGTTCCGGGAGGGGGATCCATCACGCAGGCCTTCATCATCATCATCGCCCTCACCATGAGCTGTGAGTAGTTTACCACAGACCTTCGGGTCTATAGCTAGTATCTAGATGGCTTCTTCTCTCTCTGGATCTCAATACAAAGTTCTCCTCGGTCTTCGAGGAGATCTATTCGATGTAATCTCTTTTTGCGGTGTGTTTGTCGAGATCCGATGAATTATGAGTTTATGATCAAGGTTATCTATGAAAGATATTTGGTTCTTCTTTGAACTTTTTATGTGTGCTCATAATATCCTTGCAAGTCTCTTCGAATTATTGGTTTGGTTTGGCCTACTAGATCTATAGTTCTTGCAATGTGAGAAGTGCTTGGCTTTGGGTTCAATCTTGCGGTGTCCTTTCCCAGTGACAGTAGGGGCAGCAAGGCACGTATTGTATTGTTACCATCGAGGATTAAAAGATGGGGTTTTCATCATATTGCTTGAGTTTATCCCTCTACATCATGTCATCTTGCTTAAGGCATTACTCTGTTCGTATGAACTCAATACACTAGATGCATGCTGGATAACGGTCGATGTGTGGAGTAATAGTAGTAGATGCATAATCGTTTCGGTCTACTTATCTCGGACGTGATGCCTATATACAATGATCACGCCTAGATAGTCTCATAATTATTTGCTTTTCTATCAATTGCTCGACAGTAATTTGTTTACCTGCCTTAGAATATCGCTATCATGAGAGAAGCCACTAGAGAAAACTATGGCCCCCGGGTCTATTCTCAACATATCAATATACATCTACTTTACTTTTCTTGCTTTTATTTGCTGTTTTATTAAACAAAAAATACCAAAATATAATTATCATCTCTATCAGATCTCACTCTCGTAAGTGATCGTAAAGGGATTGACAACCCCTTATCGCGTTGGCTGTGAAGTTCTTATTTGTTTGTGCAGGTGCGAGGGACTCGCGCGTGGTCTCCTACTAGATTGATACCTTGGTTCTCAAAAACTGAGGGAAATACTTACGCTACTGTGCTGCATCTCCCTTTCCTCTTCGAGGGAATACAATGCAAGCTCAAGAGGTAGCATAGGAGCTGTTCTAGGGCAAAGAGTTGATAAGAAATTGAATGTTATCCAGTATGATAGCAAAACTCTAGATTGTGCCCAAAGGAATTATGCTACCACTAAGAAAGAATTTTTAGCAGTTGTGTTTGCTTGTGATAAGTTTAGACCATACATTGTTGATTCTAAAGTAACTATTCACACTGATCATGCTGCTATCAAATACCTTATGGAAAATAAAGATGCTAAACCTAGACTTATTAGATGGGTTCTCTTGCTGCAAGAATTTGACTTGCATATTATTGATAGAAAGGGAGCTGAGAACCCCGTAGCAGATAACTTGTCTAGGTTAGAGAATATACTTGATGACCCACAACCTATTGATGATAGATTTCCTGATGAACAACTAGCTGTCATAAATACTTCTCGTACTCCTCCCTGGTATGTTGATTATGCTAATTACATTGTTGCTAAGTTTATACCTCCTAGCTTTACATACCAGCAAAAGAAAAAGTTCTTCTATGATTTGAGACATTACTTTTGGGATGACCCACATCTTTATAAAGAAGGAGTGGATGGTATTATTAGACGTTGTGTACCTAAGCATGAATAGGAACAGATCTTACGCAAGTGCCACTCTGAAGCTTACGGAGGACACCATGAGGGAGACAGAACTGCACACAAGGTATTGCAATCCGGTTTTTATTGGCCTACTGTCTTCAAGGATGCCCGTAAGTTTGTCTTATCATGTTATGAATGTCAAAGAATCGGTAATATTAGTAGACATCAAGAAATGCCTATGAATCATTCACTTGTTATTGAACCATTTGATGTTTGGGCTTTGATTATATGGGACCTTTTCCTGCCTCTAATGGGTACACACATATCTTAGTTGCTGTTGATTATGTTACTAAGTGGGTAGAATCTATTCCAACTAGTAGTGTTGATCATAACACCTCTATTAAGATGCTTAAAGAATTTATATTTCCGAGGTTTGGAGTCCCTAGATATCTAATGACTGATGGTGGTTCACACTTTGTTCATGGTGCTTTCCGTAAGATGCTTGCTAAGTATGATGTCAACCATAGAATTGCATCACCCTATCACCCACAGACTAGTGGTCAAGTAGAACTAAGTAATAGGGAGTTCAAATTAATCTTGCAAAAGACAGTTAATAGGTCTAGGAAGAATTGGTCCAAGAAACTAGATGATGCATTATGGGCCTATAGAACTTCATACAAAAATCCTATGGGTATGTCTCCATATAAGATGGTATATGGAAAAGCTTGTCACTTACCTTTCGAGCTAGAACATAAGCCATATTGGGCTATCAAAGAGCTCAATTATGATTTCAAACTTGCCGGTAAAAAGAGGCTATTTGATATTAGTTGTCTCGATGAATGGAGAACCCAGGCCTACGAGAATGCCAAGTTATTTAAATAAAAAGTTAAAAGATGGCATGACAAAAGGATACAAAAGCGTGAGTTTATCGTAGGTGATTATGTCTTGCTATTCAACTCTCGTTTAAGATTTTTTGCAGGAAAACTTCTCTCCAAGTGGGAAGGACCTTACATTATTGAGGAGGTCTATCGTTCCGGTGCCATTAAAATCAACAACTTCGAAGGCACAAATCCGAAGGTGGTGAATGGTCAAAGAATCAAACATTATATCTCAGGTAATCCTATTAGTGTTGAAACTAATGTTATTGAAACCATAACCCCGGAGGAATACATAAGGGACACTTTCCAGAATGATCCAGCCTCCGAAAAGGAAGAGGTACGTGATACGGTAAGTAAACTGACTCCAAAACAGTTTTAAAGGCAATTTTTCTCCGTTTTGGAATATTTAGAAAAATAGAAAAATTAACCGCAGTCCTGAGGAGACACGGGGCCTCCTCGAGGGTAGGGGCGCGCCCCTGCCTCGAGGGCACCCTGTGTGTCCCCTGGACTCCGTTTTCTTGTGGGTTACTCCTTTCGTTCGGGAAAAATTCATTATATATACTCCCGAAGGTTTTGACCTCTGTATCTCGCAGAATTCCTGTGTTTTCATTTCAAGCCTTTTCTGCCACAGATAAAAGCAACATGTCGTCCCAGGATTCGGAGGGAGAAAGCTATGTGGTTGATTCCCTTGCTGAACCTAAGGTCTATGGTGATTTGGAGCATTATGGTTGGACCACGGAAGAAGAAGATGACCATGATTCAAAGAGGAAGGATTGGACTAGCTCGGATGAAGACGAAGTCCCATTGCCTCAACCGGGGGACATGCATGTGGAGTTCAAAAAGTCAAGCCTCCCCGACAGAGTAAAGAAACCTAAGATCGAATTTATCCCTTTTAACCTCTTGCAGGAGAACAAGCAGGCACTATGCAAGAAGATATTAAATCTTGAACAAGAGATCAATGATCTAAAGGAGCAAAATCTTGCCCTTAAGCGTAAGGTGAGGAAGAAGTCATCATCACCAACCCCGAAGAAGGAGACATAATCATATGGGTATGGGCACTCCCCTTGGCAACTGCCAAGCTTGGGGGAGTGACCCCGGTATCGTATCACCATCACTCCTATCTTTACCATTTTACTTAGTTCGATCCTTTTTGTAGTATCTTGATCTATTAGAATAAAGTTAGCATGATCTAGTTGTGAGCTTTTGCTTTGTGAGCTTTATCCTTTGTAATCGAGTCTGTGAGCTATATAATAAAGATTAGTGTTGAGTCAAGGGCTTGATTTCCTCACTTGGGTCATGATAAAAAGAAAGAAAACAAAAAGAGTATCAAAGAGATCATATCAATCTTATGGGAAGTAATGACTTCACATACAAGAGTATGATAAATAAAAGTTATTGGGGGTGAAAAACATAGTTTTGGTCATCGTTGCAATTAATAGGAAGTAATAAAAGAAGAGAGGCTTCACATACAAATATACTATCTTGGACATCTTTTATGATTGTGAGCACTCATTAAAGTATGACATGCTAAAGAGTTGATGTTGGACAAGAAAGACAACATAATGGGTTATGTCTTCTTATATCCGAAATAAAGTATATTGTCTTGGATCTTCCAACATGTTGAGCTTGCCTTTCTCCCTCATGCTAGCCAAAACTCCTCGCACTAAGTAGACATACTACTTGTGCTTCCATATATTCTTAAACCCAGTTTTGCCATGAGAGTCCACCATACCTACCTATGGATTGAGAAGGATCCTTCCAAGTAAGTTGTCATGTCGGAAACCCGCTAAATATGTATGATTTATTAGTTTGGGAGAAATTAGCTTTATACGAGCTTGTGATATGGAAGTAATAAAAGCGACAGACTACATAATAAAGGTCCTTATCACAAGTTGCAATATAAAGCGAAGTTCCTCTATGCTAAGACTTTGTGCATCCAACCATAAAAACACATGACAACCTCTGCTTCCCTCTGCGAAGGGCCTACCTTTTATTCTTGTCTTATAAGTGTCAAGGTGAAATCCACCTTTCCTTTTTCAATTTATCCTTTGGCAAGCACATTGTGTTGGAAAGATCCTGACATATATACCCACTTGGATGTAAGTTTTCATGATCTATTACCGTTGACATTACCCTTGAGGTAAAAGGTTGGGTGGCAACACCATAAGCCCCTATCTTTCTCTGTGTCCGATTAAAACTCCATAAACATAAGTATTGCGTGAGTGTGCGCAATTGTGAAAGACTATATGATAGTTGAGTATGTAGGCTTGCTGGAAAGCTCTTATATTGACTCTTTCCGATGTTACGATAAATTGCAATTGCTTCAATGACCGAGACCAAAGTTTGTTAGTTTCCAATGAACTTTATGATGCATACTTGATATTGTGGATGAATTGTTACTTTAGCATAATGATCATATGACTATATTTATATAAGTTGCTGTTATGAGAATGATCATGATGCCCTCATGTCCGTATTATGCTTTTATCGATACCTCTTTCTCTAAACATGTGGACATATTTTTTCGATATCGGCTTTCGCTTGAGGACAAGCGAGGTCCAAGCTTGGGGGAGTCGATACTTCCATTTTGCATCATGCTTATAAGTTGATATTTATTGCATTATGGGTTGTTCATACATGTTTTGTCACAATACTTATGCCTTTTCTCTCTTATTTTACAAGGTTTACATGAAGAGGGAGAATGACGGCAGCTAGAATTCTGGGCTGGAAAAGGAGCAAACTCTGGAAACCTATTCTGCACAACTACAAAAGCCCCGAAACACCACAGAATATTTTTTCGGAAAATATAAAAAATATCTCGCGAAAGAAACCCACGAGAGGGGCCACTGGCTGGCCTCGAGGGTGGGGCGCACCCCCCTTCCTAGGGCGCGCCCCCTGCCTCAAGGGCTAGCCGGTGGGCCCCCGGTGTCCATCTTCTCCTATATGAAGCGTTTTGACCTGGAAAAATGAGGAGGAGGCTTTCGGGACCAGACGCCGCCGTCTCGAGGCGGAACCGAGGCGGAAACCAATCTAGGGCTCCAGCAGAGCTGTTCTGCCGGGGATACTTCCCTCCGGGTGGGGGAAATCATCACCGCCGTCATCACCAACAACTCTCCCATCTTGGGGAGGGCTATCTTCATCAACATATTGACCAGCACCATCTCCTCTCAAACCCTAGTTCATCTCTTGTATCCAATCTTTGTATCCAAACCTCAGATTGGTACCTGTGGGTTGCTAGTAGTGTTGATTACTCCTTGTAGTTGATGCTAGTTGGTTTATTTGGTGGAAGATCATATGTTCAGATCCATTATGCATATTAATACCCCTCTGATCATGAACAATATTATGTCTTGTGAGTAGTTACTTTTGTTCCTGAGGACATGGGAGAAGTCTTGCTATTAGTAGTCATGTGAGTGTGGTCTTCGTTTGATATTTTGATGAGATGTATGTTGTCTCTCCTCTAGTGGTGTCATGTGAACATCGACTACATGACACTTCACCATTATTGGGGCCTAGAGGAAGGCATTGGGAAGTAATAAGTAGATGATGGGTTGCTAGAGTGACAGAAGCTTAAACCCTAGTTTATGCGTTGCTTCGTAAGGGGCTGATTTGGATCCATATGTTTTAGGCTATGGTTAGGTTTACCTTAATACTTCTTTTGTAGTTGCGGATGCTTGCATTAGAGGTTAATCATAAGTGGGAGGTTTTTCCAAGTAAGGGCAGCACCCAAGCACCGGTCCACCCACATACCAAATTATCAAAGTACCGAACGCGAATCAGATGATCGTGATGAAAACTAGCTTGACGATAATTCCCATATGTCCTCGGGAGCACTTTACCTTGCATAAGAGTTTGTCCAGGCTTGTCCTTTGCTACACAAAGGATTGGGCCACCTTGCTGCACCTTATTTACTTTTACCTTTTGTCACTTGCTACCAATTATCTTATCACAAAACTATCTGTTACCTATAATTTCAGTGCTTGCAGAAAATACCTTACTGAAAACTGCCTATCATTTCCTTCTGCTCCTCGTTGGGTTCGACACTCTTACTTATCGAAAGGACTATGATAGATCCCATACACTTGTGGGTCATCATGCATCAACAACTTATGCTAAGCAAGATAAACAACTAGGTGATAGCAAGATGTATGACAAGAAACAATATGGCTATCACAAATTATAGTGCACAAGTAAAGGGCTCGAGTAAGAGATAACCGAGGCACGCGGAGACGACGATGTATCCCGAAGTTCAAACCCTTGCGGATGCTAATCTCCATTTGGAGCGGTGTGGAGGCACAATGCTCCCCAAAAAACCACTAGGGCCACCGTAATCTCCTCATGCCCTCGCACAATGCAAGATGCCGTGATTCCACTAAGGGACCCTTGAGGGCGGTCACCGAACCCATACAAATGACGACCCTTGGGGGCGGTCACCGAACCCGTACACTTTCGAAACCCTTGGGGGCGGTCACCGGAACCAGTCAAATTGCTCGGGGCAATCTCCACAACCTAATTGGAGACCCCGACGCTTGCCCGGAGCTTTACACCACAATGATTGAGCTCCGAACACCACAAAGGTTGGGGCTATCTCCCCAACGACACCACGAAGCTTCACCACAATGGAATATGGCTCCGAGGTGACCACAACCGTCTAGGGCGCCCAAGCACCCAAGAGGAACAAGCTCAAGGGTACCAAGGACCCAAGAGTAATAAGCTTCTTAACTTGTAACCTCCAAGTATCACCATGGACAACTCAAACTGATGCACCAAATGCAATCGCAAGGGCACACGGAGTGCCCATGTTCTTCTCTCCCAAATCCCACCAAAGCAACTAATGTTAGGAAGGGAAATGAGAGGAAGAACAGAGAAGAGAACACGAAGAACTCCAAGAACTAGATCCAAAGGGCATTGTTGAGGAAATCGTTAAGTGGTAGCTGCTCGGTCGGCTGGTGAGTAGGAGATTAATAGGCTAATTGGCCATTTAATCAATAATCGGACAATTTATCGGGTTATCGGCTACTCGGGGACCCTTTGAGTAGGGATTAATTGGCAAGTTAACTGCTTAATCGGATGAATTCTTGAACAGGGCCAAAGGGTTCCCCTCACAAAGAGGAGAAAGTGATTGGTGGAAATGTGGATCTAGATCTCCTCTCTCTTTTCCCCCCAAAACTAGCAAGAATCCATGGAGGGATTGAGAGATAGCAAGCTCGAAGAAGGTCAACAATGGGGGAAGAACACGAGCTCAAAGGATTGGGTTCAATGGGGAAGAAGACCCCCTTTTATAGGAGAGGAAAGAATCCAACCGTTATCCCCTCTCTCAGCCCGCGTGACACGGTACTACCGCGCCAAACTTGCGGTACTATGATAACCCACAAGTGTAGGGGATCGCAACAGTTTTCGAGGGTAGATTATTCAACCCAAATTTATTGATTCGACACAAGGGGAGCCAAAGAATATTCTCAAGTATTAGCAGTTGAGTTGTCAATTCAACCACACCTGAAGACTTAATATCTGCAGCAAAGTATTTAGTAGAAAAGTAGTATGGAAGTAACGGTAACGGTGGCAAAAGTAGCGGTAGCAGTTTTGTAGTGATTGTAACAGTAGCAGCGGAAAAGTAACTAAGCAACAAGCAATATGTGAAAAGCTCGTAGGCATTGGATCAGTGATGGATAATTATGTCGGATGCGATTCCTTGTGTAATAGTTATAACATAGGGTGACACGGAACTAGCTCCAGTTCATCAATGTAACGTAGGCATGTATTCCGAATATAGTCATACGTGCTTATGGAAAAGAACTTGCATGACATCTTTTGTCATACCCTCCCGTGGCAGCGGGGTCCTATTGGAAACTAAGGGGTATTAAGGCCTCCTTTTAATAGAGTACCGGACCAAAGCATTAACACTTAGTGAATACATGAACCCATCAAACTACGGTCATCACCAGGAGTGGTCCCGATTATTGTCACTTCGGGGTTGCCGGATCATAACACATAGTAGGTGACTATTGACTTGCAAGATAGGATCAAGAACTCACATATATTCATGAAACATAATAGGTTCAGATCTGAAATCATGGCACTCGGGCCCTACTGACAAGCATTAAGCATGGCAAATCATAGCAACACCAATCTTAGAACATAATCGATACTAGGGATCAAACCTTAACAAAACTAACTTGATTACATAGTAAATCTCATCCAACCCATCATCGCCCAGCAAGCCTACGATGGAATTACTCACACACGGCGGTGAGCATCATGGAATTGGTGATGGAGGAAGGTTGATGATGATGACGGCGACGATCTCCACTCTCCGTAGCCCCGAACGAACTCCAGATCAGCCCTCCCGAGAGAGATTAGGGCTTGGCGGTGGCTCCGTATCGTAAAACACGATGAATCCTTCTCTCTGATTTTTTTTCTCCCCGAACGTGGATATAGGGAGTCAGAGCTGAGGTCGGTGAAGCGTCAGGGGGGCCCACGAGACATGGGGTGCGCCCAGGGGGTGCCCCCCACCCTCGTGGACAGGGTATGGGCCCCTTGGTCTTGATTCCTTCGCCAGTATTTTTTATATATTCCAAAATAATTCTCCGTTGATTTTAAGGTCATTCTAAGAACTTTTATTTCTATACAAAAATAACATCAGTTCTGCTGAAAACAACGTCAGTCCAGGTTAGTTCCATTCAAATCATGCAAGTTAGAGTCCAAAACAAGGGTAAAGTGTTTGGAAAAGTAGATACATTGGAGACATATCAGCTCCCCCAAGCTTAAACATTTGCTTGTCCTCAAGCAATTCAGTTGACAAACTGAAAGTGATAAAGAAAAACTTTGACAAATCTGTTTGCTCTTGTTGTGGCAAATATGTAAAGCCAACATTCAAGTTTTCAGCCAAGATTATGAACTAACCACATTCACAATAACTTTCAGGTCTCATGTTTACTCATATCAATGGCATAATCAACTAGAGAGCAATAATAGTAAACCTCAGATGTGACCACTTTCTCAAACAATCATAATATGATATAGCAAGATGGTATCTCGCTTGCCCTTTCTGAGACCACAAAGATAAATGCAGAGCACCTTTGAAGATCAAGGACTGACTAGACATTGCAATTCATGGTAAAAGAGATCCAGTCACAGTCATACTCAATGTAAATTAATAGCAATGCATGCAAATGACAGTGGTGCTCTCCAACTGGTGCTTTTTAGAAAGAGGATGATGAATCAACATAAAAGTAAATAGATAGGCCCTTCGCAGAGGGGAGCAGGGATTTGTAGAGGTGCCAGAGCTCGATTTTGAAATAGAGATGAATAATATTTTGAGCGGTATACTTTCATTGTCAACATAACAACCAAGAGTTCCCGATATCTTCCATGCTACACACATTATAGGCGGTTCCCAAACAGAATGGTAAAGTTTATACTCCCCCACCACCAACAAGCACACTCCACGGCTGGCCCGAAACAACGGGTACTGTCGTGGAATTAACACGTCAGATGTCCGGTTTGCGGACTTAGTGGTGAGGCCGCGCATCTATGTAGTAGCTTGAGAGGGGTTGAGCGGAATCGAGAGACGCGATGCAAGACACGGATTTAGACAGCTTCAGGCCCCGGGAAACATCATCCGGTAATAACCCTACATGTTGTTTGAGGCTAGATCTCATTATGATCCTTGTGGTATCGCTGGTAAACCGGCTCTTTGTGTCTAACCCTAGAAACTTGTCTAAACTTCTCCTCTAACTTGTAACTCTAAAACTTGTCCTCTTTGGGGAGCCCTGCCCCTCCTTATATATGTTGAAGGGGAGGCTTTACATGACTAGTCCTAGTAGGACTAGGATTGATCTATTACAAGGAGTCCTAGTCTTGCTTCCTTTGTAAGAGAATATTCCTTATGCTTTCTTCATAAACCGGCCCACTATTAATATGAACCGGCCTTCTGGGCCTTGGGCCTTGTCATCCATGATCCGCCTGCCGGGTTACCAGTGAGTGGTATTATTTAGGCAGGTTGCTAGTGAATCATCAAATGTAAAACGTCTCTCAAGTAAACCACCAAGTCCGGCCGGGTTATAATTCCGGCCGGTTCATACCGCGGGGTATATCCCCGACATTAGCCCCCAAGTTTAGCTTGGATGTGTCCATGGTAAACTTATGCTCCAAAACAAACACAAGAACAAATTTGATAGGTTGTGCTCCGAGTTAAGAATTCTTGTAAACCGGCACCTGATCATCTTTAAGTCCTTGTCTTTCCTTCTTCTAGAAAATCCGGGTCAACAGACCAGTTTTATAATCAACTTGCTTGCATAAGAAGTATTGTAAATCAAGAATCCATTTGAATCGGCCTTTAATGCTCTGGTTTGACAAAAATATTGGTCTTTGAAATATTCAACTGATATCCAGCCGGTTTGAAGATGTAGAACTTGCCGGTTTATGATTGCCAAAATTGCCGGGTCACACAATTAATCTGATTTGTCAGAACTGAAAATTTGAAGATGTTCCTCCTTTATATGCATATTACCTATAGTCCCCAAGTGCCGGGTCATTATGTAATAATGAGCAGGGACTTTGTATATATTCCATTGAAAATAGCCTTGTATAATCTTGAAGAAATCCAGATTGTTCATCCCAATCACTATGAAACTGAATATTCCATATTATGTAGCCCCCAAGTGCCGGGTCATTATGCAATAATGAGCAGGGACTTTGAAAATATGATCATGTAAACTTGAATAGCAACATATAGTCCCCAAGTGCCGGGTCATTATGCAATAATGAGCAGGGACTTTGTAGATATAATTATTGAAATGAACATTATATAACGTAACTTCCATCGTGGGGTTTGAATCCACGTCCACAAGGTTAAGAGCTTTGTGCTTTACTAACTGAGCAGTGGACTTTTCAATATAATGGATTAATACTTGTGTACCTTGAATTGTTTGACAGGAGCGATTGGTAGCCCCCAAGTTCCGGTTTAGCTACATTTATAAGGTGAACCGGTACTTCCAGATGAAGCAAATGATCTTTCCATTAGCCCCCAAGTGTCAAGTAGACAACTTGCTTGTGTGCTTGAGACTTTTGTCTTTGAATTGCTGCTGCTTACTGCTTCAGCTGCCCATTAGCCCCCAAGTGTCAAGTAGACAACTTGCTTGTGTGCTTGAAACTTGTGTATTTGATGTAATCTCAGTCTGAATAATGTAGCCCCCAAGTGCCGGGTTGTAAGCCTGCAGCAACTCGGGACTATTCCTTTGTAGAATAAATCACTTCCATCGTTGAAATAATATCCATTGCGCTTTAAAGCGACTTTGAAGAACTTCAATCATAATATTTATAAGCATAATAAGAATCCAGCCATGTTGGCTATTGAAGAATATAATCCGGTTTGAAGACCGGTTGCAGTGATGTTTTGATCACAATCGGGCCGGGTTAATAAACACCGGTCATTATTTTGTCTCATACTGGCGACTTATAGTCAAAACCAGGCCGGTTTAATGAACACTATTCATTATCTTACCTGCTTCTGCATAAAACAATGCTAAAAGATGTCCTGGCGGTTTACCACCGGACGGATTATATTGCTCACAAAATATATCAAACAAGTGTCTGTTTATACCAGAAATAACTTCATACCTGTGATTAAGTATGCTTGATATTCTTAATCCGGTAGAACTCAAAATTTCTTGATGAAGATCTTCATGGATCCAATAACAAACCCGGGTTTTGATAATAGACACCGGTTTATCTTGTTCTGAAAACTTTGTTCAGAAATTTGTGGCTTGTTGCCTGATGGATGATCCGGGTTATAATGAACACCGGTTTATTCATGCTGGTATTCATGACCCAGACTTTTCACTGTATAGATATGTGGTCAGCTTCTGTAGCTGTTCCACTCCGGTTTAAAGGGTTGTAAAACACAAACACCAAAAGATGCAAATTTTGCAAATAAGACCATGTAGTCGAGGCTTTTTAAGAGCTTCCAGGCTCAAAGCAAGGTTCAGCCAATCAATGGGATGTGGATTATCCATCTTTCCCAGAGGGCCTAGCCAATCACTGAATGTGGAGTATCCATCTTTTCAGAGGGCCGATAGAACCGCAAATAAAAAATTGAGCCAATCACTGGATGTGGATTATCCATCTTTCCAGAGGGCCTAGCCAATCACTGAATGTGGATTATCCATCTTTTCAGAGGGCCTCCATGGTTCCTCGAACCGATGGGTAAATATAAACCGATCACTGAATGTGGATTATCCATCTTTTCAGAGGGTCTCCATGGTTCCTCGAACCGGTGGGTAAATATAAACCAATCACTGAATGTGGATTATCCATCTTTTCAGAGGGTCTCCATGGTTCCTCGAACCGGTGGGTAAATCGACTGTTCATAAGAATTTTAGCCAATCATTGAATGCGGGTGAACCCGACTGTCCAGAGGGCCTCCATGGTTCCTCGAACCTGTGGGTAAATCTTGAAGCGTCCTCTCTTGAACCGGATGTGACCTCATGTTCTTTTTAGTGCTTCTGAGTATATATTCTCTGCACAACCAGATAGACTGATCAAAGCATCTTATTTTCTTTAAAAAATAATATATAATAAGAAAAATAATACTGTGGATGGATATCACCTGAATGAATTTGAACCGGTACGTTTGAATAGACCGGATCAAAAAGTTGGATAGTAAAACGACCGCAGTATCAGAAGCGGCTCAAACAGTTAAACCGGCAGTGGGGTTGTAAACCGATGGAGATGAGCAAGTTGTCCTCCGTGTTGTAAACCGGTGCTGTCGCGTAAGACGGTCACGGCTTTGTAAATCGGCGCGGTTGCGAGAAACGGCCAAGGCGTTGTAAACCGGCGCTTGAATCCGTGGAATAACGACGATCACTCGTGTCGAATGATGTTTGGCATGCCTCCATCTGATGTTTTTCGTTAGATGAACGTAGACGCTGGTATTGGATAATGCTGGACAGCGTTAGACGACCGTTTAAATGTAGGTCTGATAAAGCAATAGCACCCGCGTGGCCTTCCAGTACATTTGGCAAACTGAGGAGTCTTCTGGACAGCGTAATGTGTTTGTCCTTCCCATGTAGGAATAGAGTATCAATTTTCAATCCTCACGTAGACACTAGTGCTCGGTCCTTCACGTGGGCGGCGTGGCTGTAGCTCCAGAGATATGACAATGGTACTGCTGCTATATCAGCTGGATGGATTTCGGTCAGATCCCTTGATGCCCGTGTCTGAACAATAGCAACCAAATTTTCCTTGCTCCGCGAGAATCTTTTGACAGGATCGCTTGTTGCTTGTCCCTTTGATGGGATATTGCGACTTGGAGAAGTGTTCGATCAACCAGCATGCTCCTTCACTGATGCGACTGGTTATACTGTTTGATCAACCAGCAGTACTGGCTGTACTAGCCCCTTCTCTATGAATAAAATTAGCACGGGATGATGAAGATATTTCGTACGCCTGCGGCAGCGATGCCGATTGATCTTCATGTGAGTCCAACACACCAAGACGGCGATTTGAACAGCACGAGGCAGAGGCACATCACAGGAGACTTGAAGGCGACAGTGAGTATAACCACGGCGACGGGGCGGACCATGCGGGCTGCGCGCTTGGAGGCGAGGTGAACCATGGCGAGGTCAGCGGCGGGGTCGCATGGCGGCTCGACGAGGCCGGCGAGGCATAGACCCGGCATAGAAACAAACACATCGGCTCAGGTGCGTGGTGGCAGAGGCGAGCCGAGCCGGGGCGGCGTGAGGCCCGTGTAGCGTGCGGCCGGAGCAACATCAGACAGGACGACGCCAGCGCGAGGTGGCTTGCGGCTGAGGCGAGCTGCTCAAGGCCGTGGCAGCGGCTTGAAGCAAACAGACCGCAGCAGCGGTTTGGTACACCGGCGAGGGTGGGTTGGAACAGGCATGCGGCCGCGGTGGCTGCTCAAGGCCGAACAGACGTGAGGCAGCGGTGGCTCAGCAGTGGTGCAGCAGCTGGTGGCGGGTCGAGCAGGTGCATGGTCCCGCGGTCGTCGGTGGCGACGATGACGCCATGGGAGGAGCCGAGGGGAAATAGGCGGTGGTCGTGCGCACGGCCGAGGCGTGCAGGGAGGGTGACGACGGGGACCTTGCGGTCGCGGGAGATGACGAGGCGGCGGCAGTCCGGGTCGGGCGCGTCGGCGGGGAGGAGGAGCCAGGGGCGGGCGGCCGCCGGCCTCGGCGAAGGTGGCCGCGGCGGCGCGCCAGGAGGCGCAGACGGTGCGGAAGCTGCGGATGTCGAGGGAGGGGAGGCACGGGACGAGCAGGAGAAGGAAGTCCTCGCGGAGCCTTGATCTGGACGGCGACGAGCATCAAAGCTGGCTACCGCAAAGGCCAGAGGCTCGGTCAGAGATGCAGCAGAAACGGAGCAAGGAGCGACTGCGGCAGACCCGCGGTTTGCGGTGGCGGCGATCCCAGCGATGGGACAACTACGGTGATTTTATATTCCAAGTTGGAAGCGGAATCCTTAGGCGATTTGGAGTGGTCGCGGTGACTCTGTCCGATTCAGGGTCGTCCTTGTCTTTGAAGTGAAACCGGCGGCAACTCGGGGTCAGGCCAGCGGCAACGGAGAGGTAGATGATAAGCCGGGGTGAGGCCACCGGGCCGGGGCAGATTGAGAACGCCTACTTGAGATCATGAATAGCGGGTATGAATAGCAACGACGAAGGCTTATCCGCAGACGTGGCGCTTTTTAGGTAGGCGGCAGCCTGCGTAGAGATAGCACCGGCTGGGGCTGGCTCGGAACGAGGGGCGGCCACAGCGCCGCAATTGCTACGGGCGTAAGACTGCCCAAGGCGAACTGAAAAGGGACGGACCGATGAGGGCGGCTCAGTCGCGGGGTCGCGGAAGCTTTGTTGTTGGTGGATGACAGGTTCTTGAAGTCAGCGGCTCGAAGAGGCCGGCGGCTCGCAAACGAGGCCGTATATGTTGATGTATAACACTTGTACTATTGTTGGCTTGATGGAGGTAGCAGCATGATCCTGACCTGGCTTCGGGACTTGATCCATCGTAATAAACAACTAATGTTCCGGCTGCACTGCAAATACTTTATTGATCTCGGCGATTTGTGCCTCGTATCGACTGATTTCGGACGCGAGACTTCGTCCTACAGTGGTAATGGAAATTAATCCGGCTTCGACGGATCATCGATCCCTGAAGAAATCCCTCCAAGAACTCGACACCACTGTGCGCAGGCCCCACGGTGGGCGCCAACTGTCGTGGTATTAACACGTCAGATGTCCGGTTTACGGACTTAGTGGTGAGGCCGCGCATCTATGTAGTAGCTTGAGAGGGGTTGAGCGGAATCGAGAGACGCGATGCAAGACACGGATTTAGACAGCTTCGGGCCCCGGGAAACATCATCCGGTAATAACCCTACATGCTGTTTGAGGCTAGATCTCATTATGATCCTTGTGGTATCGCCGGTAAACCGGCTCTTTGTGTCTAACCCTAGAAACTTGTCTAAACTTCTCCTCTAACTTGTAACTCTAAAACTTGTCCTCTTTGGGGAGCCCTGCCCCTCCTTATATATGTTGAAGGGGAGGCTTTACATGACTAGTCCTAGTAGGACTAGGATTGATCTGTTACAAGGAGTCCTAGTCTTGCTTCCTTTGTAAGAGAATATTCCTTATGCTTTCTTCATAAACCGGCCCACTATTAATATGAACCGGCCTTCTGGGCCTTGGGCCTTGTCATCCATGATCCGCCAGCCGGGTTACCAGTGAGTGGTATTATTTAGGCAGGTTGCTAGTGAATCATCAAATGTAAAACGTCTCTCAAGTAAACCACCAAGTCCGGCCGGGTTATAATTCCGGCCGGTTCATACCGCGGGGTATATCCCCGACAGGTACCGTCCATACCAACAACGGCCCTGGGGGAGTTTTGTTTAATTATTTTGATTTGAGCATGGGACTGGGCATCCCGGTTACCAGCCATTTTCTCATGAATGATGAGCGGAGTCCACTCATCATGAGAATAACACACCTAGCATGGAAGATATACACAGCCCTAGTTGGTACATGAGTTGTTCGAGCATACAAAACAGAATTTCATTTAAAGGTTTGGAGTTTGGCACATACAAATTTACTTGGAACGGCAGGTAAGTACCACATATAGGAAGGTATGGTGGACTCATATGGAATAACATTGGGGTTCATGGAAGTGGATGCACAAGCAGTATTCCCGCTTAGTACAAGTGAAGACTAGAAAGAGACTGGGGAGCGACCACCTAGAGAGCGACAACAGTCATGAACATGCATTAAAATTAATCAACAATGAATGCAAGCATGAGTAGGATATAAATCACCATGAACATAAATATCGTGGAGGCTATGTTGATTTTTTTTCAACTACATGCGTGAACATGTGCCAAGTCAAACCACTTGAATCGTTCAAAGGAGGATACCACCCTATCATACCACATCACAACCATTTTAATATTATGTTGGCACGCAAGGTAAACCATTAGAAACTCCTAGCTAATTAAGCATGGCATGAGGAGCTATGATCTCTAATTGTCATTGCAAGCATGTTTCATTCATAATAGGCTGAATCAGGAACGATGAACTGTCATATTTACAAAAACAAGATAGGTCGAGTTCATACCAGCTTCTCTCATCTCAATCAGTTCATTGATAACCCACAAGTGTAGGGGATCACAACAGTTTTCGAGGGTAAAGTATTAAACCCAAATTTGTTGATTCGACACAAGGGGAGCCAAAGAATACTCGTAAGTATTAGCAACTGAGTTGTCAATTCAGCCACACCTGGAAACTTAGTATCGGCAGTAAGATAGTTTAGTAGCACAGTAATATGATAGTGATGGTAGCATCAATAAAAGTAAAGATATTGTTTTTGTAGTTTTTGTGATAATAGCAACGGAAAAGTAAATAAGCAACTAGCAATATAGGTAAAGCTCGTAGGCATTGGATCGGTGATGGGAAATTACGTTGGATGCAATTCATCATGTAGAAGTTATAACCTAGGGTGACACAGAACTAGCTCCAGTTCATCAATGCAATGTAGGCATGTATTCCGAATATAGTCATACGTGCTTATGGAAAAGAACTTGCATGACATCTTTTGTCCTACCCTCCCGTGGCAGCGGGGTCCTATTGGAAACTAAGGGATATTAAGGCCTCCTTTTAATAGAGTACCGGACCAAAGCATTAACACATAGTGAATACATGAACTCCTCAAACTATGGTCATCACCAGGAGTGGTCCCGATTATTGTCACTTCGGGGTTGCCGGATCATAACACATAGTAGGTGACTATAGACTTGCAAGATAGGATCAAGAACACACATATATTCATGGAAACATAATAGGTTCAGATCTGAAATCATGCCACTCGGGCCCTAGTGACAAGCATTAAGCATAGCAAAGTCATAGCAACATCAATCTCAGACCATAGTGGATACTAGGGATCAAACCCTAACAAAACTAACTCGATTACATGATAGATCCCATCCAACCCATCACCGTCCAGCAAGCCTTCGATGGAATTACTCACACACGGCGGTGAGCATCATGGAATTGGTGATGGAGGAAGGTTGATGATGACGATCTCCACTCTCCGGAGCCCCGAACGGACTCCAGATCAGCCCTCCCGAGAGAGATTAGGGCTTGGCGGTGGCTCCGTCTTGTAAAACGCGATAATTCTTTCTCCTTGATTTTTTTTCTCCGCAAAACGGAATATATAGGACCTGGGGGTACGTCGGTGGGGCACCAGGCTGCCCTCGATGCAGGGGGGCACGCCCCCCACCCTCGAGGATGGCCCGTGGGCCCCTAGGTGTGGATCTTATTGCCAGTATTTTTTATATTTTCCGAAATAAATCTCCGTTGATTTTCAGGCGATTCCGAGAACTTTTTATTTCTGCACAAAAACAACACCATGGCAGTTCTGCTGAAAACAGCATCAGTCCGGGTTAGTTCCATTCAAATCATGCAAGTTAGAGTCAAAAACAAGGGCAAAAGTGTTTGGAAAAGTAGATACGTTGGAGACGTATCAACTCCCCCAAGCTTAAACCTTTGCTTGTCCTCAACCAATTCAGTTGATAAACTGAAAGTGATAAAGAAAAACTTTGACAAACTTTGTTTGCTCTTGTTGTTGTAAATATGTAAGCTAGCGTTCACGTTTTCAACAAGATCATGAACTAACCACATTCACAATAACTTTCAGGTCTCAAGACTACTCACATCAATAGCATAATCAACTAGCGAGCAATAATAATAAACCTCGGATGACAACACTTTCAAAACAATCATGATATGATATAAAAGGAGGGTATCTCGCTAGCCCTTTCCGAGACCGCAAAACACAAATGCAGAGCACCTTTAAAGATCAAGGACTAACTAGACATTGTAATTCATGGTAAAAGAGATCCAGTCATGATCATACTCAATGCAAATTAATAGTAATACATGCAACGACAGAGGTGCTCTCCTACTGGTGCTCTTTGATAAGAGGATGATGACTCTGCATAAAAGTAAATAGGTAGGCCCTTCGCAGAGAGAAGCAGGGATTTATAGAGGTGCCAAAGCTCGATTTTTAAATAGAGATTGAATAACATTTTGAGCGTTATACTTTCATTGTCAACATAACAACCAAGAATCTCGATATCTCCCATGCTACGCACATTATAGGCGGTTCCCAAACAGAATGGTAAAAGTTTATACTCCCCCAACCACCAACAAGCACACTCCACGGCTAGCCGAATCCACGGGTTACCGTCCAAACAAGCAACAGCCCTGGGGAGTTTTGTTTAATTATTATGATTTAGAGCATGGGACTGGGCATCCCGATTACCAGCCATTTTCTCGTGAATGATGAGCGGAGTCCACTCATTGTGAGAATAACCCACCTAGCATGGAAGATATAGACAGCCCTAGTTGATACATGAGCTGTTCGAGCATACAAAACAGAATTTCATTTGAAGGTTTAGAGTTTGGCACATACAAATTTACTTGGAATGGCAGGTAAATACCGCGTATAGGAAGGTATAGTGCACTCATATGGAGTAACTTTTGGGTTTATGGAAGTGGATGCACAAGCAGTATTCCCGCTTAGTACAGGTGAAGGCTAGAAGGAGACTGGGAAGCGACCAGCTAGAGACCAACAATGGCCATGAACATGCATTAAAATTAATCAACAATGAATGCAAGTATGAGTAGGATATAAATCACCATGAACATAAATATCGTGAAGGCTATGTTGATTTGTGTCAACTACATGCGTGAACATGTGCCAAGTCAAGTCACTTAAATCGTTCAGAGGAGGATACCACCCATCATACCACATCACAACCATTTTAATATCATGTTGGCACGCAAGATAGACCATTATAAGCTCTCAGCTAATTAAGCATGGCATAAGCAGCTATGATCTCTAATTGTCATTGCAAACATGTTTCATTCATAACAAGCTGAATCAAGAACGACGAGCAATCGTATTACCAAAAACAAGAGAGGTCGAGTTCATACCAGCTTTATCTCAATTAGTTCATCATATATCATCTTTATTGCCTTTCACTCGCACGACCGAACGGTGTGTATAATAATAATAGTGCACGTGCATTGGACTAAGCTGGAATCTGCACACATTTAATACAAGAGAGAAGACAAGGTAATATGGCTCAAGGTTAAATCAACAACAAAGCATATGAGAGCCACTAAGCATTTTCAATCATGGTCTTCTACTCTTAACCCCTAAAGAAAAGAAAAGAAACTATTTACACGGGAAAGCTCCCAACAAGCAAAAGAAGAACGGGAAATCTTTTTGTGTTTTCATTTTTTTAGTTACTACTACAAGCAAAGAAAGTAAACTAGCTGGAAGCTACAACTAATTTTTTTTTGTTTTTCTGGGTTTTTCTAGGATACAAGAAAAAGACTAAGAAAAAGAAATTTAAACTAAGCATGGATGGTACAGTGAAAGAGTGTGAGCACCGACAACTAGAATTAGTGTGAACATGAAAGTAAGTCGGTGAGAAACACGTACTCCCGCAAGCTTAGGCTTTTGGCCTAAGTTGGTCTATGGCCACGGATCGAAGCCACTCCCTCCAGTGTACTGAGATGTGTCCTCTGGATGCCATTGGTTGGCGAGCTCGTCCAGATCCCATCCATAAATAGATTGATGAGAAGGATCAAACGGTGGTTCTGGCTCAGGCTCTGAAGCTTGACATGGCCTTGGTACTGGTAGAAGGCATCTGATGTGATGAGGTAATTGCCTGTGGACAGATCAAACAGAGATGGTGCAGGCAAGGTAACAATTTCACAGTATATTTCATCAAACCTCAATTTATAAAGTAGCTGCATATTTTTGTCTTTAACAATAAATTCATGAGCTATCATGCTCTTGTAGTCTAGATAAACAGGGGCAATCAATTTTTCTTCCTTCTCATGATGCCTAATAGGTATATTAAAATGTTCAGCAAGGCGAGAAGCAAAGATGCCTCCAAAGACGGGCCCCTTTGAGCGGTTCAGACTCAATCGTTGGACAACGACGGCGCCCAAGCTAAAAGTTGTGTCACAAAACGAGGCATGGCGTAAAATGATAATATCAGGGGCACTGAGATTCCCACTGTTCCCGCGACCAATTAAACACCTACTAGCAAATAAAGCAAAGTAGAGCAAAACAGGGAAGTGTATACTGGTGATTCTTGCCCCTGAAACTTGTCTAGTTTCACCTACGGCTATCATATCAATAAACCCTTTGACGTCTTCATGACTTGGTTCATCTAGTCTACCTTCAAAGGGTACTTTGCATATTTCACAAAAATCTAACAGTGATATCTCCTTAACCACATCATATAAGTGAAACTCCACCGTAGGTGGTGTTTTCCTAGAATGAAAATGAAAGCTTTGCGTAAAGATATTGGTGAGTAAGAGATACTGTTCTTTTTGGTCGTTGATGAAATCGGTGAGGCCTGCATTATTAGCCATCCAATAAAGTCTTCATAAATACCGGCGGACGTCATGAAATTATTACAAGGCCATTCACACGGTCGAACTTCTGCCATGCGAGGAACATGATACTTGGGCTTCTTGTTTTCTTCTTTCTTCTTCTCCTCTGAGCTCTTGCTGGAAGAGCCCCTCAATTTTCTTTTTAACATTTTCCTTTTCTGAAAATTTCTGAAATTTGTAGTACTCACAAATAAAAGTTAACCAAACTCAACAAGATTGATAGCAACAACTCCTATAAGTTCCTAGAAGCTATATCATGCATTAGAACTACTTGGGACCAAGAAAATTTGACATGCAAGCTCAAGAACAAGGTCACCACAGCAACACAAATTTGCAACAAATAAAGCACTAGAACAAAAACTAATTGGACCAATGGAGGAGTCACATACCAAGGAACAATCTCCCCAAATAGTTTGGTGAATGGTGCTTTGAGCAAGGAGATCGAAAATGGCAGCAAAACGAGCTAGAACTCGGGTTTGAGCTGGCTGGGCATTTTTTTGGGAGGAAGAAGAAGGGAATGGGTGAAAGGGTAAGTGGAGGGGGCATGTGGGGCCCTCGAGGCAGGGGGCGCGCCCTGTGAAGGGGGCGCGCCCTGTGCCCTCGAGCCCATGTGCCCTCGAGGCCAGGTGTTGTCTCCCCTCGCTGCGTGTTCAGTGCCATATTTTCTTAAATATTCTAGAAAAAATCATATTTCATTTTCATGGCATTTGGAGAACTTTTATTTTTGGGAATTTTTATTGCATGGATAAGTCTGGAAACAGACAGATAATGCTATTTTTCTTTTATTTAACCTAATTAACAGAAAGTAAAAGAAGGGTACAGAAGGTTTGTGCTATCTAGATTCACATATCCCATGTTCATCAAAAGGAATCCATTAACAAGGTTGATCAGGTCTTGTTAATAAACTCTTTCCGAGTAACATGAAACCGGAGAATTTTCGAATAACACTATGTTACCTCAATGGGGATATGTATGTCCCCAACAATAAGTATGTCATATGCCTTCTTGATAGTAGGAATAGGAAACTCAAAACCTCCAATAATAATAGTTGAAGTTTTTCCAATATAATTAATACTAAAGACCTGAGGTTGTTTCCTCGAAAAGTGTACCGTATGCTCATTACCATTGACATGAAAAGTGACATTGCCTTTGTTGCAATCAATAACAGCCTCTACAGTATTCAGAAAAGGTCTTCCAAGAATAATAGACATACTATCATCCTTGGGAATATCAAGTATAACAAAGTCTGTTAGAGTAGTAACATTTGCAACTACAACAGGCACATCCTAACAAATACTGACAGGTATAGCAGTTGATTTATCAGCCATTTGCAAAGATATTTCAGTAGGTGTCAACTTACTCAAGTCAAGTCTACGATATAAAGAGAGAGGCATAACACTAACACCGGCTCCCAGATCACACAAAGCAGTCTTAACATAATTTCTCTTAATGGAGCAAGGTATAGTAGGTACTCCTAGATCTCCTAATTTCTTAGGCATTCCACCCTCAAAAGTGTAATTGGCAAGCATGGTGGAGATTTCTACATCAGGTATTTTTCTTTTGTTGGTAATAATATCTTTCATATACTTGGCATAAGGATTTGTTTTAAGCACATCAGTCAAACGCATACGCAAAAAGATAGGTCTAATCATTTCAGCAAAGCGCTCAAAATCCTCATCATCCTTTTTCTTGGATGGTTTCGGAGGAAAAGGCATGGGTTTGTGAACCCATGGTTCTCTTTCCCTTCCGTGTTTCCTAGCAACAAAGTCTCTCTTATCATAACGTTGATTCTTTGATTGTGGGTTATCAAGATCAGCAGCAGGTTCAATCTCTACATCATTATCATTGCTAGGTTGAGTATCATCATGAACATCATCATTAATATTATCACTAGGTTCATGCTCATTACCTGATTGTGTCTCAGCATCAGAAACAGATATAGCATTGGGATTCTCAGGTGGGTGAGCTACAGGTTCACTAGAAGCATGCAAAGTCTTATCATTTTTCTTTTTCTTCTTCTTAGAAGAACTAGGTGCATCTAAATTAGCTCTCTGAGAATCTTGCTCAATTCTCTTAGGGTGGCCTTCAGGATACAGAGGTTCCTGAGTAATTTTACCACCTCTAGTTGCAACTCTAACAGCATAGTTATTATTCTTAATATTTAATTCATTAAGCAAATCATTCTGAGCCTTAAGTACTTGTTCTACTTGAGTAGCACCATGGGAGCATGTATACTAATAAGTTTCAGTTCATCTTAAGCACTAGACATATAATCACTCAAGCGTTCAATCATATGAGCATTGTGTTGTAATTGTCTGCCAACATAAGCATTGAAGTTTTCTTGTTTCACAATAAAATTGTCAAACTCATCTAAGCATTGGCTAGCAGACTTATAACGAGGAATATCACCTTCATCAAATCTATTAAGAGAATTTACCTTTACTACCTGTGTCGGGTTATCAAGACCATGTATTTCTTCAATAGGCGGTAAATTCTTAACATCTTCAGCTTTAATACCTTTTTCTTTCATAGATTTCTTTGCCTCTTGCATGTCTTCAGGACTGAGAAATAGAACACCTCTCTTCTTCGGAGTTGGCTTAGGGGCTGGTTCAGGAAATGTTCAATTATTTTAATTGGCTAGCATATTATTCAATGGTAATTCAGCTTGTTCCACTATTCTTTCCCTGAAAACACAACCAGCACAACTATCTAGGTGGTCTCTGGAAGCATCGGTTAGTCCATTATAAAAGAGATCAATTATATCATGCATCTCAAGAGGATGATCAGGAAAAGCGTTAAGTAACTGGAGAAGCCTCCCCCAAGCTTGTGGGAGACTCTCTTCTTTAGTTTGAGCAAAGTTATATATTTCCCGTAAGGCAACTTGTTTCTTATGAGCGGGAAAATATTTAGCAGAAAAGTAATACATCATATCCTGGGGACTGCGCACACAACCAAGATCAAGAGAATTAAACCAAGTCTTAGCATCACCCCGAGAACGGAAACAACTTAAGGATATAGTAATAGCGAATCTTTTCATCATTGATAAACAGGGTGGCTATATCATTCAACTTGGTAAGATGTGCCACAACAGTTTCAGACTCATAGCCATGGAAAGGATCAGATTTAACCAAAGTAATTAATTCAGGATCAACAGAGAATACATAATCCTTATCAGTGACACAGATAGGTGAAGTAGCAAAAGCCGGGTCATGTTTCATTCTAGCATTCAAGGACTTTTCTTTCAACTTAGCTAATAACTTCTTAAGATATAAATAATAACAAAGTCTACCAAGGATAATCGACATACTATCGTCCTCGGGAATATCAAGAATAACAAAGTCCGTTAAAATAGTAACGTTTGGAACAACAACAAGCACATCCTCACAAATACCGACAGGTATAGCAGTTGGTTTATCGGCCATTTGCAAAGATATTTCAGTAGGTGTCAACTTGTTCAAATAAAATCTATGATATAAAGAGAGAGGCATAACACTAACACCGGCTCCGAGATCACATAAAGGTGTTTTAACATAGTTTCTTTTAATGGAGCAAGGTATAGTGGGTACTCCTGGATCTCCTAGTTTCTTTGGTATTCCACCCTTATAAGTGTAAGTGGCAAGCATGGTGAAAATTTCAACTTCAGGTATCTTTCTTTTATTTGTAATAATATCTTTCATATACTTAGCATAAGGATTTGTTTTAAGCATATCAGTCAAACGCATACGCAAAAAGATAGGTCTAATCATTTCAGCAAAGCGCTCAAAATCCTCATCATCCTTTTTCATGGATGGTTTAGGAGGAAAAGGCATAGGTTTCTGAACCCATGGTTCTCTTTCCTTGCCGTGCTTCCTAGCAACAAAGTCTCTCTTATCATAACGTTGATTCTTTGATTGTGGGTTATCAAGATCAACAGCAGGTTCAATCTCTACACCATTGTTATTGCTAGGTTGAGCATCATCATTAACATTATCACTACGTTCATGTTCATTGCCATATTGTGTTTCAGCATCAGAAAAAGAGATATCATTGGTATTCTCAGGTGTGTCAACAACAGGTTCACTAGAAGCACGCAAATTCCTATCATTTTTCGTTTTCTTCTTCTTCTTAGAATGACTAGGTGCATCTACATTAGTTCTCTGATAATCTTGCTCAATTCTCTTAGGGTGGCCCTCAGGATACAGAGGTTCTTGAGTCATTCTACCCCCTCTAGTCACAACTCTAATAGCATTATCATTTTTCTTACTATTTAATTCATTGAGCAAATCATTTTGTGCTTTAAGTACTTGTTCTACTTGAGTGGTAACCATAGAAGCATGTTTACTAATGAGTTTAAGTTCACCTTTAACTTTGGACGTATAATCACTCAAGTGTTCAATCATAAAAGCATTACATTGCAATTGTCTACCAACAAATGCATTGAAATTTTCCTGTTTAACAATAAAATTGTCAAACTCATCTAAACATTGGCTAGCAGATTTATAACGAGGAATGTCACCTTCATCAAATCTATAGAGAGAATTTACCTTTACTACCTGTGTCGGGTTATCAAGAACGTGTATTTCTTCAATAGGTGGTAAATTCTTAACATCTTTAGCTTTAATACCTTCTTCTTTCATAGATTTCTTTGCCTCTTGCATATCTTCAGGACTGAGAAACAGAACACCCCTTTTCTTTGGAGTTGGCTTAGGAGCTGGTTCAGGGAGTGTCCAAATGTTTTCATTAATCAACATATTAATCAATAGCAATTCAGCTTGGTCAACAGTTCTTTCCCTGAAAACACAACCAACACAACTATCCAGGTGGTCTCTGGAAGCATCGGTTAGTCCACTATAAAAGATATCAAGTATTTTATTTTTCTTAAGAGGATGATCAGGCAAAGCATTAAGTAATCGGAGAAGCCTCCCCCAAGCTTGTGGGAGACTCTCTTCTTCAATTTGCACAAAATTATAAAACTCTCTTAAGGCAGTTTGTTTCTTATGAGCGGGAAAATATTTAGCAGAGAAGTAATAAATCATATCCTGGGGACTACGCACACAACCAGGATCAAGCGAATTAAACCATGTTTTAGCATCACCCTTCAACGAGAATGGAAATAACTTAAGGATATATTAGTAACGAATTTTTTCCTCATTGGTGAATAGGGTGGCTATATCGTTCAATTTAGTAAGATGTGCCACAACAGTTTCAGGTTCATAGCCATGGAAAGGATCAGATTCAACCAAAGTAATTAACTCAGGATCGACAGAGAAATCATAATCCTTATCAGGAACACAGATAGGTGAAGTAGCAAAAGCAGGGTCATATTTCATTCTAGCATTCAAAGACTTTTCTTTCAGCTTAGCTAATAATTTCTTAAGATCATATCTATCATTGCAAGCAAGAAAGTCTCTAGCAGTTTCTTCATCCATAACATAACCCTCAGGCACAACAGGCAATTCATAACTAGGGGCAGAATCTTCATCATCACTTTCATCAATATTATCAGTTTCAATAATTTCTTTCTCTCTAACCCTAGCAATTTGTTCATCAAGAAATTCACCTAGTGGCACAGTATTATCAAGCATGGAAGTAGTTTCATCATAAGTATCATGCATAAAAGTGGCATCATCAAGAACATGCGACATATCAGATTCAATAGCAGGAGTAGGTGTCGCAAATTTACTCATAATAGAGGGTGAATCAAGTGCAAAGGTAGATGGCAGTTCCTTACCACCCCTCGTAGTTGAGGGGTAAATCTTGGTTTTTTCGTCTCTCAAGTTCTTCATAGTGATCAACAGATATAAATCCCAAGTGACTCAAAGAATATAGCTATGCTCAACGGCAACGGCGCCAGAAAATAGTCTTGATAACCCACAAGTGTAGAGGATCGTAGCAGTTTTTTAGGGTAGAGTATTCAACCCAAATCTATTGATTCGACACAAGGGGAGCCAAAGAATATTCTCAAGTATTAGCAGTTGAGTTGTCAATTCAACCACACATGAAAGACTTAATATCTGCAACAAAGTATTTAGTAGCAAAGTAGTATGGAAGTAAAGGTAATGGTGGCAAAAGTAGCGGTAGCAGTTTTGTAGTGATTGTAATAGTAGCAGCGGAAAAGTAACTAAACAACAAGCAATATGTGAAAAACTCGTAGGCATTGGATCAGTGATGGATAATTATGTCGGATGCGATTGCACATGTAATAGTTATAACATAGGGTGACAAAGAACTAGCTCCAGTTCATCAATGTAATGTAGGCATGTATTCCGAATATAGTCATACGTGCTTATGGAAAAAAACTTGCATGACATCTTTTGTCCTACCCTCCCGTGGTAGCGGGGTCCTATTGGAAACTAAGGGATGTTAAGGCCTCCTTTTAATAGAGTACCCGACCAGAGCATTAACACTTAGTGAATACATGAACCCCTCAAACTACGGTTATCACCGGGAGTGGTCCCGATTATTGTCACTTCGGGGTTGCCGGATCATAACACATATTAGGTGACTATTGACTTGCAAGATAGGATCAAGAACTCACATATATTCATGAAAACATAATAGGTTCAGATCTGAAATCATGGCACTCGGGCCCTAGTGACAAGCATTAAGCATGGCAAAGTCATAGCAACATCAATCTTGGAACATAATGGATACTAGGGATCAAACCCTAACAAAACTAACTCGATTACATAGTAAATCTCATCCAACCCATCACCGTCCAGCAAGCCTACGATGGAATTACTCACACAGGCGGTGAGCATCATGGAATTGGTGATGGAGAAAGGTTGATGATGACGACGGCGACGATCTCCACTCTCCGGAGACCCGAACGGACTCTAGATCAACCCTCCCGAGAGAGATTAGGGCTTGGCGGTGGCTCCGTATCGTAAAACATGATGAATCCTTCTCTTTGATTTTTTCTCCCCGAACGTGAATATATGGAGTCGGAGCTGAGGTCGATGGAGCGTCAGGGGGCCCGTGAGACAGTGGGGCGCCCAGGGGGCGCCTACCACCCTCGTGGATAGGGTGTGGGGTCCCTGGTCTTGATTCCTTCGCCATTATTTTTTATATATTCTAAAATAATTCTTCGTTGATTTTCAGGTCATTCGGAGAACTTTTATTTCTGCACAAAAATAACACCATGGTAGTTCTGCTGAAAACATCGCCAGTCCGGGTTTGTTCCATTCAAATCATGCAAGTTAGAGTCCAAAACAAGGGCAAAAGTGTTTGGAAAAGTAGATACGTTGGAGACGTATCATACTATCACAAGGCGGTGCGGTACTACCGCTCGCTCGGCAGTGACGAGATGAGGGCATGTTGCATAGGGCAACGAGCGGCAGAACCGCCGGAGCGGTACTACTGTGTGTCCTTATGGTACTACCGTAAGGCAGGCATCAACTAGTACTGGAAATGCACGGAAGTAATAAATTACATATGCGCCTACTTCCGCTGAGGTTGGAGCTGGCGAAAGTCCGGCACGGTAGTACCGGATAGGAGTCACGGTACTACCGCATGAGGGCAGATGTAAAAAATTACATCCTCGCCTACTTGCGCATGCGTTTGCGTCAGGGCTGGGGGCAGCGGTACTACCGCTCACTAGGAGCGGTACTACCGCTGGCTCCTGCGGTACTACTGCTACTTCTCGAGCTTGTGTTGTATTCCCTCGAAGAGGAAAGGGTGATGCAGCATAGTAGCGTAAGTATTTCCCTCAGTTTTTGACAACCAAGGTATCAATCCAGTAGGAGACCACGCGTGAGTCCTGTCATGGAATTGGCACGGCAGATGTCCGGTTTAGAGGACTTAGGTGTGGAGCCATCGCGCGGGTTAGCTTGAAGAGGTTAAAGCACACAAAGAACACAGAGGATTTATACTAGTTCGGCCCCTTCGATGAGGGTAAAAGCCTACGTCTAGTTTGGTTTGGTATTGCTTGGTCGTCGATGAACAGGGAGCGGATTGCTTGCCTGTATCTCGACGGGTTGTTGCTTGTCCACGAACCGTCGTCGGGTCGTCCCTTTATATAGGAGGCAACGCCCGGTCCGGTTTACCGAGTCCCGAGGCCGGTTCATAATCGTGTCCGCCTCGGTCTCTGCTCTTTCTATCATACACCTCAAGTTACATGGTATGACGGTTCATAAACCGCAAGCTTTACATATGGGCCCTAAGCCACTATGGGCCGTAACATCCGGTTCATATTCTACCGGGCTTATGATAATACAACTATGTAAGTGTAATCCGGACCTTCCTAGCCGGTCTATACCTGCTAGTAATATCCCTGACATTAGGCCCAAGATTGATTTGAACTTGTTCATGTTAGTCTTCTAAGTCTTTGCATAAATTTCTTCTCTGTAACTTCTCTGCTTTGTAAACCGGTTATGACGTCATCTCCAGAAATCATCTCAATCTATCGTGACATCACCTCCGCGTTTATTGCTCACCTCTATTTGTTACCTTTGTTAAATGCTATCCCGAAGATCGAGGCGACAACATAATCTTTATCCAATCTCTGACCTCCTTGATTCTCGCGCTTGCCGTTACACCTCATCAGCTTATAAATACCGCGTCGGCCTGTTTCTTTTCTTCCTTCTGACTTCATCTTCCTCCGTCGCCCGGAGCTCCGCCGCCGTTCTTCGAGCCCGTCGCCGTCGTCAAGCCAGGCCGCTGCATCACCCTGAACCGTGTCCAGAGCACTCCGCGGCCGTCTTCTTCTTCCTCGGGTACTCTTTCTTTATTACTGTAGATCTTAATCTAGGGTTCCTCCATAGCTTCCGCCATGACACCCTGAAGCTTTGTTGTTCATCCCTGTGGGTTACGCTTGCCGTAGATTAGATTCGGTTTGAGTGCGCTCCTGCTCCGCGGTTCAAACCTTCGATTCAAATCTTAGATTCAAACCTTAGATTCATTTGGTCTGTAGAAACCCGTCGTGGTTCTTCCTGTATAAGACTTGCATATATTTCATCTTTTTCTTACGTCTCGGATCCATTTTTACTTTAGCCTTCTGTAGAAACCTGTTTCTTCGTCTTGTAGATCTGTAAGCTACTCACCGGTTTAACCTCCTCTTTTCTGTTATCATAAACCGGTAGCAGTTCGCTTCACGTCTGCTTCCGGGTTGTCAATGCCATTAGTCCCTTGTCTAAACTGTCGATATAATTTGATGTTATGCTCCGGTTTATGCTTCAGTATTTAGTAATCCGGATGTTGCACTGTATCTTTCAGCATTTCCTTTAGTCGAGATGATTGCCAAACAATTCGTTTGTTGCAACTGGGCTCCTTCCCGCATTACGGAAGAAGATTTAACAAAGGCCGCTTCAATTGGTCTTCTGGGTCCTAAAAATGTTCTGCACTGGCGGGCCCCAGGAGATGAATGCCCCCCTACCCCTAAGGAAGGAGAGATCATTGTTTTCTTTGATCACATGGCCCAGGGTTTTAGCCCTCCCGGTTCAAAAAAATTCCGGGATGTGCTGGCCGCTTTTCAGCTCCATCCTCAAGATATAGGTCCGAATTCTATATCAAATGTCTGGAATTTTCAAGTCTTCTCGGAAGCATACCTTCAAGAAGAACCATCAGTGGATTTGTTCCGAGACTTTTCCATTTAAACCGGCGGACAGAGTTTACTGCCGGACCACATCAAGAGTTGGGTGGTGTTAGCATTCAAAAGAGAAAAGATGTGACCTTCCCTCACGCTGCTCTCCATACACACCCCAAGGAATGGAACCAATCATGGTTCTATTGTAAAGACACCTCGCCTGAAGGAGAAAACCCACTGCCGGGTTACCGTGCCCATCGTCTACCTGAGGATCATCCCCTGCCGCAGCGCCTTAGTGCTCCAGAGCGGGCCCGGTTTGCCCCTCAGCTTTCTAAGCTTAGGGCCTTTATGGCCAACGGTTTAACTGGAGTAGACTTTGTTCGCTGTTGGCTCGCCTGGAGCATCCTTCCACTGAGCCGGCGCTCCAGCCTGATGTGCCAGTATACCGGAAAAACGGATGACCCTCAACGCCACATTGACATAATACTTCCTGAGAATGAAGTCACTGAATCCGCAAAGAAAATGCTCAACATCTCCCTGGAAGAATGCAGCCAGACCGGATTGGCTCCATTCTATGAAAACAACAAACCGCCAGCAGTAAGTTCCTACTGACCTCTTCTGTTTTTTCTGATCCGTCCATATCGATTATCTTCTATTTATTTTTCATCTTCTGCACAGGCCAACGACCCCTTCTAGAAGAGAAAACCTCAAGATAAGTCTGGCAAGCAGCCACGCTGGAAGACGTATGTTATCAAGAAGAAAAGGGCGGCCGCTGCCTCCGGTTCACATCCTGAGGAAGATGATCCGGATTCCGAGGTATGAATTGATCCTGATATGTTTTGATCTCCCTTTATCCAAATTTATGTTAACAGTGTCTTTCCACAGGATTTGGCTGAAGGAAGTAAAGCGGCGGAAGTTGAGGTAATCTCTCTTTCTTCAGACTCAGAACCGCCGGCGCCCAAAATCCGTCGGGCATCCCGGAAATACCCTTTTTCTCATCCTTACGCTCAATTGGACCCCAAATTTCTTTTGAAGAAGCAGCAGCATGAAGGACGCCGGACTACGCGCCATAGTGGCCACGTATTAGAATCCTCCGGAATATCTCTTACTCCGGCTCGCAGGCTCCACTCTGAGGTTTTACCTTTTCCAACTCTTCTTCATCCAAAGGCCGGGCTTATACATAAACCGCTTAAACCGTCTGATCCTAACTATCAGGAGACTCCTTTGTCCTCTTCTGGTGAGTCGACCGCCACCCAGGTCCCTGTGCTGAAGACCGTGCCTGGGTAAGTCCTTTTCAATATCTGGTTTATATTTGTATTTGTTCCTTGATGATTCTCATTGTTCCTTCAATTTTCTTCAGCAAGCCCAAGCCTAGCAAGAAGGCGAAAGCCACCAAAGCGGCTGTCGAGACTGCTACCGCTGAACCGGCAGCTGATCCGGACGAAATCATCCCTCCAGAGAACGATCATGTAGCTCAGTTTGACGATCCTATGCCCATGGATCACGATGACATTGTTGCCCCGGAAGATGCTAATATGGAAAATGTAGTTGAACTGGCGAGTCCTGTCCGGGTTAGCCCTCCTCGGACTAACCCGGCTCCTATTAGCCCGGCACCTACTGTTGCCCCTTCTCAACCAACTACTGCTTCTTCCCCGGATGTTCAGATAACCGGGTCAGGTTTTACCACTCCTGCTGAGCCTATCATCTTGGCCAAACATACTGCCAAAGAGGAGAAGCTTCAACAAGAAAAGGGCAAGTGGAGCATGGACTTGTCCAGCTATGCCCAATTGAGTGCCCAGGAACTTTATTCCGGATATTTGAACCGGCTTCATACCAGCCGCGATTATGAATTGGGGTTAGTTAATATGATGAAGGATAAGTACGAGGCAACTTCCTTCACTTGTCTCTGTTTTGTATTCTTTGTACTCCTGTCTTTAGGCCATAGTAGCCCCCAAGTGCCGGTTTAGCTTCGTTGTAGGTGAACCGGCACTTCTAATGTATGCAAAATGAACTTACATTAGCCCCCAAGTGTCAGGGACATAACTTGTTTTATGTGCGTGGGACTTGTCTGAATTTCTCTTTCAATACTTCAATTGTACATTAGCCCCCAAGTGTCAAGTGGATAACTTGTTTATATGCTTGAGACTTGTCTGAATTGTCTTTTACTCCATTTGATTTCCTTGTAGGCTGACTTGACCCGGAGGGCTGCAGAGGTAACTGAGCTCCGGAATAGACTGGCTGCTACTGAAACTGCTGCTGCCAAAGCTAAGGAAGAGCTTGCTCTGAACTTAACCAGCGCCGAAAAGTTGAAAAAGGACTTTGAAGCGGAGCGGTCCGCCTGGGAGGTGCAGAGGAATGCTCTTGAGAAAAGAGCAAAGGATGCTGAAGCTGCCCTTAATCCGGTGACGCAAGAGCTGACCAGCTTAAGACAGCAAATAGAACTTCTGACCTCTACTATCTTTGGTGAGCACTCAATTTGCATGTGTTTTCATCTATACAATCGTTGTTCCGCTCCGGTTTAACTTTAACAATCATTTTTAGGGCGACGCATAACTCATCTTGGAGATGACATCCGAAAGAAGCTCAAGGCCTCTTATACCTTGGTGGAGCAGCTGTATTCCGGCGCTCAAAGGATTATAAGTGCAATGTCCCATCAGAAGGCTGCTCCAACTACTATCCAAGGTACTTTAGAGAAGCTATCCATCATGCCTGTACGTTTGGTAGAGGTGAAGAAATCTGCTGCACGGGCCGGTTCACTTGTAGCACTGACTCGGGCCAAGGCATGGGTTCCGGATTTTGATCCGGAGGAAGCTATGAGCGGATATCCCAGCAACAAGGAAGATGGATCAGCCTTCTCTAGCGAGGACCTCCGTGCTTTAACCAAGAAGATGCGCCCTCTTGCCAGCAAGCTTGCCGATGAGCGGACCTGACCAGGTATCATCCGGCATATGACTTAGAAAATGAACGGGTGGACCGGCCGGTTTATGATACCGAGAATCTGATCCCGCCAGTGCGTGCCCATACTTTCGCTCCAGATATTGATCCGTCCGATCTTATTACTGAGGAAATGTACTTCCGTGCACTATCCAAGATTGACTGGCGCGTTCGCGATTTCCAGCCGCTTCATGAAGATGAAGAAGTTTCGGAACAAGCCGATCCTCAGCCTTCGCAACAGGAAGAAGAATCATAAACTGCTCAGTTTAACTCTTAGCTGCTGAAATCCGTTGCCAAAAAACTTTAATCCGTTCAGGCCTGCAAGTGCCTTGTAATATAGGATAGTTCGAAACATTGTCTGTCTCAATCCGGATGTCACAGCTTGACTTGGCGTCTGCCGATTTTAATCCCTTGTCTGCTATGGTTGATCCTTTTATGTTATCTGTATCTGCATAGACAACGCTAAGAAGATGTCCTGGCGGTTTACCACCGGACCTATTACATTGCTCCCATAGGCATATATATTGAAAGAGTATCTGTTTTATACCCAAAAATACTTCATACCTTTAACTAAGTGTGCTTGACATCCTTAATCCGGTAGGCATAATTGAACGTGTAGATTCTGATTAGGCTCTTGGCCCACTTGGCGTTTTCCCAATGATTGTTCCGGGCTATGATAAACGCCGGTTTAAATCATGCTGGTGTTCTATGACCCAGACTTTGTAGATATGTGGTCAACTTTGAAGTTGCCCAGTTCCGGATCAAAAACTTGGTTAACCACAGAAAACTTTAAAAAATCACAAAACACAAAACATCGTTGCAAATAAGACCATGTAGTCGAGGCTTTTTGTGAGCTGCCAGGCTCTATATTTGCCAATCAATGGATGTGATCCAAGGAGCTATGATTCATTTTGCCAATCAATGGATGTCATCCAAGGAGCTATGATTCATTTTGCCAATCAATGGATGTGATCCAAGGAGCAATGATTTATTTTGCCAATCAATGGATGTAATCCAAGGAGCAATGATTCATTTTGCCAATCAATGGATGTAATCCAAGGAGCAATGAGTTATTTTGCCAATCAATGGATGTAATCCAAGGAGCAATGATTTATTTTGCCAATCAATGGATGTAATCCAAGGAGCAATGATTTATTTTGCCAATCAATGGATGTAATCCAAGGAGCAATGAGTTATTTTGCCAATCAATGGATGTAATCCAAGGAGCAATGATTCGAATACGATCATATAAACTGGACCAAAAGGGATTAAACTAGGATTCGAATGCAATCCGTAGCCCCCTAGTGACCGTGGAGGTAGGGTACCTATGAAAGAGTTACGCTTGTATGGCAAGTCATGTTTGGTCCCTTATAGAATTGTCCTGCATAGCAAAATAAACTGATCAAAGCATTGTGTTCTTCGTTGATGAAAATGATATATATCAAGAGAAGTAAACTTTAGATGGATATCACCTGAGTGAACTCCCATAAGACATTTATTTAGAAGAAAAAGGTTGATCCCCCGGTTTACCAAGGGTGCCGGTTTATTTATTAATCATAATATATACAGGATACAGAAGCGGAGCTCATGTCTCAAGTGTAGTAAGGCCGTAGAAGGGCAATGTTCCACGGCCTCTTCGTCTCTTCCTCTGCTGTCTATGAGTCTTTATGTTCTCGAACGTCCACCAGATAGTACGAACCGTTGTGTAGGTTCTTGCTGACCACAAAGGGTCCTTCCCAAGGTGGGGATAACTTGTGCATATCTGTCTGGTCCTGGATGAGCCGGAGTACCAGGTCCCCCTCCTGGAACATCCTGGTCTTAACCCGGTGGCTGTGATATCTGCGCAAGTCCTGCTGATAAATTGCAGATCGTGCTGCTGCTATGTCACGCTCTTCATCCAGCCAGTCTAAGCTGTCCTGTCTTGCTTGCTCATTAGCCGCTTCAACATAAGCTGCCACCCGTGGTGAGTCGTGCCGGATATCACTTGGAAGAACCGCTTCAGCACCGTACACCATGAAGAAGGGCGTGTAGCCTGTAGACCTGTTAGGCATAGTGTTGATGCTCCAGAGGACAGAAGGTAACTCCTCAACCCAGCACCCTGGTGTTCTCTGCAAGGGAGTCATAAGCCGGGGCTTAATGCCTCGCAAGATTTCTTGGTTGGCCCTTTCAGCTTGACCATTGGATTGAGGGTGAGCTACCGAAGACACATCCAGGCGAATATGTTCCCTTTGGCAGAATTCTTCCATCTCTCCCTTGGATAGATTGGTGCCATTATCAGTAATAATGCTGTGTGGAAAGCCAAACCGGAAAATTACCTTTTTGATGAATTTAACCGTTGTTGCCGCATCACACTTACTGACAGGCTCTGCCTCAATCCATTTTATAAACTTGTCCAGTGCCACCAACAGGTGGTTTTTTTTATCTTGGGATCGTTTAAAAGGCCCAACCATATCAAGCCCCCAAGTTGCAAACGGCCAAGTAATTGGAATCATCCGCAGCTCCTGTGCCGGAACAAGAGCCCGTCGAGAAAATTTCTGACAAGCGTCGCATCTCCGGACTAGATCCTCCGCATCAGCATGAGAGGTTAACCAGTAAAACCCGTGACGAAAAGCCTTGACTACTAGTGACTTTGAACCGGCGTGATGACCACAATCTCCTTCATGTATCTCTCGAAGAATATCATTGCCTTCTTTCGATGATACACAATGCTGAAACGCCCCAGAAACGCTACGGTGATGAAGTTCTCCGTTAACAATGGTCATAGACTTGGATCGCCGGATTATCTGCCTAGCTTCAACCTCATCATCTGGCAACTCTCCTCGGCTCAGGTACGCCAAATACGGGAGTGTCCAATCCGGAAATAACATGAAGTGCTGCCACAAGCTGTGCTTCCGGATCAGGAACAGCCAAATCCTCCTCCGTTGGTATCTGAACTGACGGACTATGTAGCTCATCCAAGAAAGTGTTTGGTGGCACCGGTTTACGCTGAGAACCTAGCCGGCTTAGAGCATCGGCTGCTTCATTTTTTCGCCGGTCTATGTGATCCACCTGATATCCTTTGAAACATCCTACAACTACTTCTACTTCTCGCCTGTAAGCTGCCATGAGAGGGTCTTTAGAGTCCCACTTGCCAGATACTTGTTGCGCCACTAAATCTGAATCACCAAAGCACTTGACCCGGCTCAAGTTCATCTCCTTAGCCATCCGCAGGCCATGAAGCAGTGCTTCATATTCAGCCGCATTGTTAGTGCAAGGAAACATTAGTCGGAGGACATAACAAAACTTGTCACCTCGTGGGGAAGTTAACACGACTCCAGCCCCCGAGCCTTCTAATTTCCTTGAACCGTCGAAGTGAATAGTCCAGTATGTATGATCCGGCTTCTCCTTTGGTGCTTGCTATTCTGTCCAATCATTGATGAAATCTACCAATGCCTGGGATTTAATAGCAGTACGGGGTACATACTTCAATCCATGCGGGCTAAGCTCAATGGCCCACTTTGCTACTCTGCCGGTGGCTTCTCTGTTCTGGATTATATCCCCCAACGGAGCTGAGCTAACAATAGTGATTGGGTGGCCTTGGAAGTAGTGCTTCAGCTTCCGGTTTGCCATGAACACGCCATACACCAGTTTCTGCCAGTGTGGGTACCTTTGCTTCGATTCAATTAGAACCTCACTGGCGTAATAAACCGGGCGCTGAACCGGATATTCCTTGCCTACTTCTTTGCGCTCCACCACAATTGCCACGCTAACTGCACGAGCATTGGCGGCCACGTATAACAGCAGCGGCTTGTTGTCAACAGGGGCAGCAAGGACCAGCAGTTCTGCTAATTGCCGCTTCAAGTCCTCAAACGCAGCGTTCGCAGCATCGCTCCATATAAACCGGTCTGTCTTTTTCAGCATCTGATAAAGCGGAATTGCCTTCTCTCCCAAATGGCTGATGAATCGGCTTAACGCTGGAATCCGGCCAGCTATGCGCTGGACATCATTGATACAAGCTGGTTTAGTCAAGGATGTGATCGCCTAGATCTTCTCCGGATTGGCCTCTATTCCTCTGTTTGATACTAAGAATCCAAGGAGCTTGCTTGCCGGAACACCAAAAATGCACTTCTCCGGATTAAGAATCATCTTATAAACCCGGAGGCTGTCAAAGGTTTCCCTTAGGTCTTCTATCAGGGTCTCCTCCTTCCTTGACTTTACAACGATGTCATCCACATAAGCATGGACATTTTTTCCGATCTGCCCCTTAAGACAGTTCTGTACGCAACGCTGGTAAGTTGCTTGGGCACTCTTGAGCCCAAAGGGCATAGATACATAGCAGAAGGCTCCAAAGGGAGTTATGAAGGCTGTCTTCTCCTGGTCCTTAACTGCCATCTTGATCTGGTGATACCCTGAATATGCATCCAAAAAACTTAGCCGCTCACATCCTGCCGTAGCATCAATGATCTGATCAATATGGGGGAGAGCAAAAGGATTAGTTGGACAAGCCTTGTTTAGGTCTGTGTAATCCACACACATCCTCCACTTTCCATTTTTCTTTAACACCAGAACCGGATTAGCCAACCACTCCGGATGGAACACCTCAACTATGAACCCTGCGGCCAAAAGCCTGGCCACTTCCTCACCTATAGCCTTGTGCCTTTCTTCGTTGAAGCGACGCAGATATTGCTTGACCGGTTTGAACTTCGGAACAATATTAAGACTGTGCTCAGCGAGTTCCCTCGGTATACCTGGCATGTTAGAAGGTTTCCATGCAAAGATATCCCGTTTCTCACGGATGAACTCGATGAGCGCGCTTTCCTATTTGGGGTCAAGGTTAGCGCTGATAGTGAACTTCTTGGATGAATCGCCTGGCACAAAGTCAACTTGCTTAGTTTCCTCTGCCGATTTAAATTTCAACGCCAGATCATGCTCTGTAGTTGGCTTCTTTAACGGGGACATATCTGCCGGATCAACGTTGTCTTTGTAAAACTTCAACTCCTCTGTAGCACATACTGCCTCTGCATAAGATGCGTCTCCTTCCTCGCACTCTAATGCAATCTTGCGACTTCCGTGAACCATGATGGTTCCCTTGTGACCCGGCATCTTGAGCTGTAGATAAACATAGCACGGTCTAGCCATGAACTTGGCGTAAACCGGCCTTCCAAACAGAGCATGATATGGGCTCCGAATCTTTACAACCTCAAAGGTTACTGTCTCTGACCTGGAGTCCTGCTCATCTCCAAAGGTGTCCTCCAGATCAATTTTCCCAACTGGGTAAGCCGATTTACCTGGCACCACTCCGTGGAACACTGTGTTGGACTGTCTCAACCTCTTGTCCGTCAGCCCCATACGACGGAAAGTCTCGTAATATAAGATGTTGATACTGCTGCCGCCATCCATGAGTACCTTTGTGAATTTGTAGCCACCCACCTGTGGTGCCACCACTAAGGCCAACTGGCCCGGATTATCAATCCGTGGCGGGTGATCCTCTCTGCTCCACACAATAGGTTGTTCCGACCAACGCAGAAAACGTGGTGTTGCCTGTTCAACTGCGTGTACCGCCCGCTTCAGGATTTTTTGATCTCTTTTGCACAAACTCGTAGTAAAAACATGGTTCCACTACTTAGCTCCTTCGGATTAATCTGATATCCGGATTGCTGCTGTTGTTGACGCTGCTGATCGCCTTGGTTATTGTAACCACCCTGACCATGCTGGTGGTTGCCTTGGTTGTTATAACCACCCTAACCATGCTGCTAGTGGTTGCCTTGGTTGTAGTTATTGTTGCCACCATGATATCCTGATCCGGAACCATTACCCTGGTGACCCAGACCATGAAAACCGGGACCCGAGCCGCCGCCTGGTGGTCCGTTGTTGTATTTGGCTTGTCTCATGGCCTCTAACATGATCCGGCATTCCCCCCATGTATGTTTAGCTGGGTGTTCCGGCGTGCTATGTTTCGGGCAAGGCTCATTCAACTGTTGATCCAGATTGACGGATCCTCCTCCACTCCGTGGAGGTGGCCTACCCTTGCGGCGCTGAAAGTTTCCTTGAACATTGGTATTGGCCACAAAATCAGAGCCGCCCTTTGCCTTTCGCTTACCATTAAAACTTGTTCCTGCCGGATTAGCCTGCGCCGGATTACCAGCCTTGTTTGCTTTCCCAGACTTGTCTCCATCTGCCTCGGGGTACTTAGCGTTATCAGAGTCCCCATACTTCACCAGAGCGCTCATGAGTGTCCCCATATCATTACAATCCCGCTTGAGCCGTCCCAACTTCAACTTCAGAGACTCAAACCGGCAATTGTTTTCCAGTGTCACTATCGCCGTACTGGGGTTGATGCTATTGGAAGAGTGCAAGATTTCTGACACTCGCCGCACCCAGGTGCTCGTAGGCTCCTGCTCTCCTTGAACACATGCCGCTAAGTCTACTACTGACATTGGCTACTTGCACGTGTCTTTGAATTTTTTGATAAACTGGCGACGCAGCTCACCCCATGATCCGATGGAGTTAGGTGGTAAGCCCTTTAACCATGTCCGGGCTGTACCCTCAAGCATCATGGTAAAATACTTGGCGCATGCCGCTTCATCCACATCTAGCATCTCCATAGCCATCTCATAGCTCTCAACCCACGCCTCTGGAGCCAGGTCTGCCGTATAGTTGGGCACCTTGCGCGGACCTTTGAAGTCTTTGGGTAACCTTACGCTTCGCAAAGCGGGGACAAGACACTGTACTCCAAAGGAACTCGCCGTGACTCCTGTCTCTGCTGTGGTTGGGTGAACCGGCGTCATTTGACGGGTATCCTCGCGGGCGGTAGGTCTGGCCCGGTTCATCGCCTCCTGGGCGTGCGCCTCTGCTCCTGCCGGATTATCCTGCCTGTGACGATGACGTCTCCGTTCCCTGCTAGACACTTCTGGTTCATCCCAACGCCTAGTGTAACTCCTGCTGTGGCGGGGGGTTGAATGAATCCTTTCCCTGCTGTAAGAGTACGCCTGCTGCTGTGTCAACGCTGTGTCCAGCAATTCCTTGGCCCGGCACGCTTCCATCGCCATGGGGGATGTCCCCTCAATAGGTAAAGCGGCCAGCCGTGAAGCGGCGGCGACAATGTTGTCCAACGGGTTTGAATAATGGCCAGGAGGGGTGGGGATGTGCGACGTGGGCACAACCTGACAATTTCGCTCTGCGGCCGGCTGTTGAACCGGCGCGCCTGCTCCTGGGGCTCCTCCCCGGTTTACTTCTAGGTTATTGCTGGCTCCCGCTCCTGGTGTGCCAAAGAGATTTATCGCCTCATAGACCGGTGGTAGACGAGTTTGCTGCCTTCTGTTCCTTACCTCCTGCGCAGAAGTCTGATCAATCCTGAGCCGGAAAGCTTGGGAGTCCAGCTCTGCTTGCCTTGTAACCATCCTGGCTTTTTCTGCGTCCAGATCCCGTTTAGCTTGCTCAATACGGCCCTTCAGCTGAAGGATCTCCACATCATGTTGCGCCTTGTTGGCAGGAGCTACTTCTGCTATTGCGCGTGCTGTCAACTCCTCGACCAAGGTGGATAGAGCGTCAGAGGGTGAGAGGGCTTGGCTGCTCGCCCCCGCACCAGCTACCTCTGCTGTGAACGCCCCAGTCATCGTGGGTTGCTGCATAGACTGTGATCCGGCCATGAAGACAGCCACCCGATTTGGCGGATCAAAGGGGTCCGGAATACTGTCACCATCGGATACACCCCCGGCTCGGCCGTCCCGCAACAGATACAAAGATTCGGTCTCCCCGGATGAAGATTCATCGTCAGAACAGACAACCGTCTCGCCACCAGAATCCGATCCGTCCTCGGCTTGGACTCCATGTACTGCTCCAACGAAAACACGCTTCACGGCAGGCTGAATCCGGGCCGATCTCGCAAGCTGAGCCGGCTCGACGATGTTGGGGAAGATGTCCGGCTCAGGTCCCGGTTCACCAATCTTGCCGATGAAGACGTGGATGCCGCCGAAGGGGACCCGGTACCCGTATTCGATTGAATTGGCCTCGAGGCCCTAGCCTGCGTCGTCGATGTAGATCCGGCCGCGGCGACTCTTGGTCATCCGGCCAACCGCGTAACCCTTGAGTCCTTCAAAGCTGCCCTTCAAGAACTCGAAACCATCGTGCGATAGCCCCACGATGGGCGCCAACTGTCGTGGAATTGGCATGGCAGATGTCCGGTTTAGAGGACTTAGGTGTGGAGCCATCGCGCGGGTTAGCTTGAAGAGGTTAAAGCACACAAAGAACACAGAGGATTTATACTAGTTCGGCCCCTTCGATGAAGGTAAAAGCCTACGTCTAGTTTGGTTTGGTATTGCTTGGGCGTCGATGAACAGGGAGCGGATTGCTTGCCTGTATCTCGACGGGTTGTTGCTTGTCCTCGAACCGTCGCTGGGTCGTCCCTTTATATAGGAGTCAACGCCCGGTCCGGTTTACAGAGTCCCGAGGCCGGTTCATAATCGTGTCCGCCTCGGTCTCTGCTCTTTCTATCTTACACCTCAAGTTACATGGTATGACGGTTCATAAACCGCAAGCTTTACATATGGGCCCTAAGCCACTATGGGCCGTAACATCCGGTTCATATTCTACCGGGCTTATGATAATACAACTATGTAAGTGTAATCCGGACCTTCCTAGCCGGTTTATACCTGCTAGTAATATCCCTGACAAGTCCCTCGCACCTGCACAAACAAATAAGAACTTCGCAGCCAACGCGATAAGGGGTTGTCAATCCCTTTACGGTCACTTACGAAAGTGAGATCTGATAGATATGATAGTTTGATATTTTTGGTATTTTTGGATATAAGAACAGAAAGTAAAAACAACAAAGTAAAGTAGATTGTAGATTGATATGTTGAGAATAGACTCGGGGGCCATAGGTTTCACTAGTGGCTTCTCTCATGATAGCAGATTTCTACGGTGGGTGAACGAATTACTGTCGAGCAATTGATAGAAAAGTGAATAATTATGAGAATATCTAGGCATGATCATTATATATAGGCATCACGCCCGTGACAAGTAGACCGAAACGATTCTGCATCTACTACTATTACTCCACACATCGACCGCTATCCAGCATGCATCTAGAGTATTAAGTTCATAAGAACAGAGTAATGCTTTAAGCAAGATGACATGATGTAGAGGGATAAACTCAAGCAATATGATATAAACCCCATCTTTTTATCCTCGATGGCAACAATACTATACGTGCCTTGTTGCCCCTGTTGTCACTGGGAGAGGACACCACAAGATTGAACCCAAAGCCAAGCACTTCTCCCATTGCAAGAACTATAGATCTAGTAGGCCAAACCAAACCAATAATTCTAAGAGACTTGCAAGGATATTATAATCATACATAAAAGAATTCAGAAAAGAACCAAATATTTCTCAAAGATAATCTTGATCATAAACCCACAATTCATCGGATCTCGACAAACACACCGCAAAAAGATTACGTCGAATAGATCTCCTCGAAGACCGAGGAGAACTTGGTATTCCCCTTGTTTTGCAATTGGATACAACGAGCAGAAAATAGGATCGTCACTCCCCCAAGATCAATAGAACCTCACAACAAGTGCAAGAGACCAACGGAGTGTTCTAAAAGACACTAGTGAAGCTCCCCATGATTTTTGCACTCCTTAGAATATTTGCATTAGGATACCAAGTGCACAAAATAGGATCACCACTCCCCCAAAATCAATAGAAACTCACAACACGTGCAAGTGAGCATGTAGCAAACAAAGCCTAGCACTTGCAACAAACAAATGGTTGAGCAGCATATAAAAGAGGCAACTTGGAAATAGGCCCAACCAAAAAATGTGTGTGAGTCATGGCAAAGCACTTGAGAAGACTAATATAAGGATGAGCATTAAGCATCAACATAGTCTTTAATAGTTGAGATACAAGGTGCATGACATGTCCTTCCCACACACACAACTAGCAAATGGATTCACAAGCTCACTAAAAATAAATAACAACCAAGCTTGTGACAACCCATGGTGAAGATAGAAAATGAAAGCCTCATCAAGACGAGGGATACCAATTAAATGACAAGCTTTGTTAAGACAAGCATGAGTAAAATGATCTTCACCACAAAAGAGTGCATCAAGATGCAATAATATAAGATCCGCACTCAAGACACACACCTTCACGGAGCCACCGAAGAAATAATACAAGATAGAAAAGGTGGACGTGAAAGAAGGGGATATCAATTAGATATGCAACTTCTCTCAAGTGTATAAGTTTCTAGGTGGATGAAGATCATGATGATATCAATCCACAAATAAGGATGTACACACGAAATTGTTGCAAAATGAAGGAATAAGATATCCATAAGGAAGTCATAAATATACCAATAAGATATTTGCTTGAAGGCATAGCACATGGCTAGATATGGTCTTATTGTATATAAATGAGTTCCAACCACACGAGCATCAAAGACATCACAACTAGTAATAAGAGATCATTGTTGGGATGCTTTGAGAAAGGAAACGAGTATCACAAGAAAGAATGAATTACATGCCATGATACAACCTACACAAGGTTGATGCAAGAAATGTGTGCATGAAGTAGATGATGATACTTGTTACCGAGATATCCTTGGAAAGATGTAGACGATACCAACTGAAGGTAGAGAGTAGTTCAATGATCATCCTAGCTTGACTCCAATAAGCACATTGTGACAACACCTTCCTTGTGAGTGAGCCGAGCATCCAATGCATCTCCAATTGTTCCTAGAACAACAACACAAACAAAATGGTACCCAAACTCATTGGGACCAAAGAGTTAGAAACACCAATACATAGGACAAACTCCACATATATATGTGCATATATATATGAAAAGGAATTTCATGCACATCTCATCCATATTGAGACTAGGTGGAGCTTCCCCTATATATATATGGACGGCAAGCTTCAAGCACTTGATCTCTTCATGATGCATCACTTGAACTTGCACACCGCAACCTAACCCCACAAATAACTCTCACGAAGACCATGGGTTAGTACACAAAGCGTAATTGACGATGCTTACCATACCATGGGATCACTTGATCCCTCCCGGTATATCTTCTACGCTTTGTGTGTTGATCAACTTGATTCGCTCTTTGACTTAGTCTTGATCAACCTCTCACATGACCAATCTTTAGGTAATTCCTTGAATAGCACCTTGGTCATCACAAACTCTCCTTGAAACCAATAAATGGACTCCAAGAAAAGCCTATGGACACATCCTTCAAATATAACTCAAGGCAACCATTAGTCCATAGAGATTGTCATCAATTACCAAAACCAAACATGGAGGCACCGCATGTTCTTTCACTCGCTTCTCTCTCTCTCCCTCGTGTTGCTGCCGCCGCCGCCCCTCCCTTCTCAGCTCGTGCTCTCCCCTCCCTCCCCCCCTCGCGCTACCACCCACCAAGAAGGTCGCCGATGCTCCACCCCGCTGCTCTTGAGTCGAGGTTGCGCGTTGGCATCACCGGGAGGAGCGTGGCCACTGAGGTGTCCATCCACGTTGTCATTGTCGTCGTTCATTGCGCCATCGGATGGTGTCGCCGCTGCCGTATGCCCTGTCGAGCTCGTGCCGTCACCGTCATCATCCATGGGGAAGTACGGCGTCGCCATACCAACCGGATCTCCTCCGCACCTCCTCTCAAGTCGCCGAATGGTGCCTAGAGCATCGACGGATCCAAGCCTCAGCATGGCCCTCTCCACTTCTTGCCTCCATTCCACGGCGAGGATGAAGTCTTCCACAGGTTCGTCTCTCTCTGTACGCTTTTACTTCTTGGTTCCGCATGCTTGCTTGAAGAGACATTTTCTTATGCAATCAACTCTGTTTTTTTTGTTGACAATGGACAGGTAGTATCTTCTATACCACAGGCAACTGTACACAGTTCGTGATGGTGGAACCATTGGTTTGTATTAGGTGTTGGCCTTTGCTTTGGACAATATGGGCTCACATATTATGGAATTATATATATCAGATATGGTGGTAGATGTAGATGTGATCATTTCAAAATATTCTTGAACACCCCTTTTAGTTGTCGTCCCTGGATTAACCAATGATTCAGATGCTGCTGTGAGTCTCTAACCTTTTTCTGATGTTGGCTTATACAGTTATACCTACGTTGCATATTTGAGGAGCTCTAAGGTTCATGATTGGATGACTTATTACTATATTTGTAACCATTCTGAAGATTTAGTTGGCTATTGCAGTATGCAAAACACTTGGCTCATTCTAGGGCAAGAAAAGGGTCGAATGTCGTTGTAAGTAACCACAGGGGTGTCGGTAGTGTGTTCATTGACAATCTCCTTGTACAGATAAAAGGTCGCCTCCCTGCTTGTCCACGCGACTGCGCCATGCCGCCTCACCCTAGATGGTGGCCATTGCTCCGTCCACGGCGCCTTCCAGCCGAGAACGCCATCTCCACCCGACCAAGTTCACCTCTCTCTCTCTCTCATGAACACATTATTGGACTATGTTTGCCCATACAAGTTTGATTTGTATATACATATGAAGTTGGCCATATCTGAAAGGGTTGCAGTTTGCTTCTTTCAAAAAGATGAGGTGTTCTCGGATGATTTGTTGATCTACTTTATGCATGATCGTCCATTTTATAGATTATATAGGGTGTTGGTGTATTTTTGTACACTAGAATGATCTCTAAAACAAGTCTCGGGACATAGATAGGATTGTCATCATGTATGTTATTTAGTTATATAGAAAAACTAAGCACATAAATGCACATCATAGAACAATAATGCTTCTGAACTGATGCTGCCATTGATAAGGTTACTAATATTTCTTGGTGCCGGTTGTAGGGTGTATAGTTTACACTCTGTGAATCATGTAAAGGTTCCGTAAAAGTCGGTTATGTGCTTCAACATTTTACAATGTTAGCCGTATATTTATTATGTTCTAATTTTTATCTGTGAGTTTCTCCAATAATTATATGTATTGTGAGAGGTGGTTTCCATGACTATTGATCATTGATCAGTTAGAACTTCTGCTGAAGAAAGGTGCCCTTTGGTTAACATTTCTGATATAACATACGACGTTGGAATTTCCATTGATTTTTTTAAGGAAATTGCATCAATAGAATGGCCTTTCTTCCGGTGGTCCTCCCCCTCCCGCTTTTCTGTTGCATATATTCATTTTGGTTATTCACCACGGTTGCATAAATTTAAGTTGCTTGTGGTCTTCTGCCCGTTTCCTATTAATTATAAATAATCAAAACCATCTATGGTCAGTACACCGTAGCACAATACCACACGAATGCTTGTACTGTTTTTCATAAATTGGTAGTTTTTGTTTCAGCGGTGATTTTTTGAAGAATTACTGGGTACACAAGTCTTGGTTTGATCCTTCTATTAATTTATACCCTAATGACATGGAAGTCGATGGCGTGAAATGCTTAGTTGCTTAGCTGTTGACATCACCCCCCCCCCCAAGAGTTTTCTAGAGAGGTGAGCAATTTATAATAAGAAAAACACAAACTATTTTTGTTGTAGTTCTAGTTTGTTGTAATGAGATGGCTCCTGTTCCATTGAACTCAAACTCAAACTCTGTTACTAGACTCCCTTTGCATAAATTTCTGAAGGAAGAGTGAATGCAGTCCTGAACTTGACTGAACCAAACTTTTGATCATGTCATTCCACTCCTTTCATTGATGATATTTAAAGGTTTTGTGTGGGGTCATTAACATGTAATGTTTTAGATGTAATGGATGAGATCATGTTAATTCTAGCTCTGGTTCTTATGTAGTGCTATGCATGCCGCTGACGTTTATGTTTTCCATTATTTTGCAGAGAATCTGTACATGCGAATTTTATTCATAGCAAACCTACGTGGTAGTTTTTGTTCTGAGTATATGCGTTCTACTATGCTTGCGGCGAGCACTGGCATTTCTCAGTCTACTTTCCTGTGCTATCCAGGGGTACGGTTACAGTTTGGTGCTCTTCCGCTTTGAATCACCATTGCTTCTTTTGCTGCCGATTCCATGATAGGTCATTTTCTTTTACCAGTTCTTATAATACAGTATTACATGTGCATGTTTCTCTTTTAGGATCTTCCTCTTAGGCGTCGATTTGTCCTATTATGTCTTTATTAACTCATGATAATTGTGATTTATGTTTATTGTTGTGAGCTTATTAATAATACCAAATATGTACATGATAGCTCAACACATTACCCAAGCATATTTTTTCGCATTGCTTGGATAGATACTATGTATTGGGCACGTACCATGCTTGTGATGTAAAATTTAGGTATTGAATTGATTCATTTTCAGCAACTACTCTTGCATTAATAAGTATTTTGTTTATATGCTTGGGTAATGTGTTGAGCCAGGCACCGCGCGCCAAGGCGCTTTTAGCCTTTGTGATCTATACTAAATTCATTTATCTGGATTGGCTACTTTGATTTCCTTTGATGTACTAGAACACTTCATTTTATTGAAGTGCATAGTTCTTATGTTCGGCTGTAGGATTAGGATTGCCTATTTCACTATTTTAGTGTCATTACTCAACTTTTCAAAATGCTTCAAGATTTCAGTAATCAGTAGTGCCCCTTCTAGGATTGAAAAAACGAGATGGTTTAGAACTAGGATTTCCCTATGTCCAAGGGTATTTGTTTGACATGCAGTGCACCAATGTGGTACTGCAGTACCAATGTGCTCTATTTACCCATGTAGAAATATTTTATCGATCGAATAGTTTCTCTATATTCCAGTTAGTTAGTCATTTATATGCCTAACATCTCGTGTTCTAGTTCAGGGTCTCTTTGATTTGTAAGATTTTCAAAACCCACGAATAGTAAAAACATGGGATTAAACTGGCATGTCATCTTGAATCCTACAGGATTGTATGAGTGTTTGATTGTGCATAGAAAAATTGTAGGATTCTTTCAAAGAGAGTTTGAGTGGATAAAAAAAATTCTATGAAATCTCGTGCAAATGAATCCTGTGAAAAATTATATGGTTTATACAATCCTACGAAATCAAACAACCCGTATAAAAAAAGTTTTAAAGGATTAGAGCCCTCCAAGATTCCTTCAAGAATTCTTTTAATCAAAGAAGCCCTGAGCTGATACTCCCCCAACTCCCCGTGCTGGCCGCCAGCGCGGGCCAGGCTGCAACAGAGCGGAGCCACTAATCTGGTGACCTCCGGCGAGCTCGCATCCTTGAGCCTCGGTCGTCGATCTGCTCTGCAATCCCTCCTCGCTCCTCCGCCCCACGCTGCAACGGAGCGACCATTCCGGTGAACTCCGGCGAGCTCACCTTGCCTCCTTCAGGTTTCAGCACAAGTCATCCATCTGCTCCACGATTCCTTCTCATCCCCACCCCCACCCTCCAATGGAGCCACTGAATTAACTCGGGTGAGCTCACCTCCCTTTCTTAAGGATCCAGCCTCAATCGTCGATCTGCGCCGCCGCCACTTCTACCCCCGCGGCTCTCCACCGGCAAGCACGGCGATTTGACCCTAGCCCCCCACCCACCCAGACACATCGAAATAAGCGCGGCGGCGCGGAAGAGATGGCGGTGACCATGGCGAGCGTTTCCACCGGCGTGATGAACTCCCTCCTCGGGAAGCTCGCCACGCTAATGGGGGATGAGTACCGCAAGATCAAAGGCGTTCGGAACAAGGTAGCGTCCCTTCTGGACGAGTTCAGTAGCATGAGTGCTCTGCTTGTGAAGCTCGCGGGCATGGATGAGCTTGACGTTCAGGCGAGGGAGTGGAGGGACCAGGTCCGGGAGATGTCATACGACATTGAAGACTGTGTCGATGACTTCATGCGTGACCTTGGACAAAAAGGCGCGACCACTGGCTTTCTGAAGAAGACTGCCGAACGCCTGAAGAAGCTCAGGGTGCGCCATCAGATGGCCAACATGATCCGTAGGATCGAGACTCGCATAAGTGAAGTGCATGGCCGGCGCACGAGGTACAAAATTGATGAGTACACTCCATCATCCGGCATTGTCGCTGTCGATCCAAGAGTGATCTCCATCTACGCCGAGGCGGCCGGTCTTGTGGGCATCGATGCTCCAAGAGACGAGCTTGTGAAGATGTTGATGGTTGAAGGGAAAGAGCTGAGGGTGGCTTCTATTGTGGGTTTCGCTGGTCTTGGAAAAACCACACTTGCAAATGAAGTGTACCGTAAGCTTCAAGGACAGTTTGATTGTCATGCATTTGTGTCGGTGTCTCAAAAACCAGATATGCCAAACCTTCTCAGTAATTTGTTACTGAAACTTGCGGGGCAACACTCTTCTCAAATGGGCAAGTTGGACGATATGATCACCGGTATCAGGGAATATCTGTTGAATAAGAGGTAACCGTTCTTGTTTGTGTTTACCAATTTGTTATTACTAAATACGACTAAAAACACCGTGATTGGCTCCTAAGAATTGAACTGATTTGATTGGGTAGATTGTAAATCCTTCTCTACTAGCATCTGATTAAAAAAATTGCTAAATGTTTCAAGTCTTGTTTCTCTGTTTGGTGTCACATGGAACTGAAACCTATCCAACTGTGATTATATTTTCTCTGTTTGGGTGTCACATGAAAATGAAGTCCTCATTTCCTAAAACCTTGGTATTTGGAATTTCATCCTCACGGTCAGTTTTAAGAAAATTAAATTGAAATTTTTGGACATTGGTGAGAACTGAGAACTTTGGGGAGTTTCTTTTGGTGGGCCAAGGGGTAGAACTCTTTCCAGATTAGCCACTTTTGAAAGAACCTTGGCATGGTAGCTTAGTTTATTACTCCCTCCATCCTAAAATAAGTGTCTCAACTTTCTACTAACTTTAGTACAAAGTTGTACTAAAGCCGAGACACTTATTTTGGGACGGAGGGAGTATTAGAGAAAATCTTCACAAGCATAACAGGTTATTGTCATCATGAATGGAGTTACTAGCTAGGTGAGGTCCTAACATTTGCTCATTCACTTAATTTTCTGGAAATGTTATTCAGTACTTTGGTTCAGGTGTGCATGGGTTTTGGAGTTCTATATCCAATATTTTTCCTTTTTTTGCTACTAATATGTTATAGATTGCAAGTAACAGGGGCCACGTTGCTTTAAAAGAATTTAGGGCCACAGTGCCTACATGCAGCACAAACAACACATACTTGATTTTTACTCACTCCATTCCATATTAGTTGTCGCTGATTTAGTACAAAATCGTACTAAATGTGACAACTAATATGGAACGGAGGGAGTAGATGACTATGAAAAAAAGAAAGAGATATAGCTTCACATCTTTATCATCAACGTGAGATGTGTACACTTAGCATACCCACATGTATTGTAATGCACAGGATGGGACTATACCTCCTACGTGTCAAGGCATGACTTAAAGGTATAAGCCCATCCTAGAATGATCTCAAGTTTGGTATCTTTGCACGACTCATGTAAAAGAGGGATTAAATTGCAAAAGAAGATAGTTGGCTTACACTCGCCACTTCACACAATACATTACATAAGCATAACATCATTCAAAACATCACAGCCCATCTAAGGGTAAGATCCAAAAGACAAGATACCAAACAACATAAAACCACAGGTCAGGATCGAATCTTAGTAGAAACCACTACTGATCGTCGAAAACGTCACAAGCATACGGCCACTCTCTTCATCGAGCTCCCAGTGAAGTACTTGAACCAGCTCCTGCATCAAACTCGACTGAACCTGCATCTGGTGTTGTAGTATCTGTGAGCCACGAGGACTCAGCAATCCCATAACCATGGGTATCAAGACTAGCAAAGCTTTGTGGGTAGGAAGAGGTAAAGTGGTGAGGTTGCAGCAGCGGCTAAGCATAAATATGGTGGCTAACTTACGAGTACCAGAGTAAGATGAGCATCTACGCAAACGGTCGCAAAAGTAGTGATCGCTAAAGATCCTGAACTACATACGGTCAAATATAACCCCACCGTGTTCTCTTCTCAAAATGAAAAGAGACAGTCACGGTTACTCACACAGTTGTGTGTTTTACTTCGGATCCTCTGACAAGTTTTCTACAACCGGACATTAACAAATTCCAATCTGCCACATAACCGCGGGCACGGCTTTCGAAAGATCATAACCCTGCAGGGGTGTCCCAACTTAGCCCATCACAAGCTCTCACGATTAGCTGAAGTGATAAATATAATATCATCACTCCTTATCTTAGGGAAAACCGATCAGGCTCGGCATCCCGGTAGCACAAGACATTTCGACAATGGTAAAACAAGTCCAGCAAGACCTCCCGGCGTGCCGACACCCTGATGGTAGCCGCGCGCATCTCGTCTCAGGCAACGTCCAGATGAGCGCTACGTACAGTAACCGAAGATCCCAGATAACTGGGTGGCACCTTAAGTGGCTCTAGTTTGGGACCAACACCATCAGCACTGGCCCCCCCTGCTATGTAGAATTAAGAATCCTCGGGGACGCGACCCCCTATGCAAATTTAATTAATTAATTAAGTTGTTATTATGAGCAAATTAAAACCAATGTTGGGCCTTGCTGGAGGAGTTTTATTCAAAGTCGAACTGTCAAGGGGTCCCCATCCACCCATCGTGTAAGGAACGCAAAATCAAGGAACATAATGCCGGTTTATCGGCGCCTAAGGTGGCATGAGTGGAACAAAACACCGAGCAAAAGGCCAAGCCTTCCACCCATGCCCAGTATATAGGTGTGTTAATAATAGTTATAGATATTGTGATATTCCAACAACAGGTTCCCTCCTGGAACGAACTTCATCTTCACCTGCAACTAACAACGCTATAAGAGGGGCTGAGCAAGCGGGTAACATAGCCAAACAGTGGTTTTGCTAGGAAGGTTTCAAGGTTAGAGGTTTCATGGCAACAAGGAGAGGCTGACATAAAAGATGGGTAGCGCGACATGTAACGGTAGCAACGAGACAACTAAGCATGGCAATGATAGTAAAGGTATCCAAGGGTATGATCATCTTGCATGGGATTCCACAAGGGAGAAGAACGGATCCATGAAGTAGACGGAGCAACAGTCGAGCGAATCCTCACAACTCCGGAACGAAACCGAAGCTAACAAGAGAAGCAACCGGAAAGAAGCAAACAACTCGGTAAACACACAAGCATAAACATGGCATACGATGCACATCCAAGTATGATGCATGTCCGGTTTAATTATGCATGGCATGGCAAAGTGCACAAACAACACTACAAGTTAAGTGGAGCTCAATATGCAACGAGTTGCATATTGACGAAACACCACATTTAATTATTTAGTTGACTCTCGTTTATTACAAGACAAGATTAAATGTTTTTAACATGGCAAGAGGTGAAGCATAATAAAACTATACTATTAAGACATTTTAAATGAGGCCGGAAGAACAACAATAATTCCGGAAAACCCCATATGCATGTTTAGTAATTATTAAAGCAACAACAAACACACATTATAACATATTAATGTTGTTAACATGATGCGGATGACATGATCAAGTTTATGCAATTATATTAAAAGATGACAAGAAGATGATATGAAGCAATTGTCCCCGTGGTGGAAGGAAAAAGGTGCCACGGCAACAATTCCGAAAATGATGCCACGGCAACATATCGGTTCCGGTAACTCGTTGAGAGACCGGGCAAAAGAAAGATGGCGTGAGCGAGTCGAACAAGATGAAAGAGGTGGGGTGATCCCGTCACCGGGTTCCCACGGGTCGGCGACGAGGCAACCGAGGAACATGACAAAAGGATGATTCGGGCACGAAGCACACAAGGGAAACATTTCATACAACACAAGCAACAACCACGGGGTCGTTTCGGTATACCTTCGGAACAATCGTTTCGGGGCGGCTCGAGATCGTAGAGGGACGTAGTGGTACACGGGTCGTAGAGGAAGAAGTCGTTCTCGCGAGTCGTAGAGGAAGTAGTCGTTCCGTTATCGTGTCGTGGTACTTGTCGCGGCATCGGGCGCCTTCGGGGCGACGGTAGTGGAACTTGGCGACGGTAGTCGTTCGGGCGTCGAGTTCGTAGATGTACTTGGCGCATCCATCTTTTCCGGGCGACGGTAGTGGTTCACGCACGTAGATGTTCATGTCATCGTAGCCGTTCGGTCGTCGTGGTACTTGGTCGTGGTACTTGGCATCGGTAGATGTACTCGTTCGGGTCATGTAGAGGTACTTGCCGCAACGCCGGGTTTAGTCGTACACGGGTCATCTGACAAGTCAACAGCACAGAGCAACACCAAAAAAAAAACACAGTAGTTCACATCAAGGACTTGAGACGCGGTGGGCTGAAACGGTGGCCGGCGGCAGCCTGCGGGACGCTGCGGCGCTGGAAACAGAGGGGAGGCCGGGGCGCTCGGGGTCGCGACCCTGGCGACGGAGGGCCGGCGCGAGGCGCTTCTGGACGAGGAGGAGGGAGCCTGGCCGGCCCTGGCTGCTCGCGGGCGAGGCTGGAGACGGGGCGCCGGCACTGGACAGCGGAGGCGCTCGGTGCGGAGCAGAGGAAGGACGGCGCGTCCATGGCGGCGGGGAGATGAGGCCACGACGAGGACGGCGGCCTACGGTGACGTGGTGGCGAGGACGGGGCCCTGGCGCGCCGGAGCTCGGTGCTGGAGGGGCTGGAGGGAGACGGCAGAGAGGCGAGGAGGCCCAGGCGGGGCGGTCCTGGCCGCGTCCATGGCGGCTCGGTGGCGATGCGGCCTGGAGAGGAGGGAGCGGGGCGATGGCCCTGGAGGACGGACGGAGGAGGCGCGGGCACGCTCGCCTTGGCGAGGAAGAAGGAGCACGGCGCGCGTGCTGGAGAGGTCTGGCATGCGGGGCGATGCTGGGACTCAGCTCCTAGCGAGGGAGAACTGGAGGGAAGGCGCGCTGCGGGCGATGGGGTGAGTGGCTGGCGGCGCGAGGGAGAAAGGGAGAGCGATCGGGGAGAGCGACGGGGTACTGCGCTAGGGTTACGGGAGATCGGGCCAAATGGGCCAGGAGGCCTGCGGGGAGGAGGAGAAGCCCACTGCGGCTGGAGGGTTTGAGGCCGAAAGAGAAGTGGCCGACTGGGCCTCTGCTGATGGACCAAGAGGACTGGCCCCGGCTGGGCCTTAGGAAGGTCAGCTCCTCCCTTCTTTCTCTTTTAGCAGAAAACAAAAAGGAGAAAGAAGAAAGAAAGAGAGGGGTTAGGGAAAAAAATGCACAAGAGTATATTTTTCTCGGGCTCGTAAAAATGAGCACGGTCTGAGAAAATAGAAAAGGCATGAACGAAAAAAATAATTCAAACATATTTGAATTTAATTCAAATGGGTTTGAACTAAGACTTGATTATTGAAGTGTCCAAAAATGTTCGAATTTTTGGAGGAACCTCGAAACAACGGAAAAGAATTATTGGCAAGGTTTTGAAGTCAAACTTGGTATGGAATAGGCACGGGGAAAATTATGCACGTGTGTTGGTTAATTCCAAACAAATGGAATATTATTATATAGCTCCCTAATAATATTGAGAGGCTTTTATATGTTTTAAAGAGAAGACATTCTTCCCTCGATTTAAATGGACCGAAGGTCCACACAATTTATTTAGGTTGAGATGCAAAGAAAATATGACATGATGGCATGATGACATGATGCAATGCAAAAATAAATAACACAAGCACAAAGAACACACGGGAGAACCCGGAACATCTGGAATCTTCTGGAATCTTCTGGGACGTCGGTCTTCGGGCGTCACAACTCTCCCACACTAACAGAGGATCTCGACCCGAGATCCTAGAGATAGCACCGGATTAAAACGGAAAAGAAATAGGTAAAACAAAGTTGCTTCTTTGACAGACTAGTGAAACCAAGAACCTTGAGAGGTTGACCAAAAAGAAAGAAGAATACAACGGAGATGAACGCAGATGAAACACTCCGTTGGAAAAGAGGGACAAGGAGCATTATGAGAACCTGGAAGGTTGAAAGACATGAAACAAGAGCTCACGGATGACAAAAGAATATGAAGTCGCAATGGTGTAGCCAAGGAATAAGAATGACAGAATTTGGACAGCACTCCGTCTGAAAAATGGAAGGAATTAACAAGAACTTAAGGAGATAGATGATCTTGATGAAATTGACAGCACACTGCCTCTGAAACAATTAAAAGAATGGCACAAGGGGTAAGAAAGAATTCAGATAGCACTCCGGTTAAAAAGAGAGGCAAAACTTGATAAGATGAGAGAACTTGAATGAAGAATACAACACTCCGGTTAAATGATAAGCAAGGGAAAGAACATGATCTCGATAAAACGATATGATGGTTTGGAGAGAGCAACATCACAAAGCCTCCGGAACGAAAGAATAGATGCAAGATCGTTGGGAAGAAAGAACGGAGAAGAAAATGACAACTTCTCTCAAAATTGAATTTGAAAGAGCATCCTTACGAAGAAGGGTTGAATGGAGTTGTTGGGAAAAATCAACAACGAAAACGAATAAACTTGATGTGGGCTTATGGAAAACATCTCAAAATTAAGAGGTGACAACCAGCCACTTACGAGAACATTTGAATGGATTGAGATCAACAAGGAGACGAAAAACTTATTTCACCGGAATGAAAAATGAAGCACTTGGGTCATTTATAAGCACCATAATAGCAACAATCCTTAGGGAAAGTTTTTAGGTGAAATACAACCCAAGATTACTCCAACGAACAAAATGGGAGGTTGAAAGGATCTCTTGAGAAAAATAAGGACGATGGGTTTAAATATTTCGTTCTTGATAACTCGTGAATCATGAAACATGAAGGAATTGTCAAGAATGACATAACACCATCTTAAAAGATAAGGTAGAAAGGATTGCAATTGGAATGCATGATGAAGAATGCTTGAGCTCCAACAATAATCTTGATGAAGACTTCGAGGATGAATTAAATGATGATGAACCACCAAGAGAACTCCGGTAATGAAAGCATGAGAAGTGAAAGATGAAAAGAATAAGGTTCAAGGCAACAAGATGAACAGCTTAGAACCGAGAATATGATATGATGAACAATCTCCAGACAAAAGAATTAAATCACCTTGAAGGGATAAGAATAAGATTTATTGTATGCTTATCCTTCATCAAATTAAATTGATGACAAGCAACGGATTTGGCATACTACTTATTCTCGTTGGAAAGAAATAAGAGAGATCTCGTACAAGCTTGGGTAAAATCTTCAACGAAGCACCGGTAGGATTATGAAAGAACAAATGAATTAAAACGATAACAACGGAAGGGTAATCTTGAAAGAACCACCGTAAAAAATATGGAGATGAACGAAGAGACATCAATGAAGAATAGTTGGAGGACGAAGTTGAAAACTGAGAACGAAGAAATCTTCTGAAATGATGACCTTCGGAGGATCACAAAGAAAAGAATTCATGAAATGCTTCGGATGGTAAAAAGAATTCCTCACAATCTGAACAACTATGAGGATGGCAAGAAGCTAGAACCACGAATCTTCAAGAAGACGGGCCAAGATTTAAGAGAAACACTTCTCCGGTCTTCCAATGTTGAGAATGAAGACGAGAAATGACATGAAGAATTGTTGAGCACTCCGGAATGAAGAATTAAAAGGTTGAACCAATGATGAAAAAGAATTTGAAAGCGATCTTGGAGAAGGCATGTGACTGATGGAAATCATTCTTACGTCACGCTTGAAAGGAATTTTAGAATAACTCCGGAAAAAGAAGAGTCAGGTAAGATCCTGGGAAAAGACCTGTGGGTTAGGGCCCACTAAAGAAATCACCGTTGAAATAGATTGCTTAAGAGATATTGCACCGGTTGAATTAAATGGCTTGAGTAAGATAACAATCCTCAAAAATACTTTGAACGGATTAAGAATGGAATTATGAATCTTCTGAGATACCTTGTACACACCGGATATGAATAGCAAGAGGGGAATGATTAACTTGTGCACCGGAATAAGAAAGCATTGTGAAAAGAGGAAAATGATAAGATCAACACCGAAATCTTGAATTACATCCACCGGCAGAATTTGAGAACAAAAGAATGAAAAACTTGAAGCTCTTGAGCATCTTCACGATAAATCACCGGATAAGAACATTTAAGGAAAAGAATGAAGAAACCTCATATGAATAAAATGGATACTTCATTTAAGAATTTCTGGCTCCAAGAAGAAGAAGGGTGGGAGGGCGGGTAAAACAAAGACAACTTGAGACGGAACCAAATGGACACCGGTTGAAAAAGAATTACCATGAAAATCTTGATGATAAAAAAGAATTAGCACTCCCATAGAAATATGAGAACACCGATTAGGAAAGGTATGGAATCAACATTTGACATCGAAGCAACTCGAATACCGGAATCAAATCAAAACGACGGATAGATGTTTATGAAGAAGATTATGTTGCAACATGATCTTCATAATATCATTCGAACAGAGAATTGAACGAATGAATTCCGCAGGTACATCAACTAGTCGGGAAGCCACTTGAGAGAACAAAAAGGTAAATAAAAAGAAACAAGGAGCAGAAGAACAAATACAAGATAGAAGCTTCGTTCGACATCTTCGTGCTGAAAGCTCATGGAACGTGTTACAAAAGGGTTTTGCAATCCCCGGATCAGCATAGCCAAGGACCCTTTAAGATGCAACTCCCGATCGGAACAAGGCCATAAAACCACTTCACTCAATGTAGAACCCCGAACTTCATATCATGCATCCGTTGGAAGAATGCCTAGAACTACTAGATGAACCCACCTATTAATTTCCGAAAGTTTCCAGTTATGCAATCAGGTGTTGGGGATACAGGGGAAGCACCGCGCAATCAACTCTAAACCTACATCCAGCTGTATCCATCCTTCAACACATAACCAGTCTTTCTCGAAAACTGTTTACCTCGGACCTTCGAAACGCATCCACTATACAAGCTATGGCAATACTCCCGAACTACCTCCCCAGTACTGGGTGATGTCGGGGTTATCTTGCCACTAACCGCATAGGAGAGTTTTCGATGTCGGCCGTCTTAAGTATTTTAGTACTGCCGCGATGGATTTGTGACGACAACACCTCGGAGCTCAACTCCCCGGGACACTGCCACAACCCCTAATGACAGGAGGCATCGAGAACAATGTTCTCGTCACAAAGACGTCGAAACAATCCAAACAATACTCGCGAGATCCTAAAAAAAAAATTGGTGCAATTTTTGAAAATAGAAGAGGCAAGAGTAATCGTCAGGAGTCCTCACCAGAGTGAAAAGAGATGAGGAGCAAAAGAAATCCTACTCTCCGATATATATGTAGTACTCAAAACATTTTCAGTGTGTGCCTAGACTCAACCGTCAACGATTCGATCAATCAGTGGGGGCTTCTAGGTCGGAGAAGGCTCTGATATCAACTTGTAATGCCCAGGATGGGACTATACCTCCTACGTGTCGAGGCACGACTTAAAGGTATAAGCCCATCCTAGAATGATCTCAAGTTTGGTATCTTTGCACGACTCATGTAAAAGAGGGATTAAATTGCAAAAGAAGATAGTTGGCTTACACTCGCCACTTCACACAATACATTACATAAGCATAACATCGTTCAAAACATCACAGCCCATCTAAGGGTAAGATCCAAAAGACAAGATACCAAACAACATAAAACCACAGGTCAGGATCGAATCCTAGTAGAAACCACTACTGATCGTCGAAAACGTCACAAGCATACGGCCACTCTCTTCATCGAGCTCCCAGTGAAGTACTTGAACCAGCTCCTGCATCAAACTCGACTGAACCTGCATCTGGTGTTGTAGTATCTGTGAGCCACGAGGACTCAGCAATCCCATAACCATGGGTATCAAGACTAGCAAAGCTTTGTGGGTAGGAAGAGGTAAAGTGGTGAGGTTGCAGCAGCGGCTAAGCATAAATATGGTGGCTAACTTACGAGTACCAGAGTAAGATGAGCATCTACGCAAACGGTCGCAAAAGTAGTGATCGCTAAAGATCCTGAACTACATACGGTCAAACATAACCCCACCGTGTTCTCTTCTCAAAATGAAAAGAGACAGTCACGGTTACTCACACAGTTGTGTGTTTTACTTCGGATCCTCTGACAAGTTTTCTACAACCGGACATTAACAAATTCCAATCTGCCACATAACCGCGGGCACGGCTTTCGAAAGATCATAACCCTGCAGGGGTGTCCCAACTTAGCCCATCACAAGCTCTCACGATTAGCTGAAGTGATAAATATAATATCATCACTCCTTATCTTAGGGAAAACCGATCAGGCTCGGCATCCCGGTAGCACAAGACATTTTGACAATGGTAAAACAAGTCCAGCAAGACCTCCCGGCGTGCCGACACCCTGATGGTAGCCGCGCGCATCTCGTCTCAGGCCACGTCCGGATGAGCGCTACGTACAGTAACCGAAGATCCCAGATAACTGGGTGGCACCACAAGTGGCTCTAGTTTGGGATCAACACCATCAGCACTGGCCCCCCCTGCTATGTAGAATTAAGAATCCTCGGGGATGCGACCCCCTATGCAAATTTAATTAATTAATTAAGTTGTTATTATGAGCAAATTAAAACCAATGTTGGGCCTTGCTGGAGGAGTTTTATTCAAAGTCGAACTGTCAAGGGGTCCCCATCCACCCATCGTGTAAGGAACGCAAAATCAAGGAACATAATGCCGGTTTATCGGCGCCTAAGGTGGCATGAGTGGAACAAAACACCGAGCAAAAGGCCAAGCCTTCCACCCATGCCCAGTATATAGGTGTGTTAATAATAGTTATAGATATTGTGATATTCCAACAACAGGTTCCCTCCTGGAACGAACTTCATCTTCACCTGCAACTAACAACGCTATAAGAGGGGCTGAGCAAGCGGGTAACATAGCCAAACAGTGGTTTTGCTAGGAAGGTTTCAAGGTTAGAGGTTTCATGGCAACAAGGAGAGGCTGACATAAAAGATGGGTAGCGCGACATGTAACGGTAGCAACGAGACAACTAAGCATGGCAATGATAGTAAAGGTATCCAAGGGTATGATCATCTTGCATGGGATTCCACAAGGGAGAAGAACGGATCCATGAAGTAGACGGAGCAACAGTCGAGCGAATCCTCACAACTCCGGAACGAAACCGAAGCTAACAAGAGAAGCAACCGGAAAGAAGCAAACAACTCGGTAAACACACAAGCATAAACATGGCATACGATGCACATCCAAGTATGATGCATGTCCGGTTTAATTATGCATGGCATGGCAAAGTGCACAAACAACACTACAAGTTAAGTGGAGCTCAATATGCAACGAGTTGCATATTGACGAAACACCACATTTAATTATTTAGTTGACTCTCGTTTATTACAAGACAAGATTAAATGTTTTTAACATGGCAAGAGGTGAAGCATAATAAAACTATACTATTAAGACATTTTAAATGAGGCCGGAAGAACAACAATAATTCCGGAAAACCCCATATGCATGTTTAGTAATTATTAAAGCAACAACAAACACACATTATAACATATTAATGTTGTTAACATGATGCGGATGACATGATCAAGTTTATGCAATTATATTAAAAGATGACAAGAAGATGATATGAAGCAATTGTCCCCGTGGTGGAAGGAAAAAGGTGCCACGGCAACAATTCCGAAAATGATGCCACGGCAACATATCGGTTCCGGTAACTCGTTGAGAGACCGGGCAAAAGAAAGATGGCGTGAGCGAGTCGAACAAGATGAAAGAGGTGGGGTGATCCCGTCAACGGGTTCCCACGGGTCGGCGACGAGGCAACCGAGGAACATGTCAAAAGGATGATTTGGGCACGAAGCACACAAGGAAAACATTTCATACAACACAAGCAACAACCACGGGGTCGTTTCGGTATACCTTCGGAACAATCGTTTCGGGGCGGCTCGAGATCTTAGAGGGACGTAGTGGTACACGGGTCGTAGAGGAAGAAGTCGTTCTCGAGAGTCGTAGAGGAAGTAGTCGTTCCGTTATCGTGTCGTGGTACTTGTCGCGGCATCGGGCGCCTTCGGGGCGACGGTAGTGGAACTTGGCGACGGTAGTCGTTTGGGCGTCGAGTTCGTAGATGTACTTGGCGCATCCATCTTTTCCGGGCGACGGTAGTGGTTCACGCACGTAGATGTTCATGTCATCATAGCCGTTCGGTCGTCGTGGTACTTGGCATCGGTAGATGTACTCGTTCGGGTCATGTAGAGGTACTTGCCGCAACGCCGGGTTTAGTCGTACACGGGTCATCTGACAAGTCAACAGCACAGAGCAACACCAAAAAAAAAAACACAGTAGTTCACATCGAGGACTTGAGACGCGGTGGGCTGAAACGGTGGCCGGCGGCAGCCTGCGGGACGCTGCGGCGCTGGAAACAGAGGGGAGGCCGGGGCGCTCGGGGTCGCGACCCTGGCGACGGAGGGCCGGCGCGAGGCGCTTCTGGACGAGGAGGAGGGAGCCTGGCCGGCCCTGGCTGCTCGCGGGCGAGGCTGGAGATGGGGCGCCGGCACTGGATAGCGGAGGCGCTCGGTGCGGAGCAGAGGAAGGACGGCGCGTCCATGGCGGCGGGGAGATGAGGCCACGGCGAGGACGGCGGCCTGCGGTGACGTGGTGGCGAGGACGGGGCCCTGGCGCGCCGGAGCTCGGTGCTGGAGGGGCTGGAGGGAGACGGCAGAGAGGCGAGGAGGCCCAGGCGGGGCGGTCCTGGCCGCGTCCATGGCGGCTCGGTGGCGATGCGGCCTGGAGAGGAGGGAGCGGGGCGATGGCCCTGGAGGACGGACGGAGGAGGCGCGGGCGCGCTCGCCTTGGCGAGGAAGAAGGAGCACGGCGCGCGTGCTGGAGAGGTCTGGCATGCGGGGCGATGCTGGGACTCAGCTCCTGGCGAGGGAGAACTGGAGGGAAGGGGCGCTGCGGGCGATGGGGTGAGTGGCTGGCGGCGCAGGGAGAAAGGGAGAGCGATCGGGGAGAGCGACGGGGTACTGCGCTAGGGTTACGGGAGATCGGGCCAAATGGGCCAGGAGGCCTGCGGGGAGGAGGAGAAGCCCACTGCGGCTGGAGGGCTTGAGGCCGAAAGAGAAGTGGCCGACTGGGCCTCTGCTGATGGACCAAGAGGACTGGCCCCGGCTGGGCCTTAGGAAGGTCAGCTCCTCCCTTCTTTCTCTTTTAGCAGAAAACAGAAAGGAGAAAGAAGAAAGAAAGAGAGGGGTTAGGGAAAAAAAATGCACAAGAGTATATTTTTCTCGGGCTCATAAAAATGAGCACGGTCCGAGAAAATAGAAAAGGCATGAACGAAAAAAATAATTCAAACATATTTGAATTTAATTCAAATGGGTTTGAACTAAGACTTGATTATTGAAGTGTCCAAAAATGTTCGAATTTTTGGAGGAACCTCGAAACAACGGAAAAGAATTATTGGCAAGGTTTTGAAGTCAAACTTGATATGGAATAGGCATGGGGAAAATTATGCACGTGTGTTGGTTAATTCCAAACAAATGGAATATTATTATATAGCTCCCTAATAATATTGAGAGGCTTTTATATGTTTTAAAGAGAAGACATTCTTCCCTCGATTTAAATGGACCGAAGGTCCACACAATTTATTTAGGTTGAGATGCAAAGAAAATATGACATGATGGCATGATGACATGATGCAATGCAAAAATAAATAACACAAGCACAAAGAACACACGGGAGAACCCGGAACATCTGGAATCTTCTGGAATCTTCTGGGACGTCGGTCTTCGGGCGTCACATGTATCCTAATCAAACTGAACTACTCCCAAAGTGCATGTTTTGTTGCCTTCTACTCCGTCCGTCCCATAATATAAGAGCATTTTTGACACTACACTAGTGTCAAAAACGCTCTTATATTATGGGACGGAGGGAGTACAATTTACCACAATTTCAGCCCAGAAGTGTGGCAAGCTGCAGTAAATTGGTCCCAGCACTTGTGTGTCAAAGTTTGGCTAAAAAGTAAGTCTATGACAGGTGAGTTACAATCTAGAGAAATGTAGCAAGTGGCATGCCACAAATGGTGGTTGCAACCAAACTCTTGCCACACTTATGTTCCAAAAGGTTGGCCATGTGTGCTGCAAATCAATTATATGTATTTTTTGTTAGATAACTAAGATAAGTGTTGACACATAAAAGAAATTAGTCCGGAATATTTCCCTTCGACGCTTGCAAACATCATGAAGACTCATCTGCAAAATCTAGTGGGAAGAAAACAGGAGAAAAGAGTGCGCAGGCACATGATTTACATTGCGCATATTGTTTAAAAATTCCATATTACTGAACTGCTAAGGATATATAGTTTGCTAAGTGAAGTACACCCATTTTTTTACCATGATATATGATGACTTACAATCCTAGGAGAAAATTCAGATCATTTTGGAGCTCGGAAAATGCTCTTGAACATGGGATGTGGTGGCAGCTAGGAACCTAATTCACTTTCTGAGTTTCTACTCCCTCGAGCTTGTGTAGCACACAAGTGAGCAAACAATCTAACAACGGAAAAAACAAATGGGATACTCGTAAAAAACCCTGCCAATGTTATGTATCCCCCCAAGGATGGGAAAGGTTTCAGTTACGTGTCAAACCTGACTTCCCTTAGTTATCAGACTCGGTGATCACCTCTCTGTAGGCCCATTCAGTGGCCAGCTTTGCTCCAGTTTGGGATGGCAAGGCTTTTGGTTATCCAAGCGCTACTATCATGTGTGTGTCACAAGCACCATCCCTAATCACTCCCCGTACTGCACCTTGGTACGCAATCATGTTGGAATGGTTGGCACATAAATTGCCATCCAGAATAATCTATCTGGCTAAGGCATTTCATGTTAGCTTTTGCTGGTGAAAATGTACATTTTATACTTTACTTTGTTCCCTTTCATGTTTATTTCATCCATTGAGTCCTTCAGTGAGCTCAACACTTTGCTTAAAAAAATAGAACTCACCACAACAAGTTACATATACTACCTGTTATCTTTTTATTAACTCATCACAAAGGACTCAAAGCAATGTGGTGCCCATGCGTGATTTATTTGGTCCCTTTGGATTGAAGAATTTTTGTACGAATTTTGTAAAATCCCAACCCATTGGAATTTTTTCTATACAGGTCCTTTGGATCAAAGGAATGATATCTGCTCTCTGACACCCTAATTCCATGGATTTGTAGCAAGAGGTTACCTCATGGGAATTTTCCTTTCTGCCTTGCATGGACCTAATCTCTATTCAAATTGCTCATGTTTGCAAATTTCTGTATTCTGATTTATTGTAGGATTTGGCAAGTCATGGTATCTCAATCCTACCTTTTTTTGTATTCTTACATGATTAGAATCATGTATTCTAAAGAGCCCCTCGGCTTGTTTGCACTCTAGTACATGTTCCACGCGATTCGACGTGGACATGCTTATTAGAGGAGACACATTTTTGTCTCTGATTGTGGGAAGAGGCGTGCACATTCTGTAATTTTGCACTTCTGCTTCAGATATATATAGATAAAGCAGGGCTAAAGCATATCCTGTTTCCTTAAGTGCAAGCCGACTTAGTTATAATAAGTGTTTTTACTAAAATTGCACATTTACTATTACATGTGCAATTTTTTCATTGACTATGTAATGCTCATTTTTTTGGTATTTTTGTTGTTGTCTTGAGTAGTGTTCACTCTTTCTGTAGTTTTTTATTTGTATTTCATCAATTTTTTTGTCTGTTCTCTGTTTTTTAAAATATGTGAGATGAATGGGTTGTCTGGATGGTTGGATTCCATCTAATGACTGATAAAATTTTGCGTGTTTTAAGAGAAATGCAATCAACCTTGCAGGAGATGTTCTTATATAAGCGTGCTTCCAATTTTGCTATTAACTAATCCTTTTACTGTCTGTGATTTATTCACAGGTACCTAATCATAATTGATGATTTATGGGATTCGCTTGCATGGAAGGTTATTAGATGCGCTTTTCCAGAAAATAATTGTGGCAGTAGAGTGCTAACAACTACAAGGATTTACTCTGTTGCCGCTACTTGCTGTTCTAATAGCAAAGAGTATGTTTATAAGATGAAATCACTGGATGACCAGGACTCAAGAAGACTATTTTTTAGTAGAGTATTTAGTTTTGGAGAACCTTGCCCTGTCATATATGCAGAGTTTTCGACAGATATTTTGAAAAGATGCGGTGGTTTGCCACTTGCCATTATCAGTATATCAAGCCTTCTAGCAGGTCAATCAAAGCCAATGTGGGAATATGTAAGGAATTCCTTGGGATCCATGTTTGCAGGCAATCCTACTCTAGAAGAAATGAAACAAATATTGGACCTTAGCTACAGAAATCTTCCTCATCATCTAAAGACATGCCTGCTTTATTTTGGTATCTATCCAGAGGATTATGAGATAATGAAGAATGATTTGTCGAGGCAATGGATAGCTGAAGGTTTCGTGAGTTCAACCATCGGGCTAGATGCAGAGGATGTTGCAGGGAGCTACTTCAACGAGCTGATCAACAGGAGCATGATCCAGCCTGTAGAGAAGGACTGTAATGATGAGGTGTTGTCGTGCAGAGTACATGATGTAATGCTTGATCTTATCAGATCCAAAAGCACAGAAGAGAATTTTATTACTGTAATGAATCACCAACAAATTGTGACAGGGATGAACAAGCAGATCCGTCGAATATCACTCTGCAACGGTGGTGAAGAACGCGGTGTGATACCGGCAATAATCAGCGAGTCACTATCAAAAGCTCGCTCAGTCGCAGTTTTCAGAACTGTTTTCTGGCCTAGTTTGCTGGGGTTCAAGTATGTTCGAGTTCTACACCTTGAATATCCAAAAAGTGGAAGGCTGGATCTTACTGGTATATGTGGGTTATTTCTACTAAGATATGTAAAGATTGCCTGTGATTACAATACAAATTTGCAGCTACCTAGTCAAATCGGGGAGCTAAGGCAATTGGAGACTTTTGATTTACAGTGGTCACCGCTGGTGAGCATTCCACCAGATATCGTTAATTTGCCCCGGTTGTCGCATTTGGTCGTCCCAAAATGTACTCTGTTGCCTGATGGGATTGGCAGCTTGAAGTCACTGCGCACTCTACATGGGTTTGATGTATCGGGAAACTCAATAGACAACATCAAGTGCCTTGGTGAGCTGAACAACATGAGAGATCTTGATCTCTATTGGTCAAGGACAGAGACCTTGGAGGAAGCAGAGAATCGTATGGATGCCTTGCGTTCTTCCCTTGAAAGGCTTTCACATTCCAGCAACCTAAAGAGTCTTGTTCTGCAGAATCTTTCTTTGACGCCGCTGGTTGGCTGGAGCACACTGTTCCCTCCACCTCGCCATCTTCAGAAGCTTGATCTGTTTGGTTGTGTGTTTTCAAGGATCCCCAAGTGGATATGTCAACTGAGCGACCTCTACAGGTTGGTTCTTAGGGTTGAGAAGGTGGTTTCTTCCAAGGATGGCGATCTCGATATTCTTGCACGGTTGCCCTCTCTTATCCACCTCGAGTTGCAGATCGAAAAATGCCCAGAAGAAAGGGTCATCATCGCTGGCAGCGGCACGGCGTTCCAAACTCTCAAGCACCTGAAGTTCTCTTGTCCTAAGCTGCTGCTTTCCTTTGAAGCAGGAGCCGTTCCCAGGCTCCGGCGACTCGAGCTGCGGTTCAGTATAAAGGGATGGCAACAGGGCAGCAGTGCGTGCCTACCCGCTGGTATCGAGCACCTGCCACCTGGCTTCACAGAAGTTAGTCCAATGCAGTTTGACCACTTCAGAGAGAGGCTCAACAGACGTGACGTAGCAGCTACGAAGTCTGCGCTGAGGAACACTTTTGCATGTATAGGAATAACAATGGTGAGAATCAGTGGAGGGGACGTGGTTCTGAAAGCGACAACCGCTTGTTCCACTGATAACATTATACCAGATGAGCTCGCTACCCTGGGAGCAACAACAGAAATCAGTGACCATTCAAGCTGAAGACAAAGAGGAGCTGCGGTGATGCTGGTGGTTATGTGTGAGTTGCTCCTACTTAATTTCTGCTTCAACTCATTCTTCCTTTACCTATGATCCATGCCGCTTTTAGTTCAGTATGCTAGCCCTTTATGTTTCCCAAATCCTCAGTGTAAATGTGTGTGCCTCAGTGCGTCGAAACAGTTTGATGATCACCTCACCAGGTCTGAGCTTATACTTTTTGGCTACCCTTAATGTTGCTATCACCTTGTTCGTTTTATCTCTGTCGTCTTCCATTAGCATATGTTGTAAATCATCTCTATGTGCTGTTCGCGACTTCGATTAGTCCGGACAAAATACTCACAACCGTCACTTTGCTAGCATTACTGCTATTTGTACCGAGCCACTGATTGATGTTTCGTTTCAAGGTTCCATCCTCTCTATTCTTGCCCTTCAATATTTTTCAGTTACTGCTTCATTCAACTCTAGTGCTTAAGCTGTGGATATTTGCATTTATATGCAATCTCCTGTAATCATGAATAACACGTGATATGCAAAAGTAATCAAGCGTAGTGTTGCATTTTGAACGATCAATCATTAAAATATAGCTTGCTTAGAACATTCAAAATGATGCTGTACTCGGACTGCAGTACAACGAGGATTCTAATTTGTTGATAGGAGAGTTGGCGTTGGCTCTTTCGTACAGTGATTCTAATTTGTGCCATACTTTAGGATTTTTTGTAACATGAACTGCTGAATGCGTGACTTGTGCTCTGCCATGATTTTCAGGAGTAGCTTTACCTTTCTGTAGCAATCTGACTATAAGATTAATAGTTATTCAAATGTTCATGTCAGTCAATTTGTATTGTTTATTTTTCTGTTGCAGTAAATCTCGTGCAAAGTAATTTGACACAATCTTTTGGTCTTTGCACCTGGAAGCTGTTTTACATTGTTGTTCAGTCATCATGATGTTAGCCAAACCTAGCGTTTCGATGTCGTATGGGAAAAAATCATGTGCAAAATACAAGGTAGCTGTCACTTATGCGCTGGGTGAAAACTGAAATCTGATCGATTGTGGGGACATAATAATGTGTTTTCTTACTTTTGGTTTTGTGTCTTTGGTCCACTTTGGCAATATATAGTTTGCACCTGGAAAATCTCTTGCATTTTGCTTCATTGTGTAATAGGTTACCGTTGAGCACCTGATTGTATCTTTCGCTTGTACGGTGATGAGTGTTGCAGGATAATTAGGTGTCCGGTATCCGGCTTCTCTACTTGCAAGTTTCAAATCAGCACTGCGTAGTTGGGACTTGCCTCTCTTCGGTCCTTTACGTAGCTGGAAATGTGGTCGATCGACACAAAGGAGCGATCTGTGGAAGGGATTGGACTCTGAGGTCTGCCTAGGATTTATGTTTATTGCACCTGCGTGTCAATTGGAACTTGGGTAACTTGCAATACTATTAACTTAGTAGGCGTTCATGTGTAGCCTTGGGGAGAATTCCCTCGTAGGCTCTGGTGACGGACGTCCCTAGGAATCTGGGGACCCAGAGTGAGATGTAAAATGGGGTTGTAAAATTTGAGAAATCTATATAACTTTGAATATGTGTTTGATATTGAGTTGCTGCTTCTAATCTTTATATCTTTTACAAGGTATCAAGTTTTTATTTCTTTTGCTCCAGACCATGCTTTTGATTTCCCTAGAAGACATGATGACGATTGAGGCCTATGTGAAGTCTGAACCTTCAGTTCAATGAGCATAGAACGAGTATATAGCAAAAAAAATAAAAAAATAAAAATAAAACTACTCCCACCGTCCTATAATATAAGAGCGTTTTTGACACTACATCAGTATAAAAAAAGCTCTTATATTATGGGACGGAGGGAGTACCACATTATGGGCTATGTCTACAGAAAACTACCACTTTTTTTGATTTTTCAAAAAACTACCACAAAAGTGGCACGCTGTTCCAAAAAAAAAAAAACTAGTCGCCGAACGGTTACATTTTAAGTGGGTTTATGACATGTGGGCCCCGCTCGTCAAGGTTTTTTTGGTCCGATGCTGGCGGCGCGCGGGGTGACGGCCGTTAGGGCGAACCGTTCTGACTACGGGTCAAGACGAACAAGCCGTCTCCTCTGTGGCAATGCCACTGCCAAGTGGCTCGATCGAACCGGTACGAGGGAAACTGTGACGATCGAACATAACATTGACCAGCGAACCTGGCGCATGGGCTAAAATAACGTACACACCCACCAATCGGACTGGGCCTATGGCCCATGCCTCTTTCATAGCCACATGGGCTCTCAGCCCGCTCCAAACCTCCGGCCTAAGTGGCCTAATATATGGGCTATACATTGGGAGCTGGTTTGACCAATAAGTTGGCTTGCTGAACGAATTGTTGCTCCTGTCGGAAGCTGGTTGTGGCTGGCTTCATGGGTAACTGGCTATTCCAGGAAGCTGGAGAAGATCCGAACGGGGGCTAAGTTTCTTTCTTCTTTTCATCTACTCATGACCAAACCCTAGTTTAATTCAGTAGTGCTAGGTTAGTAGACAGTTCATGAAATCTTTAGTTAGGTTTTAACAAACCCTAGGTTAATGCAGTAGTGATTCATATTAGGTGATGTGGTTTGTTGGATGTTGTAGTGATACAAAGTAGTTAGTTGGATTTTGTACTGAAGATTTAGTTTGATGCATTAGTGATTCAGAGTGTGCATTGCTGAATTTTGTTGTATATAGATGCAGTTGCAGATGAATTACTGTAGTTTCTAGACAATGGGACAAATAGGGATGCAATTATAGATGCAGTAATGTTGTGCCATAACTGAATTTTGTTGTACTAGATTTATTCAGTTAGGATTTTAAATTGTGTACAAGTTTATAAAGATTTTGAAGTAACACATTCTATAATGCAGACTGTGTTGGGGAACGTAGTAATAATTCAAAATTTTCCCACATGTCACCAAGATCAATCTAGGAGATGCTAGCAACGAGAGAGAGGGAGTGCATCTTCATACCCTTGAAGATCGCTAAGCGGAAGCGTTACAAGAACGCGGTTGATGGAGTCGTACTCGCGGCGATTCAAATCGCGGAAGATCCGATCCAAGTGTCGAACGGACGACACCTCCGCGTTCAACACATGTATAACCCGGGGACATCTCCTCCTTCTTGATCCAGCAAGGGGGTAGGAGAAGTTGAGGGAGAGCTTCGACAGCACGACGACGTGGTGGTGGAGCTTGCGATTCTTCGGAGGGCTTCGCCAAGCGCTACGGAGGAGGAGGAGAAGTTGGAGGGGGGAGGGTTGCGCCAGGTGAAGGGTGCAGCTTCCATGCACCTCCCCACTATATATAGGGGTGGAGGGGGCTGGTTTCTTGCCCTCCAAGTCCATTGGGGCGTTGGTAAAGGTGGGAGGAGAGAAATCCCATCCTTTCGCTTCCCCACCGATTGTTTATCCCCCCTTTTTAGGGATCTTGATCTTATCCCTTCGGGATATGATCTTATTCCTTCTAAGGGGGGATCTTGGTGCGCCTTGACCAGGTGTGTGGGGCCTTTCCCCCACTACCCACGTTCATGTGGGTCCCCCCATGTAGGTGGGCCCCACTCCGGAACCTTCTAGAACCTTCCCGGTACAATACCGAACATTTTTCGGTGGCCAAAATAGAACTTCTCATATATAAATCTTTACCTCCGAACCATTCCGGGACTCCTCGTGACGTCCGGGATCTCATCCGGGACTCCGAACAACCTTCAATAACCACATACAATTTCCCGTTACAACTCTAGCGTCACCGAACCTTAAGTGTGTAGACCCTACGGGTTCGGGAACCATGCAGACATGACCGAGACACCTCTCCGACCAATAACCAATAGCGGGATCTAGATACCCATATTAGCTCCCACATGTTCCACGATGATCTCATCGGATTAACCACGATGTCAGGGATTCAATCAATCCCGTATATAATTCCCTTCGTCCAACGGTATGTTACTTGCCCGAGATTCGGTCGTCGGTATCCCTATACCTTGTTGTAACGCCCCGGACACACCCGCGGTGGTCGTTACTCCTGGCGGGATCTAGACTGGCCCCACATATCAATACTAGTCTTTTCTGCGCACTTTGTCCTCACTCGTGTGCACCCGGGAGCAACTTCCCGGCCGGTCACCCATCCTGAAATTACTCCAAGTTGAGCATGCTTAACTTTGGAGTTCTATCCGAATGGGCTTCCAGAAAAGAAGGAATTCCTTATTGATATGAGTAGTATATCATCCCTAATAAGCCAGGCTATCACATACACCCCCACTCAGAAGAACCAACGTCCTCGTCGGGCCACAGGAACGTTCCCTCTTAGCACAAACGTCTGTGCATCCAGTTGCTACTTCTCGAGCTTGCGTTGTATTCCCTCGAAGAGGAAAGGGTGATGCAGCACAGCAGCGTAAGTATTTCCCTCAGTTTTTGAGAATCAAGGTATCAATCCAGTAGGAGACCACGCGCGGTTCCCTCGCACCTGCACAAACAAATAAGAACTTCGCAGCCAACGCGATAAGGGGTTGTCAATCCCTTTACAGTCAGTTACGAAAGTGAGATCAGATAGATAGGATAGTATAATATTTTTGGTATTTTTGGTATAAGAACAAAAAGTAAATAAAGCAAATAAGCAACGGCAGTAGAAATTGAAGTAAAGTAATATGATAAAGATAGATCCGGGGGCCATAGGTTTCACTAGTGGCTTCTCTCATGATAGCAGAATTCTACGGTGGGTGAACAAATTACTGTCGAGCAAGTGATAGAAAAGCGCATAGTTATGAGAATATCTAGGCATGATCATTATATATAGGCATCACGTCTGTGACAAGTAGACCAAAACGATTCTGCATCTACTATTATTACTACACACATCGACCGCTATCCAGCATGCATCTAGAGTATTAAGTTCATAAGAACAGAGTAATGCTTTAAGCAAGATGACATGATGTAGAGGGATAAACTCAAGCAATATGATATAAACCCCATCTTTTTATCCTCGATGGCAACAATACAATACGTGCCTTGTTGCCCCTGCTGTCACTGGGAAAGGACACCGCAAGATTGAACCCAAAGCCAAGCACTTCTCCCATTGCAAGAACTATAGATCTAGTAGGACAAACCAAACCAATAATTCGAAGAGACTTGCAAGGATATTATAATCATATATAAAAGATTTCAGAAAAGAATCAAATATTGTTCATAGATAATCTTGATCATAAACCCACAATTCATCGGATCTCGACAAACACACTACAAAAATATTACATCGAATAGATCTCCTCAAAGATCGAGGAGAACTTTGCATTGAGATCCAAAAAGAGAGAAGAAGCCATCTAGCTAATAACTATGGACCCGAAGGTTTGTGGTAAACTACTCACAACTCGTTGGTGAGGCTATGGCGTTGATGTAGAAGCACTCCGTGGTAGACCCCCCCCCCCTCCGGCGGAGCTCCGGAACAGGCCCCAAGATGGGATCTCACGGGAACAGAAGGTTGCGGCGGTGGAATTATGGTTTTCTTTGTTGCCTCGATGTTTTTGGGGTACATGGATATAATAGGAGGAAGGAGGGCATCGGGGGAGCCAGAGGGGGCCCACGAGAGTGGGGGCGCGCCCTGGACCCTCGTGGCCACCTCCTTCGTTCCCTCGCGTGTACTCCAAGTCTTTCGGGTAGATACGGTTCCAAAAATAACACTGAAATAGGCAAAAAAAAAACAAAAAAATGCACTGGACCTTGGGTTAGTAGGTTAGTCCCAAAAATAATATAAAAGTATATAATAAAGCCCATTAAACATCCAAAATAGAATATATAATAGCATGGAACAATACAAATTTATAGATACATTGGAGACGTATGAAGCATCTCCAAGCTTAATTCATGCCCGTCCTCGAATAGGTAAATGATAAAAACAGAATTTTTGATGTGGAATGCTAACTAACATAATTCTCAATGTAATCTCCTTGTTGTGGCATGAATGTTCAGATCCGAAAGATTCAAGATAAAAGTTCATCTTGACATAAGAATAATAATACTTCAAGCATACTAACAAAGCAATCATGTCTTCTCAAAATAACATGGCCAAAGAAAGTTCATCCCTACAAAATCATATAGTTAGGCTATGCTCCATCTTCATCACACAAAATATTCCAATCATGCACAACCCCGGTTTCAGCCAAGCACTTGTTTCATACTTTATTTTCAAACTCTTTCAACTTTCACGCAATATATGAGCGTGAGCCATGTATATATCACTATAGGTGGAATAGAGTGGTGGTTGTGGAGAAGACAAAAAAGAGGAAGATGGTCTCACATCAACTAGGCGTATCAATGGGCTATGGAGATGCCCATCAATAGATATCAATGTGAGTGAGTAGGGATTGCCATGCAACGGATGCACTAGAGCTATAAGTGTATGAAAGCTCATCAAAAGAAACTAAGTGGGTGTGCATCCAACTTGCTTGCTCACGAAGACCTAGGGCATTTGAGGAAGCCCATCGTTGGAATATACAAGTCAAGTTCTATAATGAAAAATCCCCACTAGTATATGAAAGTGACAAAACAAGAGACTCTCTATCATGAAGATCATGGTGCTACTATGAAGCAAAAGTGTGGAAAAGGATAGTAGCATTGTCCCCTTTTTTGGAGGGGCTTTATTTATTTATTTATTTAGCCCCTCTCTATATTTTTTGGGCCATCTCTTTTTTTATTTGGCCTTTCATTACATGGGACAATGCTCTAATAATGAAGATCATCTCACTTTTATTGACTTACAACTCGATATTACAACTCGATACTAGAACAAGGTATGACTCTATATGAATGCCTCCGGCGGTGTACCGGGATGGGCAATGAATCAAGAGTGACATGTACGAAAAATTATGCATGGTGGCCTAGCCAGAAATACGATGTCAACTACATGATCATGCATGGCAATATGACAATGATGAAGTGTGTCATAGCAAATGGAACGATGGAAAGTTGCATGGCAATATATCTCGGAATGGCTATGGAAATGCCATGATAGGTAGGTATGGTGGCTGTTTTGAGGAAGCTATATGGTGGGTGTATGGTACTGGTGAAAGTTGAGTGGTACAAGAGAGGCTAGCAATGGTGGAAGGGTGAGAGTGCGTATAATCCATGGACTCAAGAATAGTCATAAAGAACTCACATACTTATTGCAAAAATCTAAAAGTCATCAAAACAAAGTACAACACACATGCTCCTAGGGGAAGGGTTGGTAGGAGTTAACCATCGCGCGATCCCGACCTCCACACAAAGGATGACACTCAATGAAATACCTCATGCTTCAAATTTGTCACACAACGGTTACCATACATGCATGCTACGGGACTTGCAAACCTCAACACAAGTATTTCTCAAATTCACAACTACTCTACTAGCATGACTCTAATATCACCATCCTCATATATCAAAACAATCATCAAGTATCAAACTTCTCTTAGTACTCAATGCACTTTATATGAAAGTTTTTACTATACCCATCTTGGATGCCTATCATATTAGGACTAGTTTTATAACCCAAGCACATTACCATGCTATTCTAAAAGACTCT
>LR738711.1:139020786-139165040 GCA_902687465.1 Secale cereale | reverse complement strand
TATATATATAGGAGGAAGGAGGGCATCGGGGGAGCCAAAGGGGGCCCACGAGGGTGGGGGGCGCGCCCAGGGGGAGGGGGCGCGCCCTGGACCCTCGTGGCCACCTCCTTCGTCCCCTCGCGTGTACTCCAAGTCTTCTGGGTTGATACGGTTCCAAAATTAACTGTCCCGAAGGTTTCATTTCGTTTGGACTTCGTTTGATATTCCTTTTCTGTGAAACACTGAAATAGGCAAAAAAAAAACAGCAATCTGCACTGGGCCTTGGGTTAGTAGGTTAGTCCCAAAAATAATATAAAAGTGTATAATAAAGGCCATTAAACATCCAAAACAGAATATATAATAGCATGGAACAATAAAAAATTATAGATACGTTGGAGACGTATCACCAGTCCGATACATGTGCCATGTCGTGTGCCACGACGGGTCAGAAACGTCATTCACAACATGACCGCGCACCTGTCCGCAAACATGCGTGTAACCGTGAGGGTCGGCTCTGATACCAACTTGTAACACCCCGGACACACTCGCCGATGGTCGTTACTCCTGGCGGGATCTAGGCTGGCCCCACGTATCAATACGTGCACTTTGTCCTCATCCGTGTGCAGCCGGGAGCAACTTCCCAGTCGGTCACCCATCCTGAAATTACTCCAAGCTGAGCACGCTTAACTTTGGAGTTCTGTCCGAATGGGCTTCCAGAAAAGAAGGAATTCCTTACTGATATGAGTAGTCTATCATCCCTAATAAGCCAGGCTATCACACTTGTTCAATCTCATTACCGGCAAATCTCTTTACTCGTTCCGTAACACATGATCTCGTGACTAACTCCTTAGTCACATTGAGCTCATTATGATGATGCATTACCGAGTGGGCCTAGAGACACCTCTTCGTCATACGGAGTGACAAATCCTAGTCTCGATTCGTGCCAACCCAACAGATACTTTCGAATATATCTATAGTGCAGCTTTATAGCCACCCAGTTACGTTGTGACGTTTGATACACCCAAAGCATTCCTACGGTATCCGGGAGTTGCATAATCTCATGGTGTAAGGAAATGATACTTGACATTAGAAAAGCTCTAGCAAATGAACTACTCGATCTTGTGTTGTGCTCAGGATTGGGTCTTGTCCATCATATCATTCTCAAATGATGTGATCCCGTTATCAATGACATCCAATGTCCATGGTCAGGAAAGCATAACCATCTATTGATCAACGAGCTAGTCAACTAGAGGCTCACTAGGGACGTGTTGTGGTCTATGTATTCACACATGTATTACGGTTTCCACTTAGTACAATTATAGCATGAACAATAGACAATTATCATGAACAAGGAAATATAATAATAACCATTTTATTATTGCCTCTAGGTCATATTTCCAACAGTCTCCCACTTGCACTAGAGTCAATAATCTAGTTACATTGTGATGAATAGAACACCCATAGAGTTCTGGTGCTGATCATGTTTTGCTCGTGGAAGAGGTTTAGTCAACGGATCTTCGACATTCAGATCCGTATGTACTTTACAAATATCCATGTCTCCATCTTGAATATAACCACGAATGGAGTTGAAGCAGCGCTTGATGTGCTTGGTCTTCTTGTGAAACCTGGGCTCCTTGGCAATGGCAATAGCTCCAGTGTTGTCACAGAAGAGAGTCATCGGGCCCAACTCATTGGGAATAACTCCTAGGTCGGTGATGAACTCCTTCATCCAGACTCCTGATACGTCCATTTTGCATCATGCTTATATGTTGATATTTATTGCATTATGGGCTGTTATTACTCATTTTGTCACAATACTTATGCCTTTTCTCTCTTATTTTACAAGGTTTACATGAAGAGGGAGAATGCCGGCAGCTGGAATTCTGGGCTGGAAAAGGAGCAAACTCTGGAAACCTATTCTGCACAACTCCAAAAGCCCCAAAACGCAACAGAACTCCGTTTCAGAAAATATTAAAAATATTTGGCGAAAGAAGTTCACGAGGGGGGCCACCGGCTGTCCACGAGGGTGGGGGGCGCGCCCCCCTATCTCGTGGGCCCCTCGAAGGCCCCCCGATGCCCATCTTCTCCTATATGAGGTGTTTTGACCTGGAAAAAAAATCAGAGGGAGGCTTTCGGGACCAGACGCCGCCGTCTCGAGGCGGAACCGAGGCGGAAACCAATCTAGGGCTCCGACAGAGTTGTTCTGTCGGGGATACTTCCCTCCGGGAGGGGGAAATCGTCACCGCAGTCATCACCAACAACTCTCCCATCTTGGGGAGGGCTATCTTCATCAACATCTTCACTAGCACCATTTCCTCTCGAACCCTAGTTCATCTCTTGTATCCAATCTTTGTACCCAAACCTCAGATTGGTACCTGTGGATTGCTAGTATTGTTGATTACTCCTTGTAGTTGATGCTACTTGGTTTATTTGGTGGAAGATCATATGTTCAGATCCATTATGCATATTAATACCCCTCTGATCATGAACATATATTATGTCTTATGAGTAGTTACTTTTGTTCCTGAGGACATGGGAGAAGTCTTGCTATTAGTAGTCATGTGAATTTGGTCTTCGTTCGATATTTTGATGAGATGTATGTTGTGTATTCTCTAGTGGTGTCATGTGAACGTCGACTACATGACACTTCACCATTATTTGGTCCTAGAGGAAGACATTGGGAAGTAATAAGTAGATGATGGGTTGCTAGAGTGACAGAAGCTTAAACCCTAGTTTATGCGTTGCGTCGTAAGGGGCTGATTTGGATCCATATGTTTCAGGCTATGGTTAGGTTTACCTTAATACTTCTTTTGTAGTTGTGGATGCTTGCATTAGAGGTTAATCATAAGTAGGAGGCTTGTCCAAGTAAGGACAGCACCCAAGCACCGGTCCACCCACATACCAAATTATCAAAGTACCGAACGCGAATCAGACGATCGTGATGAAAACTAGATTGACGATAATTCCCATGTGTCCTCGGGGGCGCTTTCCTTTATATAAGAGTTTGTCCAGGCTTGTCCTTTGCTACAAAAAGGATTGGTCCACCTTGCTGCACCTTATTTACTTTTACCTTTTTTCACTTGCTACCAATTACCTTATCACAAAACTATCGGTTACCTATAATTTCACTGCTTGCAGAAAATATCTTACTGAAAACTACCTATCATTTCCTTCGGCTCCTCGTTGGGTTCGACACTCTTACTTATCAAAAGGACTACGATAGATCCCCTACACTTGTGGGTCATCAACACTCTTTTCTGGCGCCATTGCCGGGGAGTGAAGCGCCTTTGGTAAGGAAAAATTTATATAGTGTGCTGAAATTTATTGTCACTTGTTACTATGGCTCAAAATCCTTTGAGGGGCTTGTTCGGGGTATCTTCACCCCGATCAGAAGAGCAAAGAGTTGCTCCTCAACCTACTACACCTACTGAAAATGTTTGCTTTGATATTCCTTCGGGTAAGATAGAGAAACTGCTTGAAAATCCTTTTACAGGAGACGGAACACTGCACCCTGATTTACATCTAATCTATTTGGATGAAGTTTGTGTATTGTTTAAGCTTGCAGGTATGCCCGAGGATGTTATCAAGAAGAAGGTCTTCCCTTTATCTTTGAAGGGAGAGGCATTGACATGGTTTAGGCTATGTGATGATATGGGATCATGGAACTATAATCGTCTGAAGTTGAAATTTCATCAGAAGTTCTACCCTATGCACCACGTTCATCGTGATCGTAATTATATTTATAATTTCTGGCCTCGCGAAGGAGAAAGCATCGCTCAAGCTTAGGGTAGGCTTAAGTCAATGTTATATTCATGCCCCAAACATGAGCTCTCAAGAAAAATGATCATTCAAAAATTTTATGCTCGGCTTTCTCTCAATAATCGCACCATGCTCGATTATTCTTGTTCTGGCTCTTTTATGATGAAGACTATTGAATTCAAATGGGATTTATTGGAAAGAACTAAACATAACTCTGAAGATTGGGATCTCGACGAAGGTAAGGAGTCAGGTGTGACCCCTAAGTTTGATTGTGTTAAAGCTTTTATGGATACCGATGTTTTCCGTGAGTTTAGCACTAAATATGGACTTGACTCTGAGATAGTAGCTTCTTTCCGTGAATCTTTTGCTACTCATGTTGATCTCCCCAAGGAGAAGTGGTTTAAGTACCATCTCCCTACTGAAGTAAAATTAGTTGACCCTGTTAAAGTTGAAGAAAGACTATCACTTATAATGTTGATCCTACTGCTTATATTGAGAAATCACCTTTCCCTGTTAGGATAAAGGATCATGCTCAAGCTTCAACTGTAGTTCGTAAAAGTAGTACTAGAACACCTACACCCTCTGAGCAAATTAAAGTTGAACCTAATGTTGCTATGGTTAAAGATCTCTTGGTAAAAGATTTAGAAAGACATGTTATTTACCTCCAAGAAGAGTCTGCTAGAATAGCCAAACCCAATGCTAGGAATAAACATAGACCTGTTGTAGGCTTGCCTGTTATATTTGTTAAGATAGGAGATCATTGCTATCATGGTTTGTGTGACATAGGTGCTAGTGCGAGTATTATCCCTCTTGATTTATATCGAGAAATTATGCATGATATTACACATGTTGAGCTAGAAGGGATTGATGTTACTATTAAGCTTGCTAATAGAGACACTATTTCACCAGTTGGGATTGTTAGAGATATTGAAGTCTTATGTGGGAAGGTTAAATACCCTGCTGATTTTCTTGTTCTTAGTTCCCGACAAGATGAATTTTGTCCCATTATATTTGGTAGACCCTTCTTGAATACTGTTAATGCCAAGATAGACTGCGTGAAAGATATTGTTACTGTGGGGTTAGGAGATGTGTCTCATGATTCTAACTTTGCTAAATTCCGTAGACAACCCCTTGAAAAGGAACCACCCAGTAAGGATGAAATTATTGGTCTTGGTTCTATTGTCGTGCCTCCTCATGATCCTTTAGAACAATACTTGCTAGACCATGAAAATGATATGTATATGAATGAGAGAAGGGAAATAGATGAAATATTCTTTAAACAGGGGCTCGTACTGAAAAACAACTTGCCTGTTGAAATCCTATGGGATCCTCCTCCACCCAAGGGTGATCCCATGTTTGAACTTAAACATTTACCTGATAATCTTAAGTATGTTTATCTTGATGAAAAGAAGATATATCCTATCATTATTAGTGCTAACTTTTCAGAGAAGGAAGAAGAAAAACTATTGAAAACTCTAAAGAAGTACCGTGCTGCTATTGGATATACTCTGGATGATCTTAAGGGCATTAGTCCCACTATATGCCAACACAAGATAAACTTGGAAGAAAATGCTAAACCGGTTATTGATCATCAGCGATGGTTACATCCTAAGATGAAAGAAGTGGTAAGGAAGGAAATACTAAAGCTTCTAGAGGCATGTATTATCTATCCAGTTGCTGATAGCCAATGGGTAAGTCATGTCCATTGTGTCCCTAAGAAAGGAGGTATGGCTGTCATTCCTAATGATAAAGATGAATTGATCCCGCAAAGAATAGTTACAGGTTATTGTTGGGGAACGTAGCAGAATTCTAAAATTTTCTACGCATCACCAAGATCAATCTATGGAGTCATCTAGCAACGAGGGAGAGGGGAGTGCATCTACATACCCTTGTAGATCGCGAGCGGAAGCGTTCAAGAGAACGGGGTTGATGGAGTCGTACTCGTCGTGATCCAAATCACCGATGATCCTAGCGCCGAACGGACGGCACCTCCACGTTCAACACACGTACGGAGCGGAGACATCTCCTCCTTCTTGATCCAGCAAGGGGGGAGGAGAGGTTGATGGAGATCCAGCAGCACGACGGTGTGGTGGTGGAAGCAGCGGGATTCCAGCAGGGCTTCGCCAAGCGCAACTGGAGGAGGAAGAGGTGTCACGGGAGGGAGAGGGAGGTGCCAGGGCTTAGGGTGCGGCTGCCCTCCCTCCCCCTCTTTATATAGGGGCTCTGGGGGGCGCCGGCACCCTAGAGATCCAATCTCATGGGGGGCGACGGCCAAGGGGGGGGGGACTTGCCCCCCAAGTCAGGTGGGGCGCCCCCCACCCCCAGGGTTTCCAACCCTAGGCGCAGGGGGAGGCCCATGGGGGGTGCACCAGCCCACTAGGGGCTGGTTCCCTTCCCACTTCATCCCATGGGGCCCTCCGGGATAGGTGGCCCCACCCGGTGGACCCCCGGGACCCTTTCGGTGGTCCCGGTACAATACCAGTGACCCCCGAAACTTTCCCGATGGCCGAAACTGGACTTCCTATATACAAATCTTCACTTCCGGACCATTCCGGAACTCCTCGTGACGTCCAGGATCTCATTCGAGACTCCGAACAACTTTCGGGTTACCGCATACTTATATCTCTACAACCCTAGCGCACCGAACCTTAAGTGTGTAGACCCTACGGGTTCGGGAGACACGCAGACATGACCGAGACGACTCTCCGGTCAATAAACAACAGCAGGATCTGGATACCCATGTTGGCTCCCTCATGCTCCTCGATGATCTCATCGGATGAACCACGATGTCGAGGATTCAGTCAATCCCATACGCAATTCCCTTTGTCTATCGGTATAGTACTTGCCCGAAATTCGATCGTCGGTATACCGATACCTTGTTCAATCTCGTTATGGCAAGTCTCTTTACTCGTTCCGTAACACATCATCCCGCGACTAACCCCTTAGTCACATTGAGCTCATTATGATGATGTATTACTGAGTGGGCCTAGAGATACCTCTCCGTCATACGAAGTGACAAATCCCAGTCTCGGTTCGTGCCAACCCAAAATATGCTTTCGGAGATACCCGTAGTGTACCTTTATAGCCACCCAGTTATGTTGTGACATTTGGCACAACCAAAGTATTGCTACGGTATCCGGGAGTTTCACAACCTCATGGTCTAAGGAAAGGATACTTGACATTGGAAAAGCTTTAGCATACGAACTACACGATCTTGTGCTAGGCTTAGGATTGGGTCTTGTCCATCACATCATTCTCCTAATGATGTGATCCCGTTATCAATGACATCCAATGTCCATGGTCAGTAAACCGTAACCATCTGTTGACCAACGAGCTAGTAACTAGAGGTTTACTAGGGACACGTTGTGGTCTAAGTATTCACACATGTATCACTGTTTCCGGATAATACAATTGAAGCATGAACAATAGACAATTATCATGAACAAGGAAATATAATAATAACCATTTTATTATTGCCTCTAGGGCATATTTCCAACAGTCTCCCACTTGCACTAGAGTCAATAATCTAGTTACATTGTGATGAATCGAACACCCATAGAGTTCTGGTGTTGATCATGTTTTGCTCGTGGAAGAGGTTTAGTCAACGGATCTGTGACATTCAGATCCGTATGCAATTTACAAATATCTATGTCTCCATCTTGAATATAATTCCGGATGGAGTTGAAACGACGCTTGATGTGCTTGGTCTTCTTGTGAAACCTGGGCTCCTTGGCAATGGCAATAGCTCCAGTGTTGTCATAGAAGAGAGTCATCGGGCCCGACATGCTCGGAATAACTCCTAGGTCGGTGATGAACTCCTTCATCCAGACTCCTTCCTGCGCTGCTTCGGAAGCAGCGATGTACTCCGCTTCACATGTAGATGCCGCCACGACGCTTTGCTTGCAACTGCACCAGCTGACTGCCCCTCCATTCAAAATATACACGTATCCGGTTTGTGACTTGGAGTCATCCAGATCTGTGTCGAAGCTAGCATCGACGTAACCCTTTACGACGAGCTCTTCGTCACCTCCATAAACGAGAAACATATCCTTAGTACTTTTCAGGTACTTCAGGATGTTCTTGATCGCTGTCCAGTGTTCCATACCGGGATCACTTTGATACCTCCCCACCAAACTTATGGCAAGGTTCACATCAGGTCTGGTACACGGCATTGCATACATAATAGAACCTATGGCCGAGGCATAGGGGATGACACTCATCCTTTCTCTATCTTCTGCTGAGGTCGGGCATTGAGCTGTGCTCAATCTCATACCTTGCAATACAGGCAAGAACCCTTTCTTGGACTGATCCATGTTGAACTTCTTCAATATCTTGTCAAGGTATGTGCTTTGTGAAAGACCAATGAGGCGTCTCGATCTATCTATATAGATCTTGATGCCTAATATGTAAGCAGCTTCTCCAAGGTCCTTCATTGAAAAACACTTATTCAAGTAGGCCTTTATGCTTTCCAAGAGTTCTACATCATTTCCCATCCGCAATATATCATCCACATATAATATCAGAAATGCTACAGAGCTCCCACTCACTTTCTTGTAAATACAGGCTTCTCCCCAAGTCTGTATAAAACCAAACACTTTGATCACCTCATCAAAGCGAATGTTCCAACTCCAAGATGCTTGCACCAGCCCATAGATTGAGCGCTGGAGCTTGCATACCTTGTTAGCATTCTCAGGATCGACAAAACCTTCCGGCTGCATCATATACAGTTCTTCCTTGAGGAAGCCATTAAGGAATGTCGTTTTGACGTCCATTTGCCATATCTCATAATCATAGAATGCGGCAATTGCTAACATGATTCGGAAGGACTTCAGCATCGCTACGAGAGAGAAAGTCTCACCGTAGTCAATTCCTTGAACTTGTCGATAACCTTTAGCGACAAGTCAAGCCTTATAGATGGTCACATTACCATCCGTGTCAGTCTTCTTCTTAAAGATCCATTTATTTTCTATGGCGTGCCGATCATCGGGCAAGTCCACCAAAGTCCACACTTTGTTATCATACATGGATTCTATCTCGGATTTCATGGCTTCAATCCATTTGTTGGAATTTGGGCCCGCCATTGCTTCTTCATAGTTCGAAGGTTCACCGTTGTCTAACAACATGATTTCCAGGACAGGGTTTCCGTACTACTCTAGTGCGGAACGTGTCCTTGTGGACCTACGAAATTCAGCAGTAACTTGATCTGAAGCTTCATGATCATTATCATTAACTTCCTCCCTAGTCGGTGCAGGCACCATAGAAACATCTTCCTGCACTGCGCTACTTTCTGGTTCGGAAAGGGTGACAATCACCTCATCAAGTTCCACTTTCCTCCCACTTACTTCTTTCGAGATAAGCTCTTTCTCTAGAAAGGATCCATTCTTAGCAACAAAGACCTTGCCTTCGGATCTGAGGTAGAAGGTGTACCCAATAGTTTCCTTAGGGTATCCTATGAAGACGCATTTTTCCAATTTGGGTTCGAGCTTTTCAGGTTGAAGTTTCTTGACATAAGCATCGCATCCCCAAACTTTTAGAAATGACAACTTAGGTTTCTTGCCAAACCAAAGTTCATACGGTGTCGTCTCAACGGATTTAGACGGTGCCCTATTTAAAGTGAATGTGGCAGTCTCTAAAGCATAACCCCAAAATGATAGCGGTAAGTCGGTAAGAGACATCATAGATCGCACCATGTCCAACAGAGTACGATTACGACGTTTGGACACACCATTACACTGAGGTGTTTCAGGCGGCGTCAATTGTGAAACAATTCCACAGTTCCTTAGGTGCGTGCCAAATTCGTGACTTAAATATTCTCCTCCACGATCCGATCGTAAGAACTTTATTTTTCTGTCACGTTGATTCTCAACCTCATTCTGAAATTCCTTGAACTTTTCAAAGGTCTCAGACTTGTGTTTCATCAAGTAGACATACCCATATATACTTAAGTCATCTGTGAGGGTGAGAACATAATGATAGCCACCGCGAGCTTTAACACTCATTGGACCGCACACATCGGTATGTATGATTTCCAATAAGTTGGTTGCTCGCTCCATTGTTCCGGAGAACGGAGTCTTGGTCATCTTGCCCAAGAGGCATGTGTGACGCCCCCGATTTGTCCGTACACTAATCATGCACGCAAATGTGTACGACCAAGATCAGGGACTCACTGGAAGATATCACAACACAACTCTAGACACAAATTAAAATAATACAAGCTTTATAATACAAGCCAGGGGCCTCGAAGGCTCGAATACGAAAGCTCGAATACACAAGAGTCAGCGGAAGCAATAATATCTGAGTACAGACATAATTTAAACAAGTTTGCCTTAAGAAGGCTAGCACAAATATAGCAACGATCGAAAAGGCCAGGCCTCCTGCCTGGGACCTCCTAACTACTCCTCGAAGCCGAACTCCACGTAGAAACATCATCGCGATCATCTGGCTCCTGGACTCCACCAATCTGGTTGCATCATCCGAGAAGAGAGAGAAAAGGGGGAAAAGGGGGAGCAAAGCAACCGTGAGTACTCATCCAAAGTACTCGCAAGCAAGGATCTACACTACATATGCAAAGGTATATATGTAAAGGGGTAATATCTGTGGACTGAACTGCAGAATGCCAGAATAAGAGGGGGATAGCTAATCATATCGAAGACTACGCTTCAATCAGCCTCCATCTTGCAGCAGTAGAAGAGAGTAGATGGAAAAGTAACAAGTATCAAAGCTTCTGGCAGCCTCCGTCTTGAGTAGCTGAAGAGTTCACCAAGTAACATCGTATAGCATAAACCTACCCGGCGATCCTCCCGCACATCACCCTGTGAGAGAGCAACCACCGAGTTATATCTGGCACTTGTAAGGGTGTGTTTTATTAAGTATCCGGTTCTAGTTGTCATGAGGTCGGAATACAACTCCGGGTCGTCCTTTTACCGAGGGACACGGCTATTCGAATAGATTAACTTCCCTGCAGGGGTGCACCACATAACCCAGCACGCTTGATCCCATTTGGCCGGACACACTTTCCAGGGTCATGCCCGGCCTCGGAAGATCAACACGTCCCAGCCCTACCTAAGCACAGCAGAGAGGTCAGCACGCCGGTCTAAGTCCTAGGCGCGTAGGGGTCCGGGCCCATCACCCAACGCACACCTGCACGTTGCGTACGCGGCCGGTGAGCAGACCTAGCAACCTCCATTTCTAAGGAAGTTGCGTTACGCGGTCCAACCCGGCGCGCGCCGCTAAGCCGCTGACGTCAAGAAGGCTTCGGCTGATACCACGACGTCGAGTACCCATAACTATTCCCACGTAGCTGGTTAGTGCGTATAGGCCAACGGCCAGACTCAGATCAAGTATCCAAACTCGTTAAGCGTGTTATTATGAAATAACCGCGGACAACGACCAGGGCCAGGCCACCTCTCCACTGGGTGTCTCAACCTGCCCTGTCACTCTGCCACAAAGATCCACTTGGGGGGCCATCGGGAACTCAGGCCCATCACTACCTGGATGGAGCCACCTGTCCGTTCAGCCCCCACATCGAATCACTTGCGGGTACTCAATGAGCCGACCCGACTTTAGTCACATCATGTGTCATGTAAAGTATGTATATAGTATATACCCGTGATCACCACCCGAGGTGATCATGGCCCGATAGTATAGCATGGAAGACGGACAAGGATGTGGGGCCACTGATGGAATACTAGCATCCTATACTAAGCATTAGGATAACAGGTAAAGGTATCAACAGTGGTAGCAACAATGACAGGCTATGCATCAGAATAGGAGTATCGAAAGCAGTAACATGCTACACTACTCTAATGCAAGCAGTAGAGAGAAGAGTAGGCGATATTTGGTGATCAAAGGGGGGGGGGGGGCTTGCCTGGTTGCTTTGGCAAGAAGGAGCGGTCGTCGTCGACGTAGTCGATCACAGTGGCACCGTCAGCAGTCTCAGTCCCGGTGTCTATCGAAGAGAAGTAACGGAGGGGGAACATAATAAATAACAGAGCAATCAAAGCATCACAAAGTGTAACATGGCAAAACATGGTGCTACGTGTGACCTAACGCGGTACCGAGTGATACTGGCGAGGATGGAAAACATCCGGGAAGGTATTCCTAGTGTTAGGTATTTCCGGACAGGTGAAACGAAGGGGGATGGTTCCATGTTCAGTATGATAGAGGCGTGTGGCGGACGAATGGATCGCGTATTCGGATTCGTCTCGTCGTTCTGAGCAACTTTCATGTACAAAGTATTTTCATCCGAGTTACGGTTTAAAAGATATGATTTTCTAAAGTTTTTATTAATTTCTGGAATTTAATATTAATTAAATTAATTCGAAAAAGGATTTATGACATCAGCATGACATCAGCGTGACGTCAGCGGTCAACACTGACCGTTGCCCAGTCAAACTGACATGTGGGTCCCTCTGTCATTGACTAAGACTAACTAAACAGGTTTAATTAGTTTAGTTAATTGATTAGGTTAATTAAACATGATTAATTAAGTTAATTAAATTAGTTAATTAATTAATTAATATATTTTTAAATTCTTCTAATTAATATATTTTTTAACTTTCTGGGGGCTAGGCCCCCCTGTCATTGGCCCCACGGGGCGGGCCCAATCGCCAGTGGCCCATGTGGCCGAAGCGGGCACGAGCAACCGGGCGATGGGTGCTGGGCACCGCTCGCCCAAGCCAGCAACGGGGCACGGCGCCGGCGGGGCGCCGGCGACTAGGCGCACGGCCGGAGGCGGCACCGGACCGATGAGCATCGGTAGGCAGTAGGGGAGGCCGGCGGCAGTTGGGGGTAGCAAGCGGTAGCAAGCGGTAGCAGCAGTCAAGCGCAAGGGGGCAGGGCGGTCGTGGCTGCGGCCCGGAGCATGGCGGTCGGACAAGCAGGAGCGGGCGGCGGAAAGGGGGCAGTAGTGGGCGCGACGGGTGCTTAGTGCGGCAAGGCCAGGGCGCGGCCGGAGCAGGCGCAGCCAGGCGGCGGGGCGCGCGCGGATGCGTGTGGCGCGGCGGAGGGGATGAGCGAGGCGGCGGTCAGAGCGACGACAAGGGTGGATTCAAGGCTAGAGGGCGCGGCAAGGCGAGCGGATGGGCTCGTAGGCCTCTTGGCAGTGCCAGGAGCACACAGGGAACACTGGTTCGGGCAGAGGAGCATGGGGTGCTCGACCCCCGTCAGCCATGGCGGACGGCAGAGTTCGGCGCTCGCGGACGCCAATGATACGATACGACATGAATCCGAGGGGGAAGTAGACGGGAAAGGAAGAGGGGCTCACAGTGAGCCTGTAGATGAGCAAGATGGGCTCGGGGAGGGCTCGACGCTGCCAGAATCGATGGTGAAGTTTGTTGGGGCCGAGGAAGAAGACGACGTCACATGGCTTGATGCAGGGGCTCCCGGCTCCAACAAGTTGATGTGGGTGACGATGCAGTCTACGGCGGAGCCGGTGGACACGATGGCTTGGTGCGGGGTGCTCTGTGGCTACGCGTGAGGCAGGTCGGCGACGACGACAGAAGCGGCCATGGAGGGAGAAGATGCAACAACTCGTGGAGGAGGGGAAAAAGATCTCGGCAGTATCCAACGCGTCGACGCTGGCGTTCTTATCCACCCCACCGCGTCTGTATCGATGCGGGCGACGAGCTGGCGCGGCTGGGACGGCCTTCAGCGCTCGGTAGTGTTCGACAGGTGGAGGAGAGAGGAGAGAGGAGGAGGGCGTCGCTAGCTGGGTTGGGCCAGCTCCTATCGACTAGAGCCCAGTTGGGCAGTAGGTTTTGTTCCTTTTCATATTTTGTTGTGTTTTCATTTTCCACACCGTTTTGCAATTTATTTGGCCTCACATGCCTTTTGTTAAAAGTGGAACTAAGCCACATAAATACTATGCAATAAATGGCATTTCCACAAAAAGTTTTTACCCCAAAATAAAATAGTTTAGTATTTTACAAAATACCAAAGGCATTTAAATAATTGTTTTTTTCTACTGTTTTATTTTTTATAGTATTTAACCATTTTATTAAAGGGTGATTTGTCCACCATAATTATCTATGCATTATTTGGTACAACCCGAACATTTTATTTTTAATATTTGAAAACTTTTACCATTTGACTCGATTTTGAAATTGAATTTGAATCGGTTTCAAATCAACGCGAGTTTATTAACCGTAACCGAGGTGACGTGTCATCATTAATGTGGAATTACTGTAGCCTAATTATCCAGGCGTCATAGCATGGTTCGCACGTGTCAAATGATTCATAATCAAGAGACTCCAAAAGTCCATCTGCATGGAGCTTCTTCATACGTTTGACACCAATATGACCAAGGCGGCAGTGCCACAAGTATGTGGGACTATCATTATCAATCTTACATCTTTTGGCATTCACACTATGAATATGTGTAACATCACGTTCGAGATTTATTAAGAATAGACCATTGACCAGCGGAGCATGACCATAAAACATTTCTCTCATATAAATAGAACAACCATTATTCTCGGATTTAAATGAGTAGCCATCTCGCATTAAACGAGATCCAAATACAATGTTCATGCTCAAAGCTGGTACTAAATAACAATTATTGAGGTTTAAAACTAATCCCGAAGGTAGATGCAGAGGTAGCGTGCCGACGGCGATCACATCGACCTTGGAACCATTCCCGGCGCGCATCGTCACCTCGTCCTTCGCCAGTCTCCGTTTATTCCGCAGCTCCTGCTTTGAGTTACAAATGTGAGCAACTGCACCGGTATCGAATACCCAGGAGCTACTACGAGCGCTGGTAAGGTACACATCAATAACATGTATATCACATATACCTTTGACGTTCTCGGCCTTCTTATCCGCTAACTATTTGGGGCAGTTCCGCTTCCAGTGACCCGTTCCCTTGCAATAAAAGCACTCAGTCTCAGGCTTGGGTCCATTCTTTGGCTTCTTCCCGGCAACTGGCTTACTGGGCGCGGCAACTCCTTTGCCGTCCTTCTTGAAGTTCTTCTTACCCTTGCCTTTCTTGAACTTAGTGGTTTTATTCACCATCAACACTTGATGTTCTTTCTTGATCTCCACCTCCGCTGATTTCAGCATTGAATACACCTCGGGAATGGACTTCCCCATCCCTTGCATATTGAAGTTCATCACGAAGATCTTGTAGCTAGGTGGGAGCGATTGAAGGATTCTGTCAACGACTGCTTCATCCGGGAGATTAATTCCCAACTGAGACAAGCGATTGTGCAACCCAGACAATTTGAGTATATGCTCGCTGACAGAACTATTCTCCTCCATCTTACAACTGTAGAATGCATCGGAGACGTCATATTTCTCGACTCGGGCATGAACTTGGAAAACCATTTTCAGCTCTTGGAACATCTCATATGCTCCGTGATGCTCAAATTGCTTTTGGAGCCCCGATTCTAAGTTGTAAAGCATGTCGCACTAAACCAGGGAGTAACCATCACAACGCGACTGCCAGGCGTTCATAGCGTGTTGGTTCGCTGGGGCGGGTGCGTCACCTAGCGGTGCTTCAAGGACATATGTTTTCTTGGCAGCTATGAGGATGATCCTCAAGTTACAGACCCAATCCATATAGTTGCTACCATCGTCTTTCAACTTGGTTTTCTCTAGGAACGCGTTGAAGTCGAGGGCAACATTAGCGTGGGCTATTCGATCTACAAGACATATTGTAAAGATTTTAGACTATGTTCACGACAATTAAGTTCATCTAAACAAATTTAATGAACTCCCACTCAGATAGACATCTCTCTAGTCATCTAAGTGATACATGATCCGAATCGACTAGGCCGTGTCCGATCATCACGTGAGACAGACTAGTCATCAACGGTGAACATCTTTATGTTGATCGTATCTTCTATACGACTCATGTTCGACCTTTCGGTCTTCCGTGTTCCAAGGCCATGTCTGTACATGCTAGGCTCGTCAAGTGAACCCTAAGTGTATTGCGTGTGTAAATCTGGCTTACACCCGTTGTATGCGAACGTTAGAGCCTATCACACCCGATCATCACGTGGTGCTTCGGAACAACGTGTTGGAAATATGCCCTAGAGGCAATAATAAAAGAGTTATTATTATATTTCCTTGTTCATGATAATCGTTTATTATCCATGCTATAATTGTATTGATTGGAAACTCATATACATGTGTGGATAAATAGACAAACTTTGTGTCCCTAGTAAGCCTCTACAGGACTAGCTCGTTGATCAAAGATGACCGCGGTTTCCAGGTCATAGACATGAGTTGTCATTTGATAACGGGATCACATCATTAGGAGAATGATGTGATGGACGAGACCCAAACGTTAAACATAGCTTTTGATCGTATCAGTTATCGCTATATTTTTTTGCATGTCAAGTATAAGTTCCTATGACCATGAGATCATGTAACTCACTGACACCGTAGGAGTGCTTTGTGTGTGCCAAACGTCGCAACGTAACTGGGTGACTATAAAGGTACTCTACAGGTATCTCCGAAGGTGTCTGTTGGGTTGACATGGATCGAGACTGGGATTTGTCACTCCGTGTGACGGAGAGGTATCTCCGGGCCCACTCGGTAATACGTCATCACAATGAGCTCAAAGTGACTAAGTAGTTAGTCACGGGATTATGTATTACGGTAACGAGTAAAGAGACTTGCCGGTAACGAGATTGAACTAGGTATAGAGATACCGACGATCGAATCTCGGGCAAGTAACATACCGACGAGACAAAGGGAACTGTATACGGGATTGCCTGAATCCTTGACATCGTGGTTCATCCGATGAGATCATCGAGAAACGTGTGGGAACCAATATGGGTATCCAGATCCCGCTATTGGTTATTGACCTGGGAGTGTCTCGGTCATGTCTACATGGTTTCCGAACCCGCAGGGTCTACACACTTAAGGTTCGGTGACGCTAGGGTTGTTAGTGAGAACAGTGCATGGTTACCGAAGGTTGTTCGGAGTCCTGGATGAGATCCCGGACGTGACGAGGGTCTCCGGAATGGTCCGGGGACGAAGATTGATATATAGGATGAAAGGTTTCGGAGTCCGGAAGTGTTCCGGGGAGTGTCGGGAAGACGGCGGATGACCGAAAAGGGTTTCGGGGGTTCCGGAAGGGGTTTCGGGCCTAATGGGCCACAAAGGGGGACACAACAGCCCTCATAGGGCTGTGCGCCCCCCCTGGGCCCTCTCCTCATGCGCAAGGGGTGGTGGCCCCCCCTAGGGCTGCCGCACCCCCCCAGGCTTGGGGGGCAAGGCACTTGGGGGGGGGAACCCTAACCCTGGGGCGCCGCCCCCTCCCACCTCCCCTTGGCCGCCGCCCCTAGGGGCTAACCCTAGGGCGCCCCTCCCCTCTCTACCCCCCTATATAAAGAGAGGCAGAGGGAGGGCAGCCACACACGTTCGTGCCTCGGTGCTGCCCTCCCTCTCCCACTACAATCTTCGTTTCCCGCGGTGCTTAGCGAAGCCCTGCTGGAATCCTCCTCCACCATCACCACCACGCCGTCGTGCTGCCGGTGTCTCCATCAACCTCTCCTTCCCCCTTGCTGGATCAAGAAGGAGGAGACGTCCCCGAGCTGTACGTGTGAAGAACGCGGAGGCACCGTTGCTTCGGTGCTAGGATCTTCGGCGATCTGAATCGCGACGAGTACGACTCCATCAACCGCGTTCTTGAACGCTTCCGCTTAGCGATCTACAAGGGTATGTGGATCCAACTCTCCCCTCGTAGATGTATCTCCTAGATTGATCTTGGTGAACGTAGGAAATTTTTTTGTTTCCCATGCAACGTTCCCCTACAGTGGCATCATGAGCTAGGATCTTGCGTAGATGCTTTCACGAGTAGAACACAAAAGGGTTTGTGGACGTTGATGTTTAGATTGCTTCCCTCCTTAGTCTTTCTTGATTCAGCGGTATTATGGGATGAAGCGGCCCGGACCAACTTTACATGTCCACGTACATGAGACCGGTTCCATCGACAGACATGTGACTTTTGTTGCATAAGATGGCTGGCGGGTGTCTGTCTCTCCTATCTTAGTTGAATCGGAACAGAACAAGGTGGTCCTTGTAGAAGGTTAAATAGCAACTTAAATATCACCGTTGTGGCTTTGCGTAGGTAAGAAGCGTTCTTGCTAGATACCCATAGCAGCCACGTAAAACATGCAACAACAAATTAGAGGACGTCTAACTTGTTTTTGCAGGGTATGTATGTGATATGATATGGCCAATGACATGATGAGATATATTTGATGTATGAGATGATCATGTTGGAATAGTTAATATCGACTTGCATGTCGATGTATACGGCAACCGGCAGGAGCCATAGGGTTGTCTTTAATTTTTGTATGACCTGCGTGTCAATCATTAAGCGCTTTGTAATGCTTTACTTTATCGCTAAACGGTAGCAATAGTAGTAAGAGCATGGTGGGCGCGCGACAACCCCGATGGCGACACGATGATGGAGATCATGATGATGGGGATCATGGTGTGGCGCCGGTGACGATGGAGATCATGCCGGTGCTTTGGAGATGGAGATCAAAAGCACGAGTTGATGGCCATATCATGTCACTTATGATTTGCATGTGATGTTAATCCTTTTATGCATCTTATTTTGCTTAGGACGACGGTAGCATTATAAGATGATCCTTCACTAAAATTTCAAGATAAAATTGTGTTCCCCCCGAGTGTGCGCCGTTGCGAAGGTTCGTCGTTTCGAAGCACCACGTGATGATCGGGTGTGATAGACTCTACGTTCTCATACAACGGGTGCAAGCCAGTTTTGCACATGCAGAACACTCGGGTTAGACTTGACGAGCCTAGCATGTACAGACATGGCCTCGGAACACGGAAGACCGAAAGGTCGAACATGAGTCATATAGTAGATATGATCAACATGTAGATGTTCACCATTGACACCACCTCATCTCACGTGATGATCGGACTTGGGTTGGTGAATCTGGATCATGTCACGCTCGAATGACCAGAGGGATGTCAATTTGAGTGGGAGTTATAATTAATTTGATTAGGTAATAACTCACTTATCATGAACAATAGTCTAAAATGTCTTTGCAAATCTTTTGTTGTAGATGGCTCGCGCAGTAGCTCCCCTGAATTTTAATGCGTTCCTAGAGAAAGCTAAACTGAAAGATGATGGGAGCAACTTTGCGGACTGGCTCCGCAATCTGAGGATCATCCTCACTGCTGCCCAAAAGGTTTATGTCCTAAGTGCACCGCTAGGTGAACCCCCCGCTCCTCAGGCCTCTGCGGACGTTATGAACGCCTGGCAGTCACGTTCGGATGACTACTCAGTGGTGCAGTGTGCCATATTGTATAGCTTGGAAGGAGGACTTCAAAGGAGTTTTGAACGTCATGGAGCATATGAGATGTTCCAGGAGTTGAAGTTCATCTTTGAAAAGAATGCCAAGATCGAGAGGTATGAGACCACCGATAAATTCTTTGCTTGCAAGATGGAGGAGAATTCGTCTGTCAGTGAGCACTTACTGAAGATGTCTGGGTACTATACCCGCATAGCTGATCTGGGACTTGTGTTCCCGGACGAGGCTATCATTGACAGAATTCTCCAGTCACTCCCGCCTAGCTACAAGAGCTTCGTGCAGCAGTACAACATGCAAGGGATGAACAAAACCATCGCCGAGCTGTTTTCGATGCTGAAAGTCGCTGAGGCAGACATCAAAAAGGAGTATCAAGTGTTGATGGTCGATAAAACCACCAGTTTCAAGAAGAATGGCAAGGGCAAGAAGGGTAACTCTAAGAAGGGTGGCAAGGCAGTTGCTCATCCAGTGAAGAAACCCAAGGCTGGGCCCAAGCCAGAGACTGAGTGTTTCTATTGCAAGGGGAACGGCCACTGGAAGCGGAACTGCCCCAAGTATCTGGCAGACAAGAAGGGGGCCAACAACAACAACAACAAGCAAGGTATATGTGATATACATGTTATTGATGTGTACCTTACCAACTCTCGTTGTAGTGCCTGGGTATTTGATACCGGTTCGGTTGCTCACATTTGCAACTCTAAACAGGAACTGCGGAATAAACGGAGGCTGGCGAAGGACGAAGTGACGATGCGCGTGGGAAATGGTTCCAAGGTTGATGTGATCGCCGTCGGCACGCTCGCTCTTCGATTACCATCGGGATTAGTTATGAACCTGAATAATTGTTATTTAGTGCCTGCGTTAAGCATGAACATTATATCTGGATCTTGTTTATTGCGAGACGGTTACTCATTTAAATCAGAGAATAAAGGTTGTTCTATTTATATGGGTAATATCTTTTATGGTCATGCACCCGAAGTGAGGGGTTTATTCTTATTGGATCTCGATAGTGATGATACACATGTTCATAACATTGATGCCAAAAGATGTAGAGTAGTTAGCGATAGTACCACTTACTTGTGGCACTGCCGTCTGGGTCATATCGGCGTAAAACGCATGAGGAAGCTCCATGCTGATGGACTTTTGGAGTCTCTTGATTTTGAATCACTTGACACATGCGAGCCGTGCCTCATGGGCAAGATGACAAGGACCCCGTTTTCAGGAACAATGGAACGGGCAAGTGACTTATTGGAAATCATACATACTGATGTGTGCGGTCCGATGAGTGTCACGGCGCGCGGTGGATATCGTTATTTTCTCACCTTCACTGACGACTTAAGTAGATATGGGTATATTTACTTAATGAAGCATAAGTCTGAAACTTTTGAAAAGTTCAAGCAATTTCAGAGTGAAGTTGAAAATCATCGTAACAAGAAGATCAAGTTCCTACGATCTGATCGAGGGGGAGAATATCTGAGTTATGAGTTTGGCAATCACTTAAGAAAATGTGGAATCGTTTCACAGTTGACGCCACCTGGAACACCACAGCGTAATGGTGTGTCCGAACGTCGTAATCGAACCCTATTAGATATGGTGCGTTCTATGATGTCTCTTGCCGATTTGCCACTATCATTTTGGGGATATGCGTTAGAGACAGCTGCATTCACTTTAAATAGGGCTCCATCCAAGTCCGTTGAGACAACACCTTATGAACTATGGTTTGGTAAGAAACCTAAGTTGTCTTTTCTCAAGGTTTGGGGTTGCGATGCTTATGTCAAAAGGCTTCAGCCAGAAAAGCTCGAACCCAAAGCGGACAAATGTGTCTTCATAGGATACCCAAAAGAAACTGTTGGGTACGCCTTCTATCTCAGATCCGAAGGCAAAGTGTTTGTCGCTAAGAACGGGTCCTTTCTCGAGAAAGAGTTTCTCTCGAAAGAATTGAGTGGGAGGAAGGTAGAACTTGATGAGGTTATTGAACCTCTGCTTCAACCAGAGAGTTGCGTAGCACATAAAGATGTTTTTGTGGAGCCTGCAGCGGTTGAAGAGGAAGCCAATGATGATGATCAAGAAGCTTCTGATCAAGTTACTACCGAACCTCGTAGGTCGACAAGGGTACGCACTGCACCTGAGTGGTATGGTAACCCTGTCTTGGAGGTCATGTTGTTAGACAACGGTGAACCTACGAGCTATGGAGAAGCGATGGAGGGCCCGGATTCCGACAAATGGTTAGAGGCCATGAAATCCGAGATGGGATCCATGTATGAAAACAAAGTATGGACTTTGGAAGTATTACCTGAAGGGCGGAAGGCCATTCAGAATAAATGGATTTTTAAGAGGAAGACGGACGCTGACGGTAATGTCACCGTGTATAAAGCTCGACTTGTGGCAAAGGGTTTTTCACAAGTTCAAGGGATTGACTACGATGAGACTTTCTCACCCATAGCGATGCTTAAATCCGTCCGAATCATGTTAGCAATAGCTGCATATTTCGATTATGAAATTTGGCAGATGGATGTCAAAACAGCATTCCTTAACGGTTTTCTTAAGGAAGAGTTGTATATGATACAACCGGAAGGTTTTGTCGATCCAGAGAATGCTGACAAAGTATGCAAGCTCCAGCGTTCCATTTATGGGCTGGTGCAAGCATCTCGGAGTTGGAATCTTCGCTTTGATGAGGTGATCAAAGCGTTTGGGTTTATACAAGTTTACAATGAAGCTTGTATTTACAAGAAAGTGAGTGGGAGCTCTATAGCGTTTCTAATATTATATGTGGATGACATATTGCTGATTGGAAACAATATAGAACTTTTGGATAGCGTGAAGGGGTATTTGAACAAGAGTTTTTCGATGAAGGATCTCGGGGAAGCTGCTTTCATATTGGGCATCAAGATCTATAGAGATAGATCAAGACGCTTGATAGGACTTTCACAAAGTACATACCTTGATAAAGTTTTGAAGAAGTTCAAAATGGATCAATCCAAGAAGGGGTTCTTGCCGGTATTGCAAGGTACAAAGTTGAGTAAGACTCAATGCCCAGTGACTGCGGAAGATAGAGAAAAGATGAGTGTCGTCCCCTATGCTTCAGCCATAGGCTCTATCATGTATGCAATGCTGTGCACAAGACCAGATGTCAGCCTTGCCATAAGTATGGCCGGAAGGTTTCAAAGTAATCCTGGTGTGGATCACTGGACAGCGGTCAAGAATATCCTAAAGTACCTGAAAAGGACTAAGGAAATGTTTCTCGTTTATGGAGGTGATCAAGAGCTCGTCGTAAAGGGTTACGTCGATGCAGGCTTTGACACTGATCCGGATGACTCTAAGTCTCAAACCGGATACGTATATATTCTCAACGGGGGAGCGGTAAGCTGGTGCAGTTCCAAGCAAAGCGTGGTAGCCGATTCTACATGCGAAGCGGAGTACATAGCTGCCTCGGAGGCGGCAAAGGAAGGTGTCTGGATGAAGGAGTTCATAATAGATCTTGGAGTTGTGCCTAGTGCACTGAACCCAATGACTCTGTTCTGTGACAACACTGGTGCCATTGCTCTAGCCAAGGAACCAAGGTTTCACAAGAGGACCAGACACATAAAGCGACGCTTCAATTCCATCCGCGATTCAGTCAAGGAGGAGGACATAAACATTTGCAAAGTACACACGGATTTGAATGTTGCAGATCCGTTGACTAAGCCTCTTCCACGGGCTAAGCATGATCAACACCAAGACTCTATGGGTGTTAGATTCATTACCTTGTAATGCTAGATTATTGACTCTAGTGCAAGTGGGAGACTGTTGGAAATATGCCCTAGAGGCAATAATAAAAGAGTTATTATTATATTTCCTTGTTCATGATAATCGTTTATTATCCATGCTATAATTGTATTGATTGGAAACTCATATACATGTGTGGATAAATAGACAAACTTTGTGTCCCTAGTAAGCCTCTACAGGACTAGCTCGTTGATGAAAGATGACCGCGGTTTCCAGGTCATAGACATGAGTTGTCATTTGATAACGGGATCACATCATTAGGAGAATGATGTGATGGACGAGACCCAAACGTTAAACATAGCTTTTGATCGTATCAGTTATCGCTATAGTTTTCTGCATGTCAAGTATAAGTTCCTATGACCATGAGATCATGTAACTCACTGACACCGTAGGAGTGCTTTGTGTGTGCCAAACGTCGCAACGTAACTGGGTGACTATAAAGGTACTCTACAGGTATCTCCGAAGGTGTCTGTTGGGTTGACATGGATCGAGACTGGGATTTGTCACTCCGTGTGACGGAGAGGTATCTCCGGGCCCACTCGGTAATACGTCATCACAATGAGCTCAAAGTGACTAAGTAGTTAGTCACGGGATTATGTATTACGGTAACGAGTAAAGAGACTTGCCGGTAACGAGATTGAACTAGGTATAGAGATACCGACGATCGAATCTCGCGCAAGTAACATACCGACGAGACAAAGGGAACTGTATACGGGATTGCCTGAATCCTTGACATCGTGGTTCATCCGATGAGATCATCGAGAAACGTGTGGGAACCAATATGGGTATCCAGATCCCGCTATTGGTTATTGACCTGGGAGTGTCTCGGTCATGTCTACATGGTTTCCGAACCCGCAGGGTCTACACACTTAAGGTTCGGTGACGCTAGGGTTGTTAGTGAGAACAGTGCATGGTTACCGAAGGTTGTTCGGAGTCCCGGATGAGATCCCGGACGTGACGAGGGTCTCCGGAATGGTCCGGGGACGAAGATTGATATATAGGATGAAAGGTTTCGGAGTCCGGAAGTGTTCCGGGGAGTGTCGGGAAGACGGCGGATGACCGAAAAGGGTTTCGGGGGTTCCGGAAGGGGTTTCGGGCCTAATGGGCCACAAAGGGGGACACAACAGCCCTCATAGGGCTGTGCGCCCCCCCTGGGCCCTCTCCTCATGCGCAAGGGGTGGTGGCCCCCCCCCCTAGGGCTGCCGCACCCCCCCAGGCTTGGGGGGCAAGGCACTTGGGGGGGGGGAACCCTAACCCTGGGGCGCCGCCCCCTCCCACCTCCCCTTGGCCGCTGCCCCTAGGGGCTAACCCTAGGGCGCCCCTCCCCTCTCTACCCCCCTATATAAAGAGAGGCAGAGGGAGGGCAGCCACACACGTTCGTGCCTCGGTGCTGCCCTCCCTCTCCCACTACAATCTTCGTTTCCCGCGGTGCTTAGCGAAGCCCTGCTGGAATCCTCCTCCACCATCACCACCACGCCGTCGTGCTGCCGGTGTCTCCATCAACCTCTCCTTCCCCCTTGCTGGATCAAGAAGGAGGAGACGTCCCCGAGCTGTACGTGTGAAGAACGCGGAGGCACCGTTGCTTCGGTGCTAGGATCTTCGGCGATCTGAATCGCGACGAGTACGACTCCATCAACCGCGTTCTTGAACGCTTCCGCTTAGCGATCTACAAGGGTATGTGGATCCAACTCTCCCCTCGTAGATGTATCTCCTAGATTGATCTTGGTGAACGTAGGAAATTTTTTTGTTTCCCATGCAACGTTCCCCTACACAACGAACCTTAGCAACGGTGCACAGTTAGGGGGAACACAATTCTTGAAATTTTAGTGAGAGATCATCTTATTTACGACCGTCGTTCTAAGCAAATAAGATGTAAAAACATGATAAACATCACATGCAATCAAATAGTGACATGATATGGCCAATATCATTTTGCTCCTTTTGATCTTCATCTTCGGGGCTCCATGATCATCAGCGTCACCGGCATGACACCATGATCTCCATCATCCTGATCTCCATCATCGTGTCTTCATGAAGTCGTCTCGCCAAACATTACTTCTACTACTATGGCTAACGGTTAGCAATAAAGTAAAGTAATTACATGGCGTTTTCAGTGACACGCAGGTCATATAATAAAATAAGACAACTCCTATGGATCCTGCCGGTTGTCACACTCATCGACATGCAAGTCGTGATTCCTATTACAATAACATGATCAATCTCATACATCACATATATATCATTCATCACATCCTTTTGGCCATATCACATCACACGGCACATGCTACAAGAACAAGTTAGACGTCCTCTAATTGTTGTTGCAAGTTTTTACGTGGCTGCTATAGGTTTCTAGCAAGAACGTTTCTTACCTATGCCAAAACCACAACGTGATATGCCAATTTCTATTTACCCTTCATAAGGACCCTTTTCATCGAATCCGATCCGACTAAAGTGGGAGAGACAGACACCCGCTAGCCACCTTATGCAACTAGTGCATGTCAGTCGATGGAACCTGTCACACGGAAGTGTACGTGTAAGGTCGGTCCGGGCCGCTTCATCCCATGATGCCACCGAATCAAGATAAGACTAGTAGCGGCAAGTAAATTGACATGATCTACGCCCACAACTACTTTGTGTTCTACTCGTGCAAGATACTACGCATAGAACTGGCTCATGATGCCATTGTTGGGGAACGTAGCAGGATTTTAAAATTTTCTACACATCACCAAGATCAATCTATGGAGTCATCTAGCAACGAGGGAGAGGGGAGTGCATCTACATACCCTTGTAGATCGTGAGCGGAAGCGTTCAAGGGAACGGGGTTGATGGAGTCATACTCGCCGTGATCCAAATCACCGATGATCCTAGCGCCGAACGGACGGCACCTCCGTGTTCAACACACGTACGGAGTGGAGACGTCTTCTCCTTCTTGATCCAGCAAGGGGGGAGGAGAGGTTGATGGAGATCCAGCAGCACGACGGCGTGGTGGTGTAAGCAGCGGGATTCCAGCAGAGCTTCACCAAGCGCAATTGGAGGAGGAAGAGGTGTCACGGGAGGGAGAGGCAGGCGCCAGGGCTTAGGGTGTGGCTGCCCTCCCTCCCCCCTCTTTATATAAGGGCCCTGGGGGGCACCGGCACCCTAGAGATCCAATCTCATGGGGGGGCGGCGGCCAAGGGGGGGGGGACTTGCCCCCCAGGTCAGGTGGCGCGCCCCCACCCCCAGGTTTTCCAACCCTAGGCGCAGGGGGGAGCCCATGGGGGGCGCACCAGCCCACCAGGGGCTGGTTCCCTTCCCACTTCAGCCCATGGGGCCCTCCGGGATAGGTGGCCCCACCCGGTGGACCCCTAGGACCCTTCCGGTGGTCCCGGTACAATACCGGTGACCCCGGAAACTTTCCCGGTGGTCGAAACTAGACTTCCTATATACAAATCTTCACCTCCAGACCATGCCGGAACTCCTCGTGACGTCCGGGATCTCATCCGAGACTCCAAACAACTTTCGGGTTACCGCATACGTATATCTCTACAACCCTAGCGTCACCGAACCTTAAGTGTGTAGACCCTACGGGTTCGGGAGACACGCAGACATGACTGAGATGACTTTCCGATCAATAACCAACAGCGGGATTTGGATACCCATGTTGGCTCCCACATGCTCCTCGATGATCTCATCGGATGAACCACGATGTTGAGGATTCAATCAATCCCGTACGCAATTCCCTTTGTCTATCGGTATAGTACTTGCCCGAGATTCCATCGTCGGTATACCGATACCTTGTTCAATCTCGTTATGGCAAGTCTCTTTACTTGTTCCGTAACACATCATCCCGTGACTAACCCCTTAGTCACATTGAGCTCATTACAATGATGTATTACCGAGTGGGCCCAGAGATACCTCTCTGTCATACGAAGTGACAAATCCCAGTCTCGGTTCGTGCCAACCCAACAGATGCTTTCGGAGATACCCGTAGTGTACCTTTATAGCCACCCAATTACGTTGTGACGTTTGGCACACCCAAAGTATTCATACGGTATCTGTGAGTTTCACAACCTCATGGTCTAAGGAAAGGATACTTGACATTGGAGAAGCTTTAGCATACAAACTACACGATCTTGTGCTAGGCTTAGGATTGGGTCTTGTCCATCACATCATTCTCCCAATGATGTGATCCCGTTATCAATGACATCAAATGTCCATGGTCAGGAAACCGTAAGCATATGTTGATCAATGAGCTAGTAACTAGAGGTTTACTAGGGACACGTTATGGTCTATGTATTCACACATGTATCACTGTTTCGGGATAATACAATTGAAGCATGAACAATAGACAATTATCATGAACAAGGGAATATAATAATAACCATTTTATTATTGCCTCTAGGGCATATTTCCAACAGTTATAGGATGGTAATTGATTTCCGTAAGTTAAATAAAGCTATTAATAAAGATCATTATCCCTTGCCATTTATTGATCAAATGCTAGAAAGGTTATCCAAACATACTCATTTTTGCTTTCTAGATGGTTATTTTGGTTCTCTCAAATACCTGTGTCAAAAGGGGATCAAGAAAAGACCACTTTTACTTGTCCTTTCGGTACCTTTGCTTATAGATGTATGCCTTTTGGTTTATGTAATGCACCTGCTACCTTTCAAAGATGCATGATGGCTATATTCTCTGATTTTTGTGAAAAGATTGTTGAGGTTTTCATGGATGATTTCTCTGTTTACGGAACTTCTTTTGATGATTGCTTAAGCAACCTTGATCGAGTTTTGTAGAGATGTGAAGACACTAATCTTGTCTTGAATTGGGAGAAGTGCCACTTTATGGTTAATGAAGGCATTGTCTTGGGACATAAAATTTCTGAAAGAGGTATTGAAGTTGACAAAGCCAAAGTTGATGCCATTGAAAAGATGCCATGCCCAAAGGACATCAAAGGTATATGAAGTTTCCTTGGTCATGCCGGGTTTTATAGGAGGTTCATAAAGGACTTCTCCAAAATCTCCAGGCCTCTGACTAACCTCTTACAAAAAGATATTCATTTTGTCTTTGATGATGATTGTCTAGAAGCATTTGAAATACTTAAGAAAGCATTGATCTCTGCACCTATTGTCCAGCTTCCTGACTGAAATTTACCCTTTGAGATTATGCGCGATGCTAGTGATTATGTTGTAGGAGCTGTTCTAGGGCAAAGAGTTGATAAGAAATTGAATGTTATCCAATATGCTAGTAAAACTCTAGATAGTGCCCAGAGAAATTATGCTACTACTGAGAAAGAATTTTTAGAAGTTGTATTTGCTTGTGATAAGTTTAGACCCTATATCGTTGATTCTAAAGTAACTATTCACACTGATCATGATGCTATCAAATACCTTATGGAAAAGAAAGATGCTAAACCTAGACTTATTAGATGGGTTGTCTTGCTGCAAGAATTTGACTTGCATATTATTGATAGAAAGGGAGCTGAGAACCCCGTTGCAAATAACCTGTCTAGGGTAGATAATATACGTGATGACCCACAAACTATTGATGATACCTTTCCTGATGAACAACTAGCTGTCGTAAATACCTCTCGTACTGCTCCATGGTATGCTGATTATGCTAATTATATTGTTGCTAAGTTTATACCTCCTAGCTTCACATACCAGCAAAAGAAAAAGTTCTTCTATGATTTGAGACATTACTTCTGGGATGACCCCACTATTCAAGATATCTTCCGATATGCCGATAAATCGGCCGATTTATCGCTTACCGCTGTCTGACCGATAAGATAAATCGGCTGATAAATCAGCCGATATGGCGATAAATCGGCCGATATGCCGATAAACTGGCCGATTTACCCCTTATCATGGGTCGACCGATAAGTTCCCGATAAGCGATATCCCCAACATTGGATGACCCACATCTTTATCAAGAAGGAGTAGATGGTATTATTAGATGTTGTGTACCTGAGCATGAACAGGAACAGATCCTACGCAAGTGCCACTCCGAAGCTTATGGAGGACACCATGCGGGAGATAGAACTGCACACAAGGTATTGCAATCCGGTTTTTATTGGCCTACTCTCTTCAAGGATGCCCGTAAGTTTGTCTTATCTTGTGATGAATGTCAAAGAATTGGTAATACCAGTAGACGTCAAGAAATGCCTATGAATTATTCACTTGTTATTGAACCATTTGATGTTTGGGGCTTTGATTATATGGGACCGTTTCCTGCCTCTAATGGGTACACACATATTCTAGTTGTTGTTGCTTACGTTACTAAGTGGGTAGAAGCTATTCCAACTAGTAGTGCTGATCATAACACCTCTATTAAGATTCTTAAAGAAGTTGTTTTTCCGAGGTTTGGAGTCCCTAGATATCTAATGACTGATGGTGGTTCACACTTTATTCATGGTGCTTTCCGTAAGATGCCTGCTAAGTATGATGTCAACCATAGAATTGCATCCCCATATCACCCACAGACCAGTGGTCAAGTAGAACTAAGTAATAGGGAGTTGAAACTAATCTTGCAAAAGATAGTTAATAGGTCTAGGAAGAATTGGTCCAAGAAACTTGATGATGCATTATGGGCCTATAGAACTGCATATAAAAATCCTATGGGTATGTCTCCATACAAGATGGTATATGGAAAAGCTTGTCACTTACCTCTTGAGCTAGAACATAAGGCATGTTGGGCTATTAAAGAGCTCAATTATGATTTCAAACTTGCCAGTGAAAAGAGGCTATTTGACATTAGCTGCCTTGATGAATGGAAAACTCAGGCCTATGAGAATGCCAAGCTGTTTAAAGAAAAAGTTAAAAGATGGCATGACAAAAGGATACAAAAGCGTGAGTTTAACGTAGGTGACTATGTCTTGCTATACAACTCTCGTTTAAGATTTTTTGCAGGAAAACTTCTCTCCAAGTGGGAATGACCTTACGTTATCGAGGAGGTCTATCGTTCCGGTGCCATAAAAATCAACAACTTCGAAGGCACAAATCCAAAGGTGGTGAACGGTCAAAGAATCAAACAATATATCTCAGGTAATCCTATAAATGTTGAAACCAATATTATTGAAACCGTAACCCCGGAGGAATACATAAGGGACACTTTCCAGAACGATTCAGCCTCCCAAAAGGAAGAGGTATGTGATACGGTAAGTAAACCGACTCCAAAACGGTTCTAAAGGCATTTTTTCTCCGTTTTGGAATATTTAGAAAAATAGAAAAATAAGAAGCAGTCCGGAAGAGACACGAGGTGTCCACGAGGGTGGAGCATGCGCCCCCTGCCCAGGGCACGCCCCCTGCCTCATGGGCACCCCGTGTGCCTCCCAGACTCCGTTTTCTTGTGGGTTACTTCTTTTTGTCGGTAAAAATTCATTATATATACTCCTGAAGGTTTTAACCTCTGTATCACGCAAAAATCCCCTATTCTTGTTTCTAGTTGTTTCTGTCGCAAATAAAGCAGCATGTCCTCCCAGGATTCAGAGGGATAAAGCTATGTGGTCGATTCCCTTGCGGACCCTAAGGTCTATGGGGATTGGGAGCATTATGGTTGGACCACGGAAGAAGAAGAAGATCATGATTCAAAGAGGAAGGATTGAACTAGCTCAGATGAAGACGAAGTCCCACTCCCTCAACTGGGAGACATGCACGTGGAGTTAAAAAAGTCAAGCCTCCCAGGCAGAGTAAAGAAACCTAAGATCGGATTTATTCCTTATAACCTCTTGCAGGAAAACAAGCAGGCACTATGCAAGAGGATATTAAATCTTGAGCAAGAAATCAATGATCTAAAGGAGCAAAATTCTGTCCTTAAGCGCAAGCTGAGGAAGAAGCCATCCTCACCACCCCCGAAGAAGGATACATAATCATATGGGTATGGGCACTCCCCTTAGCAACTGCCAAGCTTGGGGGAGTGACCCCGGTATCGTATCACCATCACTCCTATCTTTACCGTTTTTCTCAGTTTGATCCTTTTGGTAGTATCTTGATCTAGTAGAATAAAGTTAGCATGATCTAGTTGTGAGCTTTTGCCTTATGATCTTTACCCTTTGTATTCGAGTCCGTGAGTGCTACCTCTTGAGCTTGCGTTGTATTCCCTCGAAGAGGAAAGGGAGATGCAACACAGTAGCGTAAGTATTTCCCTCAGTTTTTGAGAACCAAGGTATCGATCTAGTAGGAGACCACGCACCAGTCCCTCGCACCTGCACAAACAAATAAGAACTTCGCTGCCAACGCGATAAGGGGTTGTCAATCCCTTTACGGTCACTTACGATAGTGAGATCTGATACAGATGATAGTTTATATTTTTGGTATTTTTGATATAGGAACAGAAAGTAAAGAAAGCAAATAAACAAGGGCTACATAAATTGGCTAGTTGACGGGAAAGTAATATGATAAAGATAGACCCGGGGGGCATAGTTTTCTCTAGTGGCTTCTCTCATGATAGCGATATTCTACGGCGGGTAAACAAATTACTGTCGAGCAATTGACAGAAAAGCGAATAATTATGATACTATCTAGGCATGATCATTGTATATAGGCATCACATCCGAGACAAGTAGACCGACTCCTGCCTGCATCTACTACTATTACTCCACACATCGACCGCTATCCAGCATGCATCTAGTGTATTGAGTTCATACGAACAGAGTAACGCCTTAAGCAAGATGACATGATGTAGAGGGATAAACTCAAGCAATATGATGAAAACCCCATCTTTTTATCCTCGATGGCAATAATACAATACGTGCCTTGCTGCCCCTACTGTCACTGGGAAAGGACACCGCAAGATTGAACCCAAATCCAAGCACTTCTCCCATTGCAAGAACTATAGATCTAGTAGGCCAAACCAAACCAATAATTCGAAGAGACTTGCAAGGATATTATGAGCACACATAAAAAGTTCAGAGAAGAACCAAATATCTTTCATAGATAACCTTGATCATAAACTCACAATTCATCGGATATCGACAAACACACCGCAAAAAGAGATTACATCGAATAGATCTCCTCGAAGACCGAGGAGAACTTTGTATTGAGATCCGGAGAGAGAGAAGAAGCCATCTAGATACTAGCTATGGACCCGAAGGTCTGTGGTAAACTACTCACAACTCATGGTGAGGGCGATGATGATGATGATGAAGACATCCGTGATGGATCCCCCCGCCTAGAACAGGCTCCAAGATGGGATCTCCACGAGAACAGCAGCTACGGCGGTGGAATTAGGGTTTCTCTTTGTGCTTGGAGTTTCTGGGGTACGTACGTATATATAGGAAGAAGTGGGGCACCGGGGGCCACGTGGGCGCGCGCCCCACCCTCGAGGGCTGGTCCCACGTTCCCTGGCTTGGCCCCGAAGTCTATCGTGCGTGATTTCCTCCAAAAATATCTCCTGCGAAGGTTTCATTCCGTTTGGACTCCGTTTGATATTCCTTTTCTGCAAAACCCTGAAATAGGCAAAAAAACAGCAATCTAGACTGGGCCTTTGGGTTAGGAGGTTAGTCCCAAAAATGATATAAAAGTGAATGATAAAGCCCATTAAACATCCAAGACTTCATAAATAATAGCATGGAACAATCAAAAATTATAGATACGTTGGAGAAGTATCAAGCATCCCCAAGCTTAATTCCTGCTCGTCCTCGAGTAGGTAAATGATAAAGAAAGAATTTTTGATGTGGAATGCTAACCAATATAGTTTTTCAATGTAATTCTCTTAATTGGGGCATGAATGTTCAGATCTAAAGGATTCAAGATAAAAGTCTATATTGACATAAGAAATAACAATACTTCAAGCAATACTAACAAAGCAATCACGTCTTCTCAAAATACTATGGCTAAAGAAAGTTATCCCTACAAAATCATATAGTGTTGGCTATGCTCCCTTGCCATCACACAAAATATTCATATCATGCACAACCCCGATTTTAGCCAAGCATTTGTTTTCATGCTCTATCTTTTCAAACCTTTCAACTTTCACGCAATACATGAGCTTGAGCCATGGACATAGCACTATGGGTGGAATAGAGGTGGTTTTGGAGAAGACAAAAAGAGGGAGATAGTCTCACATCGACTAGGCGTATCAACGGGCTATGGAGATGCCCATCAATAGATATCAATGTGAGTGAGTAGGGATTGCCATGCAATGGATGCACTAGAGCTAAATATGAATGAAAGCTCAACAAAAGAAACTAGTGGGTGTGCATCCAACTTGCTTGCTCACAAAGACCTATGGCATTTGAGGAAGCCCATCGTTGGAATATACAAGCCAAGTTCTATAAGGAGAATTCCCACTAGTATATGAAAGTGACTAAGCATGAGACTCTCTACAATGAAGAACATGGTGCTACTTTGAAGCACAAGTGTGGAAAAAAGATAGTAGCAATTGTCCCTTTTTCTTTTCTTTTCCTTTTTTTTTCTTTTTTTTCTTTTTTTGGGCCCCTTTTTTTCTTTGGCCTTTCTTCCTTTTGTTGCGGAGGGGCTTTATAGATTCAACCTTTCCTCCCATGGGACAATGCTCTATAAATGATGATCATCACACTTTCATTACAACACAAGATTACAACTTGATACTACAACAACAAGGTATGACTCTATATGAATGCCTCCGGCGGTGTACCGGTATGTGCAATGAAACAAGAGTGACATGTATAAAAATTATGCATGGTGGCCTTGCCACAAATACGATGTCAACTACATGATCATGCATGGCAATATGACAATATGATGCGTGTCATATAAACGGAACGGTGGAAAGTTGCATGGCAATATATCTCGGAATGGCTATGGAAATGCCATGATAGGTAGGTGTGGTGGCTGTTTTGAGGAACAATATGGTGGCTGTTTTGAGGAAGGATATATAGTGGGTTTATGGCACTGGCGAAAGTTGCGCGGTACAAGAGAGGCTAGCAATGGTGGAAGGGTGAGAGTGCGTATAATCCATGGACTCAACATTAGTCATAAGAACTCATATACTTATTGCAAAAATCTACGAGTCATCAAAACAAAGCAATCAACGCATGCCCCAAGGGGGGAGGTTGGTAGGAGTTAACCATCGCGCGCCCCCGACCTCCACACAAAGGTTGACACTCTACAAATACCTCATGCTTTAACTTAGTCACACAACGGTTCACCATACGTGCATGCTACGAGAATCACTAACCTTAACACAAATATTTCTCAATTTCATAATTACTCCACTAGCATGACTCTAATATCACTATCCTCATGTCTCAAAACGTTTATCAAGCATCCAACATCTCTTTCTACTCAATGCACTTGATGTGATTTTTTTTACTACATTGACATTGGATGTTTATCATGTGAAGACTAGTTTCTTTAGCCTAAACACTTTACCATGCTGTTTTAATAGACTCTCAAATAGATCTAAGTGAAGCATGAGAGTTCAATAATTTCTACAAAATATTACTACCACCGTGCTCTAAAAGATATAAGTGAAGCACTAGAGCAAAAGCTATTCAACTCAAAAGATATAAGTGAAACATATAGAGTGTTCTAACAATTTCTAGGGAATATTTAACTCTCTCAAATAGGTGTGTACAGCAAGGATGATTGTGGCAAACTAACAAGCAAAGACTCAAATTATACAAGACGCTCCAAGCAAAACACATAGCATGTTGTGAATAACAATATAGCTCCAAGTATAGTTACCGATGGATGAAGACGAAAGAGGGGATGCCTTCCCAGGGCATCCCCAAGCTTAGGCTTTTGATTATATTGAATATAATTGGGGTTCCATGGGCATCCCCAATCTTAGGCCTTTGCTACTCCTTGTTCCATAGTCCATCAAAGCAATACTCAAAACTTGAAAACTTCACAACACAAAACTTAGACAAAAATTCTCGTGAGCTCCGTTAGTAAGAGAAAGAAAACCACCACTCAAAGGTACAACAAGGAATTCATTCATTGTTTATATTGGCGTTAAACCTACTGTACTCCAAGTTCTCTATGGTCCATATCCTCCAATATTACTCATAGATGCATCGGAATAAGCAAACAACACACGAAAAACAGAATCTGTCAAAAACATAACAGTCTGTAGTAATCTGCTGAGTTTGCCTACTTCTGGAACTCCAAAAAATTCAAAATAAATTGGTAAATTTGTGCAATTTGTCTAACAATCAGCATCAAAAAGAATCAACTAAAAAGCACGCTCCAGTAAAATCTGAAGACTACTTTAGCAAGCGCTAACGATTCTGTTTTTCGCAGCAAGATCATATAAACTTCACACAAGTTCTACCAAAGGTTCTACTTGGCACAAACACTAAACAAAACATGAAAACACATCTAATCAGAGGCTAGATGCAATATTTATTCCCTAAAAGCAACAAAAACAAAAAACTTAAAATTGGGTTGCCTCCCAACAAGCGCTATCGTTTTACGCCCCTAGCTAGGCACGATACAAGATAGATCTAGGTATTGCCATCTTTGGAAGGCAATCCATAAGTGGCTCTCATGATAGATTCATATGGTAATTTGATTTTCTTCCTAGGAAAGTGTTCCATGCCTTTCCTTAACGGAAATTGGAATCTAATATTTCCTTCCTTCATATCACTAATTGCACCAATCGTTCTAAGGAAAGGTCTACCAAGAATAATAGGACATGAAGGATTGCAATCTATATCATGAACAATGAAATCTATGGGCACATAATTCCTATTGGCAACAATAAAAACATCATTAATTCTTCCCATAGGTTTCTTAATAGTGGAATCCGCAAGATGCAAATTTAAAGAACAATCATCAAGCTCATGGAAACCTAGCAAATCACACAAAGTTTTTGGGATAGTGGAGACACTTGCACCCAAATCACACAAAGCATAGCATTCATGATCTTTTATTTTTATTTCTATAGTAGGTTCCCATTCATCATAAAGCTTTCTATGTATAGAAACTTCCAACTCAAGTTTTTCTTCATAAGATTACGTCAAAGCATCAACTGTATGTTTAGTGAAAGCTTTATTTTGACAATAAGCATGCGGAGAATTTAGCACGGATTGCATCAAGGAAATACAATCAATCAAAGAGAAATTATCATAATTGAATGCCTTGAAATCCAAAGTAGTGGGTTCATCACTATGCAAAGTTTTAATCTTTTCAATCCCACTTTTAGCAATTTTAGCATCAAGATCTAAAAACTCTGAATTATTGGGACACTATAAAGCAGAATCATCTCCAATCCTATTCTCATCAAGACTAATACTAGAAAACAAGGATATAATAGGCAACACATGAATAACTTTCAGATCTTCATCTTTATTTTCATGATAACCCAAAGAGCATGATTTAATATAATCTTCTCTTTTAGCACGCATTCTAGTGGTTCTTTCTTTGCATTCATCAATGGAAATTCTCATGGCTTTGAGAGACTCATTGATATCATGCTTAGGTGGAATAGATCTAAGTTTTAAAGCATCAACATCAAGAGTAATTCTATCCACACTTCTAGCCAATTCATCAACTTTAAGCAATTTCTCTTCAAGCATAGCATTGAAATTCTTTTGTGAGATCATAAACTCCTTAGCACTAGTTTCAAATTCAGAAGGCATCTTTCCATAAGAGTTGTTGTAGGAATTGCCAAAATTATTAGAGGAATTACTAGGAAAATGCCTAGGATTAAAATTACCTCTATAAGCATTGTTACCAAAATTATTCCTACCAACAAAATTCACATCCAAAGATTCATTGTTATTCTCAATCAAAGTGGATAAAGGCATATCATTTGGATCAGAAGAAGCACTCTTAGCAGCAAACAATTTCATAAGTTCATCCATCTTCCCACTCAAAACACTAATTTCTTCGATAGCATGGACTTGACTCCGAGATAGTAGCTTCTTTCTGTGAATCTTTTGCTACTCATGTTGATCTCCCCAAGGAGAAGTGGTTTAAATATCATCCCCCTATTGAAGTAAAATTAGTTGAACCTGTTAAAGTTGAAGAAAAGACTATCACTTATAATGTTGATCCTACTGCTTATATTGAGAAACCATATTTCCCTGTTAGGATAAAGGATCATGCTCAAGCTTCAACTATAGTTCGTAAAAGTAGTACTAGAACACCTACACCCTCTGAGCAAATTAAAGTTGAACCTAGTGTTGCTATGGTTAAAGATCTCTTGGTAGAAGATTTAGATGGACATGTTATTTACCTCTAAGAAGAGTCTGCTAGAATAGCCAAACCCAATGCTAGGAATAAACATAGACCTGTTGTAGGCTTGCCTGTTATATCTGTTAAGATAGGAGATCATTGCTATCATGGTTTGTGTGATGTAGGTGCTAGTGCGAGTATTATCCCTGTTGATTTATATCGAGAAATTATGCATGATATTGCACCTGCTGAGCTAGAAGGGATTGATGTTACAATTAAGCTTGCTAATAGAGGCACTATTTCACCAGTTGGGATTGTTAGAGATATTGAAGTCTTGTATGGGAAGGTTAAATACCCTGCTGATTTTCTTGTTCTTAGTTCCCCACAAGATGAATTTTGTCCTATTATATTTGGTAGACCCTTCTTGAATACTATTAATGCCAAGATAGATTGCGTGAAAGATATTGTTACTGTGGGGTTAGGAGATGTGTCTCGTGATTTTAACTTTGCTAAATTCCGTAGACAACCCCTTGAAAAGGAACCACCCTGTAAGGATGAAATTATTGGTCTTGCTTCTATTGTCGTGCCTCCTCATGATCCTTTAGAACAATACTTGCTAGACCATGAAAATGATATGTATATGAATGAGAGAAGGGAAATAGATGAAATATTCTTTAAATAGGGGCCCGTACTGAATAACAACTTGCCTGTTGAAATCCTACGGGATCCTCCTCCACCCAAGGGTGATCCCGTGTTTGAACTTAAACCTTTACCTGATAATCTTAAGTATGTTTATCTTGATGAAAAGAAGATATATCATGTTATTATTAGTGCTAACCTTTCAGAGCAGGAAGAAGAAAAACTATTGAAAACTCTAAAGAAGCACCGTGCTGCTATTGGATATACTCTGGATGATCTTAAGGGCATTAGTCCCACTATATGCCAACACAAGATAAACTTGGAAGAAAATGCTAAACCGGTTATTGGTCATCAGCGACGGTTAAATCCTAAGATGAAAGAAGTGGTAAGGAAGGAAATACTAAAGCTTCTAGAGGAAGGTATTATCTATCCAGTTGCTGATAGCCAGTGGGTAAGTCCTGTCCATTGTGTCCCTAAGAAAGGAAGTATGACTGTCGTTCCTAATGATAAAGATGAATTGATCCCGCAAAGAATAGTTACAGGTTATAGGATGGTAATTGATTTTCGTAAGTTAAATAAAGCTATTAAGAAAGATCATTACCCCTTGCCATTTATTGATCGAATGCTAGAAAGGTTATCCAAACATACTCATTTTTGCTTTCTAGATGGTTATTCTGGTTTCTCTCAAATACCTGTGTCAAAAGGGGGTCAAGAAAAGACCACTTTTACTTGTCCTTTCGGTACCTTTGCTTATAGACGTATGCCTTTTGGTTTATGTAATGCACCTGCTACCTTTCAAAGATGCATGATGGCTATATTCTCTGATTTTTGTGAAAAGAGTGTTGAGGTTTTCATGGATGATTTCTCCGTTTACGGAACTTCTTTTGATGATTGCTTAAGCAACCTTGATCGAGTTTTGCAGAGATGTGAAGACACTAATCTTGTCTTGAATTGGGAGAAGTGCCTCTTTATGGTTAATGAAGGCATTGTGTTGGGACATAAAATTTCTGAAAGAGGTATTGAAGTTGACAAAGCTAAAGTTGATGCTATTGAAAAGATGCCATGCCCAAAGGACATCAATGGTATACGAAGTTTCCTTGGTCACGCCGGGTTTTGTAGGAGGTTCATAAAGGACTTCTCCAAAATCTCCAGGCCTCTGACTAATCTCTTACAAAAAGATATTCCTTTTGTCTTTGATGATGATTGTCTAGAAGAATTTGAAATACTTAAGAAAGCATTGATCTCTGCACCTATTGTCCAGCCTCCTGACTGGAATTTACCTTTTGAGATTATGTGTGATGCTAGTGATTATGCTGTAGGAGCTGTTCTAGGGCAAAGAGTTGATAAGTGTCGGTGTACTAAAGTAGGGGTACCTTAGTATCCCGACTTGTGCACGGGCAGTAGCAGCGTCCCGTGGCAGGGCTTGCCACGCGCCCGCCAAGGCCCGCTCTGGATCCTTTAGAGCCATTCAAGAACAAAGTATTTAAGTTAAAGAGACAAGACCCCGGCAAGAGGAGCTTGTCGGGAAGGCCGTACCAGGCTCAAGACCACCCCTTTGGCACAAGGCCCTGGCAAGAGGAGCTTGTCAGGAAGGCCTAACATGGCATTTCAGAAGACTTGCCGCAACGCTCCGCGCGTCGCGGCAAGGCCCGGAGAACGACAAGCTTCCGGGCGCGGCAAGGTAGCGACCGCGACAAGGCGCTTGCCGCAGCAAGCTCCCACTACGTGCCCGCGCTCCAGCTCATCCGGCCACGCGTCGCCCTGGGGCCCTTCCAGGTGCACGTGGCGGACGGCTGTGCAGCCTGGGGTACACCGTGGCGAGCCGCGATGACGAGGCCACCTTCGTGGCGAACGGAGACGCTCGGACGGACGCTTTTTGCACTGTTTGGGGCGACGGTGACGGGCATTCAATGCCCTTGTCCCCCACCGTCAGGGTTAGGTACAAAACACTGTACATACACTGTTACAACTACCACCATTTTTACACTTTTACCCTCATCTACGTTGCCACCTGTCGGTGACCCCTTTGACCTATAAAAGGAGGCCCATGCGCAACGTAGAGGAGGTTCCGATCCTTGATCACTCTCACGCTCGGTGTAGCTAGCAATCAGCTCTGTAGCTCTTCGTGCTCCCGAGCCAAGAACACAATACAACCAAGGCTGGAGTAGGGTTTTACGCATCCGTGCGTCCTGAACCTGGGTAAACTGCCCACATGCTCGCCTCGATCTGCTCTTCGTGCTCCCTCCGCTCCCTTGCCGTACCGAAAAGGGGCTCCGGTCCCATAGGTGTTCGTGGGTGATCAGTTTCCCCGACATCTTTGGCGCGCCAGGTAGGGGGCGTCGAGGTTGTGTGGACCTGATCCGGCGCTCACGCGGGCGAAACCTTCAGCAACTTCATCAACTTCGTTGACTTCATCGACATGCCGCCGAAGAAGAAAGCTTCGGAAGTAGGAGGCACGTCCGCGTCGATCCCACCACCACCAGAACCAACGGTTGGTGGGGTAGACGCTGGCGGAAGGACGGACGCTGGCGGAAGGACGGACGTCGGCGAGGAAACTCACGGCGCCGCCAAATCCAAGGACAAGACGGACGACTGGGCACACTCCAAGACCTCGGCATCCATGCACGCACCGCGCCCCTCTCAGGAGGTGCCGGAACGGCAGCGGCGTGGTACGCAGGGTACCATCCGCTTGCTGGGTCAAGGACAAGTTGGCGGGTCGCGGGACGCTCAAGGCCAACGTGCTGGCACGAGCAAGGCGCGGTCGCCGGGACGAGACCCTGCTCCTTCTAACGCAGTTAGAAGTCCGAGCATATCTCGTTCCTCGCACCGCTCGCCACCGCTCCCCTCCACTCCAGCGGAAGCTCTAGCTCGAGCTCAGCTGCTCCTCGATTTCCCTCCAGCGGCAGACAAGGCCGAAGACTGGAGGGCCACCATCCAAAGCCTCATCGCCTTCGCCAACAACGACACGCCGCAGCAGCCGGCGACGTCACGGTCGCGGCAAGTCAGCCAGGCGCGGGCTGATGGAGACAAGACCGCCGGGGACAAGACCGCCGGGGGTGCAACTACCGTGCACTCCCCGCCCCGAAGGCCAAAGTCGCCGACTCGCCGGATCAACATCGACGACGACTCCATGGCGTCGTCGGATCCACGAGCTCGCCGCGATCAACGCCAAGTCCTCGACGACAGACGACAAGAAGACGCTCGAACCCGCATCGAGCGTCGAAGAGAAGCGCGACGACAGTCCGTCCAGCGCGCTGGGACCGCTGTCGACATGCACGCGCCCGGAGAACCGGGCGACTTGCCGTACGCGGCAGGTTGCCCTGCGTTCACCCGCGAGCTGCGGCAGGTCCAGTGGCCCAGCATGAAGAACTTCAAGCCCGACGTACCCGAGAAGTACGACGGCGAGACTCATCCCTCAGAGTTCCTCAGCATCTACACCATCGCGGTGCAGGCTGCCGGGGGACGCGACGAGAAGATATTAGCAAACTACTTCCCGCTCGTGCTCAAGCCGAACGTCAGATCTTGGCTCATGCACTTGCCGGAGAACTCCATCTCTTCTTGGGCTGACCTGTGCCACCAGTTTGTCGGCGCCTTTACGGGCGGCCACAAGCCCCATGGCCAGGAGAGCGATCTGCATATACTTGCCCAGAAGGAAGGAGAGTCCCTGCGAAAGTACATCCAAAGATTCAGCCGCGTCCAGCACAACATCCCGGACGTCCACCTTGTCGCGGTTATTTGTGCGTTCCACCAGAACGTGCGTAACCGCCGCATGAGGGAGGAAATGGCGATGTGCAAGATACGAGACGTCAGCGAGCTTTATGCCCTGGCCGACAAGTGCGCGCGCGCTGAAGAGGGGAGGAGACTCCCCGGAGAGGATACTGGAGCAGGAGGAACAGACAGTGAAGATGCCGCCCCGGCAAGGAGGAACCGGCGGCGGAATAACAAGAAGAAGAAGAACAAGGAAGTACTAGCCGTCGAGCAGTCCGGCAAGGAGGCTGGCGCCAAGAAAGCTCAGGCTGGTGGCTCCAGCAAGGAAGCCACCACTGTAGCGGCCGCCGACAAGCAGGACGGCTCCGACAAGCAGTACTGCAAGATCCACCGCACCAAGGGCCACGATCTCCAGAACTGCAAAAGGGTCGAGTACCTCGTCGAACAGCAGAAGGCTGAATACGAGCGACGCGACAAAGAGAAGGCCCAGGGAGGTGGAGGAGAGTCCGGCAAGAAGCGGCCATTCAATGGCCGGGGAGGGCGCCGCGGCAAGGCCAAAACAGCGGCAGGGAGATAGACCTCCCCGCGGCCGCGACAAGGACGAAGAAGAAGACGACGACGAGGACATGGACGACGGAGACAACAGCGAGCAGGAGTTCCAGAAGGCCACATAAGTTCTGTGCGTTGATGGAGGTGCCTCTCTGCATACTTCCCACCGCCAACTCAAGCAATGGGTGCGGGAAGTTAATGCAGTAGAGCCACCCTTCGAGTCGCGCAAACTCCTGAAGTGGTCCAGCACGCCCATCATCTTTGACATTGAGGATCACCCTGACCGCACAACTGCGGTCGGGTGTTTGCCGATGTTGGTTTCGCCAACCATCCGCAACCTCAAGGTCACCAAGATGCTGGTTGACGGCGGGGCCGGCCTGAACCTTATCTCCTCTGCTGTGGTTCGGAAGCTACAGATCCCCGACAGCGAGCTCGAGGAAACCGGAACATTCCAAGGGATCAACCCGGGAAGGAGCATGCCGAAGGGGAAAATCACACTGCGAGTAACCTTTGGCGGAGAGCTGAATTTCAGAACTGAGAGGATCACCTTTGACGTTGCCGATATCCCATTGCCATACAATGGGATACTTGGCCGTCCAGCGCTCGCCAAGTTCATGGCAGCCTCTCATTATGCTTACAACATGCTCAAGATGCCGGGCCCGATAACCGTCATCTCTGTTCCCGGCGACAAGAAGGACGCGCTTGTCTGCGCCGACAAGATTTACCGGGACGCAGCAGCCGCAACGGATAGCGAAACACTTGCCGCTGAAGCTCCTGGGGGGAAGAACAAGACCAAGTCCGGCAAGAGCTCTGGGGCCCACTCCGGCAAACGCACCTCTTTGGAGTGTTGCGCTGCCGTCGAGGACGCACCATCGAGCTCCACCGGCAAGTGCAAGAAGGGAATGGCAGCTCCACCTGCAACCCAGAAGGTGTCCGCCAAGGAGGACGGCACTGGTGGTACTTTCACCATCAGTGCCACGCTCGATCCTAAATAGGAAAGCGCGCTCGTTGCTTTCCTGCGGGCGAATGTCGACGTGTTTGCATGGCAACCGTCTGACATCCCCGGTGTTCCCAGGAAAGTAATTGAGCACAAGCTTGCCGTTTGTCCCCACGCGCGGCCCGTCAAGCAGAAGGTCAGAAAGCAAGCGGTGGAGCGCCAAGAGTTTATCGCGGAGGAAATCAAGAAGCTGGAAGCAGCAGGCCTTGTTAGAGGTGTACTTCATCCCACGTGGCTGGCCAACCCTGTTGTCTTGCGCAAAGCTAATGGGAAGTGGAGGCTTTGTATAGACTTCACTGATGTGAATAAAGCTTGTCCCAAAGATCCATTTCCCTTGCCGCGCATTGACCAGATCGTTGACTCCACGGCTGGGTGTGAGTTGCTTTCATTCCTTGATGCATACTCCGGGTACCACCAGATATTTATGGCTGAAGAGGATGAAGAGAAGACTGCGTTCATTACTCCATGCGGCACCTACTGCTTCATACGCATGCCCTTTGGATTAAAGAATGCGGGTTCAACATTTGCGAGGGTAGTCCACACTGCTTTTGAGCCACAGATACACAGGAATGTAGAAGCATACATGGATGATATAGTGGTCAAGAGCAAGGACAAGGATACCCTGATTCAAGACCTAGATGAAACTTTTGCGAATCTGCGCAAGATACAACTCAAGCTTAACCCCGAGAAGTGCGTGTACGGAGTCCCCTCCGGCAAGCTTCTCGGGTTCTTTGTGTCTCAGAGGGGGATTGAAGCCAATCCCGACAAGATCAAAGCCATCGAGCAGATCGAAGCTCCAAAGCGCATCAAGGATGTACGAAGGCTTGCCGGCTGCATGGTTGCCCTTGGCAGGTTCATTTCTAAGTCCGCAGAACGCGCCCTGCCGTTTTTCAAAATCTTGAAAAAGGCGGGTCCAATGAGGTGGACTCCGGAAGCGGAGGCAGCGCTGCAGGACTTGAAAGGGTACCTGTCCTCCACTCCAATACTTGTCGCACCTAGACCGCAAGAGAAGTTGTTGCTGTACTTAGCAGCAACCAATCAAGTGGTTAGTGTTGCGTTGGTAGCGGAAAGGGAGGCAGATGAGGAGCCCACAGCCCCGACAAGCACATCCAGCGACAAGCAGGGGGCTTCCCCGACAAGCTCTGGCCCCGACAAGGATGAGTCTGCGCAGACGCAAGAAGAAGTGCGGAAGAAGATGGTGCAGCGCCCAGTCTATTTTGTCAGTTCCCTCTTGCAGGGGGCTAGGTCAAGATACTCTGGGGTGCAGAAGTTGCTTTTCGGCCTCCTCATGGCCTCGAGAAAGCTGCGCCACTACTTCCAAGCACATGAGATAACAGTGGTCACTCGCTTCTCGCTGAAGAGGATATTGCAAAATCCAGAAGCAACGGGCAGGATTGTCGAGTGGGCACTGGAGCTGTCAAGCTTTGGTCTTAAGTTTGAAAGAACTTCAACTATCCAGAGCAGAGAATTGGCAGAGTTCATAGCAGAATGGACACCAACGCCGGACGAAGAGATTCCAGAGACAAGCGTCCCCGTCAAAGAAGCGAGCAAAGAATGGGTAATCTACTTCGATGGAGCGTTCTCGCTGCAAGGCGCCGGTGCTGGTGTGTTACTTGTCGCACCCACCGGAGAACACCTCAAGTACGTTGTCCAAATGCACTTTCCCAAGGAGCAAGCGACAAACAACACTGCAGAGTATGAAGGTTTGCTTGCCGGCCTCAGAATTGCAGCAGAACTTGGGATCAAGAAGTTGATTATGCGGGGAGATTCGTAGTTGGTTGTCCGACAAGTGAACAAGAGCTACCAGAGCCCATTGATGGAAGCTTACGTCAACGAAGTGAGAAAGCTTGAAGAGCACTTTGAAGGCATACAGATGGAGCACGTTCCAAGAGCTCAGAATGACATCGCAGACGGCCTGTCAAAGTGTGCTGCACTAAAGCTACCTGTGGAACCAGGAATCTTCGTGCTCAAGCTAACTCAACCATCCGTTACACCATCAGTTGGGCAAAGTAAGAAGAGAAAGTTGGTCTCCGGTGACTACTTGCCGGCGGATCTTCCTGAAGTCGCCGCCAAGGTCCCCAAGATCAACGCCCAAGTTGCTGAGGAACAGTCTGCTCCTGCGGACCCAAGGGTTTGTGCAGTTGAAGCAGGCGTTCCCGACAAGTCTTGCCCCGGCAAGCTTGTAGGGGAACGTCCAGCTCCGGCAGAGCCGCGGGTTCTTGCCGTAGAGACTGACGTTCCCGCAGCAGCAATGATGACTTTAGTCCTTGTTGTTGAGCCTCAGGCTCCAGCATGGGCGCAGCAAATTGTCCATTTCCTTCAGACTGGAGAACTTCCCGAAGAGCCAGAAGAGGCAGAGAGATTAACCAGGCAGTCAAGTATGTACCAGTTCGTCGGCAATGAACTGTACATAAGAAGACTCAATGGTGTTAGATTGAAGTGCATTCCCCGGGAAGATGGGCAGAAGCTGTTGGCAGAGATACATGGAGGCATATGTGGCCACCACATTGGCGCAAGAGCACTTGTCGGCAAGGCGTTCCGGCAAGGTTTCTTTTGGCCAAAAGCCCTCCAAGATGCAACTGCGCAAGTAACCAAGTGTGAAGCGTGCCAGTTTCATGCCAAGCAAATACATCAGCCAGCTCAAGCTCTCCAGACGATCCCTTTGTCCTGGCCATTTTCGGTCTGGGGGCTCGATATCCTCGGCCCCTTTCCCCGAGCAGCCGGGGGCTTTGAGTACTTGTACGTCGCCATCGACAAGTTCACAAAGTGGCCGGAAGTGGAACCAGTGAGAAAGGTGACCGCACGGTCAGCAGTCAAGTTCTTCAGGTCAATTGTTTGCCGTTTCGGAATCCCTAACAGGATCATCATCGACAACGGCACACAATTCACAAGCCGCACCTTCATGCAGTACGTCCAAGACCTTGGCGCCAAGGTCTGCTTTGCTTCTGTTGCTCACCCGAGGAGCAATGGTCAAGCGGAGAGGGCAAACGCTGAAGTGCTGCGCGGACTCAAGACAAGAACTTTCGACAGGCTGCACAAGTGCGGAAGAAACTGGATTGAGGAGTTGCCGGTGGCTCTTTGGTCAATCAGGACGACACCAAATCGAGCCACTAGACAGACACCCTTTGCTCTTGTCTATGGAGCAGAGGCAGATCTCCCCACGGAACTCGTGTACGGGTCGCCTCGAGTGCTCGTTTATGATGAGCTCGAGCAAGAGCAGCTGCGGCAAGATGATGCATTGCTCCTCGAGGAGGACCGTCTTCAGGCTGCTGTACGAGCTGCTCGATACCAGCAAGCTTTGCGCCGCTATCATAGCCGCAAAGTCAAGGCCAGAAGTCTCGAGGAAGGCGACCTTGTTCTTCGGCGTGTTCAGTCCGCCAAGAATTCCAACAAGTTGACGCCAAAGTGGGAAGGCCCTTATCGGGTGAGACAAGTCACAAGGCCCGGCGCTGTCCGCCTTGAGACCGAAGAGGGCTTACCGGTGAGCAACTCCTGGAACATTGAGCACCTTCGCAAGTTTCACCCATAAGGTGCGGTTGCCGTGATCCTCTCCGGCAACCACCTTTTGTACAAGTCTTGCCGCTGTTGCATGTAAACCTTTGTACAAAGCCGGGCGCAGACCCCGTGCATCAGTAAAGCTTTTGTGCCTTGCACAACTTGTCGTTTCATGTATTTTTCTCTTTTACATGCATGTATTATATGACACTTCGTGCAGCACACACCTCCGGTAAGCAATAACGAGCTGCAAGGCTCCATATCTATGTTTCCTACCTTTCTCTTTTCTCTCAAGCAGAAGAAGGATTCCTCGCGCACAAGTTTGCCAGGGGGGAAGGAGACAGTGGTATGGACCAAGTGTCGTTCAAGAAAGCCTCGCCTTGCCGGGAAGCAGACCATACACAAAAGCTAAGTTACCAAAGTTTGAGCGTTCAAATTTTTAAATTTTTAAAGTTATCTTCCTTGAACGACCACACTTTGTATGGAAAACCTGTGCGCGGAGGAACCTACCCGTGGCTAGCCGCGCACTTACTTTGTTTCGAGCACGCTCAACGGCTTAAGTGTGCTGCGACAAGTGTCGTGCCCTTACTTCATTTTCGAGTTCGCTCAACAACCTAAGTGTGCTGCGACTAGCTGCGGCAAGGTTTCTTGCTGGTAGAGGCATTGCCAGCAGGCTGCTGAAGTCCCGCACTCAGCACTCGCGGCAAGGGTCACTTTTGCCGGCAAGTTCCCTAAAAGCGTAGGGTAAAAGCATACAAAGTAAAGAAGTCGAACCAAGGAAATAACACTGCATTAACTACCCAAAATAAAGTTATATTACAAGATGACTTGTCGCTGTTCTAACAAACTACTGTCCATAACGTGATTGGCAGCGACAAGAGAAGCAGAAAGGAAGACAGTCTAATCCACGCGGTCGCCGTCGACCCTCCTGATCTTACCCACCTTGGCCACGATGGGGGCGACAAGAGCCTTCAGCGCTTCCTGGTCGGCGTCGGGCGGCAAGGTCCTGAGGACGTTCTCAAGATTGATCCCGGGGTTGCGGTAAACTATCTTCGTCAGCACTCTCTCCACAACTCCCGTGCAAAGCGTGCGCGCCTCGTTCGCCAGCTGCGTGGGGATCCTCTCACGGAGCTGCTCGAGAGCCGGCGCCACTCCCCTGAAGAATAAGATCAGCTTGGTGCTGTGAGGGAGGTTCGCGTCGGGTGAGTACCCGAGGTGCTCTGTCCCCAGCCCCGCCAACTCCCTGTCGATGTCAGCGGCGGCGGCGACAAGCTCCTCGGTCCACTGCTCCACCGTCTGCCTGAAGTTGTTTTGCGTGAGGGCGGCGCTGTCCAGCAGTGCCCTCTCAGCCCGGAGGTCCTCCTTCAGCTTCGTCTCCCGGTTCCTAGCGCTGTCAAGTGATGCAGTGAGGGTGGACAGCTTCAATTCCAAGTCCGCGACAGAATCCTTGGCGATGGCGAGCTCCTTGCCCTTGTCGGAGAGATGGACCTGCAGCTCCGAGTGGCTGTGGGCATCTTTCTCCCTCTCCAACGTGAGTGCGGCAACCTTCTCCTCGCTCGTCCTTAAGTTGATCTCCAACTGTGCCACCCTCGCCTCCAAGTCTCTCTTGGAGGTCTCTGCAGCCGCAGCGGCGTCCCTCGCTTCCCGCAGAGCCCCGCCAATGGACTACTCGCGCGCGGCAAGGTCGTCCTCGTGGCTGTCGAGGTCGACCTTCCACTGCGTTAGCTCTCCTTCCCGCCGGGACAGCTCCTCGGCGGCGAGTCGTTGCTGCTCCTCTGCTTCAGCCTTCTTGAGGATGAACGCTTGATGCGCCTCGGCGAGCTCCTCCCGCTCCTCCGCCAAGGATCGGAGGGCCGCCTGGTTGGCGGCTCGGAGCTCTTCGGCGCGCTTCTCCAAGTCGACGCCTGCCTTGGCGGCCAGAGCCTCTCGGGACTCCAGCTTGGCCTGCCTGGCGCGGTACAGGGCCAGGAGCCTCCGCAGGAGTCGCTCCTCCTCGGGCTCGCTACTGCTGCCGGGCGCGTCGACGAACTTTAGCCCGGCGGAGGCGAGGACTTCCCCATCGAAGACCTCTCCCTCCGCGGGCACCCTTGGCGTAGATGCCCACGGGATCTGAATGAAGACCCCGTTCCCAGCCTCCAAGTAGGCGCCAGTTCCGGCCGCGGCAGCAGCAGGGTCGGCGGTCGCCGCAGCGTCGAACGCTCCTGCGGCCTCAGGGCCGTCAGTGCGACCGCCGGTTCCCTCCTCTGCTGCCGCGTCGGCGGCCCTGGCTGCCTCTTCGGCGGCAGGCTCGTCGGTACCGACCGCCTCTCCGGTGGCAGCCGCGTCATCAGCGTTGCCGCGCGCGGGCTCCTCGGTGGTGGCCTCCGTCTCCATAAGCTCTGGAGCGGACGAGTCTGAAGACAAGAAGAAGAAAGAAGAAAATCATTGTCAAGCAAATATCCAAAAAGAGAAGTTCAAGAGAAGAAAACTACAAGGGTTACCTGCGCGGGCTTCTTCTTCGATGAAGTCCCTCGCCGGGGGGTCCTCCCTCGGCGGCGTGGTAGTAGTCCCCGCTGGCGGAGGGCCGCTGGCGCCTTCCCTTGGCGGGGTGCTCACCCTTGGCGGGGTACTCGCCCTTGGCAGAGTACCCTCCCTTGGCAGAGTATTCTCCCTCGCTGGGGAGCTCCTCCTTGGCGGAGAGGTCGGGGCGTGTGGCTCGTCGGGAGCGGTTTCTTGGCGCTCCTGAGGCTGCGGCTCCACTTCTGTACAAGTCAACAAACAGGCAAAAATATTAACAAGGATAGGAAGCCACACGCGCGCCCGACAAGCGAAGAAGTGAACAGAAGACTTACGCTGGGGGCTGCGTTGGGGGCTGCTCTGCGAAGCAGCAGGCTGATCCGGCAAGCCTGTCGTGGGTGCATCCCCTGCTGCTGCAATGGGCTCGTCCTCGAGGTCGACCACCGGGATCTTGGCCCTCTTCGCCACCCTTTGGGCCAGGGTCCTGGAAGACAGACATCAAGCAGAATCGGGCAAAGAAGATTCAAAACAAAGAGCAACAAACGAAGGAAACAAGAGTTGCAAGTACTTACTCTTCCTCCTCCTCGTCGGAACTGAGAACGGAGAAGTCGAAGTCTGCCTCGCGCGGTCCGGCGCGAGGAGCTGGAGGAGTAGGCGCCCTCGGCCGCTTGCCGGGAGCGGGGTCGGTGGTCTGCGAAGACCCCGCTCCGGTCGTCGCCGAGGCCCGAGGAGCGGTGGAGCCCGTGCGGGAAGATCCTCCTCCAGCCGCTGCTGAGGCGCGAGGCGCCCCCTTGGTGGCCTTGCTCGTCGTGGTGGCGCGCGTCGAGCGGCGCTGCGGCTGCTGGCCCGCCGGCTGCCTCGCCTCGTCTGCGGCCTTGCGGAGACGCTTCTTTGGTTGAGGCAGAGGACTTGGCGGCGGCGGTGAACTTCCCGAGGATGAAGAAGAGTCAAGGTTCAGAGACCCGCCCGAGTCTTCGGCAGAATCGCTTGATTCATCGCCCTGCTCGGCGGGCTCGCTCGACTCCGTCCCTTGCCCGGCGGCCTCGCTCGTCTCGGCAGGCTGCCCGGCAGGCTTCAACAGTTTGAGGATCTCTTCCTCCTCGGCCCGACTCACTGCCTCCGCTGCGTCTGCCTCCTCCATGGTATACCCAAATTCACCCGCGGCCGCAGCTGCGGCTGCCTCCTCCAATCTGGTGGCTATATAGGCCATCTCCCGGTCGGTGGTGTCGCGGGTGAGGCCTTTCTTCTCGTCGGGATCGATTGGCAGCTCCACCAAGTTATCGAAGAATGTTTGCACGGCTTCGTCAGAGGGCGCCAGCCAAGTGGGGTCAATCCCATGGGAGTCGCACCACGGTATTGCCGCGCGGATAGCACTGAGCGACGAATTGTTGCATAGTGGAACTACCCCCCGCGGCAAGGTGAACCACTCCGGGTGCTTGGCGTCGTGCTTGAACAGCTCACGGAGCATCCCTTTGAGCTCCAGGACAGTAAAATTATAGTTGAGGCCTGGGCGCAGCCTCATACAGTCTGCCGCGTTGCCAAATTCCCAAGCAGGCCTCTTCCTCTCCTGCAAGGGGGCAATGCGGCGGCGAAGGAAATCAGCTCCGACAGCCCCTACAGTGAGTTTGGCTTGCCGGAGGCGAAGGATCCTAGTAATGGCTATCTTCAGCTTGTCGTCCTCCGGGGCCAGGTCACTCCAGTCCTTGCCGCGCACTATTGCGGCTCGGCGCGGGGAAGTGAACTGCTGGGGTCCATCCTCCATGACCCAGAACCAGTTGGCCCTCCACTCCTCCCACTTGCCGCGGAGTTCCCCAGTCAAGTATGCTTCTTTCTTATTGAGTCTAAAGATCCAAGAAATCCCGCCAGACAGAGGAGACCCAGACTCTACTCGAGGTGTATAATAATGGCGGAAGAGGGCTACATTGGGATACACCCCGACAAAGTTCTCGCACAGATGTGCGAAAACGGCCATGGTCAAGACTGCGTTCGGAGTGAAATCAAGAAGATGAAACCCGTAGGTGTTCATAACGTCGCAGAAGAATTCGGAGTATGGAGGGCAGAGTCCACAATGGAAGAACAGGGCGAAATAGGTGTACCCTCCCGGAAACATGTCGCAGGCTTCGGCGGGGAGTACCCTGGTGCGCGGGTGAGCTTTCGTCTCCCTCGACCAGAAGAGGTAGAACTTGTCCTTCAGCTCCCTCGCGCCGAGCCTCGGCGGGAAGACCACCATCTTCTTCCGCATTGCTGCTAGTTTCTACGCCCGCTCGGTCTTCGCGGCTTTCGCCTTGTCGCCCTTCGGGGCCATGGCGGGGACGGCGAGGGGAGTCGACGGCGCTGGAGAGACTGGCGGCGGCGGAAGAAGGGCGGAGCGCTGCTCTCTTTCGACCTTCGGGGAGGAGGAGAGCGGCGGGGGTTTCTGGAGGTTGAAGAAGCAATGAAGCGAATGGGGGGAACTGCCCCTGTTTCCCCTGCTTTTAAGGGGGGGAAGGGGGGGCGTTCCGCATTTCCCCCATTAAAGAAACAGGCCACGATCTCTCCCACGACGCCGCAATCGACGCGTGCCGTTAGGGAGAGACGCGGTGGATACGGAGTGGGATACGGCGCGCCGTGGGCCGCGTGTGCCCGTGCACTGTTCTGGGCCTGGCCCAACAACGCTCGGCACCGTGTGTGGCCCAGGCCCGGGGGCTCCTGTCGGTGTACTAAAGTAGGGGTACCTTAGTATCCCGACTTGTGCACGGGCAGTAGCAGCGTCCCATGGCAGGGCTTGCCACGCGCCCGCCAAGGCCCGCTCTGGATCCTTTAGAGCCATTCAAGAACAAAGTATTTAAGTTAAAGAGACAAGACCCCGGCAAGAGGAGCTTGCCGGGAAGGCCGTACCAGGCTCAAGACCACCCCTTTGGCACAAGGCCCTGGCAAGAGGAGCTTGTCAGGAAGGCCTAACATGGCATTTCAGAAGACTTGCCACAACGCTCCGCGCGTCGCGGCAAGGCCCGGAGAACGACAAGCTTCCGGGCGCGGCAAGGTAGCGACCGCGGCAAGGCGCTTGCCGCGGCAAGGCGCTTGCCGCGGCAAGCTCCCACTACGTGCCCGCGCTCCAGCTCATCCGGCCACGCGTCGCCCTAGGGCCCTTCCAGGTGCACGTGGCGGACGGCTGTGCAGCCTGGGGTACACCGTGGCGAGCCGCGATGACGAGGCCACCTTCGTGGCGAACGGAGACGCTCAGACGGACGCTTTTTGCACTATTTGGGGCGACGGTGACGGGCATTCAATGCCCTTGTCCCCCACCGTCAGGGTTAGGTACAAAACACTGTACATACACTGTTACAACTACCACCATTTTTACACTTTTACCCTCATCTACGTTGCCACCTATCGGTGACCCCTTTGACCTATAAAAGGAGGCCCATGCGCAACGTAGAGGAGGTTCCGATCCTTGATCACTCTCACGCTCGGTGTAGCTAGCAATCAGCTCTGTAGCTCTTCGTCCTCCCGAGCCAAGAACACAATACAACCAAGGCAGGAGTAGGGTTTTACGCATCCGTGCGGCCCGAACCTGGGTAAACTGCCCGCGTGCTCGCCTCGATCTGCTCTTCGTGCTCCCTCCGCTCCCTTGCCGTACCGAAAAGGGGCTCCGGTCCCATAGGTGTTCGTGGGCGATCAGTTTCCCCGACAATAAGAAATTGAATGTTATCCAATATGCTAGTAAAACTCTAGATAGTGCCCAAAGAAACTATGCTACTACTGAGAAAGAATTTTTAGAAGTTGTATTTGCTTGTGATAAGTTTAGACCCTATATAGTTGATTCTAAAGTAACTATTCACACTGATCATGCTGCTATCAAATACCTTATGAAAAAGAAAGATGCTAATCCTAGACTTATTAGATGGGTTCTCTTGCTGCATGAATTTGATTTGCATATTATTGATAGAAAGGGAGCTGAGAACCCCGTTGCAGATAACTTGTCTAGGTTAGAGAATATACTTGATGACCCACAACCTATTGATGATAGCTTTCCTCATGAATAACTAGCTGTCATAAATACCTCTCGTACTGCTCCATGGTATGCTGATTATGCTAATTATATTGTTGCTAAGTTTATACCTCCTAGCTTCACATACCAGCAAAAGAAAAAGTTCTTCCATGATTTGAGACATTACTTCTGGGATGACCCACATCTTTATCAAGAAGGAGTACATGGTATTATTAGACGTTGTGTACCTGAGCATGAACAGGAACAGATCCTACGCAAGTGCCACTCCAAAGCTTATGGAGGACACCATGCGGGAGATAGAACTGCACACAAGGTATTGCAATTCAGTTTTTATTGGCCTACTCTCTTCAAGGATGCTCGTAAGTTTTTCTTATCTTGTGATGAATGTCAAAGAATTGGTAATATCAATAGACGTCAAGAAATGCCTATGAATTATTCACTTGTTATTGAACCATTTGATGTTTGGGGCTTTGATTATATGGGACCGTTTCCTGCCTCTAATGGGTACACACATATTCTAGTTGTTGTTGATTACGTTACTAAGTGGGTAGAAGCTATTCCAACTAGTAGTGCTGATCATAACACCGCTATTAAGATGCTTAAAGAAGTTATTTTTACGATATTTGGAGTCCCTAGATATCTAATTACTGATGGTGGTTCACACTTTATTCCTGGTGCTTTCCGTAAGATGCTTGCTAAGTATGATGTCAATCATATAATTGTATCCCCCTATCACCCACAGACCAGTGGTCAAGTAGAACTAAGTAATAGGGAGGTGAAACTAATCTTGCAAAAGACAGTTAATAGGTCTAGGAAGAATTGGTCCAAGAAACTTGATGATGCATTATGGGCCTATAGAACTGCATATAAAAATCCTATGGGTATGTCTCCATATAAGATGGTATATGGAAAAGCTTGTCACTTACCTCTTGAGCCAGGACATAAGGCATATTGGGCTATTAAAGAGCTCAATTATGATTTCAAACTTGCCGGTGAAAAGAGGCTATTTGACATTAGCTGCCTTGATGAATGGAGAACTCAGGCCTATGAGAATGCCAATCTGTTTAAAGAAAAAGTTAAAAGATGGCATGACAAAAGGATACAAAAGTGTGAGTTTAATGTAGGTGACTATGTCTTGCTATACAACTCTCGTTTAAGATTTTTTGCAGGAAAACTTCTCTCCAAGTGGGAAGGACCTTACAATATCGAGGAGGTCTATCATTCCGGTGCCATAAAAATCAACAACTTCGGAGGCACAAATCCAAAGGTAGTGAACGGTCAAAGAATCAAACATTATATCTCAGGTAATCCTATAAATGTTGAAACCAATATTATTGAAATCGTAACCCCGGAGGAATACATAAGGGACACTTTCCAGAATGATTCAGCCTCCGAAAAGGAAGAGGTATGTGATATGGTAAGTAAACCGACTCCAAAATAGTTCTAAAGGCAATTTTTCTCCGTTTTACAATATTTAGAAAAATAGAAAAATAAGAAGCAGTCCGGAAGAGACACGAGGCGTCCACGAGGGTGGAGGGTGCCCCCCCCCTGCCCAGGGCGTGCCCCCCTTCCTCGTGAGCACCCCGTGTGCCTTTCGGACTCCGTTTTCTTGTGGGTTACTCCTTTTGGTCGGTAAAAATTCATTATATATACTCCCGAAGGTTTTGACCTCTGTATCACGCAAAAATCCCATGTTCTTGTTTCAAGCTGTTTCTGTCGCAGATAAAGGAGCATGTCCTCCCAGGATTCGAAGGGGGAAAGCTATGTGGCCGATTCCCTTGAGGACCCTAAGGTCTATGGGGATTGGGAGCATTATGGTTGGACCACAGAAGAAGAAGAAGATCATGATTCAAAGAGGAAGGATTGGACTAGCTCAGATGAAGACGAAGTCCCACTCCCTCAACCGGGAGACATGCACATGGAGTTCAAAAAGTCGAGCCTTCCAGACAGAGTAAATAAACCTAAGATCAAATTTATTCCTTATAACCTCTCGCAGGAAAACAAGCAGGCACTATGCAAGAGGATATTAAATCTTGAGCAAGAAATCAATGATCTAAAGGAGCAAAATTATGTCCTTAAGCGCAAGCTGAGGAAGAAACCATCCTCACCACCCCCGAATAAGGAGACACAATCATATGGGTATGGGCACTCCCCTTGGCACCTGCCAAGCTTGGGGGAGTGACCCCGGTATCGTATCACCATCACTCCTATCTTTACCATTTTTCTCAGTTCGATCATTTTGGTAGTATCTTGATCTAGTAGAATAAAGTTAGCATGATCTAGTTGTGAGCTTTTGCGTTATGATCTTTACCCTTTGTATTCGAGTCCGTGAGCTATATAATAAAGATTAGTGTTGAGTCAAGGGCTTTATTTCCTCACTTGGGTCATGATAAAAAGAAAAAACATAAAGAGTATCCAAGAGATCATATTGATCTTGTGGGAAGTAATGACTTCACATATAAGAGTATGATAAATAAAAGTGGTTGGGAGTTGACAAACATAGTTATGGTCATCGTTGCAATTAATGGGAAGTAACAAAAGAAGAGAGGCTTCACATACAAATATACTATCTTGGACATCTTTTATGATTGTGAGCACTCATTAAAGTATTACATGCTAAAGAGTTGATGTTGGACAAGGAAGACAACATAATGGGTTATGTCTTCTTATATACGAAATAAAGTATGTAGTCATGGATCATCCAACATGTTGAGCTTGCCTTTCCCCCTCATGATAGCCAAAACTCCTCGCACTAAGTAGAGATACTACTTGTGCTTACATATATCCTTAAACCCAGTTTTGCCATAAGAGTCCACCATACCTACCTATGGATCGAGAAAGATCCTTCCAAGTAAGTTGTCATGCTGCAAACTCACTAAAATATGTATGATTTCTTAGTGTGGGAAAAATTAGCTTTATACGATCTTGTGATATGGAAGTAATAAAAGCGACAGACTGCATAATAAAGGTCCTTATCACAAGTGGCAATATAAAGCGAAGTTCTTTTATGCTAAGACTTTGTGCATCAAACCATAAAAATTCATGACAACCTCTGCTTCCCTCTGCGAAGGGCCTATCTATTATTCTTGCCTTATAAGAGTCAAGGTGAATTCCACCTTTCCTTTTTACATTTTATTCTTTGGCAAGCACATTGTGTTGGAAAGATCCTGACATATATACCCACTTGGATGTAAGTTTTCATGATCTATTACTGTTGACATTACCCTTGAGGTAAATGGTTGGGAGGCATCACAATAAGCCCCTATCTTTCTCTGTGTCCGATTAAAACTCCATAACCGTAAGTATTGCGTGAGTGTGAGCAATTGTGAAAGACTATATGATAGTTGAGTATGTAGGCTTGCTGAAAAGCTCTTATATTGACTCTTTCCGATGTTACGATAAATTGCAATTGCTTCAATGACCGAGATCAAAGTTTGTTAGTTTTCAATGAAGTTTATGATTCATACTTGATATTGTGGATGAATTGTTACTTTAGCATAAGAATCATATGACAATTTATATATGTTGTTGTTATGAAAATGATCATGATGCCCTCATGTCCGTATTTTGTTTTTACCAACACCTCTATCTCTAAACATGTGGAAATATTTTTCAATATCGGCTTTAGCTTGAGGACAAGCGAGGTCTAAGCTTGGGGGAGTTGATACGTCCATTTTGCATCATGCTTATATGTTGATATTTATTGCATTATGGGCTGTTATTACTCGTTTTGTGACAATACTTAGCCTTTTCTCTCTTATTTTACAAGGTTTACATGAAGAGGGAGAATGTCGGCAGCTGGAATTCTGGGCTAGAAAAGGAGCAAACTTTGGAAACCTATTCTGCACAACTCCAAAAGCCCAGAAACTCAACAGAACTCCGTTTCAGAAAATATAAAAAATATCTGGCGAAAGAAGTTCACGAGGGGGGCCACCTGCTCTCCACGAGGGTGGGGGCGTGCCCCCCTGCCCAGGGCGCGCCCGCCTGTCTCGTGGGCCCCCCGATGCCCATCTTCTCCTATATGAGGTGTTTTGACCTGGAAAAAATCAGAGGGAGGCTTTCGGGACCAGATGCCGCCGTCTCGATGCGGAACCGAGGCAGAAACCAATCTAGGGCTCCGGTAGAGCTGTTCTGCCGGGGATACTTCCCCCCGGGAGGGGGAAATCGTCACCGCCGTCATCACCAACAACTCTCCTATCTTGGGGAGGGCTATCTTCATCAACATCTTCACCAGCACCATCTCCTCTCAAACCCTAGTTCATCTCTTGTATCCAATCTTTGTACCCAAACCTCAGATTGGTACCTGTGGGTTGCTAGTAGTGTTGATTACTCCTTGTAGTTGATGCTAGTTGGTTTATTTGGTGGAAGATCATATGTTCAGATCCATTATGCATATTAATACCCCTCTGATCATGAACATTATTATGTCTTGTGAGTAGTTACTTTTGTTCCTGAGGACATGGGAGAAGTCTTGCTATTAGTAGTCATGTGAATTTGGTCTTCGTTCGATATTTTGATGAGATGTATGTTGTCTCTTCTCTAGTGGTGTCATGTGAACATCGACTACATGACACTTCACCATTATTTGGGCCTAGAGGAAGACATTGGTAAGTAATAATTAAATGATGGGTTGCTAGAGTGATAGAAGCTTAAACCCTAGTTTATGCGTTGCTTCGTAAGGGGCTGATTTGGATCCATATGTTTCAGGCTATGGTTAGGTTTACCTTAATACTTCTTTTGTAGTTGCGGATGCTTGCATTAGAGGTTAATCATAAGTGGGAGGCTTGTCCAAGTAAGGACAGCACCCAAGCACCGGTCCACCCACATACCAAATTATAAAAGTACCGAACGCAAATCAGACGATCATGATGAAAACTAGCTTGACGATAATTCCCATGTGTCCTCGGGAGCGCTTTCCTTTATATAAGAGTTTGTCCAGGCTTGTCCTTTGCTACAAAAAGGATTGGGCCACCTTGTTGCACCTTATTTACTTTTACCTTTTGTTAGAGGTTAATCATAAGTGGGAGGCTTGTCCAAGTAAGGACAGCACCCAAGCACCGGTCCACCCACATACCAAATTATCAAAGTACCGAACGCGAATCAGACGATCGTGATGAAAACTAGCTTGACGATAATTCCCATGTGTCCTCGGGAGCGCTTTCTTTTATATAAGAGTTTGTCCAGGCTTGTCCTTTGCTATAAAAAGGATTGGGCCACCTTGCTGCACCTTATTTACTTTTACCTTTTGTCACTTGCTACCAATTACCTTATCACAAAACTATATGTTACCTATAATTTCAGTGCTCGAAGAAATACCTTACTGAAAACTGCCCATCATTTCCTTCTGCTCCTTGTTGGTTCGACACTCTTACTTATCAAAAGGACTACGATAGATCCCCTACACTTGTGGGTCATCAACTCCTTCCTACACTGCTTCTGAAGTAGATATGTACTCCGCTTCACATGTACATGCTGCCACGACGCTTTGCTTGCAACTGCACAAGCTGACTACCCTACCATTCAAAATATACACGTATCCAGTTTGTGACTTGGAGTCATCCGGATCTGTGTCGAAGCTAGCATCGACGAAACCCTTTACGACCAGCTCTTCGTCACCTCCATAAACGCGAAACATATCCTTAGTTCTTTTCAAGTACTTCAGGATATTCTTGACCGTTGTCCGGTGTTCCATACCGGGATCACTTTGGTACCTCCCTACCAAACTTATGGCAAGGTTCACATCAGCTCTGGTACACAACATGGCATACATAATTGTAGCGACCCGACCCGAATGGATCAAGTCTCTGTGCTTAAGTGTCATCCCTGGATCGGTATGCTGACAGACACAGTACTCGAGAATTTATAACAGAGGTAAATCACATGTATAAAGTAACGTAAATACTATTACCTCAATCCATATAGCGGAAGTAACAACAAAGTTGTGGATTCCCATCAACACCAACGGCAAAGTTGAGTGTAGACAGCGCAACCCTAACGTAACTCTTACTCGTCGAATAATTCCTGCAACATGAGACGTTGCAGCCATGTAGGTCAGAACATTAAATGTACTGGCAAATTCACACTGTAGCAGTAATGATGAACAATGCCTACAACTACATGCATATTTGGCTGGTAGAGGCTGTAAGGTTAATTTTGCATAAAGCTGATTTTTTTCCTACAACAAATGAATAAATTTTATTTACTACTCAGTTGTGATTAAGCAATATTGAGAATGGTTCCTCCATCTCAAATCCCCAAGTTACCAAAATTAATAACTCAACAATTTTATTAGATCAAGTGATGAGATCAACAAATAATCCACTTCTAGATACTCAAATATGTCCATAATCGGGGACACGGCTACTCATGAATAGTTTGTACACTCTGCAGAGGTTTGTGCACTTTTCCCCACAAGACTCGGTCGCCTCTGTTTAATTTCTCGCACTTCATGGTGTTTGAGAACCGGATGACCGAGACACAGTCTTTCAGAAGCATTTACTCTTTACCCTGGGTAGACCCGTACACCTACTTTCGCCTACATATGCTAGTCAACCACTGAAAGACCTCACCCATCATACTCAACTATGCCAGAGCCCATAATGGCTTGTGGCTGCACATGGAAGTTTCTAGGCATGAAAATATCTTATGATCCCTTTGAGCCTGGGTGGCATTCCAATAGGGTGATCACACGGGTCCTTCAGGATCCCCTAGGACAACACTGGTTTCTCCAGGTGTCCAGGCAGACCACTGGGTGCTCTAGGATGCCCCAACCAATCCACCCAGATGTGTGTTAAAGTTTCCACCTTAAGTTTCCCTTAGTTAAATAATATTACTCTTGCAACTTTCATGAAGTCTCACATACCAATCCACGTCTACGCATGGCTAAGCAAATAGAAACAAAGTGTATATTCCCAGGTGAAAGAACATGTGGTGCCCCCATGTTTGGTTTTGGTAATTGATGACAATCTCTATGGACTAATGGTTGCCTTGAGTTATATTTGAAGGGTTTGTCCATAGGCTTTTCTTGGAGTTCATTTGTTGGTTTCAAGAAGATTTTGTGATGACCAAGGTGCTATTAAGGAATTATCCAAAGATTGGTCTTGTGGGTGTTGAGCTTATTGCAAGCATGTCTTGAAGAAGAAGAGTTTGTGATCATTCATGTTTACCTTCAACACATCATCCAAATGAAGAGAGTTGGAAAGCTTCAAGGTTGATCAAAACTAAGTCAAAGAATGAATCAAGTTGATCAACACACAAAGTGTAGAAGATGTACCGAGAGGGATCAAGCAATCCTATGGTATGGTAAGCATTGTCAATCACGCTTTGTGTACTAACCCATGCTCTTCGTGAGAGTTCTTTGTGGGGTTAGGTTGCGGTGTGCAAGTTCAAGTGGAGCATCACGAAGAGATCAAGTGCTTGAAGCTTGCCGTCCATTGTGGTGACAATGTACTTGTGAAGATATGCCGAAGAGTGGCTCACCCATAGTGGAGTATGGGGGAGCAATCTACTAGTCTTCACCGAGACAACGCAATCAAGAAAGGTGGTCCAACTTGAGGAAGTCAAGATCGTCTACATCTAGCTCAAGTGGACTTTGTGCAAAGCAAAGGTTTGCCCTTGATAGGTTTTCTATTTTACCGGTCTCGTGGTGGTAGTTGGGAGACCGGGTTATAGGATCGTTTGTCGTACTATCAAGGGGGGCTCTCAAGTTGGTAGCTTGATCGTATCGTTAGTAGAGAGCTCAAACCATTGCATCCTTGCATCATGTTTCTTGGTTCTTGTTTGGTTCTCTTTGTGAGTCTTAGAGCTTATGGTCATCTTGATGACAAGCTTGAGTTCATCGAAAACGGAGTTCACATGAGTCTTCTATGATGTTTTCGGTGTTGGAGATTTTACCGGTCTTATCCGAGGAAGGGTTCTCAAATTTTCTTATGGGCCTTTTCTAATTTGCTTATTATTGATATTTCTATCAAGATTGTGTTAGCCCTTGTCTCTAGCTTTCCAACAAACTTGGTTTCGTCGAATTCGGAGTCCGTTTGCAGAAGTTGTGGTCGTTTTGGTGTTCTGAAAAGGCTGCAGCGGTACTACCGTGGCTACTTCCGTGGTTACTTACGCTCGGGACCAAAAACTCGTCACAAGTCCAGCGGTGGTAGGCACAGATGTAATTTTTTAGTACCGCTCGCAAGCAGTAGTACCGCTACCCTTTGCAGTAGTACCGCTACCCCTAGCGGTAGTACCGTGAGGTCAAGCGGTACTACCGCTCCGACGGTTCTTCTGGCCTTTTTGCCTCCTCGCTGCTGTTTTTAAAAGGGGTACTACCGCCCTAGCGGTAGTACCGCTCCTGGAGCGGTAGTACCGCTCTGTGCGGGCTGTGAGCATAACGGTTGGATTTTTTCCCACCTATAAAAGGGGGTCTTCTTCCCCAATGAACCTTATCCTTTGAGCTCGTATTCTTCCCCCATTGTTGACCTTCTTCGAGCTTGCTATCTCTCAATCCCTCCATGAATTCTTGCTAGTTTTGGGGGGAAAAGAGAGAGGAGATCTAGATCCACATTTCCACCAATCACTTTCTCCTCTTTGTGAGGGGAACCCTTTGGATCTAGTTCTTGGAGTTCTTCATGTTATTTCTCCGTTCTTCCTCTCATTTCCCTCCCTAGCATTAGTTGCTTTGGTGGGATTTGGGAGAGAAGGACTTGGGCACTCCGTGTGCCCTTGCCATTGCATTTGGTGCATCGGTTTGTGTTCTCCACGGTGATACGTGGAAGTGAAGTTTGAGAAGCTTATTACTCTTGGGTGCTTGGTACCCTTGAGCTTGTTCCTCTTGGGTGCTTGGGCGCCCTAGACGGTTGGTGGTGTTTGGAGCTCAATCATTGTGGTGTAAAGCTCCGGGAAAGCGTCGGGGTCTCCAATTAGGTTGTGGAGATCGCCCCGAGCAATTTGACGGGTACCGGTGACCACCCCCAAGGGTTGCCAAAGTGTACGGGTTCGGTGACCGCCCCCAAGGGTTGCCATTTGTACGGGTTCGGTGACCGCCCTCAAGGGTCCCTTAGTGGAATCACGGCATCTTGCATTGTGCAAGGGCGTGAGGAGATTACGGTGGCCCTAGTGGCTTCTTGGGGAGCATTGTGCCTCCACACCGCTCCAAACGGAGATTAGCATCCGCAAGGGTGTGAACTTCGGGATACATCGTCGTCTCTGCGTGCCTCGGTTATCTCTTACCCGAGCCCTTTACTTATGCACTACACTTTGTGATAGCCATATTGTTTCTTGTCATATATCTTGCTATCACCTAGTTGTTTATCTTGCTTAGCATAAGTTGTTGGTGCGCATAGGTGAGCCTAGTTGTTGTAGGTTTTGTGCTTGACAAATTAACCGCTAGGTTTATTCCGCATTTGTTCGAGCCTAAACCATAATTATTTTAAAACACCTATTCACCCCCCCTCTAGGCGACATCCACGATCTTTCAATCGGTATCAGAGCCTCATCTCTCTTTATAGGGCTTAACCACCTAGAGAGTAAGGATGTCGACTAGGGGCTTAGGATTCTCTGACACTCTTAGTTTCGATGGCACAAATTTTGATGTTTGGATAATTCGCATGCTTAATCTCTTTAGGGTCATGGACCCAAATTTAGAGAGAATTGTAGATATGGGTTTTTCTCCTCCAAAGGATCCCCAAAGATTATATTTAGAGGATGAGAAAAACTCTTATCTCAATGCTCAAGCTTCTAATGTGCTTTTCAATGCTTTGAGCAATGTAGTTATATTTCAACTCATGCCATTCCGGGATGCTCATGAGTTGCGGACAAAGCTTCAAGATAAATATCGTGTGTCCAAGAATTGTGGGAATGATTGTTCTCCATCCACCTCCGACCGTGTTGTCTTCTCAACTTCCTCTACTTCACCTACATATGGTTTGCCACATGGTAATGATATGGTGAGTAGTGTTGGTCATTGCAATGATGATAGTATGCTTATTTTGGATGATCCTTCATCACTATCTTACTGCAATGCATCTTCTTTGGACTTTAACACTTCGAGCACCCAACATGTTTCACATGCTTGTGTTGATAGTCCTTGCATATCATGTAGAAATTGTTTGACTAAAACTCATGATGATATGCTTGCTATGTCTTGCTGCCATGATAAAAATGCATCTATTTCCTCGAATTGTTGTGCTAACAATGTAGAGGAAACCCAACAACCCATGGAACAAGATGTAATCTTGAATGGTGCTTCAAGGGATCCTACATCATCATCTATTGCGTTTTGCCTTATGGCTAAGGCTTTAAAGGTATCTCCCACTTTGAACCCCAATATATCTTGTGATGATAGTGATGATGACAATGATGATGATGTAGAAAATGATGAAGAGAATGATAATGTTGCCTCCTTAAAAATTAAGGGGGAAATGATTTTTAAAGCTCTTCTTAAGAATAAATTAGCTCGTTCCAACTTTATGGAAATCATGTTATTGCCATTGAGGGCAAGAAATATATTGATGAGTTGGAATCTCATCTAGAGGAGCATGAGGTCACCATTGAGAAAATGGAAGGCCATGAGCGTGATTACGCTAATGAGATCGCCGACCATTCGCAAGCTCTTGAACTTGAACAAACCACCAAGGAACTCTTGAGGAGACTTTTGCTCTAGAACTATCTAGAATAAAGGAATCCTGTGATAGAGCTCTCGAGGTGGCTAATGATTTTGAAACTAAAAATGAGAAGCTTGAAGTCGCACATGCTAAACTCCTTGAGGATTTTGAGCACCTCGAAAATGGCTCAAAGGTCATTAAGAGTGAGCTCATCAAACTCACCGAGTCTCATGCTCAACTTAAAGCTTCATATTCTAAAGAGCTTACCAAGTTGCCTTCTCCTCTTGCTATTATTGATGATGCTTGTGCTACTAACTCTATTTCTAGTGAAGCATCCATTTTGAAGGAGAATGTTGAGCTAAGGGCTCAACTTGAGTTGTTATCTAGCAATTATGGGAAACTGGAAGAAGGTCATGTAAAGCTCACAAGCTCTCATGATGATCTTCTAGTATCCCACAATGTGCAAAAGATAGCTCATGAGGCTATGATTATCAAGGTAACATCTAGTGAGTCTCATGTGGTCGTTAGCACTACTTCTAGTCAAAATGCTATATTGCCATGTGCTAGTCCTCGTAATTCATCTATGCATAACATTGGTACATCTTGTGATGAATTGCTTTCCTTGCCTTGTTGCTCTAACAATGAAGCCTATACTTCCTCTAGTACTTGTGTTGATACTAACCATGTACAGGAAATAAAAGATCTCAAGGCCCAAGTCTCTTCCTTGAAGAAAGACTTGGAAAAGTGTCATGAAGGGAAGTCCACACTCAACAATATCTTGAGTGTGCAAAAATCCCCCAATGACAAATGTGGACTTGGATTCAACTCCAATAAGAAGAAATCCAAGAGCAACAAGAAGAAGGGCCAAGAACAACTCAAGAATTCGGCCAAGATTATTTGCTTCAAGTGCAAAATTGAAGGGCATCATGTTAGATCTTGCCCATTGAAGAAGAAGGTCATTAGTGACAAGCAACAAGGGAAGAGGCCACAAGTTCAATCTCGTGCTCAACCGCAAGTTGGAGAAAGGCCGCTTCCCAAGAAGACTCATGCTAATGCTTCTCATTTTGAGAAATCAAATGAGAAGAAACTGAAGAGTAGATGTTGCTACCTATGCCGTGAGAAGGGTTACCTTGCTTCTTCATGCACTCGTGGTAACTTATCCAACCCAATTATTATTGATGATGTCTATTTTCTTGGGAAGGATAATGTTGGCAATGTGTTTGCCAAGTTTTTTGGTACTCAAAGTGGTGTCAAGAAAAGAACCATTTGGGTAGCCAAGCCTATTGTGACTAACCTCTTAGGACCCAACTTGGTTGGGGACCAACTAGCTCAAACTTGATCAATAGGTGTTTTGGAGGTCATTGGAGACTTGGCTACATTATGAAGATTTAAGGGGTCTTCATCATTCATATTGTCTCAAGCCAAGTCATTCGAATTATCTTTCTATCTAATATCTAATGTTCCTCCTTGCGGTAACTCGTGCTTAAATTGTTTACATTGAAAGTTACTTGCCCCTTTGCATGTTTTGGTTTTGTTCCTTGCATGTGTTTGTATATGTTGTGCGTCCAATTTGTGTATCTTGAGAAATCAAGTCTGTGTATATTGGATTGCACATCATGTATGTGTGTGTCGTGCGTTGAGCCTTTGTGCTTCTTGCTTTTATCGTAGTTGGATCTTGTGAGAGATTAATGGAACATCCCATTTTGGGGAAGTGATGTGCTTTGTGCACCTCACAATCCTATAAATGTGTGTACATGAGGAATACCGTCTAGTATTGATATTACAAGATTATCTAGTCTCTATGTGGTATGTCTTCTCATGAGAAAGTCAAATTCTAAATGTTCCATTAATTATCTCTTGTTGGTTCTCTTTTGCATCTTGGTAAGTTTTTCATTGGTATCACATTATGGGGGAGTAATATTCTATGTGCATATTACAAGCCTAGAAAATGTGTAAATTTGAGATATTGTCACCTAGAGTTGATAGTATAAATTATGTTGTTCCTAGGTGGCATGTTAGCTCTACAAGTTGCATTTTGCTTGTGTTTGGTGTGAAGATGATGTTGGATATCATTGCTATCTATCACCGGGAATTATTTCCAACTACCTCTTGTCATTGACAATTGGTAATCATTTATGTGGTGGAAATTATTGATCATCTTTACATTGTATTTTGGTTTTATTTGTCTTATCTCTTGCCAAGTTTGTGTCAACTCCCATTTCCTTCCATGCCACTTGTGGATCTCGTGTTTTATTGTGTTTTGTCGAGTGTTTTCTAGATATAGTGAAAGTGGTGATCCCACCTTGTGCATTTTGTACTCGAATGCAAATTCTCTTTAAATGCACAATTCGTGGGGGAGCTATCCTATTTTCGATAGAACACTCATCTTGTGATCCATATAAAGTGTGTGTTGATGGAAGGCAGGCCGTTTCTTTTTGGTACTTGTGCCATCATGAAACTTTGTAGATGGGTTGGTTTCTTTGGAACCATCGTCTCTTTTGGGAGTCCGATATCTTTCATTTTGCGTGTATCAATGGATATCTCATTCCTTGATGTATCTTCTAATAGATATCTTCCAAGTGATGATTTCTCCATTTGGTATCCTATTTTTCATTTGGTATTTCTTTTTCATTTTGTTTCGTTTCTTGAAAGTCTTGAGCATGCATATGTACTTCATGTATTTTCTTTGGCATGCTTTTTTTCTTTAACCCAATATATAAGGGAAACTCCACATAGTCTCAATTTGGATGAGATGTGCATGAAATTCATTTTCATATATAAATGCACATATGTTTGTGGAGTTTTTCCTATGTATTGGTGTTTCTAACTCTTTGGTCCCAATGAGTTTGGGTACCATTTTGTTTGTGTTGGTGTTCTAGGAATAATTGGAGATGCATTGGATGCTTGGCTCATTCAAAAGGAAGGTGGTGTCACCATGTGCTTATTAGAGTCAAGATAGGATGATCAATGAACTACTATCTACCTTCAATTGGTATCTACTACATCCTTCCAATGGTATCTTGGTAACAAGTATCGCCATCTACTTCATGCACACATTTCTTGCACCAACCTTGTGTAGGTTGTATCATGGCATGTTAGTCATTCCTTATTATGATACTTGTTTCATTTCTCAAAGCATCCCAACAATGATCTCTTGTTGCTAGTTGTGATGTATTTGATGCTCGTGTGGTTGGAACTCATTTATATACAATAAGAACATATCTAGCCATGTGCTATGCCTTCAAGCAAATATCTTGTTGGTATATTTATGACTTCCTTGGGGATATCTTATTCATTCCTTTTTGCAACAATTTCGTGTGTACATCCTTCTTTGTGGATTGATATCATCATGATCTTCATCTACCTAGAATCTTATACACTTGAGAGAAGTTGCATATCTATTTGATATCCCCTTCTTTCACGTCCACCTTTTCGTTCCTGTTTTATTTCTTTGGTGGCTCTGTGAAGGTGTGTGTGTCTCGAGTGCGGATCTTATATCGTTGCATCTTGATGCACTCTTTTGTGGTGAAGATCATTTTTTTCTCTTGCTTGTCTTGACGAGGCATTTGCCATTTCTATTGGTATCCCTCCTCATGACAAAGCTATCCTTTTTATATCTTCACCACAGGTTGTCACAAGCATAGGTTATTTATATGATTAGTAGTGAGCTTGTGAACCCATTTGTTGCTGTGTGTGGGAATGATAGGCCTTGCACTATGTATCTCATTCATTCAAGAGTATATTGATGCTTAATGTTCATCCATACATTAATCTTCTCAAGTGCTTTGCCATGACTCACACACATCATTTTGGTTGAACCTACTCTTAAGTTGACTCTTTTATATATTGTTCAACCAGTTGTTTGTTGCAAGTGCTAGGCTTTGTTTCCTTCATGCTCACTTGCACTTGGTGTGAGTGTCTATTGATCTTGGGGGAGTGATGATCCTATTTTGTGCACTTGGTATCCTAGTGAAAATATTCTAAGGAGTGCATAAATTATGGGGAGCTTCACTAGTGTCTTTAGAACACTCCGTTGCTATGTCGTGAGGTTCTATTGATCTTGGGGGAGCGACGATCCTATTTTGTGCTCGTTGTATCCAAATACAAAACTAAATTGTGCACAAATCATGGGGAGCTTCTTTAGTTTCTCTAGAACACTCCTTTGCTCTTATCATAATATCTTTTATTCATTTGGCATGTAGGATTATTGGTCTAGTTGGGTCAATTGGTATCTTTTGATAGCTTGATTCAATTGGTATCCTTTGATTGCTTGATTGCGTGTTTTTCTCCCTTTGTTATGCCTTTGTGGCATATCATTCTTTTGCAATCTTTGGGCCTCAATATAGTTTGTCTTCCTCCAAGTATATTTACAGTTGGATATATGTATTGCATTCCACTCTCTATTTTGAGGAATACGCAATTTATGGAGGAACACAATTTATATTGGCCTTCTAAGCTATTCGCCCATTTTGGTAATCGATGCCAATGGGGGAGAAGTTTCAGAGAGTTTAGTTTTCTGAGGAAGTTTAGAGAGTTGTCTCTTCTCTCTTCTTGCTTTGGTTTTGTTCCTAAGCTTTTGCATCTCATGCGCATACATTATTGTTGCATGGTATGGTGATGCATAATTCCTTATATAAACTCTCTTGAAAGTGATTGTCATCAATTACCAAAATGGGGGAGATTGAAAGAACATGCGGTGCCCCCATGTTTGGTTTTGGTAATTGATGACAATCTCTATGGACTAATGGTTGCCTTGATTTATATTTGAAGGGTTTGTCCATAGGCTTTTCTTGGAGTTCATTTGTTGGTTTCAAGAAGAGTTTGTGATGACCAAGGTGCTATTAAGGAATTATCCAAAGATTGGTCTTGTGGGTGTTGAGCTTATTGCAAGCATGTCTTGAAGAAGAAGAGTTTGTGATCATTCATGTTTACCTTCAAGACATCATCCAAATGAAGAGAGTTGGAAAGATTCAAGGTTGATCAAAACTAAGTCAAAGAATGAATCAAGTTGATCAACACACAAAGTGTAGAAGATGTACCGAGAGGGATCAAGCAATCCTATGGTATGGTAAGCATTGTCAATCACGCTTTGTGTACTAACCCATGGTCTTCGTGAGAGTTCTTTGTGGGGTTAGGTTGCGGTGTGCAAGTTCAAGTGGAGCATCACGAAGAGATCAAGTGCTTGAAGCTTGCCGTCCATTGTGGTGACAATGGACTTGTGAAGATATGCCGAAGAGTGGCTCACCCATAGTGGAGTATGGGGGAGCAATCTACTAGTCTTCACCGAGACAACGCAATCAAGAAAGGTGGTCCAACTTGAGGAAGTCAAGATCGTCTACATCTAGCTCAAGTGGACTTTGTGCAAAGCAAAGGTTTGCCCTTGATAGGTTTTCTATTTTACCGGTCTCGTGGTGGTAGTTGGGAGACCGGGTTATAGGATCGTTTGCCGTACTATCAAGGGGGGCTCTCAAGTTGGTAGCTTGATCGTATCGTTAGTAGAGAGCTCAAACCATTGCATCCTTGCATCATGTTTCTTGGTTCTTGTTTGGTTCTCTTTGTGAGTCTTAGAGCTTATGGTCATCTTGATGACAATCTTGAGTTCATCGAAAACGGAGTTCACATGAGTCTTCTATGATGTTTTCGGTGTTGGAGATTTTACCGGTCTTATCCGAGGAAGGGTTCTCACCATTTTCTTATGGGCCTTTTCTAATTTGCTTATTATTGGTATTTCTATCAAGATTGTGTTAGCCCTTTTCGCTAGCTTTCCAACAAACTTGGTTTCCTCGAATTCGGAGTCCGTTTGCAGAAGTTGTGGTCGTTTTGGTGTTCTCAAAACGCTGCAGCGGTACTACCGCGGGTAGGAGCGGAAGTAATTTTTTACTACCGCTTTCGGGAGCGGTACTACCGCTTGGAGCAGTACTACCGCGGCTACTTCCGAGGCTACTTCCGCTCGGGACCAAAAACTCGTCACAAGTCCAGTGGTGGTAGGCACGGACGTAATTTTTTAGTACCGCTCGCAAGTAGTAGTACCGCTACCCTTAGGAGTAGTACCGCTACCCGTAGTGGTAGTACCATGAGGTCAAGCGGTACTACCGCTCTGACGGTTCTTCTGGCCTTTTTGCCTCCTCGCTGTTGTTTTTCAAAGGGGTACTACCGCCCTAGCGGTAGTACCGCTCTGTGCGGGCTGTGAGCATAACGGTTGGATTTTTTTTCCACCTATAAAAGGGGGTCTTCTTCCCCAATGAACCTTATCCTTTGAGCTCGTATTCTTCCCCCATTGTTGACCTTCTTCGAGCTTGCTATCTCTCAATCCCTCCATGGATTCTTGCTAGTTTTGGGGGGGAAAGAGAGAAGAGATCTAGATCCACATTTCCACCAATCACTTTCTCCTCTTTGTGAGGGGAACCCTTTGGATCTAGTTCTTGGAGTTCTTCGTGTTCTCTTCTCCGTTCTTCCTCTCATTTCCCTCCCTAGCATTAGTTTCTTTGGTGGGATTTGGGAGAGAAGGACTTGGGCACTCCGTGTGCCCTTGCCATTGCATTTGGTGCATCGGTTTGAGTTCTCCACGGTGATACGTGGAAGTGAAGTTTGAGAAGCTTATTACTCTTGGGTGCTTGGTACCCTTGAGCTTGTTCCTCTTGGGTGCTTGGGCGCCCTAGACGGTTGGTGGTGTTCGGAGCTCAATCATTGTGGTGTAAAGCTCCGGGCAAGCGTCAGGGTCTCCAATTAGGTTGTGGAGATCGCCCCGAGCAATTTGACGGGTACCGGTGACCGCCCCCAAGGGTTGCCAAAGTGTACGGGTTCGGTGACCGCCCCCAAGGGTTGCCATTTGTACGGGTTCGGTGACCGCCCTCAAGGGTCCCTTAGTGGAATCATGGCATCTTGCATTGTGCGAGGGCGTAAGGAGATTACGCTGGCCCTAGTGGCTTCTTGGGGAGCATTGTGCCTCCACACCGCTCCAAACGGAGATTAGCATCCGCAAGGGTGTGAACTTCGGGATACATCGTCGTCTCCGCGTGCCTCGGTTATCTCTTACCCGAGCCCTTTACTTATGCACTATACTTTGTGATAGCCATATTGTTTCTTGTCATATATCTTGCTATCACCTACTTGTTTATCTTGCTTAGCATAAGTTGTTGGTGCACATAGGTGAGCCTAGTTGTTGTAGGTTTTGTGCTTGACAAATTAACCGCTAGGTTTATTCCGCATTTGTTCGAGCCTAAACCGTAATTATTTTAAAGCGCCTATTCATCCCCCCCCCCCCGCCCTCTAGGCGACATCCACGATCTTTCACCGGGGTTGATCTCAAGTCATTGGGTTCCTACCTCATGAACTACAAAGCATCATATTATGTAACCAGTCCTACTCATGCAAGTGTTTGAGGATATAACTAATGCAATAAAAACTGGGTATTGAAAGTATGATCAAAGTATGAACTTGCCTTGTAGTGTTGATGAAGATTCTTCGCACTCATAACTCGTGATAGATCTACTCGTTACACTCCGATTAATCTATTGTAAGCAAGCAATAGTAACCACACATAAGCAATCACTCAGAAGATCGGGAACAATGAAGAGAACTCTTTAGAAAACTTCAAAAAAGCAAATAACTTTTGCAACAGAAAATAATTTCTAACAGTACCAAAATTAGGTGAATTTGGCCTTATCATAAAGTTTAGGTCAAGAGCTTCGATTTGCAAAAAGAATCAACTAAATCGGAGTTACGGTTAAAAAGATATGATCAAAAGAAGTTTGAATATGAATTTGAACAAATTTCGAAATTTGAAAGATGCAAAAAGTTTATTTGATAGATTCACTGGATAGGTGGGATCAAGACGAAAATCTAGGCGTTGGTTTCATTTAATTTGGATGAACGAGTAAAAGGTTATGGCTATTTGAAAAAAATCAGGGCGAGGCTGTTTTACGGAAGAAAAATAGCTACGGCTAAAAAAAATTCTAGGTCTAATGTATAAATACATAGACTAATTGATAATCTAATTATTCTACCGTACTAGTCTAGAAATAATAACCTACGAGAGTATATAAAAAAATACGAAGAAAGATACATTTATAAGGTAGAGAAAAGACGACTTCGGTGAGAGGAAACGACTTCCAGAATTTCCGCCGGAGGGAAGAAATAATATTTTCGTTTGTGAATCTAGTCAAATTAAAATATTGATTTAACCCGAATCGGATGATTTTTTGAGGCTCTATGGGCCTATATTTATAGGTGGACAAAAGGCTTCGAGGTCAAAAGCTAGGCAATGTGGGACTAAACATATAAAAAAGAGGGAAAAGAAAAAGGAAGAAGGCCTATAGAGTTCGGCCGGCCGGCGCGTGCGCGCACAGTGTTTTCTTATTTTGCCAAAGTGAACAAAAGAAAGATAGAAAAAAATGAAAAGGAAAAAATAGCTGACTGGACCTGGCCCATGTAAAATAAAAAATAAAAATAACAATTGGGGCACCGCTGTCACTAAGCTACGCGTGCGGGCATCGTATAGTAAGCTGCCGCATGTGCATTTTTTTTAAATAGAAACTGAAAGAAAAAGTGAAAGAAAAAATTATATATAGGCATATTATATATGAAAATTTTCAAAAAATATATTTCCTACAACATTAACATTTTTATACAGTCAAATAAAATCCTCGCAAATTTTAATATATCAAACAGTGCTACTGTTGCAATAAAATTCAATAAAAATCATTTTAAAAATGCCAAAATTATTTCAAATTTGTTTCTCTCCAATTTTCTACTGTAGGGAATCATTTTACCCTATTTTTAATATATTTTATTTTTGGAGAAAAATTAATTTGAATAAAAACCAATAACTCAGATTTGAAAATAAATTTCAAAAATACTTCAAAGGAACTTCCAACTCATATTTCTTATAATTTGAAGAAGTCATTTTATCTTCTCTCATGAAAACCATTGAGTTGCATAAAGTTTCTGAATTTGAAATATTTTCCAAAATGGAATTCAAATCTTTTCAAAACCCTTTTCATTTATTTAAATGGAAGAAGTCATATCATCTTCTCTCTAGGTTTGGTGTTGAAATGAATTTGAACTCATGGAGAACATAAAGGCAAGGTGAAAGTTTTGGGAAAGTCATTTTATTCCCTCTCATTTAACTTTCAAAAGTTTCAAATTTCACTCAATTTCACACAAGTAATCAAAACTATCTATTTAATGTAACATTCCAAAATTTAGAATTTTGGGATGTTACAAACCTACCACACTTAAAATGAATCTCGTCCTCGAGATTCAAAGAGGCTAACAAGAAATAGGTTGGGGTTCGGGGTCTCCTAACAAATCCATTAATTGTTATGGTCTAGTGTGCTACCACACTTAGAATCATGGTCACGGTTCTATCAAGAGCTCATATATTCCGTCCCTATTTGTTGACAGGGTCGGTATTCTTCAAATCTTCGAGAATAATTCCTTCCCTGGGCTCTTCCGGTAGTGGCATAATCTCAATTCGTGTGTCCTTTCTTCTTGGTAAGGTTTTTCCGGGTCCGGTTCTTCTTAGCTGACAAGTCAGGCGCCAATACTTAACAACTATCGATATCTCATGGTGGTCATCAAACAAATTAACTAGGTCCCTGCAGAAAACAAGTCTAGGCTTTATTCTCACCGTATGACCTACGGTTGGCAACGGCTGCCTTGTACAAGGGAAAATTGTCATACCATTCTAAGGATTAAACAAGGTTTTGATATCGTCGTCTCTCTACTATAGGTAAGTCACTCAGATTTACCATCCCGTATAAGAGAGGCGAATAAGATGAGTAAGTCGGTATGGTGATCAATCCATTCCGCACCCAAATCATTACCTTGTATATGGTTTAGTGAATCTCGCATTCTAACACTCGGTCATCCTTACACGCATTGCAGAATTTTCCTTGTCAACGAACTAAGTTCGGATAAATCCATTGATTCTGCAAGCCAAACAAAACAACTATCGTTCTTCCCAACCCTCGGGTTTTGCGTAAACTCCTATAAGATCATTTGTTGACAAAGTCATAACTTCTACCAGGGCTTTCCTTCAGCAAGAGTGTGCTTGCTTTCTTGACAGGTCCTGGGGCATGTGGGTTATGTCCATCTTATCACCTGTAACACTTGGACTCATGATCGATTTGCAAATGATCATCATTCCAACATCCAGCTTCCTTAGCATTCTTAACTCCATCCAAATTTAATGTATGCCCTTCCTTCTGTTGATACAAAATAAGATGAAATTACTCACACTCATCCTTGAGTGGTCCATTCCAAGGTCTGGTGTAACCAGCATCTTGATAACGGTGTTGGGATCTACCACCCTTAAAATGCAAAACACTAGTTCTCTTCAAAATCTTATTCCACGCATCAAGTTATCACTTATCACCTATATAGTAACAACTCATAAAATCCAAAATCAATACCCTGATGCTAACTATATTGATTCTCAACTTACTACGATCTACTGCATTTCCATTTCATGCTTCAACTCAACTACTTAGCACAAGTCTCTTTTCCTAGGGACAATCTCTAGCAAAGTGTCCTGCTTTACTACAGCAGAAACATATTTCTTCTGACAAGTCTCGTGGTTCCCTTGTGATTACATAGCCTCCTTAGGTCCTCAGCTTGGGTCCACTTCAGAACTTGCATATCCTTAGATCATCCTTGGAGTTACTATTGCTCCACATTCCAGCATTACCCCTTCTTTTAAATCCAATTGTACCTATGTCCTTCGTACTCTTGGGGTAAGCATCATATCCAGAATAAACTCCAACTTGTTTTGTGCAAACTCCACTCTTTGGGCAACATTTTCCTTTCCATTGGTCCAGTGTTCACACAGAAAAGTATCGCCCCACAAAAGTATGCACTGGTTCATCCGTAATTCATATGCTCCTCATATCAAATCTCTTATTACATCCTGAACCACTATTTAAACCTTAAACTTCAAGGGTGCTTCACTACAAATGTTGCCATCCTCATAGTTTGGTAGGGTCAAGCATTCCTTCTATCTGTATTCATTTGTCCTAGCTAAGGATGCTTCAGTCCCACTGGAATTGTGCAATGTGATTCTTGAATTCATCGATCTTTTGCTTCATCCTAGTGGTCGTGTGTTGCACCTCCATCATCTCTACATGCACCCCACTCAGGCATTCCTGAGTGTGACGAAGTCTTGCTTCAAGTATTTCTCCAATATGACGTATGACCTCCATAGCAGCTTCACGAACAGAGTCAAAGAATGTTGTTCGTGGTATTCGGGAGATGAAAAAGTATTGACCCATAGTTTTTGGGCAAAATCCTTTCACACTGTGGAGGTGTACCTCCACGCACCAAAGTTCAACTCCATTCTCCAGGAAGGGATAACCCTTGTAAACTGCATCTCCTTCAAGGTGAATATGCTTCATCATATCCTTCAGGATCTTTGGGTAATCCTGATCGCTAGTCAGGGTCATGATCGTTTTCGGTACCTTGCGCAAAGACTCGTAAAGGGTTGTCATCTGTAGGTATAAGATAGAAGGGGTTCTCAGGATAATGTATGTATTTCCTTGGGTGAAATGTGGTTGTTTTTTCGAGAAAGGTTTGGGGTCAGCTTGTCCATGGGTTCTAGATTTTAGTCTAGGTGAGATAACAAGAGAGACACTCACAATCATCCAACAACTCATAACATTTCATATGAGATTCCAAACATATCAACTTCTATTACTTCACGAACTATTACAATGTCCCTTCCATCACTCAACTCAACATCGTAATAGAAGTGCATTCCACATTTATTTACGCGCTTTATTCCAATATCAAGATCTCAACTACTCTGCTCAACCTTTCCTCGGGTCTGAACCTTCTATGGAGAAATGCCTCACTTCCTTGCAGCGTCAACAAATGACATCAGAAAAATCTAAGGACTTCATGGTGATTATCTTGGTTCCCTGAGTTCTTGGCTTCCTTGTTGGGCAGTTGCTAGCGTAATGACCTAAGTCCTTACACCTGTAACATGTGATGTGACGTAGGTCCTTTTTCACAAAAATTGTGTTGTTCTAGGGACACATGCTCTTTCTATTCCTCGACTTCTTTGTTCCGATCAGTGCTTCTATTTCCTTTGGGTCATACTCAAATTCCACTATCGGAAATTCTACTAGATACCCCCTCAAACAATGCTGGGAGATGTGTCCTTCTTCCCCACATGAATAGCATGACTTGGTGCAAAGTTTAATTGGGTCTTCTTCGTGCGTTCCTTCCACATCTTCCTTCATCACAGGTTCTTCTAAGATTTTCATGAGGGCCTCTTTCATTGCTCTTTCTTCTGCTGGATAGTTTGTTGTACCATGGGGTAAATGTGACACTGAGCAAGGTAGTGGGTAGTCACTTCACACAAGAAACAAGTAATCTGCCTAGTTGGGCATTCTTCAGTTGGGTGACTTTCTTCACAATGAGGGCATTCATCCTTGTGTCCTCCTGGGTGTGTCCTATTTCTCCACAAATCCTGCGGGCACAAGGTTTCTTCTTCGGGTTGTCACCATGCTTTCGGATGAGACGGGACTTTAACAGAGTCTACTTGAATTCCTCCCAACTTTTTCCTCCATTACATCCTTGTATGGCTTGATGCATTTTCCACCATGTTGCAGCACTTTTTCTGAAGTACTGAAGAGTGTATTGAACCTAATACTTCCTTGCAATCATTTTTTTCCTGAAGTGACCCTCAATGTTTTGTATCCATAGCTCTGCCTCCGGCTGGGTCATCGGTCCAGAGAATACAGGTCTATCTTCATTCATCCTCTATTGGGTCCAAGGGTTTTGGGATGAGATTCGGGAGGTGGAGAGAGATACACTCAATACAAAAAATAGTTTTGAAAAGACAGTTTTATTTTGTGGCCGTCAAAAAAACATCAAACAATTGACGGCTCACAATCATCGCATCTAACGTAAGTACATAACACGGGTTTGGTCTTCTAAAGGTCAATATACCTTCAAAGTCGTCAACCCTTCAAACCTTCGAAGTATCCACTGTTGTAGCTTCAACACTTCTAATGCCTGGTGAAATCCTCTTTACTCCGAAGTGGTCAAATGGAAAAGGGTATTGTCTAGCTATTTAAGGTAAAAGGGAAGATTTGACAAAGCTCGGAAAAGAGAAGAGGTATAGAATCTTTTTGAAAAGAAAGTTTTAGAGAAATTCTTTCCTATAGGCTTGCCAGTTTCTAGGGTCAAGTCCAACAGTCAACATGTGCTCGGATACCATCTTGTAGCGACCCGACCCGAATGGATAAGGTCTCTGTGCTTAAGTGTCATCCCTGGATCGGTATGCTGACAAACACAATACTCGAGGATTTATAATAGAGGTAAATCACATGTATAAAGTAACGTCAATACTATTACCTCAATCCATATAGCGGAAGTAACAACAAAGTTGTGGATTCCCATCAACACCAATGGCGAAGTTAAGTGTAGACAGCGCAACCCTAACGTAACTCTTACTCGTCGAATAATTCCTGCAACATGAGATGTTGCATCCATGTAGGTCAGTACATTGAATGTACTGGCAAATTCACACTGTGGCAGTAATGATGAACAATGCCTACAACTACATGCATATTTGGCTGGAGGAGGCTGTAAGGCTGTTTTTGCATAAAGCTGGTTTTTTCCTACAACAAAGGAATAAATTTTACTTACTACTCAATTGTGATTAAGCAATATTGAGAATGGTTCCTCCATCTCAAATCCCCAAGTTACCAAAATAAATAACCCAACAATTTTATTAGATCAAGTGATGAGATCAACAAATAATCCACTTCTAGATACTCAAATATGTCCATAACCGGGGACACGGCTACTCATGAATAGTTTGTACACTCTGCAGAGGTTTGTGCACTTTTCCCCACAAGACTCGATCGCCTCCATTTAATTTCTCGCACTTCATGGTGTTTGAGAACCGGATGACCGAGGCACAGTCTTTCAGAAGCATTTACTCTTTACCCTAGGTAGATCCATACACCTACTTTCCCCTACATCTGCTAGTCCACCACTGAAAGAGCTCACACAACATAATCAACTATGCCATAGCCCATAATGGCTTGTGGCTGCACATGGAAGTTTCTATGCATGAAAATATCTTATGATCCCTTTGAGCCTGGGTGGCATTCCAATAGAGTGATCACACGGGTCCTCCGGGATCCCCTAGGACAACACTAGTTTCTCCAGGTGCCCGGGCAGACCACTGGGTGCTCCAGGGTGCCCCAACCAATCCACCCAGATGTGTGTTAAAGTTTCCACCTGAAGTTTCCCATAGTTAAATAATATTACTCTTGCAACTTTCATGAAGTCTCACATACCAATCCACGTCTACGCATGGCTAACCAAATAGTAACAAAGCGTATATTCCCGGGGTTGATCTCAAGTCATTAGGTTCCTACCTCATGAACTACAAAGCATCATATTATGTAACCAGTCCTACTCATGCAAGTGTTTGAGGATATAACTAATTCAATAAAAACAGGGTATTGGAAAGTATGAACTTCCCTTGTACTGTTGATGGAGATTTTTCGCGCTCATAACTCGTGATAGATCTACTCATCACACTCCGATCAATCTATCTTAAGAAAGCAATAGTAACCACACATAAGAAATTGATGACCCACAAGTGTAGGGGATCTATCGTAGTCCTTTTGATAAGTAAGAGTGTCGAACCCAACGAGGAGCAAAAGGAAATGATAGGCGGTTTTCAGTAAGGTATTTTCTGCAAGCACTAAAATTATAGGTAACAGATAGTTTTGTGATAAGGTAATTGGTAGCAAGTGACAAAAGGTAAAAGTAAATAAGGTGCAGCAAGGTGGCCCAATCCTTTTTGTAGCAAAGTACAAGCCTGGAAGAACTCTTATATAAAGGAAAGCGCTCCCGAGGACACATGGGAATTATCGTTAAGCTAGTTTTCATCACGATCATCTGATTCGCGTTCGGTACTTTGATAATTTGGTATGTGGGTGGACCGGTGCTTGGGTGATGTCCTTACTTGGACAAGCCTCCCACTTATGATTAACCTCTAATGCAAGCATCCGCAACTACAAAAGAAGTATTAAGGTAAACCTAACCATATCCTGGAACATATGGATCGAAATCAGCCCCTTACGAAGCAACGCATAAACTAGGGTTTAAGCTTCTGTCACTCTAGCAACCCATCATCTACTTATTACTTCCCAATGCCTTCCTCTAGGCCCAAATAATGGTGAAGTGTCATGTAGTCGACGTTCACATGACACCACTAGAGGAGAGACAACATACATCTCATCAAAATATCGAACGAAGACCAAATTCACATGACTACTAATAGCAAGACTTCTCCCATGTCCTCGGGAACAAAAGTAACTACTCACAAGACATAATATTGTTCATGATCAGAGGGGTATTAATATGCATAATGGATCTGAACATATGATCTTCCACCAAATAAACCAACTAGCATCAACTACAAGGAGTAATCAACACTACTAGCAACCCACAGGTACCAATCTGAGGTTTAGGTACAAAGATTGGATACAAGAGATGAACTAGGGTTTGAGAGGAGATGGTGTTGGTGAAGATGTTGATGAAGATAGCCCTCCCCAATATGGGAGAGTTGTTGGTGATGACGACGGTGACGATTTCCCCCTCCCGGAGGGAAGTATCCCCGGCAGAATAGCTCTGCCGGAGCCCTAGATTGGTTTCCGCCTCGAGACGGCGGCGTCTGGTCCCGAAAGCCTCCTTCTGATTTTTTTTTTCCAGGTCAAAACACCTCATATAGGAGAAGATGGGCATCGGGGAACCTTCGGTGGGCCCACGAGACAAGGGGGCGCACCCTGGGAAGGGGGGCGCGCCCCCCACCCTCGTGGACAGCCGGTGGGGCCCCTCGTGAACTTCTTTTGCCAGATATTTTTATATTTCCTGAAACGGAGTTCTATTGAGTTTCGGGGCTTTTGGAGTTGTGCAGAATAGGTTTCCAGAGTTTGCTCCTTTTCCAGCCCCGAATTCCAGCTGCCGGCATTCTCCCTCTTCATGTAAACCTTGTAAAATAAGAGAGAAAAGGCATAAGTATTGTGACAAAACATGTAATAACATCCCATAATGCAATAAATATCAACATATAAGCATGATGCAAAATGGACGTATCAACTCCCCCAAGCTTAGACCTCGCTTGTCCTCAAGCGAAAGCCAATATCGAAAAATAAGTCCACATGTTTAGAGATAGAGGTGTCGATAAAAACAAAATACGGACATGAGGGCATCATGACTATTCTCATAACAGCAACATATATAAATATATTCATATGTTCTTATGCTAAAGTAACAATTCATCTACAATATCAAGTGTGAATCATAAACTTCATTGAAAACTAACAAACTTTGATCTCGGTCATTGAAGCAATTGCAATTTATCGTAACATCAGAAAGAGTCAATATAAGAGCTTTTCAGAAAGCCTACATACTCAACTATCATATAGTATTTCACAATTGCTCACACTCACGCAATACTTATGGTTATGGGGTTTTAATCGGACACAGAGAAAGATAGGGGCTTATGGTGTTGCCTCCCAACCTTTTACCTCAAGGGTAATGTCAACAGTAATAGACCATGAAAACTTACATCCAAGTAGGTATATATATCAGGATCTTTCCAACACAATGTGCTTGCCAAAGGATAAAATGTAAAAAGGAAAGGTGAATTTCATCTTGACTCTTACAAGGCAAGAATAATAGATAGGCCCTTCGCGGAGGGAAGCAGAGGTTGTCATGTGTTTTTATGGTTAGATGCACAAAGTCTTAGCATAGAAGAACTTCACTTTATATTGCCACTTGTGATAAGGACCTTTATTATGCATGTAATGCCCAGGATGGAGTTATACCTCCTACGTGTCGAGGCACGACTTAAAGGCATAAGTCCATCCTAGAATGATCTCAAGTTTGGTAATCTTTGCACAACTCATGTAAAAAGGGGATAGTAAACTGAAAATAGTTGGCTTACAATCGCCACGTCACAGAATAACAGTACAAGTCTCAAACATCATACAATAAGATCACTACAACCCTCTAAGGGCAAAAGCCAAATGTCAAAGTACCAAACTCAGATAAATAAACAACCACAGGCGGATCGAATCCTAGTAAGAGACTCCACTACTGATCGTCCGGGTAGCGCACGTAGTAACGACTACGCTCCTCGTCGTACTCCCAATCCAGCTCGGTGCCATCACCTGGATAGCTCACCGCTGGACCTGCATCTGGTGTGTGAAGTAACTGTGAGCCACAGAGGACTCAGCAATCCCGTTCCCGGGTAACAGAACTATCAAAGCCTTTAGGTGAGGGAAAGGCTGAAGAAAGAACAAGTCTGCAGCAGCAACTAGCATCTATCTTACGCAAGTGAGAGCGAGAAGAGAAGGCATCGCGAGAAGTGATCACGAAGTGATCCTAGCTACAAGCTCACAAACATAACCCCTCCGTGTTCAACTCCCGAATCCCTATTCGGAAATTGACAGTCACGGAACACACGCTGGTAGTGTATTAGTATCATTGTGTCAAGTTATCTACAACCGGAATTAACAAGCTCCCATCTGCCACATAACCGCGGGCACGGCTTTCGAAAGTTCAAACCCTACAGGGGTGTTCCAACTTGACCCATTACAAGCCCACGATCCGCGGAGTCGCAACTCCAAAGTGGGAAGACCCGAGTATCCTCGGAATCCCGTGCTCAAGATATACCGAGCTAAGGTAAGGCTAATCCAGCAAATCCTCCCGGCGTGTCGACACCCTGATAGTAGCCGCGCGTATCTAGGTCTCAGGACACGTCCGGATGAGACATCCTACGGGTTTTTACCAAACCTCGAGTTTCCTTGAGGTGGCCCCGCAGTCCGCTCGTTTCGGACCAACACTCATGTGGAGCACTGGCCCGGGGTTGTTGATTAAGAAAGAGGGTTAATTACTCCCTATGCATGTTTAGTTTGTTATTAGGCAAATAGTACCAATGTTGGGACTTGCTGGAAAAGACTTAGCACTTAGCGGTTTATCGAGGGGGTCCCATACACCCCAACCGTGTTAGGAACGCATAATCAAGGAACATAAAACCGGCTTATACGGATCCTAACGGCATGAGTGGAACAAAACACCAAGCAAAAGGCTTAGCCTTCCACCCTTGCCAATATATAGGTGATTTCAATTAAAGCATTTATATAGTGTGATATAACCCAACCAAACTTCAACATGGAGCAAGCATCTTCACTTCACCTGCAACTAACAACGCTATAAGAAGGGCTGAGCGAAGCGTACTTAGCCAAGCAACGGTTTGCATAGGTAGGGTGGTTAAACATGGCAATTGGTTACAAGTAGGAGGCTGACAAGAAGAACATGGGCATCGAGGCAAAACTATAGATCGAGACTACTAGAAATAAGCGAAGATAGTAAAGTTATCGGGGTTCGGTCATCTTGCCTGAAGAGAAGACGTTCGGATCGAAAGAAGGGTCCTCGTGCTCAAACTCGTTGGAAACCTCGTGCTCAACCTCGTTGGAAAACTCGTGCTCAACTTCCGGCTCTAAACAAGACAAACACACCAAGCACCAATCAACATGATGCAATGCGCACTCGAAGAACATGGATGCATGATGGATGCACTAAAGATGCACATGGAGCACGTAAAACATCACTCAAGCAAAACACCTCAAAACAAGATAACAACCTGATATTATTAATCTACACAGAAAATCACCCAAGTTTGATATAAGATTCGCTGAAATCGGAGTTACGGGCTAAAAGTTATGCCCGAAACAAGATTTGAGCGAAAACTGCAAATTACAGCAACATGGCATCTTTGGAGCTCAAAATAATTAATCTACAGCACCCAAAAGGCATGGCAAAGGACTTGAACATGAACTAGATATAAAGTACAGCAACTAGGTCCAAAGTGCACCCCCAACGGAGTCACGGATCAATAGCAATGATCTTGGACATATTGAACTTTGAAATAAAATTCTGGCAGCAGAATTTTATTGAAAGTTTGGAGCAAAAGATAAACATGCTACAGCCACTCAAATGGACATGTGAGGACATGAATGGAAAGACAACAATATATACTTCAAGGAACAATCAAAATCCACCCCAAAACTATCATGCTTTGTCCTACAAGATCACACGAACATGGCATCGGAACGTTACAGATTTCAGACTTAGTGAAATTTCACTAAGTCCCAAAACAGCAACATCATCATAGCATCGTAAAGAGCATGTTTAAGACACCTCGAAACTAAACATGGCAAAGGGTAAGCACCTCATCAAAATACATATGACGGTGATCCCAAAACACACAAGCATGCATCATTGTGGTGAACACACCGATTGCAATGAGCTCAACAAGATGGCATTTCATAACGAGTAAAACACAACATATGAACATGGCATCTTGCAACGATGATAACAAGGGAACAATAAATCTACCATGCAACCTATCACACTCAACACGTAGTTCGTGACGAGACGAACACGTGGACATGTCATTTGCATCGTTTGGACAAACGAGCTAAAAGATATCACAAGTCAAAGGTGGCATGAAAATAACACATAACAGCAGTTTATATCATGATGCCCTCTTGCAACAGCAAAACAAGTGTCAAGATGACATCTAACATGCATGACTACAACAGGTAAAACGTAGAGGGCATCTCCACGAACATCTGGACATGCTACACGCGCAAAACGGAGCAACAGGCACCAATCTAGAGCAGTTTGAAGATTGCATCTCAGATCAGGATTTAGGACTTAGGGAAAAAAAGGGGGTACCTCTCCAGATCTGGATCTGGAGGAACAGTACGGGCCGAACAGCTACAGTGGCGCGGCGGCCCGATCTGGAAGGAACAGTGCGGCGGCTGGCGGCGGAGGCCCGCGGCTGGCTGGAGGTGGGTCGCGCGGGGTGAGGCGAGTCGGGCCCGGGTGGCTGGTGCGGCGCGGTGAGGCAGGCCGAGCCGGTGTACGGCCCAGACGAGGCGGCGCGGCCGGCTGGCGGTGGCGGGCCAGGCGAACGCCCTGGGTGGCGAAGTGGGGAGGCCCGGGTGGCCCTGGCCTGGCGAGGCGAGGACGCGGGAGCGGGCCGGCGGCGCGCGACGCGGAAGGCCCGGCGCGGTGGCGCGGCCCAGCGGGATCGCGGCGATGTGGGGACCGGGCCGCGTCGAGCGACGGCGCGCTGGCCCGATGCGGTCGGTGCCTGGGCCAGCTGGCGAGCGGCGAAACGGCGAAGCGGGGCTCGGTCGAAGCCCGCGCGAAGGAGCGAAGATGGCGGCGGCGGCGTTGACCTCGCCTCGATCGAGGTCCGGTCGGAGGCTGGTTTGGATCGAAAAGATCCTTCGGGATCCAGAGATTTTTGGGGATCCCAGATCTGAAAAAAAGAAAAAAAAGATAGAGGGAAGGAGGAAGAAGAAGGGGACATGCCAAATAGACTAGGGGTCTATTTATAGCAGTTTTAGACTAGGGTTTGGAGATAGGGGTGTTTAGGAGCCCTCCGATCGTGATCCAACGGATCCGATCGCGGGATGATTTTTAAAAGGACTAGACGGAGATAAAAGAAAGCAGTAGGGGTATTTCCGGGACACGAAGTAAGGGCACTTCGGACCCACACGGACAACGGAGGGAAAAGTCAACGGAGTCCAAACGAGACGAGATTTGAGGGGCGGGTTGCACACAACAAAACAACAACACACAACACAACCTCGCGGCACACCGGTAACGAAAAACGCCCGAACAACAAAGTAGGCCTACGGGACGTCACGGACACGTGAGGGAGCTCCGGAACACGTAACGGACAACGGGAAGGAACGCCACGAACCGGATGCAACCCACAACACAAAAGTAATGCAGTGCACATGTCTACATGATATGAATGAATGCCACACACTCACACCACAAAACGACGAAAGCCCGAAAGACAAAGAACCCGAAATGGAAATAGATGAAGCCGGAGATTTATTATATACCCAAAAGGGAAAGTATTACATCCGGGGCATTACAAACTCTCCTCTACTACAAAAAGATCTCGTCCCGAGATCTAGGACTGGAAAAAGGAAGGGTACTCGGAACGAAGATGATCTTCTCGTTCCCAGGTAGCTTCTCGGTCGGTGTGATGTGACCATTTGACTTTCAGAAACTTGATGGTCTTGTTGCGAGTCTTGCGTTCGGTTTCTTCGAGAATTGCAACTGGATGCTCTCGGTAGGAAAGGTCTTGTTGAAGATCAATCTCCTCAAACGGAATCATGCGCTCAGGTGCCTTGAAGCATTTGCGAAGCTGAGACACATGGAAGACATCATGAACATTTGCAAAGTTGGAAGGGAGCTCGAGCTGATAGGCTAGATCGCCTCTTTTGCCAAGAATTTTGAAAGGCCCGACGTATCTAGGAGCAAGCTTTCCTTTGATACCGAACCTTTGGGTTCCTTTCATCGGAGAAACTCGGAGATAGACATGATCACCGATGTCGAAAGCCAAATCACGATGCTTTCCATCATAGTAGCTCTTCTGACGCGACTGAGCGGCCTTGAGATTCTCACGTATGACTTTGCACATTTCTTCGGCTTCAGAGATCAAATCATTGCCAAGAAGTTGGCGTTCACCTGTTTCAGACCAGTTGAGAGGGGTACGGCACTTTCTGCCATAGAGAATTTCAAACGGTGCTTTGCCTGCACTTGCTTGGAAGCTGTTGTTGTAAGAGAATTCAGCAAATGGAAGACAGTCTTCCCATTTCATGCCGAAGGAGATGACACAGGCTCTGAGCATATCTTCAAGGATCTGATTCACACGCTCGACTTGACCACTAGTCTGAGGGTGAAAGGCAGTGCTGAACCTGATCTTCGTGCCCATGGCGGACTGAAAGGAGTCCCAGAACTTTGATGTGAACAAGCTGCCACGGTCTGAGGATATCACTTGAGGAATGCCATGTAGGGACACAATTCTGGAAGTGTACAGCTCTGCAAGTTGAGCTGCATTGATTGATTCTTTGACTGGAAGAAAGTGAGCGACTTTGGTAAGCTTGTCAATCACCACAAAGATAGCATCATTGCCTCGCTTGGATTTAGGAAAACCAGTGACGAAGTCCATTTCAATGTGGTCGAACTTCCACTCAGGAATAGGAAGAGGTTGGAGTAGACCGGCTGGACGTTGATGTTCTGCTTTCACTCTTCTGCATACATCACATTCATTCACGAATTGGGCAATTTCCCTTTTCATGCGTGTCCACCAGTAAGATTGCTTGAGGTCTTGATACATCTTGGAACTGCCAGGATGAATGGAAAGGAGAGAGTCATGAGCTTCTTCCATTATGAGCTTCCTGAGATCACCTTTGGGAACAACGAGTCTGTCCTCGAAGAACAAGGTATCTCTCTCATCAACACGGAAGCACTTATATTTTGGAGTGCCCTTTGCAATCCCATGTTTCACCTTCTTCACCATGGTATCACTGAGCTGGGCCTCACGGACTTGATCTTCCAAGGTAGGAGCAATCTGGAGATTTGCAAGAAAACCCTGCGGAACAACCTGAAGGTTGAGCTTCCTGAAAGCTTCACAAAGCTTAGGCTGGTGTGGCTTGATAAGAAGGCTGTTGCAATATGCCTTTCTGCTCAAAGCATCTGCAATGACATTCGCCTTGCCTGGAGTGTACTCAATGCTGGGGTTGTACTCTTGGATCATCTCTACCCAACGAGTCTGGCGGAGGTTCAGATGCGGCTGTGTGAAGATGTACTTCAAGCTCTTGTGATCAGTGAAGATGTCGACCTTTCTGCCCAACAACAGATGTCTCCACGTAATCAGAGCATGTACCACAGCTGCTAGCTCGAGATCATGTGTGGGATAGTTCTTCTCAGCTGGCTTTAGCTGACATGAAGTGTATGCCACAATTCTCTTCTCTTGCATAAGCACACCACCAAGGCCTTGAAGAGAAGCGTCACAGAACACTTCATAGGGCTTGGATTCATCTGGAGGAATCAGAACTGGAGCAGAAACAAGCTTCTCTTTGAGGGTTTTGAAAGCCACTTCACACTCGGGAGACCAAAAGTATTTGACATTCTTCTGAAGGAGGTTGGAAAGAGGCTTGGCAATCTTGGAGAAGTTCTCCACAAACCTTCTGCAATAGCTGGCAAGACCCAGAAAACTGCGGAGCTGCTTGACGTTCTGAGGAGCTTCCCAGTTGACAATTGCTTGAACTTTCTCGGGATTAACCGCAATACCGTCAGCTGAGATAATGTGGCCCAGGTACAAAACCTTATCGAGCCAAAACTCGCACTTTGAGAACTTGGCATAGAATTTATGCTCTCTGAGTCGATCAAGAACCAGACGCAAGTGCTTTTCGTGATCTTCTTCATTCTTGGAAAACACCAGAATATCATCCAGATACACTAGCACAAACTCGCCCGTATAGGGGTTGAAGATGTAATGCATCATCCTTGAAAAGGTAGGAGGAGCATTGGCGAGACCGAAGGACATGACGGTATACTCATATGAACCGTAGCTCGTTCTGAAGGCCGTCTTGGGAATGTCTTCCTCGCGAATGCGAATTTGATGGTAGCCCATTCGGAGGTCAAGCTTAGAGAACACTTTAGCTCCTTTGAGCTGCTCAAAGAGTTCGTTGATGTTGGGGAGCGGATACTTGTTCTTAATCGTCTTCTTGTTCAGTGGCCGGTAGTCAACACAGAGACGCTCCGTGCCATCTTTCTTCTTGACAAATAAGACACCACAGCCCCACGGAGATGACTCGGTCTGATGAGACCCATACGCTCCTGTTCGTCCAACTGTTTCTTCAATTCCTTCAATTCATCTGAAGAGAGCTTGTATGGACGCCGACAAACAGGTTCGGTGCCCGGCTCGAGTTCAATGACAAACTCCACCTGACGGTGTGGAGGCATGCCTGGAAGTTCTTCTGGAAAGACGTCTTGATATTCATTCACCACTGGAATTTGCTCTATGGCATTAATTTCACCCTTATCATTAAGAGAGAAAAGCCGAATAGTATTATCCCTGGAGGCGAAGATAATCACATCTTCATCAGAATGAGTCAACTTGACTTCCTTTTGAGCGCAATCAATGTGAGCATCGTGCTGAGAAAGCCAATCCATTCCGAGAATGAGGTCGATGTCAGAATGACCAAGAATCACCGGTTTAGCCAGAAAACGATAATCTCCCATGCGAATAGAAACATCCGGAGCATAGACACTAGAAGTCATAATCTTGCCCGGAGAAACAACTTGCAACTTCTGAGGCAAATTTGAAGTGGCAATACTGTGCTTGGATGCAAATGGTTGAGACATGAAAGAGCATGATGCACCCGAATCAAATAACACTTTAGCTGGAAAAGAGTTCACTGGAAGGTTACCCAGAATGACATCAGAAGAAGCCTCCGCTTGTGCTGCATTCATCAGATTGACCCTTGCAGCCTTTGGATCATGCTTGACCATAGCGGTACCGACAGGAGGAGGAGGAGGAAGACGCTTCGGATTCGGACATCTGTTGGCATAGTGACCTTTCTGAGTGCATTTGTTGCAAGTCACTTCTGAGAGAGGACGGAACTGAGAGCCACTGGACTTGGAGCCTTGAGACTGAAACTGCTTCTTCGACTGGTTGCTTGGGTTGGGTGGGTGGGAGAAACCACGACCACTAGAGTTCTTGTTGTTGGAGTTGTTGAAGTTGCTGGAGTTGTTGTATGGAGCTCGAATCATTGGAGGAGGAGGGAGCCAGAATTTCTGTTGTTTCGCAGCCAACTGAGACGATGAGGTAGAGTGAACAGCATCTCGAATTCTCTTCTTAGAAGCCTCCATCTTAAGCTGAGCTGCTTCTTGTTTCAAAGCCATATTATAGAACTTATCGAATTCGTCTGGCTCGAACAGAGTGAGAGCAAGCTGAAGTTCATCTTTGAGACCTCCACGGAACTGATAGATTTTGCTCTTTGCATCAGGAATGTCTTGCTTTGCATAGCGAGCGAGGTTTTGGAACTTGACATTATACTGATAGACTGTCATGGAGCCATGCTTGAGGTTGCGGAATTGCTCACGCATACCCTCGATAACACTTGTAGGAATGTGATGCGAGCGGAAATCCTTGCAGAAATTCTCCCATGAGATCACTTGACCCGGCCTTGAGTCCTTGTACTGCTGCCACCAGTCAGCAGCTTGATCTTTCAGTTGGAAGGCTGCAAACTTCACATAGTCATCTTCTTTCACGTTACTGCACTCAAAATGCTTCTTGATATCGGTCAGCCAATCTTCAGCATCAAGAGGGTCGACACAGTAACTGAAAGCTTTAGGATTGTTGGCCAAGAACTGGTTGAGAGTAGCATGGTGCTGCTGGAAGAAGTTGCCTTGGTTCATTGGAACGCCCTGATTAGCTTGATTAGCTTGATTAGCTTGCATCATCTGCATCATCTGCATCATCAACTGAGTGTTCTGAGCAGTAGTCTGCATAATTGCTCTCCAAGCCTCAGGCGGAGGAGGAGGTGAAGGAGGATGCTCTGGGACCTCTTCCACCTCTGGGTTGGCATTCGGAACCTTTTTCGGAGCCATCCTGTAAGAGATGACCACGAATCAGCAATTGATTGACAAAAGGAATAAGCTGAATCAATGGAATGAATTGCAACAAGTCTTCACAATAATCATTCGAACAATAAGAACGAATGAAATCATCCGAACAAGAGGAACGAATGAATTTCTTAGTTAAATGATAACATCAGTCTTCACGAGAAGCCACATAGGGATCAAAAGGATAAAATAATAAAACAACAAGGTACGGAAAGGAACAAACACAAGAGAGGAGTTTCGTTCTAACATCTTTGTGCTGAAAGCATATGATCGCGTTACGAAAAGGTTTTGCAATCCCCGGATCAGCATAGCCAAGGACCCTTTAAGATGCAACTCCTGATAGTAACAACGGTCATATAACCCCTTCACTCAATGTCGAACCCCGAACTCACTAACCTGCATTCGTTGGAAGAATGCCTACGATCTACTGGATAAAACCCACCTATAGCTTTCCGAAAGATTCCAGTTATGCAATCAGGTGTTGGGGATACACGGGAAGCACCGCGCAATCAACTCTAACCTACATCCAGGTGTATCCATCCTTCAACACATAACCAGTCTTTCTCGGAAACTGTGTACCTCGGACCTTCGAAAAGCATCCACTATAACAAGCTATGGCAATACTCCCGAACTACCTCCCCAGTACTGGGTGATGTCGGGGTTATCTTGCCACTGGCCGTATAGGGGAGATTTTCGATGTCGGCCGTCTTAAGTATTTAGTACTGTCGCGATATGCTTGTTACAATGATACCCCGAAGCTCAACTCCTCGGTAACAGGAGGCATCAGGAACAATATCCTTGTCACAAGAACATCGAAACAATCCCAGAATACTCGCGGGATTCCTAAAAAAAAAATTTGTGCACATTTTGAAGATAGGAGAGACAAGAGTAGACGTCAGGAGTCCTCACCAGAGAGAAAGGGGATGAGAAGCAAAGAATCCTACTCTCCGATATAATATAGGACTCAAAAAGTTTTTAGTGTGTGCCTAGACTCAACCGTCAACGGTTCGATCAAACAGTGGGGGCTCCTAGGTCGGAGAAGGCTCTGATACCAACTTGTAATGCCCAGGATGGAGTTATACCTCCTACGTGTCGAGGCACGACTTAAAGGCATAAGTCCATCCTAGAATGGTCTCAAGTTTGGTAATCTTTGCACAACTCATGTAAAAAGGGGATAGTAAACTGAAAATAGTTGGCTTACAATCGCCACGTCACAGAATAACAGTACAAGTCTCAAACATCATACAATAAGATCACTACAACCCTCTAAGGGCAAAAGCCAAATGTCAAAGTACCAAACTCAGATAAATAAACAACCACAGGCGGATCGAATCCTAGTAAGAGACTCCACTACTGATCGTCCGGGTAGCGCACGTAGTAACGACTACGCTCCTCGTCGTACTCCCAATCCAGCTCGGTGCCATCACCTGGATAGCTCACCGCTGGACCTGCATCTGGTGTGTGAAGTAACTGTGAGCCACAGAGGACTCAGCAATCCCGTTCCCGGGTAACAGAACTATCAAAGCCTTTAGGTGAGGGAAAGGCTGAAGAAAGAACAAGTCTGCAGCAGCAACTAGCATCTATCTTACGCAAGTGAGAGCGAGAAGAGAAGGCATCGCGAGAAGTGATCACGAAGTGATCCTAGCTACAAGCTCACAAACATAACCCCTCCGTGTTCAACTCCCGAATCCCTATTCGGAAATTGACAGTCACGGAACACACGCTGGTAGTGTATTAACATCATTGTGTCAAGTTATCTACAACCGGAATTAACAAGCTCCCATCTGCCACATAACCGCGGGCACGGCTTTCGAAAGTTCAAACCCTGCAGGGGTGTTCCAACTTGACCCATTACAAGCCCACGATCTGCGGAGTCGCAACTCCAAAGTGGGAAGACCCGAGTATTCTCGGAATCCCGTGCTCAAGTTAAACCGAACTAAGGTAAGGCTAATCCAGCAAATCCTCCCGGCGTGTCGACACCCTGATCGTAGCCGCGCGTATCTAGGTCTCAGGACACGACCGGATGGGCGATTCTACAGGTTTTTACCAAACCTCGAGTTTCCTTGAGGTGGCCCCGCAGACTCCCCGTTTCGGACCAACACTCATGTGGAGCACTGGCCCGGGGTTGTTGATTAAGAAAGAGGGTTAATTACTCCCTATGCATGTTTAGTTTGTTATTAGGCAAATAGTACCAATGTTGGGAACGCATAATCAAGGAACATAAAACCGGCTTATACCCCAACCGTGTTAGGAACGCATAATCAAGGAACATAAAACCGGCTTATATGGATCCTAACGGCATGAGTGGAACAAAACACCAAGCAAAAGGCTTAGCCTTCCACCCTTGCCAATATATAGGTGATTTCAATTAAAGCATTTATATAGTGTGATATAACCCAACCAAACTTCAACATGGAGCAAGCATCTTCACTTCACCTGCAACTAACAACGCTATAAGAAGGGCTGAGCGAAGCGTACTTAGCCAAGCAACGGTTTGCATAGGTAGGGTGGTTAAACATGGCAATTGGTTACAAGTAGGAGGCTGACAAGAAGAACATGGGCATCGAGGCAAAACTATAGATCGAGACTACTAGCAATAGGCGAAGATAGTAAAGTTATCGGGGTTCGGTCATCTTGCCTGAAGAGAAGACGTTCGGATCGAAAGAAGGGTCCTCGTGCTCAAACTCGTTGGAAACCTCGTGCTCAACCTCGTTGGAAAACTCGTGCTCAACTTCCGGCTCTAAACAAGACAAACACACCAAGCACCAATCAACACGATGCAATGCGCACTCGAAGAACATGGATGCATGATGGATGCACTAAAGATGCACATGGAGCACGTAAAACATCACTCAAGCAAAACACCTCAAAACAAGATAACAACCTGATATTATTAATCTACACAGAAAATCACCCAAGTTTGATATAAGATTCGCTGAAATCGGAGTTACGGGCTAAAAGTTATGCCCGAAACAAGATTTGAGCGAAAACTGCAAATTACAGCAACATGGCATCTTTGGAGCTCAAAATAATTAATCTACAGCACCCAAAAGGCATGGCAAAGGACTTGAACATAAACTAGATATAAAGTACAGCAACTAGGTCCAAAGTGCACCCCCAACGGAGTCACGGATCAATAGCAATGATCTTGGACATATTGAACTTTGAAATAAAATTCTGGCAGCAGAATTTTATTGAAAGTTTGGAGCAAAAGATAAACATGCTACAGCCACTCAAATGGACATGTGAGGACATGAATGGAAAGACAACAATATATACTTCAAGGAACAATCAAAATCCACCCCAAAACTATCATGCTTTGTCCTACAAGATCACACGAACATGGCATCAGAACGTTACAGATTTCAGACTTAGTGAAATTTCACTAAGTCCCAAAACAGCAACATCATCATAGCATCGTAAAGAGCATGTTTAAGACACCTCGAAACTAAACATGGCAAAGGGTAAGCACCTCATCAAAATACATATGACGGTGATCCCAAAACACACAAGCATGCATCATTGTGGTGAACACACCGATTGCAATGAGCTCAACAAGATGGCATTTCATAACGAGTAAAACACAACATATGAACATGGCATCTTGCAACGATGATAACAAGGGAACAATAAATCTACCATGCAACCTATCACACTCAACACGTAGTTCGTGACGAGACGAACACGTGGACATGTCATTTGCATCGTTTGGACAAACGAGCTAAAAGATATCACAAGTCAAAGGTGGCATGAAAATAACACATAACAACAGTTTATATCACGATGCCCTCTTGCAACAGAAAAACAAGTGTCAAGATGACATCTAACATGCATGACTACAACAGGTAAAACGTAGAGGGCATCTCCACGAACATCTGGACATGCTACACGCGCAAGACGGAGCAACAGGCACCAATCTAGAGCAGTTTGAAGATTGCATCTCAGATCAGGATTTAGGACTTAGGGAAAAAAAAGGGGGTACCTCTCCAGATCTGGATCTGGAGGAACAGTACGGGCCGAACAGCTACAGTGGCGCGGCGGCCCGATCTGGAAGGAACAGTGCGGCGGCTGGCGGCGGAGGCCCGCGGCTGGCTGGAGGTGGGCCGCGCGGGGTGAGGCGAGTCGGGCCCGGGTGGCTGGTGCGGCGCGGTGAGGCAGGCCGAGCCGGTGTACGGCCCAGACAAGGCGGCGCGGCCGGCTGGCGGTGGCGGGCCAGGCGAACGCCCTGGGTGGCGAAGTGGGGAGGCCCGGGTGGCCCTGGCCTGGCGAGGCGAGGACGCGGGAGCGGGCCGGCGGCGCGCGACGCGGAAGGCCCGGCGCGGTGGCGCGGCCCAGTGGGATCGCGGCGATGTGGGGACCGGGCCGCGTCGAGCGACGGCGCGCTGGCCCGATGCGGTCGGCGCCTGGGCCAGCTGGCGAGCGGCGAAACGGCGAAGCGGGGCTCGGTCGAAGCCCGCGCGAAGGAGCGAAGACGGCGGCGGCGGCGTTGACCTCGCCTCGATCGAGGTCCGGTCGGAGGCTGGTTTGGATCGAAAAGATCCTTCGGGATCCAGAGATTTTTGGGGATCCCAGATCTGAAAAAAAAGAAAAAAAAGATAGAGGGAAGGAGGAAGAAGAAGGGGACATGCCAAATAGACTAGGGGTCTATTTATAGCAGTTTTAGACTAGGGTTTGGAGATAGGGGTGTTTAGGAGCCCTCCGATCGTGATCCAACGGATCCGATCGCGGGATGATTTTTAAAAGGACTAGACGGAGATAAAAGAAAGCAGTAGGGGTATTTCCGGGACACGAAGTAAGGGCACTTCGGACCCACACGGACAACGGAGGGAAAAGTCAACGGAGTCCAAACGAGACGAGATTTGAGGGGCGGGTTGCACACAACAAAACAACAACACACAACACAACCTCGCGGCACACCGGTAACGAAAAACGCCCGAACAAAAAAGTAGGCCTACGGGACGTCACGGACACGTGAGGGAGCTCCGGAACACGTAACGGACAACGGGAAGGAACGCCACGAACCGGATGCAACCCACAACACAAAAGTAATGCAGTGCACATGTCTACATGATATGAATGAATGCCACACACTCACACCACAAAACGACGAAAGCCCGAAAGACAAAGAACCCGAAATGGAAATAGATGAAGCCGGAGATTTATTATATACCCAAAAGGGAAAGTATTACATCCGGGGCATTACAATGCAGTCCGTCGCTTTTATTACTTCCATATCACAAGATCGCATAAAGCTAATTTCTCCCACTCTAATAAATCATACATATTTTAGCGAGTTTGCAACATGACAACTTACTTGGAAGGATCTTTCTCAATCCATAGGTAGGTATGGTGGACTCTCATGGCAAAACTGGGTTTAAGGATATATGGAAGCACAAGTAGTATCTCTACTTTGTGCCAGGAGTTTTGGCTAGCATGAGGGGGAAAGGCAAGCTCAACATGTTGGATGATCCATGACAATATACTTTATTTCTGATATAAGAAGACATAGCCCATTATGTTGTCTTCCTTGTCCAACATCAACTCTTTAGCATGTCATAGTTTTATGAGTGCTCACAATCATAAAAGATGTCCAAGATAGTATATTTGTATGTGAAGCCTCTCTTCTTTTATTACTTCCTATTAATTGCAATGATGACCAAAACTATGTTTGTCAACTCCCAACAACTTTTATTTATCATACTCTTATATGTGAAGTCATTACTTCCCATAAGATCAGTATGATCTCTTTAGTACTTTTCATATTTTCTTTCTTCTTATCATGACCCAAGTGAGGAAATCAAGCCCTTGACTCAACACTAATCTTTATTATATAGCTCACAGACTCAATTACAAAGGGTAAAGATCATAAGGCAAAAGCTCACAACTAGATCATGCTAATTTTATTCTACTAGATCAAGATACTACCAAAAGGATCGAACTAAGGAAAACGGTAAAGATAGGAGTGATGGTGATACAATACCGGGGTCACTCCCCCAAGCTTGGCAGTTGCCAAGGTGAGTGCCCATACCCATCTGATTATGTCTCCTTCTTCGGGGGTGGTGAGGATGGAGTTGTTGATGATGTAGGCTTGTTGTCCACCTTCCAAGGCATGGGTTCACCATCGTAGAAGGATGATCGAGTCTCCGGGATAGTCAAATCTGCAGCCAAACTCATCTTCTTGAATCTATATTCATACTCACAGTTTTGGTTTTGCAGGTCATAGATCTGGGCTTGGAGGTGTTCGATCTTCTCTTGAATATTGGAGATAGCTTCCCCAAAGATCCTTGAGTCCAGTTTGAGGTTGTTGGCAAGCTCCGAGATCATCATGTGGTTGGCGTTGAGTCCTCGTTCCACCATACCTTGGCACTTGAAAACTTGCTGCCCCATTGCTTCGAGTCTTGTCTCCACGCTTCTAGTCCTCCTCGGCCCCTCAACATCACGGATGTGCAGCACCCCCTCATGCAACTCCATGGTTTTAGGGTGGTGCAGCACCTCCGCAAGGTAGGGGTTGATGACCTTCTCGAAGAACTTATCCTTGGGGGTGTTGGAGGACGCCATGATGATCTAGATCTGTCAAAAGCAGTAGCTCGAAACGAAAACAGAGGATTTTTGCGTGATACAGAGGTCAAAACCTTCGGGAGTATATATAATGAATTTTTACCAACCAAAAGGAGTAACCCACAAGGAAACGGAATCCGGGGGACACACGGGGTGCCCACGAGGCAGGGGGCGTGCCCTGGGCAGGGGGCGCACCCTCCACCCTCGTGGACGCCTCGTGTCTCTTCCGGATTGCTTCTTATTTTTCTATTTTTCTAAATATTCCAAAACGGAGAAAATTTGCCTTTAGAACTGTTTTGGAGTTGGTTTATTTACCGTATCACATACCTCTTCCATTTCGGAGGCTGAATCGTTCTGGAAAGTGTCCCTTATGTATTTCTCCGGGGTTACGGTTTCAATAATATTGGTTTCAACATTTATAGGATTACCTGAGATATAATGTTTAATTCTTTGACCATTCAGCACCTTTGGATTTGTGCCTTCGAAGTTGTTGATTTTTATGGAACCGGAATGATAGACCACCTCGATAACGTAAGGTCCTTCCCACTTGGAGAGAAGTTTTCCTGCAAAATATCTTAAACGAGAGTTGTATAGCAAGACATACTTACCTACGTTAAACGCACGCTTTTGTATCCTTTTGTCATGCCATCTTTTAACTTTTTCTTTAAACAGTTTGGCATTCTCATAAGCCTGGGTTCTCCATTCATCAAGGCAGTTAATGTCAAATAACCTCTTTTCACCGGCAAGTTTGAAATCATAATTGAGCTCTTTAATAGCCCAATATGCCTTATGTTCTAGCTCAAGAGGTAAGTGACAAGCTTTTCCGTAAACCATCTTATATGGAGACATACCCATAGGATTTTTGTATGCAGTTCTATAGGCCCATAAGCATCAAGTTTCTTGGACCAATTCTTTCTAGACCTATTAACTGTCTTTTGCAAGATTAATTTCATCTCTCTATTACTTAGTTCTACTTGACCACAAGTTTGTGGGTGATAGGGGGATGCAATTCTATGGTTGACATCATACTTAGCAAGCATCTTACGGAAAGCACCATGAATAAAGTGTGAACCACCATCAGTCATTAGATATCTAGGGACTCCAAACCTCGGAAAAATAACTTCTTTAAGCATCTTAATAGAGGTGTTATGACCAGCACTACTAGTTGGAATAGCTTCTACCCACTTAGTAACGTAATCAACAGCAACTAGAATATGTGTGTACCCATTAGAGGCAGGAAACGGTCCCATATAATCAAAGCCCCAAACATCAAATGGTTCAATAACAAGTGAATAATTCATAGACATTTCTTGACGTCTACTGATATTACCAATTCTTTGACATTCATCACAAGATAAGACAAACTTACGGGCATCCTTAAAGAGAGTAGGCCAATAAAAACCAGATTGCAATACCTTGTGTGCAGTTCTATCTCCCGCATGGTGTCCTCCATAAGCTTCGGAGTGGCACTTGCGTAGGATCTTTTCCTGTTCATGCTCAGGTACACAACGTCTAATGATACCATCTACTCCTTCTTTTTAAGGATGTGGGTCATCCCAGAAGTAATGTCTCAAATCATAGAAGAACTTTTTCTTTTGCTGGTATGTGAAGCTAGGAGGTATAAACTTAGCAACAATGTAATTAGCATAATCAGCATACCATGGAGCAGTACGAGAAGTATTTATGACAGCTAGTTGTTCATCAGGAAAGCTATCATCAATAGGTTGTTGGTCATCAAGTATATTCTCTAACCTAGACAAGTTATACACAACGGGGTTCTCAGCTCCCTTTCTATCAATAACATGCAAATCAAATTCATGCAGCAAGAGAACCCATCTAATAAGTCTAGGTTTAGCATCTTTCTTTTCCATAAGGTATTTGATAGCAGCATGATCAGTGTGAATAGTTACTTTAGAATCAACGATATAGGGTCTAAACTTATCACAAGCAAATACAACTTCTAAAAATTCTTTCTCAGTAGTAGCATAGTTTCTTTGGGCACTATCTAGAGTTTTACTAGCATATTGGATAACATTCAATTTCTTATCAACTCTTTTCCCTAGAACAGCTCCTACAGCATAATCACTAGCATCGCACATAATCTCAAAAGGTAAATTCCAGTTAGGAGGCTGGACAATAGGTGCAGAGATCAATGCTTTCTTAAGTATTTCAAATTCTTCTAGACAATCATCATCAAAGACAAAAGGAATATCTTTTTGTAACAGATTAGTCAGAGGCCTGGAGATTTTGGAGAAGTCCTTTATGAACCTCCTACAAAACCCGGCGTGACCAAGGAAACTTCGTATACCTTTGATGTCCTTTGGGCATGGCATCTTTTCAATAGCATCTACTTTAGCTTTGACAACTTCAATACCTCTTTCAGAAATTTTATGTCCCAAGACAATGCCTTCATTAACCATAAAGTGGCACTTCTCCCAATTCAAGACAAGATTAGTGTCTTCACATCTCTGCAAAACTCGATCAAGGTTGCTTAAACAATCATCAAAAGAAGTTTCGTAAACAGAGAAATCATCCATGAAAATCTCAACAATCTTTTCACAAAAATCAGAGAATATAGCCATCATGCATCTTTGAAAGGTAGCAGGTGCATTACATAAGCCAAAAGGCATATGTCTATAAGCATAGGTATCGAAAGGACAAGTAAAAGTGGTCTTTTCTTGATCCCCTTTTGACACAGGTATTTGAGAGAAACCAGAATAACCATCTAGAAAGCATAAATGAGTATGTTTGGACAACCTTTCTAGCATTTGATCAATAAATGGCAAGGGGTAATGATATTTCTTAGCAGCTTTATTAAACTTACGGAAAACAATTACCATCCTATAGCATGTAACTATTCTTTGCGGGATCAATTCATCTTTATCATTAGGAACGACATCCATACCTCCTTTCTTAGGGACACAACGGACAGGACTTACCCACTGGCTATCAGCAACTGGATAGATAATACCTGCCTCTAGAAGCTTTAGTATTTCCTTCCTTATTACTTCTTTCATCTTAGGATTTAACCATCGCTGATGATCAATAACCGGTTTAGCATTTTCTTCCAAATTTATCTTGTGTTGGCATATAGTGGGACTAATGCCCTTAAGATCATCCAGAGTATATCCAATAGCAGCACGATGCTTCTTCAGAGTTTTCAATATTTTTTCTTCTTCCTGCTCTGAAAGGTTAGCACTAATAATAACATGATATATCTTCTTTTCATCAAGATAAACATACTTAAGATTATCAGGTAAAGGTTTAAGTTCAAACACGCGATCACCCTTGGGTGGAGGAGGATCCCCTAGGATTTCAACAGGCAAGTTGTTTTTCAGTACGGGTCCCTGTTTAAAGAATATTTCATCTATTTCCCTTCTCTCATTCATATGCATATCATTTTCATGGTCTAGCAAGTATTGTTCTAAAGGATCAATAGGGGGCACAGCAATAGAAGCAAGACCAATAATTTCATCCTTACTAGGTGGTTCCTTTTCAAGGGGTTGTCTACGAAATTTAGCAAAGTTAAAATCATGAGACATATCCCCTAATCCCACAATGACAATATCTTTCACGCAGTCTATCTTGGCATTAACAGTATTCAAGAAGGGTCTACCAAATATAATGGGACATAATTCATCTTTTGGGGAACTAAGAACAAGGAAATCAGTAGGGTATTTAACCTGCCCACACAAGACTTCAATATCTCTAACAATCCCAACTGGTGAAATAGTGTCTCTATTAGCAAGCTTAATAGTAACATCAATCCCTTCTAACTCAACAGGTGCAATATCATGCATAATTTTGCGATATAAATCAAGAGGGATAATACTCGCACTAGCACCTACATCACATAAACCATGGTAACAATGATCTCCTATCTTAACAGAGATAACAGGCAAGCCCACAATAGGTCTATGTTTGTTCCTAGCATTGGGTTTGGCTATTCTAGCAAACTCTTCTGGGAGGTAAGTAACATGTCCATCTAAATCTTCTACCAAGAGATCTTTGACCGTAGCAACACTAGGTTCAACTTTAATTTGCTCAGAGGGCCTAGGTGTTCTAGTATTACTTTTATGAACTACAGTTGAAGCTTGAGCATGATCCTTTATCTTAACAGGGAAAGGTGGTTTCTCAATATAAGCAGTAGGAATAACAGGATCAACATTATAAGTGATAGTCTTTTCTTCAACTTTAACAGGTTCAACTACTTTTACTTCAATAGGGGGATGGTATTTAAACCATTCTCCTTGGGGAGATCAACATGAGTAGCAAAAGATTCACAGAAAGAAGCTACTATCTCAGAGTCAAGTGCACATTTAGTGCTAAACTCACGGAAAACATCGGTATCCATAAAAGCTTTAACACAATCAAACTTAGGGGTCATACTTGACTCCTTACCTTCGTCGAGATCCCAATCTTCAGAGTTGCGTTCAATTCTTTCCAATAAATCCCATTTGAATTCAACAGTCTTCATCATAAAAGATCCAGAACAATAATAATCAAGCATGGTGCGATTATTGAGAGAAAGCCGAGCATAAAAATTTTGAATAATCATTTTTCTTGAGAGCTCATGATTGGGGCATCAATATAACATTGACTTAAGCCTCCCCAAAGCTTGAGCGATGCTTTCTCGTTCGCGAGGCCAGAAATTATAAATATAATTACGATCACGATGAACCTGGTACATAGGGTAGAACTTCTGATGAAATTCCAACTTCAGACGATTACAGTTCCATGATCCCATATCATCACATAGCCTAAACCATGTCAATGCCTCTCCCTTAAAACATAAAGGGAAGACCTTCTTCTTGATAACATCCTCGGGCATACCTGCAAGCTTAAACAATACACAAACTTCATCCACATAGATTAGATGTAAATCGGGGTGCAATGTTCCGTCTCCTGTAAAGGGATTTTCAAGTAGTTTCTCTATCATACCCGAAGGAATTTCAAAGAAAACATTTTCAGTAGGTGCAGTAGGTTGAGGAGCAACTCTTTGCTCTTCTGGTCAGGGTGAAGATACCCCGAACAAGCCCCTCAAAGGATTTTGAGCCATAGTAACAAGTGACAATAAATTTCAGCACACTATATAAATCTTTCCTTACCAAAGGTGCTTCACTCCCCGGCAACGGCGTCATAAAAGAGTCTTGATGACCCACAAGTGTAGGGGATCTATCGTAGTCCTTCTGATAAGTAAGAGTGTTGAACCCAACGAGGAGCGGGAGGAAATGATAGGCAGTTTTTAGTAAGGTATTTTCTGCAAGCACTGAAATTATAGGTAACAGATAGTTTTGTGATAAGGTAATTGGTAGCAAGTGACAAAAGGTAAAAGTAAATAAGGTGCAGCAAGGTGGCCCAATCCTTTTTGTAGCAAAGGACAAGCCTGGACAAACTCTTATATAAAGGAAAGCGCTCACGAGGACACATGGGAATTATCGTCAAGCTAGTTTTCATCACGATCATCTGATTCATGTTCGGTACGTTGATAATTTGGTATGTGGGTGGACCGGTGCTTGGGTGCTGTCCTTATTTGTACAAGCCTCCCACTTATGATTAACCTCTAATGCAAGCATCCGCAACTACAAAAGAAGTATTTAGGTAGACCTAACCATATCCTGAAACATATGGATCCAAATCAGCCCCTTACGAAGCAACACATAAACTAGGGTTTAAGCTTCTGTCACTCTAGCAACCCATCATCTACTTATTACTTCCCAATGCCTTCCTCTAGGCCCAAATAATGGTGAAGTGTCATGTAGTCGACGTTCACATGACACCACTAGAGGAGAGACAACATACATCTCATCAAAATATCGAACGAAGACCAAATTCACATGACTACTAATAGCAAGACTTCTCCCATGTCCTTAGGAACAAAAGTAACTACTCACAAGACATAATATTGTTCATGATCAGAGGGGTATTAATATGCATAATGGATCTAAACATATGATCTTCCACCAAATAAACCAACTAGCATCAACTACAAGGAGTAATCAACACTACTAGCAACCCACAGGTACCAATCTGAGGTTTAAGTACAAAGATTGGATACAAGAGATGAACTAGGGTTTGATAGGAGATGGTGTTGGTGAAGATGTTGATGAAGATATCCCTCCCCGATATGGGAGAGTTGTCGGTGATGACGGCGGTGACGATTTCCCCCTCCCGGAGGGAAGTATCCCCGGCAGAACAGCTCTGTCGGAGCTCTAGATTGGTTTCCGCCTTGGTTCCGCCTTAAGACGGCAGCGTTTGGTCCCGAAAGTCTCCTTCCGATTTTTCCAGGTCAAAACACCTCATATAGGAGAAGATGGGCATCGGGGGACCTTCAGTGGGCCCACGAGACAAGGGGGGGCGCCTTGGGAAGAGGGGCGCGCCCCCACCCTCGTGGACAGCCAGTGGCCCCCCTAGTGAACTTTTTTCGCCAGATATTTTTTATATTTTCTGAAACGGAGTTCTGTTGAGTTTTGGGGCTTTTGGTGTTGTCCAGACTAGGTTTCCAGAGTTTGCTCCTTTTCCAGCCCAGTATTCCAGCTGTCGGCATTCTCCCTCTTCATATAAACCTTGTAAAATAAGAGAGAAAAGGCATAATTATTTTGACAAAATATGTAATAACAGCCCATAATGCAATAATATCAACATATAAGCATGATGCAAAATGGACGTATCAGCAATCGCTCAGAAGATCGGGAAGAACGAATAAAACACTTCAGAAAATTTCAAAACAAGCAAATAACTCTTGCAACAGAAAAAATTTCTAATAGTACCAAAATTAGGTGAATTTGGCCTTATCAGAAAGTTTAGGTCTAGAGCTTCGATTTGCAAAAAGAATCAACTAAATCAGAGTTACGGTTAAAAATATATGATCAAAAGAAGTTTGAATATGAATTTGAATAAATTTCGCAATTTGAAAATTGCAAAAAGTTTATTTGATAGATTCACTCGATAGGTGGATCAGGACGAAAATCTAGGCGTTGGTTTCATCTAATTTGGATGAACGAGTAAAAAGTTATGGTTATTTGAAAAAAAATCAGGGCCAAGCTGTTTTACGGAAGAAAAATAGCTACGGCTAAAAAAATCTAGGTCTAATGTATAAATACATAGACTAATTGATAATCTAATTATTCTACCGTACTAGTCTAGAAGTAATAAGCTACGGGAGTATATAAGAAAATACGAAGAAAGATATCTTTATAAGGTAGAGAAAAGACGACTTTGGAGAAAGGAAACGACTTCCAGAATTTCCGTCGGAGGGAAGAAATAATATTTTCTTTTATGAATCTAGTCAAACCAAAATATTGATTTAACCCGAATCGGATTATTTTTGGAGGCTCTATGAGCTTATATTTATAGTGGAAAAGAGGCTTAGGGGTCAAAGCCTAGGCAATGTAGGACTAAACATATACGAAAAGAGGGAAAAGAAAAAGGAAGACGGCCTATAGAGTTCGGCCAGCCGGCGCGTGCGCGGACGGTGTTTTTTTTTTGCCAAAGTGAACAAAAGAAAGATGGAAAAAAATGAAAAGAAAAAAAATAGATGACTGGGCTGACCTATGTAAAATAAAAAAATAACAATCACAATTGGGGCACCACTGTCACTAAGCTGCGCGTGCAGGCGTCGTATAGTTAGCAGCCGCACATACATTTATTTTTTTTAAATAGAAACAGAAAGGAAAACTGAAAAAAATATAGAATAAAACTCTATATAGGCATATTATATATCAAAAAAAATAGAAAAAGATTTCCTACAAGATGGACATTTTTCTACAGTCAAATAAAATCCTCACAAAAATTTAATAAATCAAGCAGTGCTACTATTGCAATAAAATCCAATAAAAATTATTTTTTAAATGCCAAAATTATTTCAAATTTATTTCTCTCCAATTTTCTACTGTAGGGAATCATTTTACCCTATTTTTAATATATTTTATTTTTGGAGAAAAAATAATTTGAATAAAAACCAATAACTCAAATTTGAAAATAAATTTCAAAAATACTTCAATGGAACTTCCAACTCATATTTCTTATAATTTGAAGAAGTCATTTTATCTTCTCTCATGAAAATCATTGAGTTGCATAAAGTTTAAGAATTTGAAATATTTTCCAAAATGGAATTCAAATCTTTTCAAAACCCTTTTCATTTATTAATGGAAGAAGTCATATCATCTTCTCTCTAGGTTTGGTGTTGAAATGAATTTGAATTCATGGAGAACATAAAGGCAAGGTGAAAGTTTTGGGAAAGTCATTTTATTCCCTCTAATTTAACTTTCAAAAGTTTCAAATTTCACCCAATTTCACGCAAGTAATCAAAACTATCTATTTAATATAACATTCCAAAATTTAGAATTTTGGGATGTTACAGTAATAGAGCCTATGGCTGAGGCTTAGGGGATGACACTCATATTTTCTCTATCTTGTGCCGAGGTCGGGCATTGAGCTGCGCTCAATCTCACACCTTGCAAAATAGGGAAGAACCCCTTCTTGGACTGGTCCATATTAAACTTCTTCAATATCTTGTCAAGGTAGGTGCTTTCTGAAAGACCGATGAGGTGTCTCGATCTATCTCTATAGATCTTGATGCCTAATATGTAAGCAGCTTCTCCAAGGTCCTTCATTGAAAAACACTTATTCAAGTAGGAATTTATGCTTTCCAAAAGTTCTATCTCATTTCCCATCAACAATATGCCATCTACATATAATATGAGAAATGCTGCAGAGCTCCCACTCACTTTCTTTTAAATACAGACTTCTCCAAAAGTCTATATAAACCCAAACGCTTTGATTTCTTCATCAAAGCGAATGTTCCAACTCCGAGATGCCTGCACCAGCCCATAGATGGAGCGCTGGAGCTTGCATACCTTGTCAGCATTCTTAGGATCGACAAAACCTTCTGGCTGCATCATATACAATTCTTCCATAAGGAAACCGTTAAGGAATGCCGTTTTGACGTCCATTTGTCAGATCTCATAATCATAAAATGCGGCAATTGCTAACATGATTCGGACAGATTTTAGCATCGCTACGGGTGAGAAAGTCTCATCGTAGTCAACTCCTTTAACTTGTCGATAACCCTTAGCGACAAGCCGAGCCTTATAGATGGTAACATTACCATCTGCGTCAGTCTTCTTCTTAAAGATCCACTTATTCTCTATGGCTTGTCGATCATCGAGAAAGTCCACCAAAGTCCATACTTTGTTCTCATACATGGATCCTATCTCGGATTTCATGGCTTCAAGCCATTTGTTGGAATCCGGGCCCGCCATCGCTTCTTCATAGTTCGAAGGTTCACCGTTGTCTAACAACATGATTTCCAGGACAGGGTTGCCGTACCATTCTGGTGCGGAACGTGTCCTCGTGGGCCTACGAAGTTCAGTAGCAACTTGATCCGAAGTTTCATGATCATCATCATTAACTTCCTCTCTAGTCGGTGCAGGCACCACAGAAACATCTTCCTACGCTGCGCTACTCTGATGTTCAAGAGGGGGAATAATTTCCTCATCAAGTTCTACTTTCCTCCCACTTACTTCTTTAGAGAGAAACTCTTTCTCCAGAAAGGATCCATTCTTGGCAACAAAGATCTTGCCTTCGGATCTGAGGTAGAAGGTATACCCAATAGTTTCCTTAGGGTATCCTATCAAAATGCACTTTTCCGATTTGGGTTCGAGCTTTTCAGGTTGAAGTTTCTTGACATAAGCATCGCATCCCCAAACTTTCATAAACGACAGCTTAGGTTTCTTCCCCAACCATAATTCATACGGTGTCGTCTCAACGAATTTAGACGGCGCCCTATTTAAAGTGAATGCGGCAATCTCTAAAGCATAACCCCAAAATGATAGTGGTAGATCGGCAAGAGACATCAAAGACCGCACCATATCCAATAGAGTGTGATTACGACGTTTGGGCACACCATTACGCTGAGGTGTTCCACACGTGAGTTGTGAAACAATTCCACATTTTCTTAAGTGCGTGCCAAACTCATGACTCAAATATTCTCCTTCATGATCTGATCGTAAGAACTTTATTTTCCTATCACGTTGATTCCCTACCTCACTCTGAAATTCCTTGAACTTTTCAAAGGTCTCAGACTTGTGTTTCATTAAGTAGACATAACCATATCTACATAAATCATCAGTGAGGGTGAGAACATAACGATAGCCACCGCGAGCCTCAAAGCTCATTGGACCGCATACATCAATATGTATTATTTTTAACAAGTTAGTTGCTCGCTCCATTGTTCCAGAGAACGGAGTCTTGGTCATCTTGCCGAGGAGCCATGGTTCACATGTGTCAAATGATTCATGATCAAGAGACTCCAAAAGTCCATCTGCATGGAGTTTTTTCATACGTTTGACACCGATATGACCAAGGTGGCAGTGCCACAAGTATGTGGGAGTATCATTATCAACCTTACATCTTTTGGCATTCACATTATGAATATGTGCAACATCACGCTCAAGATTCATTAAAAGTAAACCATTGACCAGCGGGGCATGACCATAAAACATATCTTTCATATAAATAGAACAACCATTATTCTCGGATTAAAATGAGTAGTCATCTCGCATCAAACGAGATCCAGATACAATGTTCATGCTCAAAGCTGGTACTAAATAACAATTATTGAGGTTTAAAACTAATCCCGACGGTAGATGTAGAGGTAGCGTGCCAACGGCGATCACATCGACCTTGGAACCATTCCCGACGCACGTCGTCACCTCGTCCTTTACCAGTCTCCGCTTATTCCGCAGCTCCTATTTTGAGTTACAAATGTGAGCAATTGCACTGGTATCAAATACCCAGGAGCTACTACGAGCGATGGTAAGGTACACATCAATAACATGTATATCATATATACCTTTGACGTTGCCGGACTTCTTATCCGCTAAGAACTTGGGGCAGTTCCGCTTCCAGTGACCATTTCCCTTGTAGTAAAAGCACTCAGTCTCAGGCTTGGGTCCATTCTTTGGCTTCTTCCCGGCAACTGGCTTACCGGGTGTGGCAACTCCCTTGACGTCCTTCTTGAAGTTCTTCCTACCCTTGCCCTTCTTGAACTTAGTGGTATTCTTCACCATCAACACTTGATGCTCCTTTTGATCTCCACCTCCGCTGATTTCAACATTGAATACAACTCAGGAATGGACTTCTCCATCCCTTGCATATTGTAGTTCATCACAAAGATCTTGTAGCTAGGTGGAAACAACTGGAGGAATCTTTCAATGACCGAGTCATCTGGAAGATTAACTCCCAGCTGAGACAAACGGTTGTGCAACCCAGACATTTTAAGTATATACTCGCTGACAGAACTGTTTTCCTCCAGCTTACAACTGTAGAACTTGTCGGAGACTTCATATCTCTTGACCCGAGCATGAGCTTGGAAAACCATTTTCAGCTCTTGGAACATATGCTTTGTGTTGCTCAAAACGCTTTTGGGGCCCCGATTCTAAGCTGTAAAGCATGCCGAACTAAACTAGGGAGTAATCATCACTACGTGACTGCTAGGCGTTCATAATGTCTTGAGTTGCTGGGAAAATGGGTGCGTCACCTAGCGGTGCTTCAAGGACATATGCTTTCTTGTAAGCTATATATGAGGATGATCCTCAAGTTACGGAACCAATCCGTATAGTTGCTTCCATCATCTTTCAGTTTGGTTTTCTCTAGGAACGCGTTGAAGTTGAGGGTAACATTAGTGTGGGCCATTGGATCTACAAGATAGATTGTAAAGACAATCTTAGACTATGTTCATGATAATTAAGTTCATCTAATCAAATTATTTAATGAACTCCCACTCAGATAGACATCCCTCTAGTCATCCAAGTGATACATGATCCGAATCAATTAGGCAGTGTCCGATCATCACGTGAGACGGACTAGTCATGAACGGTGAACATCTTCATGTTGATCGCATCTACTATACGACTCATGTTTGACATTTCGCTCTCATGTGTTCCGAGGCCATGTCTTTGCATGCTAGGCTCGTCAAGTCAACCTAAGTGTTTCACATGTGTAAATCTGGCTTACACCCATTGTATGCAAACGTTAGAATCTATCACACCTAATCATCACGTGGTGCTTCGAAACAACGAACCTTTGCAACGGTGCACACTTAGGGGAACACATTTCTCGAAATTTTAGTGAGGGATCATCTTATTTATGCTTCCGTCGTTCTAAGCAAATAAGATGTAAACATGATAAACATCACATGCAAATCGTAAAGTGACATGATATGGTCAATATCATCTTGCGCTTTTGATCTCCATCTTCGAAGCGCGGCATGATCACCATCATCACCGACATGACACCATGATCTCCATCATCATGTCTTCATGAAGTTGTCTCGCCAACTATTACTTCCACTACTATGGCTAACGATTAGCAATAAAGTAAAGTAATTACATGGCGTTTTCATTGACACACTGATGACCCACATGTGTAGGGGATCTATCGTAGTCATTTCGATAAGTAAGAGTGTCGAACCCAACGAGGAGTAGAAGGAAATGATAGGCAGTTTTCAGTAAGGTATTTTCTGCAAGCACTGAAATTATAGCTAACAGATAGTTTTGTGATAAGGTAATTGGTAGCAAGTGACAAAAGGTAAAAGTAAATAAGGTGCAGCAAGGTGGCCCAATCCTTTTTGTAGCAAAGGCCAAGCCTGGACAAACTCTTATATAAAGGAAACCGCTCCCGAGGACACATGGGAATTATCGTCAAGCTAGTTTTCATCACGATCATCTGATTCGCGTTTGGTACTTTGATAATTTGGTATGTGGGTGGACCGGTGCTTGGGTGCTGTCCTTACTTGGACAAGCCTCCCACTTATGATTAACCTCTAATGCAAGCATCCGCAACTACAAAAGAAGTATTAAGGTAAACCTAACCATAGCCTGAAACATATGGATCCAAATCAGCCCCTTACGAAGCAACGCATAAACATATTTATGACAGCTAATTGTTCATCAGGAATGCTATCATCAATAGGTTGTGGGTCATCAAGTATATTCTCTAACCTAGACAAGTTGTCTTCAACGGGGTTCTCAGCTCCTTTTCTATCAATAATATGCAAGTCAAATTCTTGCAGCAAGAGAACCCATCTAATAAGTCTAGGTTTAGCATCTTCCTTTTCCATAAGGTATTTGATAGCAGCATGATCAGTGTGAATAGTTACTTTAGAATCAACGATATAGGGTCTAAACTTATCACAAGCAAATACAACTGCTAAAAATTATTTCTCAGTAGTGGCATAATTTCTTTGGGCACTATCTAGAGTTTTACTAGCATACTGGATAACATTTAATTTCTTATCAACTCTCTGCCCTAGAACAGCACCTACGGCATAATCACTAGCATCACATATAATCTCAAAGGGTAAATTCCAGTCAAGAGGCTGGCCAATAGGTGCAGAGATCAATGCTTTCTTAAGTATTTCAAATGCTTCTAGGAAATCATCATCAAAGACAAAAGGAATATATTTTTGTAAGAGATTAGTCAGAGGCCTGGAGATTTTGGAGAAGTCCTTTATGAACCTCCTATAAAACCCGACATGACCATGGAAACTTCGTATACCTTTGATGTCCTTTGGGCATGGCATCTTTTCAATAGCATCAACTTTAGCTTTGTCAACTTCAATACCTCTTTCAGAAATTTTATGTCCCAAGACAATGCCTTCATTAACCACAAAGTGGCACTTCTCCCAATTCAAGACAAGGTTAGTGTCTTCACATCTCTGCAAAACTCGATCAAGGTTGCTTAAGCAATCATCAAAAGAAGTTCCGTAAACGTAGAAATCATCCATGAAAACCTCAACAATCTTTTCACAAAAATCAGAGAATATAGCCATCATGCATCTTTGAAAGGTAGCAGGTGCATTACATAAACCAAAAGGCATACGTCTATAAGCAAAGGTACCGAAAGGACAAGTAAAATTGGTCTTTTCTTGATCCCCTTTTCACACAGGTATTTGAGAAAAACCAGAATAACCATCTAGAAAGCAGAAATGAGTATGTTTGGACAACCTTTCTAGCATTTGATCAATGAAAGGCAAGGGATAATGATCTTTCTTAGTAGCTTTATTTAACTTACGGAAATCAATTACCATCCTATAACCTGTAACTATTCTTTGCGGGATCAATTCATATTTATCATTAGGAACGACAGTCGTACCTCCCTTTTTAGGGACACAATGGACAGGACTTGCCCACTGGCTTTCAGCAACTGGATAGATAATACCTGCCTCTATGAGCTTTAGTATTTCCTTCCTTACCACTTCTTTCATCTTAGGATTTAATCATCGTTGATGATCAATAACCGGTTTAGCATTTTCTTCCAATTTTATCTTGTGTTGGTATATAGAGGGACTAATGCCCTTAAGATCATCCAGAGTATATCCAATAGCAGCACGGTGCTTCTTCAGAGTTTTCAATAGTTTTTCTTCTTCCTGCTCTGAAAGGTTAGCACTAATAATAACAGGATATATCTTCTTTTCATCAAGATAAACATACTTAAGATTATCAGGTAAAGGTTTAAGTTCAAACACGGGATCACCCTTGGGTGGAGGAGGATCCCCTAGGATTTCAACAGGCAAGTTGTTTTTCAGTACGGGTCCCTGTTTAAAGAATATTTCATCTATTTCCCTTCTCTCATTCATATGCATGTCATTTTCATGGTCTAGCAAGTATTGTTCTAAAGGATCATTAGGTGGCACGGCAATAGAAGCAAGACCAATAATTTCATCCTTAATGGGTGGTGCCTTTTCAAGGGGTTGTCTACGGAATTAACAAAGTTAAAATCATGATACATATCCCCCAATCCAACTGTGCCAATATCTTTTACGCAGTCTATCTTGACATTAGCAGTATTCAAGAAGGGTCTACCAAATTATAATGGGACAAAATTCATCTTGTGGGGAACTAAGAACTAGAAAATCAGCAGGGTATTTAACCTTCCCACACAAGACTTCAATACCTCTAACAATCCCAACTGGTGAAATGGTCTCTCTATTAGCAAGCTTAATAGTAACATCAATCCCTTCTAACTCAATAGGTGCAAAATCATGCATAATTTCTTGATATAAATCATGAGGGATAATACTCGCACTAGCACCTACATCACATAAACCATGGTAACAATGATCTCCTATCTTAACAGAGATAACAGGCAAGCCCACAATAGGTCTATGTTTGTTCCTAGCATTGGGTTTGGCTATTCTAGCAGACTCTTCTTGGAGGTAAATAACATGTACATCTAAATCTTCTACCAAGAGATCTTTAACCATATTAATACTAGATTCAATTTTAATTTGCTCAGATGGTGTAGGCGTTCTAGTATTACTCTTACGAACTACAGTTGAAGCTTAAGCATGATCCTTTATCCTAACAGGGAAAGGTGGTTTCTCAATATAAGCAGCAGGAATAACAGGATCAACATTATAAGTGATAGTCTTTTCTTCAACTTTAATAGGTTCAACTACTTTTACTTCAATAGGGGGATGGTATTTAAACCACTTCTCCTTGGGGAGATCAACATGAGTAGCATAAGATTCACAGAAAGAAGCTACTATCTCAGAGTCAAGTCCATATTTAGTGCTAAACTCACGGAAAACATTGGTATCCATAAAAGCTTTAACACAATCAAACTTAGGGGTCATACCTGACTCCTTACCTTCGTCGAGGTCCCAATCTTCAGAGTTGTGTTTAATTCTTTCCAATAAATCCCATTTGAATTCAATAGCCTTCATCATAAAAGAGACAGAACAAGAAGTATCGAGCATGGAGTGATTATTAAGAGAAAGCCGAGCATAAATTTTTTGAATGATCAATTCTCTTGAGAGCTCATGATTGGGGCATGAATATAACATTGACTTAAGCCTCCCCCAAGATTGAGCGATGCTTTCTCCTTCGCGAAGGCAAAAATTATAAATATAATTACGATCACGATGAACCTGGTGCATAGGGTAGAACTTATGATGAAATTCCAACTTCAGACGATTATAGTTCCATGATCCCATATCATCGCATAGCCTAAACCATGTCAATGCATCTCCCTTCAAAGATAAAAGGAAGACCTTCTTCTGGATAACATCCTTGGGCATACCTGCAAGCTTAAGTAATCCACAAAATTCATCCACATAGATTATATGTAAATCGGGATGCAGTGTTCCGACTCCTGTAAAAGGATTTTCAAGCAGTTTCTCTATCATACCCGAAGGAATCTCAAAGCAAACATTTTCAATAGGTGCAGTAGGTTGAGGAGCAATTCTTCGCTCTTCTGGTCGGGGTGAGGATACCCCGAACAAGCCCATCAAAGGATTTTGAGCCATAGTAACAAGCGACAATAAATTTCAGCACACTATATAAATTTTTTCCTTACCAAAGGCGCTTCACTCCCCGGCAACGGCGCCAGAAAAGAGTCTTGATGACCCACAAAGAGTGTCGAACCCAACGAGGAGCGGAAGGAAATGATAGGCAGTTTTCAGTAAGGAATTTTCTGCAAGCACTGAAATTATAGCTAACAGATAGTTTTGTGATAAGGTAATTGGTAGCAAGTGACAAAAGGTAAAAGTAAATAAGGTGCAGCAAGGTGGCCCAATCCTTTTTGTATTAAAGGACAAGCCTGGACAAACTCTTATATAAAGGAAAGCGCTCCCGAGGACACATGGGCATTATCGTCAAGCTAGTTTTCATCATGATCATCTGATTCGCGTTCGGTACTTTGATAATTTGGTATGTGGGTGGACCGGTGCTTGCGTGTTGTCCTTACTTGGACAAGCCTCCCACTTATGGTTAACCTCTAATGCAAGCATCCGCAACTACAAAAGAAGTATTAAGGTAAACCTAACCATAGCCTGAAACATATGGATCCAAATCAGCCCCTTACGAAGCAACGCATAAACTAGGGTTTAAGCTTCTGTCACTCTAGCAACCCATCATCTACTTATTACTTCTCAATGCCTTCCTCTAGGCCCAAATAATGGTGAAGTGTCATGTGGTCGACGTTCACATGACACCACTAGAGGAGAGACAACATACATCTCATTGAAATATCGAACGAAGACCAAATTTGCATGACTACTAATAGCAAGACTTCTCCCATGTCCTCAAGAACAAAAGTAACTACTCACAAGACATAATATTGTTCATGATCAGAGGGGTATTAATATGCATAATGGATCTGAACATATGATCTTCCACCAAATAAACCAACTAGCATCAACTACAAGGAGTAATCAACACTACTAGGAACCCACAGGTACCAATCTGAGGTTTGGGTACAAAGATTGGATACAAGAGATGAACTAGGGTTTGAGAGGAGATGGTGCTGGTGAAGATGTTGATGAAGATAGCCCTCCCCAAGATGGGAGAGTTGTTGGTGATGACGGCGGCGACGATTTCCCCCTCCCGGAGGGAAGTATCCCCGACAGAATAGCTCTGCCGGAGCCCTAGATTGGTTTCTGCCTCGAGACGGCGGCGTCTGGTCCCGAAAGCCTCCTTAAGATTATTTTTTTCCATTTCAAAACACCTCATATAGGAGAAGATGGGCATAGAGGGCCTTCCGGCTGGCCCACGAGGCAGGGGGCGCGCCCCTGGGAAGGGGGGCGCGCCCCCACCCTCGTGGACAGCCGATGGCCCCCCTCGTGGACTTCTTTCGCCAGATATTTTTTATATTTTCTGAAACGAAGTTCTGTTGAGTTTCGGGGCTTTTGGAGTTGTGCAGAATAGGTTTCCAGAATTTGCTCCTTTTCCAGCCCAGAATTCTAGCTGTCGGCATTCTCCCTCTTCATGTAAACCTTGTAAAATAAGAGAGGAAAGGCATAAGTATTGTGACAAAACATATAATAACAGCCCATAATGCAATAAGTATCAATATATAAGCATGATGCAAAATGGACGCATCACACGCCTGTCATACAATAAAATTAAGACAAATCCTATGGCTCCTCCCGGTTGTCATACTCATCGACATGCAAGTCGTGATTCCTATTACAAGAACATGATCAATCTCGTACATCACATATATAATTCATCACATCCTTTTGGCCATATCACATCACATAGCATACCCTGTAAAAACAAGTTAGATGTCCTCTAATTGTTGTTGCATGTTTTACGTGGCTGCTATGAGTTTCTAGCAAGAACGTTTCTTACCTACGCAAAAGCCACAACGACGATTTGTCAATTGCTATATACCCTTCATAAGGAGCATGTTCATCGAATCCGATCCGACTAAAATGGGAGAGAGTCACCCGCTAGCCACCTGATGCAACTAGTGCATGTCAGTCGGTGGAACCTGTCTCACGTAAGCGTGCGTGTAAGGTCGGTCCGGGCCGCTTCATCCCACAATGCCGCTGAATCAAGATAAGACTGGCAACGGTAAGTAAATTGACCAAATCATCGCTCACAACTACTTGTGTTCTACTCGTGCATAGAATCTACGCATAGACCTAACTCTACCACTGTTGGGGAACGTAGTAATAATTCAAAATTTTCCTATGTGTCACCAAGATCAATCTAGGAGATTCTAGCAACGAGAGAGAGGGAGTGCATCTTCATACCCTTGAAGATCACTAAGCGGAAACGTTACAAGAACGCGGTTGATGGAGTCGTACTCACGACGATTCAAATCGCGGAAGATCCGATCCAAGTGCCGAACGGACGGCACCTCCGCGCTCAACACACGTACAGCCCGGGGACGTCTCCTCCTTCTTGATCCAGCAAGGGGGAAGGAGAATTTGAGGGAGAGCTCCGGCAGCACGATGGCGTGGTGGTGGAGCTTGCGGTTCTCCGTCAGGGCTTGCGCCAGGTGAAGGAGGAGGAGGAGTTATAGGGTGGAGGGTTGCGCCAGGTGAAGGGTGCAGCTCCCATGCACCTCCCAACCATATATAGGGGTGGAGGGGGCTGGTTTCTTGCCCTCCAAGTCCATTGGGGCATTGGAAAAGGTGGGAGGAAAGAAATCCCATCCATTCCCTTCCCCACCGATTGTTATCCCCCTTTTGTAGGGATCTTGATCTTATCCCGTCGGGATATGACCTTATTCCTTCTAAGGGGGGATCTTGGTGCACCTTGACCAGGTGTGTGGGGCCTTGCCCCCCCTACCCACGTTCATGTGGGTCCCCCCATGCAGGTGGGCCCCACTCTGGAACCTTCTAGAACCTTCCCGGTACAATACCAAAAAATCCCGAACATTTTCCGATGGCCAAAATAGGACTTTCCATATATAAATCTTTACCTCCGGACCATTCAGGAACTCCTCGTGACGTTCGGGATCTCATCCGGGACTCCGAACAACCTTCAGTAACCACATACAATTTCCCGTTACAACTCTAGCGTCACCAAACCTTAAGTGTGTAGACCCTACGGGTTCGGGAACCATGCAGACATGACCGAGACACCTCTCCGACCAATAACTAATAGCGCGATATGGATACCCATATTGGCTCCCACATGTTCCACGATGATCTCATCGAATGAACCACGATGTCAGGGATTCAATCAATCGCGTATACGAATCCCTTCGTCCAACGGTATGTTACTTGCCCGAGATTCGGTCGTCGGTATCCCTATACCTTGTTCAATCTCGTTACCGGCAAGTCTCTTTACTCGTTCTATAACACATGATCTCGTGACTAACTCCTTAGTCACATTGAGCTCATTATGATGATGCATTACCGAGTGGGCCTAGAGACACCTCTTCGTCATACGGAGTGACAAATCCCAGTTTCGATTTGTGCCAACCCAACAGACACTTTCGTAGATACCTGTAGTGCACCTTTTTAGCCACCCTGTTACGTTGTGACGTTTGATACACCCAAAGAATTCCTAGGGTATCCGGGAGTTGCACAATCTCATGGTCTAAGGAAATGATACTTGACATTAGAAAAGCTCTAGCAAATGAACTACTCGATCTTGTGATGTGCTTAGGATTGGGTCTTGTCCATCACATGTGATCCCGTTATCAATGACATCCAATGTCCATGGTCAGGAAACCATAACCATCTATTGATCAACGAGCTAGTCAACTAGAGGCTCACTAGGGATGTGTTGTGGTCTATGTATTCACACATGTATTCCGGTTAATACAATTATAGCATGAATAATAGACATTTATCATGAACAAGGAAATATAATAATAACCAATTTATTACTGCCTCTAGGGCATATTTCCAACAGACTGGATGATGACATTTGGGAGGTTATGGTGGATTTCCAGGGCAGAGATAACATGGAAAGAAGGTTCTCTCTTTCAGACATCACTTTTGTCAACTTGATTGCACTGGCTGAAACTGAAGGCTATGATTCAGATGACTACATGTACTGGGTAAAAGAAGTAGGAATTGGACATGATGGATTATTGCTTCTGGACAGTAATGAGGCAGTTGAAGAAATGATAGACCACTCTGGTTGCACAGTTCTGAATATCATAGTGGCCAAGGCAAATGAAGATAGAGATGTTGAATTTAATAGGGCTCACAATGCTTATGAAGAACAAGTTCCAATACGTAGTTCAGTGGGGACCTGGTTTTGTGTTAAGTCTGTCACAAGATGGAGTAGTTCACCCTCTTGAAGTTAATATGAACATACAGCAGAGCTGCAACTTGAACAAGACAGAAGCTCCTAGTGGTGATGATGGAGATGTTGTTGGTGAGGATAGAGGTGCTGGTGGTGAGGATGGATCTGCTGGTGTACCAGATGTTGATATTGACAAATCATCCTCAGACTTTGAGATTGACAGGGGTGATTACAGAGGGATAAAGATGTCTTACAAGGCTTGGAAGAGAGGTGAAGAAAATGTTGTAAATGAAGAAGAAACATATGTTGCACAAGACAGACCAGAGTTTGAAGGGGACAATGATGTTTCAGAATTTTGGCAGGAGGAGAAAGAGGCTGACAGTGGAGAGGAGACAGTGATGGTAAAAGGCGGGACTGAGAAACTAAAGCATGTTAGAAGATTAGCACTAAATCCAAGACCTACTTTACAGCACACAATCAGCCAGAGATCCCCAAATTTCAAGATTTTGCACCTGAACCTGGTGAATATTGCTTTCCTAATGATGGAGAGGTTCATATACTACCTTCTGGAAGGAAGAGAAGATTGAAGAAGAAGAAAGAGAGGAAATGGTATGACTCACTACTACCTGATGCACATGAGCAGTTGTGCAAGGACCTTTGCTTTACCAATGTGTATGAGTTCATAAAGGCATTGAGAAATTTTCATGTTAGGACTTTGAGAAACTTTCAGTACCATAGGAATGAACCAACAAGGATTATTGTTTGATGCCCATAGAGAAAAAATGGTTGTGGATTTTTCATGACTGCCTCCAAAGTAGCGCATGAAGATACTTTCACAATCAAGAAGTGTCACATGGATCACACTTGTGGAGCTAGTAGAGAGAGTACCAAGATGACTGCGCAGTAGATTGCAGAAGGTGTGGAGGACAGAGTTAGATCAAATGTAAAGGCTGATGCAGAGACAATTCTGAAACATACTAAGAAGATGTTTGGGGTACATGTTCCTAAGAGTGAGTGTGGTAAAACGTGTGAATCCCTAGCCTCAAATGCCCCTCGCCCCCTAGCAGAAACGTTGTGAGAGCGACAGAAGATCGTCCGATTGGGCGGCTTAGCACGCGCCGCGACCGGCGGAGCGGAGGAATCAGTCGGCTAATAAACAACGTTTCCCAAGAAAATTTGCTTGCAGAATATGGTAAAATAAAGCAGTTGTGGTCTCTGAAAAATGCAGGTGAAACTAGAAAAAATATGTTGTTGTCTAGCACCCTAGCTCTGAAAGCTTACGTGAGCAGTACTAGTCCCTTCGTCCCAAAATGTCTTACACTATGGGACGGAGGAGTAGTAATATTTTTTTAAAGGTCAGTAGTAATTTTGAGAAACTAAAAGTGTGGCCTTACTGTTTTTCTTTTCAAAGTCTAGAGGATAACTTGTGCTAGCTGCTCCGCAGTCCAAAAGATACCTAGACAGTAGTAATGGAGATGTAGTAGCACGGTCTGACATGGCCATCGGCGATGAAGACGACGCTGAAGCCTCGAGACGGACGACAAGTACAACTAGAAGGAGAGCTGGAGTACGTACAGAGCAAACCAACCAACCAAGTCAAACGAATGTGGACTGGCACAGGCCGCCATTATTGTGGCTGTGAGAGGCGTCATCTCCTGTTTGTTGCCAATCCACGTCTCCTCCATGAGCTGTGGCTGTGCGGCAGCCAGCCGCCTTCTTAACTGACAGAGAAGAAAAACGCAGCTGTATCTGTACGAACGATGAGCTGATCCTACATACTCCCCCTGTCGTCCTGCCTGCCAGCTTGGACTCAGCCAACTGTTCACACCTGGCCCGGACTGCACAACCGTTTGGTCACCACTGCTCGTCCGAAAACAAGAAATATATTACTCCCAATTAATTGTCGTAGAAATGGATAAAAATAGACGTATGTAGAACTAAAGTATATCTATATACATCCATTTTTACATTAAAAATTCCGGACGAAGAGAGTATTACAAAGTCGAGTCACTTATTTTGGGAGAGAGAGGAAGTAGTACTAGTTATCACTGCAAATTGATTAACTGAATCAGCTGTGGTTGCTGAATAACAGGATGAACCAGGACATTTTAGCTTCAGAGAAACTGAAATTGTTAGCTTTGCTGCATTACTTTAAATTATCAAAAACAAATTTAAAATCCGTACGGAGCACAGGTTAGCATGACTCAGATCGCTGCTACTACCGGTCAAAAGGCTGGCGCCTTCATTATCTTTGAATTAGTTCAGGAGAAAGAGCGGCGATGGATCTCCGAAGACGCATCAGGCAGTGGATCAAAAGAAAAAGCAGAGACGCATCAGGTGGGGAGGCGCGCGGCTGCCGAATGATTGCGAGCCAACGTGCGGGCCAGCAGGTTTAAGGTATCCAAAGCAGCAGCGGGAGACGACGACGATGATGACGATGCCGACGCCGATTATTAATCCATTGATCAGTGGTAGTACAACCTTTCCACATGATCACATGATCCGTTAACACTTAACAGCAATCTGCGGCAAGTTGCAGCCTGGGAGAGGAGCGGGGCGTTGTCATATCCTAATGCAACTTGCGTCGCCCGCCTCGATCGGCTATAACTCAGTGGTTTGACGGCATCAAGCTCGTCAAAGATTTGGCCGCGCCGCAAGATTTTTCTTGGCCGGATCAGATCGCAGTTCATACACAACTTGTGTCAGAACACCTCGACTTGCAAATATGAGCATCTCTAACTGTGTTTTTCCAGACCCTTTTCTTTCAGATGAAGGGCCGCGTTGCGACCCAGCAAATGTCAGCAGAAAAGATCAAATGAACATCTAGATGGTCATAAACTAGCATGTTTCTTGATGCCAACTGAAGAATGATAAATTGAAAAATAAAAACGGGAAAGGGCAAGGATACTTCGAAGGAAAGGGAATTCTTGTGGGCGGCAGGCGCGCACCATGCTGCTGCACGCCATCAGCTAGCAGCATTCAACAGTTAGCATGTGACAGCCTGACCCCTCGCACTAAACTAATCATCATCAGGCCCTTTGTAATGACACCAAGATGCCGTTGTACACTTGTACGCATGTTCTCCTTGGCCGCATGCATATATGCGTACTGGTCGCACGCGTGCATGCACACTAGTGCAACAGTACCTCCATCAGTGGTCATGGGTGACCTACTCCCTACTGATGCACGGTGCTTCGCATCGGTTTCCTAGTTTTTCTTCTTTTTCTTCTTATTTTTGCGGGGAGGTTTCCTAGTTTTTCGACAAAGTACATTTTTATTCGGTCGTTATATTGAGCTCCTGCAACTGTACCAAGCGGATGTTCGGCCTATGCACAACAAAATGCACACAATCAACACGTCCAGATTTTTTTTTAAACAATTCATAGAAATGGTACTCCCTCCATTTTTATATACAAGGCCATAAACTGAAATTACAGGTACCAAGATAAATTTTAATGCATATTTTACAAGTCATTTTTTCTTTTCGTTTAATGGAATCATTAATACGCAACATGCATGCAAGGAAACTGAGTGGATGAAGTAACTGGTGTTTTTATGACTGCATGCATGCAAGTATTAAATAGGTTGCTACTACGAGAAAATAACATTAATTCTGTAATGCCCAGGATGGAGTTATACCTCCTACGTGTCGAGGCACGACTTAAAGGCATAAGTCCATCCTAGAATGATCTCAAGTTTGGTAATCTTTGCACAACTCATGTAAAAGAGGGGATAGTAAACTGAAAATAGTTGGCTTACACTCGCCACGTCACAGAATTACAGTACAAGTCTCAAACATCATACATTAAGAGCACTACAACCCTCTAAGGGCAAAAGCCAAATGTCAAAGTACCAAACTCAGATAAATAAACCACAGGCGGATCAAATCCTAGTAAGAGACTCCACTACTGATCGTCCGGGTAGCGCACGTAGTACCGACTACGCTCCTCGTCATACTCCCAATCCAGCTCGGTGCCATCACCTGGATAGCTCACAGCTGGACCTGCATCTGGTGTGTGAAGTAACTGTGAGCCACAGAGGACTCAGCAATCCCGTTCCCGGGTAACAGAACTATTTAAGCCTTTGGGTGAGGGAAAGGCTGAAGAAAAGGATAAGTCTGCAGCAGCAACTAGCATCTAGCTTACGTAAGTGAGAGCGAGAAGAGAAGGCCTCGGCGAGAAGTGATCACGAAGTGATCCTAGCTACAAGCTCACAATCATAACCCCTCCGTGTTCAACTCCCGAATCCCTATTCGGAAATTGACAGTCACGGAACACACGCTGGTAGTGTATTAGTATCATTGTGTCAAGTTATCTACAACCGGAATTAACAAGCTCCCATCTGCCACATAACCGCGGGCACGGCTTTCGAAAGTTCAAACCCTGCAAGGGTGTTCCAACTTGACCCATTACAAGCCCACGATCCGCGGAGTCGCAACTCCAAAGTGGGAAGACCCGAGTATCCTCGGAATCCCGTGCTCAAGATATACCGAGCTAAGGTAAGGCTAATCCAGCAAATCCTCCCGGCGTGTCGACACCCTGATAGTAGCCGCGCGTATCTAAGTCTCAAGACACGACCGGATGGGCGATTCTACAGGTTTTTACCAAACCTCGAGTTTCCTTGAGGTGGCCCCGCAGAACCCCCGTTTCGGACCAACACTCATGTGGAGCATGTTGGGGAACGTTGCATGGGAAACAAAAATTTTCCTACCGTTCACCAAGATCAATCTAGTAGAAGCAACTACGAGAGGGGAGTGTGATCTACGTACCCTTGTAGATCGCTAAGCGGAAGCGTTATGAACGCGGATGATGGAGTCGTACTCGTCGCGATTCAGATCGCCGAAGACCTAGCACCGAAGCAACGGTGCCTCCGCGTTCTTCACACGTACGGCTCGGGGACGTCTCCTCCTTCTTGATCCAGCAAGGGGTGGAGGAGAGGTTGATGGAGAACCGGCAGCACGACGGCGTGGTGGTGATGGTGGAGAAGAACTCCAGCAGGGCTTCGCCTAAGCACTGCGGGAGGAGAAGATATGACGGGAGAGGGAGGGCAGCACCGAGGCACAAACTGTGTTCACTGCCCTCCCTTTGCCCCACTATATATAGGGGGGGTGGAGAGGCTAGGGCGCCCTAGGGTTTCCCCCTAGGGGCCGGCGGCCAGGGCAAGGGGAGGGGGCGGCGGCCAGGGCAGGGGGAGGCGCCCAGGCCCTAGGGTTTCCCCCCTAGGTGCCTTGCCCCCCAAGCCCAAAGGGTGCGGCCAGCCCTAGGGGGTCCCACCCCCTTAGCCGCATGGGGAGAGGGCCCAGGGGGGGCGCACAGCCCCCTGAGGGCTGTGGTGTCCCCCTTTGTGGCCCAATAGGCCCAGAACACCTTCCGGACCCCCCGAAAACCTTCCCGGTACTCCGCCGATTTCCCGATGCTCCCCGGAACACTTCCGGTACTCCGAAACCTTTCATCCTATATATCAATCTTCGTCTCCGGATCATTCCGGAGACCCTCGTCATGTCCGGGATCTCATCCGGGACTCCGAACAACCTTCGGTAACCATGCACTCTTCTCACTAACAACCCTAGCGTCACCGAACGTTAAGTGTGTAGACCCTGCGGGTTCGGAAACCATGTAGACATGACCGAGACACTCCCAGGTCAATAACCAATAGCGGGATCTGGATACCCATATTGGCTCCTACATGTTTCTCGATGATCTCATCGGATGAACCACGATGTCAAGGATTCAGGCAATCCCGTATACAGTTCCCTTTGTCTCGTCGGTATGTTACTTGCCCGAGATTCGATCGTCGGTATCTCTATACCTAGTTCAATCTCGTTACCGGCAAGTCTCTTTACTCGTTACCGTAATACATAATCCCGTGACCAACTACTTAGTCACTTTGAGCTCATTGAGATGACGTATTACCGAGTGGGCCCGGAGATACCTCTCCGTCATACGGAGTGACAAATCCCAGTCTCGATCCATGTCAACTCAACAGACACCCTCGGAGATACCTGTAGAGTACCTTTATAGTCACCCAGTTACGTTGTGACGTTTGGCACACACAAAGCACTCCTACGGTGTCAGTGAGTTACATGATCTCATGGTCATAGGAACTTATACTTGACATGCCGAAAACTATAGCGATAACTTACACGATCAAAAGCTATGTTAACGTTTGGGTCTCGTCCATCACATCATTCTCCTAATGATGTGATCCCGTTATCAAATGACAACTCATGTCTATGACCTGGAAACCGCGGTCATCTTTGATCAACGAGCTAGTCCTGTAGAGGCTCACTAGGGACACAAAGTCTGTCTATTCATCCACACGTGTATTTGAGTTTCCAATCAATACAGTTATAGCATGGATAATAAACGATTATCATGAACAAGGAAATATAATAATAACTCTTTTATTATTGCCTCTAGGGCATATTTCCAACAGTCTCCCACTTGCACTAGAGTCAATAATCTAGCATTACAAGGTAATGAATCTAACACCCATAGAGTCTTGGTGTTGATCGTGCTTAGCCCGTGGAAGAGCCTTAGTCAACGGATCTGCAACATTCAAATCCGTGTGTACTTTGCAAATGTTTATGTCCTCCTCCTTGACCGAATCGCGGATGGAATTGAAGCGTCGCTTTATGTGTCTGGTCCTCTTGTGAAACCTTGGTTCCTTGGCTAGAGCAATGGCACCAGTGTTGTCACAGAACAGAGTCATTGGGTTCAGTGCACTAGGCACAACTCCAAGATCTGTCATGAACTCCTTCATCCAGACACCTTCCTTAGCCGCCTCCGAGGCAGCTATATACTCCGCTTCACATGTAGAATCAGCTACCACGCTCTGCTTGGAACTGCACCAGCTTACCGCTCCCCCGTTGAGAATATATACGTATCCGGTTTGTGACTTAGAGTCATCCGGATCAGTGTCAAAGCTTGCATCGACGTAACCCTTTACGACAAGCTCTTGATCACCTCCATAAACGAGAAACATATCCTTAGTCCTTTTCAGGTACTTCAGGATATTCTTGACCGCTGTCCAGTGATCCATACCAGGATTACTTTGAAACCTTCCGGCCATACTTATGGCAAGGCTGACATCTGGTCTTGTGCACATCATTGCATACATGATAGAGCCTATGGCTGAAGCATAGGGGACGACACTCATCTTTTCTCTATCTTCCGCAGTCACTGGGCATTGAGTCTTACTCAACTTTGTACCTTGCAATACCGGCAAGAACCCCTTCTTGGATTGATCCATTTTGAACTTCTTCAAAACTTTATCAAGGTACGTGCTTTGTGAAAGTCCTATCAAGCGTCTTGATCTATCTCTATAGATCTTGATGCCCAATATGAAAGCAGCTTCACCGAGATCTTTCATCGAAAAACTCTTGTTCAAATACCCCTTCACGCTATCCAAAAATTCTATATTGTTTCCAATCAGCAATATGTCATCCACATATAATATTAGAAACGCTATAGAGCTCCCACTCACTTTCTTGTAAATACAAGCTTCATTGTAAACTTGTATAAACCCAAACGCTTTGATCACCTCATCAAAACGAAGATTCCAACTCCGAGATGCTTGCACCAGCCCATAAATGGAACGCTGGAGCTTGCATACTTTGTCAGCATTCTTTGGATCGACAAAACCTTCTGGTTGCATCATATACAACTCTTCCTTAAGAAAACCGTTAAGGAACGCTGTTTTGACATCCATCTGCCAAATTTCATAATCAAAAAATGCAGCTATTGCTAACATGATTCGGACGGATTTAAGCATCGCTACGGGCGAGAAAGTCTCATCGTAGTCAATCCCTTGAACTTGTGAAAAACCCTTTGCCACAAGTCGAGCTTTATACACGGTGACATTACCGTCAGCGTCCGTCTTCCTCTTAAAAATCCATTTATTCTGAATGGCCTTCCGCCCTTCAGGTAATACTTCCAAAGTCCATACTTTGTTTTCATACATGGATCCCATCTCGGATTTCATGGCCTCTAACCATTTGTCGGAATCTGGGCCCACCATCGCTTCTCCATAGCTCGTAGGTTCACCGTTGTCTAACAACATGACCTCCAAGACAGGGTTACCATACCACTCAGGTGCAGTGCGTACCCTTGTCGACCTACGAGGTTCGGTAGTAACTTGATCGGAAGCTTCTTGATCATCATCATTGGCTTCCTCTTCAACCTCTGTAGGCTCCACAAAAACATCTTTCTGTGCTGCGCTACTTTCTGGTTGAAGCAGAGGTTCAATAACCTCATCAAGTTCTACCTTCCTCCCACTCAATTCTTTCGAGAGAACCTCTTTCTCGAGGAAGGACCCGTTCTTAGCGACAAACACTTTGCCCTCGGATCTGAGATAGAAGGTGTACCCAACTGTTTCTTTTGGGTATCCTATGAAGACACATTTGTCCGCTTTGGGTTCGAGCTTTTCTGGCTGAAGCCTTTTGACATAAGCATCGCAACCCCAAACCTTGAGAAAAGACAACTTAGGTTTCTTACCAAACCACAGTTCATACGGTGTTGTCTCAACGGACTTAGATGTAGCCCTATTTAAAGTGAATGCAGCTGTCTCTAACGCATATCCCCAAAACGATAGTGGCAAGTCGGCAAGAGACATCATAGAACGTACCATATCTAATAGGGTTCGATTACGACGTTCGGACACACCATTACGCTGTGGTGTTCCAGGTGGTGTCAACTGTGAAACAATTCCACATTTTCTTAAGTGATCACCAAACTCATAACTCAGATATTCTCCCCCTCGATCAGATCGTAGGAACTTGATCTTCTTGTTACGATGATTTTCAACTTCACTCTGAAATTGCTTGAACTTTTCAAAAGTTTTAGACTTATGCTTCATCAAGTAAATATACCCATATCTACTTAAGTCGTCAGTGAAGGTGAGAAAATAACGATATCCACCGCGCGCCGTTACACTCATCGGACCGCACACATCAGTATGTATGATTTCCAATAAGTCACTTGCCCGTTCCATTGTCCCTGAAAACGGGGTCCTTGTCATCTTGCCCATGAGGCACGGCTCGCACGTGTCAAGTGATTCAAAATCAAGAGACTCCAAAAGTCCATCAGCATGGAGCTTCCTCATGCGTTTCACGCCGATATGACCGAGACGGCAGTGCCACAAGAAAGTGGTATTATCATTATCTACTCTACATCTTTTGGCATCAATGTTATGAACATGTGTATCATCACTATCGAGATTCAATAAGAATAAACCCCTAACTTCGGGTGCATGACCATAAAAGATATTACTCATATAAATAGAACAACCATTATTCTCTGACTTAAATGAGTAACCGTCTCGCAATAAACAAGATCCAGATATAATGTTCATGCTTAACGCAGGCACTAAATTATTCAGGTTCATAACTAATCCCGATGGTAATCGAAGAGCGAGCGTGCCGACGGCGATCACATCAACCTTGGAACCATTTCCCACGCGCATCGTCACTTCGTCCTTCGCCAGCCTCCGTTTATTCCGCAGTTCCTGTTTAGAGTTGCAAATGTGAGCAACCGAACCGGTATCAAATACCCAGGCACTACAACGAGAGTTGGTAAGGTACACATCAATAACATGTATATCATATATACCTTTGTTGTTGTTGGCCCCCTTCTTGTCCGCCAGATACTTGGGGCAGTTCCGCTTCCAGTGGCCATTCCCCTTGCAATAGAAACACTCAGTCTCTGGCTTGGGCCCAGCCTTGGGTTTCTTCACTGGATTAGCAACTGCTTTGCCACCCTTCTTAGAGTTACCCTTCTTGCCCTTGCCATTCTTCTTGAAACTGGTGGTCTTATTGACCATCAACACTTGATACTCCTTCTGGATGTCTGCCTCAGTGACTTTCAGCATCGAAAACAGCTCGGCGATGGTTTTATTCATCCCTTGCATGTTGTACTGCTGGACGAAGCTCTTGTAGCTTGGAGGGAGTGACTGGAGAATTCTGTCAATGATAGCCTCATCCGGGAACACAAGTCCCAGATCAGCTATGCGGGTATAGTACCCAGACATCTTCAGTAAGTGCTCACTGACAGACGAATTCTCCTCCATCTTGCAAGCGAAGAATTTATCGGTGGTCTCATACCTCTCGATCTTAGCATTCTTCTCAAAGATGAATTTCAACTCCGTGTACATCTCATATGCACCATGACGTTCAAAACGCCTTTGGAGTCCTCCTTCCAAGCCGTACAACATGGCACATTGTACTATCGAATAGTCATCCGAACGCGTCTGCCAGACGTTCATATCGTCCGCAGAGGCTCCAGGAGCGGGGGGTTGACCTAGCGGTGCATTTAGGACATAAACCTTTTGGGCAGCTGTGAGGATGATCCTCAGATTGCAGAGCCAGTCCACAAAGTTGCTCCCATCATCTTTCAGTTTAGCTTTCTCTAGGAACGCATTAAAATTCAGGGGAACTCCTGCGCGAGCCATCTACAACATAAATTTGCAAAGACATTTTTAGACTATTGTTCATGATAAGTGAGTTATTACCTAATCAAATTAATTATAACTCCCACTCAAATTGACATCCCTCCGGTCATTCGAGCGTGACATGATCCAAATTCACCAACCCAAGTCCGATCATCACGTGAGATGAGGTGGTGTCAATGGTGAACATCAACATGTTGATCATATCTACTATATGACTCATGCTCGACCTTTCGGTCCTCCGTGTTCCGAGGCCATGTCTGTACATGCTAGGCTCGTCAAGTCTAACCCGAGTGTGCTGCACGTGCAAAACTGGCTTGCACCCGTTGTATGCGAACGTAGAGTCTATCACACCCGATCATCACGTGGTGCTTCGAAACGACGAACCTTCGCAACGGCGCACACTCGGGGGGAACACAATTTTATCTTGAAATTTTAGTGAAGGATCACCTTATAATGCTACCGTCGTCCTAAGCAAAATAAGATGCATAAAAGGATTAACATCACATGCAAATCATAAGTGACATGATATGGCCATCAACTCGTGCTTTTGATCTCTATCTCCAAAGCACCGGCATGATCTCCATCGTCACCGGCGCCACACCATGATCTCCATCATCATGATCTCCATCATCGTGTTGCCATCGGGGTTGTCGGCGCCCCACCATGCTCTTACTACTATTGCTACCGTTTAGCGATAAAGTAAAGCATTACAAAGCGCTTAATGATTGACACGCAGGTCATACAAAAAATAAAGACAACCCTATGGCTCCTGCCGGTTGCCGTATGCATCGCCATGCAAGTCGATGTTAACTATTACAACATGATCATCTCATACATCAAAATATATTTCATCATGTCATTGGCCATATCATATCACATACATACCCTGCAAAAACAAGTTAGACGTCCTCTAATTTGTTGTTGCATGTTTTACGTGGCTGCTATGGGTATCTAGCAAGAACGCTTCTTACCTACGCAAAACCACAACGGTGATATTCAAGTTGCTATTTAACCTTCTACAAGGACCGCCTTGTTCTATTCCGATTCAACTAAGATAGGAGAGACAGACCCCCGCCAGCCATCTTATGCAACAAAAGTCACATGTCTGTCGATGGAACCGGTCTCATGTACGTGGACATGTAAAGTTGGTCCGGGCCGCTTCATCCTATAATACCGCTGAATCAAGAAAGACTAAGGAGGGCAGCAATTTAAACATCAACGCCACAAACTTCTTTGTGTTCTACTCGAGAAAGCATCTACGCAAGAACCTGGCTCTGATACCACTGTTGGGGAACGTTGCATGGGAAACAAAAATTTTCCTACCGTTCACCAAGATCAATCTAGTAGAAGCAACTACGAGAGGGGAGTGTGATCTACGTACCCTTGTAGATCGCTAAGCGGAAGCGTTATGAACGCGGATGATGGAGTCGTACTCGTCGCGATTCAGATCGCCGAAGACCTAGCACCGAAGCAACGGTGCCTCCGCGTTCTTCACACGTACGGCTCGGGGACGTCTCCTCCTTCTTGATCCAGCAAGGGGTGGAGGAGAGGTTGATGGAGAACCGGCAGCACGACGGCGTGGTGGTGATGGTGGAGAAGAACTCCAGCAGGGCTTCGCCTAAGCACTGCGGGAGGAGAAGATATGACGGGAGAGGGAGGGCAGCACCGAGGCACAAACTGTGTTCACTGCCCTCCCTTTGCCCCACTATATATAGGGGGGGTGGAGAGGCTAGGGCGCCCTAGGGTTTCCCCCTAGGGGCCGGCGGCCAGGGCAAGGGGAGGGGGCGGCGGCCAGGGCAGGGGGAGGCGCCCAGGCCCTAGGATTTCCCCCCTAGGTGCCTTGCCCCCCAAGCCCAAAGGGTGCGGCCAGCCCTAGGGGGTCCCACCCCCTTAGCCGCATGGGGAGAGGGCCCAGGGGGGGCGCACAGCCCCCTGAGGGCTGTGGTGTCCCCCCTTGTGGCCCAATAGGCCCAGAACACCTTCCGGACCCCCCGAAAACCTTCCCGGTACTCCGCCGATTTCCCGATGCTCCCCGAAACACTTCCGGTACTCCGAAACCTTTCATCCTATATATCAATCTTCGTCTCCGGACCATTCCGGAGACCCTCGTCATGTCCGGGATCTCATCCGGGACTCCGAACAACCTTCGGTAACCATGCACTCTTCTCACTAACAACCCTAGCGTCACCGAACGTTAAGTGTGTAGACCCTGCGGGTTCGGAAACCATGTAGACATGACCGAGACACTCCCAGGTCAATAACCAATAGCGGGATCTGGATACCCATATTGGCTCCTACATGTTTCTCGATGATCTCATCGGATGAACCACGATGTCAAGGATTCAGGCAATCCCGTATACAGTTCCCTTTGTCTCGTCGGTATGTTACTTGCCCGAGATTCGATCGTCGGTATCTCTATACCTAGTTCAATCTCGTTACCGGCAAGTCTCTTTACTCGTTACCGTAATACATAATCCCGTGACCAACTACTTAGTCACTTTGAGCTCATTGAGATGACGTATTACCGAGTGGGCCCGGAGATACCTCTCCGTCATACGGAGTGACAAATCCCAGTCTCGATCCATGTCAACTCAACAGACACCTTCGGAGATACCTGTAGAGTACCTTTATAGTCACCCAGTTACGTTGTGATGTTTGGCACACACAAAGCACTCCTACGATGTCAGTGAGTTACATGATCTCATGGTCATAGGAACTTATACTTGACATGCAGAAAACTATAGCGATAACTGACACGATCAAAAGCTATGTTTACGTTTGGGTCTCGTCCATCACATCATTCTCCTAATGATGTGATCCCGTTATCAAATGACAACTCATGTCTATGACCTGGAAACCGCGGTCATCTTTGATCAACGAGCTAGTCCTGTAGAGGCACACTAGGGACACAAAGTCTGTCTATTCATCCACACGTGTATCTGAGTTTCCAATCAATACAGTTATAGCATGGATAATAAACGATTATCATGAACAAGGAAATATAATAATAACTCTTTTATTATTGCCTCTAGGGCATATTTCCAACAGAGCACTGGCCCGGGGTTGTTGATTAAGAAAGAGGGTTAATTACTCCCTATGCAAGTTTAGTTTGTTATTAGGCAAATAGTACCAATGTTGGGACTTGCTGGAAAAGACTTAGCACTTAGCGGTTTATCGAGGGGGTCCCATACACCCCAACCGTGTTAGGAACGCATAATCAAGGAACATAATACCGGCTTATACGGATCCTAACGGCATGAGTGGAACAAATCACCAAGCAAAAGGCTTAGCCTTCCACCCTTGCCAATATATAGATGATTTCAATTAAAGCATTTATATAGTGTGATATAACCCAACCAAACTTCATCATGAAGCAAGCATCTTCGATCTTCACCTGCAACTAGCAACGCTATAAGAAGGGCTGAGCGAAGCGTACTTAGCCAAGCAACGGTTTGCATAGGTAGGGTGGTTACACATGGCAATTGGTTACAAGTAGGAGGCTGACAAGAAGAACATGGGCATCGAGGCAAAACTATAGATCGAGACTACTAGCAATAGGCAAAGATAGTAATGTTATCGGGGTTCGGTCATCTTGCCTGAAGAGAAGTCGTTCGGATCGTAAGAAGGGTCCTCGTGCTCAACCTCGTTGGAAACCTCGTGCTCAACTTCGTACCCGGTCTCAGCTTCCGGCTCTAAACAAAACAAGCACACCAAGCACCAATCAACAAGATGCAATGCGCACTCGAAAAACATGAATGCATGATGGATGCACTAAGGATGCACATGGAGCACGTAAAACACCACTCAAGCAAAACACCTCAAAACATGATAACAATCTGATATTATTAATCTACACAGAAAATCACCCAAGTTTGATATAAGATTCGCTGAAATCGGAGTTACGGGCTAAAAGTTATGCCCGAAACAAGATTTGAGCGAAAGCTGAAAATTACAGCAACATAGCATCTTTGGAGCTCAAAATAATTAAGCTACAGCTCCCAAAAAGCATGGCAAAGGACATAAACACAAACTAGACATATAGTACAGCAACTAGGTCCAAAGTGCACCCCCAACGGAGTCACGGATCAATAGCAATGATCTTGGACATATAGAACTTTGCAATAAAATTCTGGCAGCAGAATTTTATTGAAACTTTAGAGCAAAAGATAAACATGCTACAGCCACTCAAATGGACATGTGAGGACATGAATGGAAAGACAACAATATATACTACAAGGAACAATCAAAATCCACCCCAAAACTAACATGCTTTGATCTAGAGCATCACACGAACATGGCATCGGAACGTTACAGATTTCAGACTTAGTGAAAAATCACTAAGTCCTAAAACAGCAATATTATCATAGCATATAAAAGAGCATGTTTAAGTCACCTCGAAACCAAACATGGCAAAGGGTAAGCACCTCATCAAAGTGCACATGAAGGTGATCCCGAAACACACAAGCATGCATCATAGAGGTGAACACAACGATTGCAACGAGCTCAACAAGATGGCATTTCATAACAAGTAAAAACACCTCATATGAACATGGCACTTTGCAACGATGATAACAAGGCAATAATAAATCTACCATGCAACCTATCACAAGCAACACGTAGTTCGTGGCAAGACGAACACGTGGACATGTCATTTGCATCGTTTGGACAAACGAGCTAAAAGATATCACATGTCAAAGGTGGCATGAAAATAACACATAACAGCAGTTTATATCATGATGCACTCTTGCAACAGCAAAACAAGTGTCTAGATGACATCTAACATGCATGACAACAACAGGTAAAACGTAGAGGACATCTCCACGAACGTCTGGACATATCACACGCGCAAAACGGAGCAACAGGCACAAAGTTAGGGCAGGTCAAACTTAGCATCAGACAGAAGAAAAACTGGACTTAGGAGGATTTAGGGTCAACCTTCTCAGATTCAGATCTGAAGAATTCGGAGATGGGCCCGGCGAGCGGATCTGGCCCACTTGGAAGAAGAGGGCCGACGGCTCGGGATCCGGCGGGTGGGCCGGCGCGGAGGCGGGATGCGGCGGCCCGTGGAGGCTGGCTTGCGGAGGCCCGGAGGGAGGCCCGCGGGGCGGCGGCGATGCGGTGGCCCGCAGAGGGCGCGGCCCAGTCGCGGCGCGCTGGCGCCTGGCGGGACGACGGGGAAGGCGAGCGGCGGATCTCGCGGATGGGCCGGCTCTGGGGCGGAGGCCCACGGCGGCGCGGAGGGCAAAGCCGGCCCGGTCGGCGCTAGCTGCTGGCGAGGGAGGATCGGCGCGGGGGAAGTGGTCCCTGGGCTGAGGCGAGGGAAGGAGCCCAGGGAGCGTTCGGCGAAGGGAGCTGGGCCGACGGGGAACTGGTCCCCCCCTGGCCAGGCCGATGCGGTCGATGCCTGGCGGCCAAGTGGAGATGGCCCGGCGCGGTCGATCGATCGGCGCGGTCGAGCGCTGCGGTCGACGAGCGTTGACCCCGGGCGAATCACTCGAGGATTCGTCGGCGGCGGCTGGATCGAAGGATCCCTTCGGGATCCTGGCAGAAAATTAGGGATTGGATCTGAGAAAAGAAAAAAAAAGAAAGTGGAGAAGGGGGAAGAAGAAGGGGATGCCCAAATAGACTAGGGGGGTCTATATGTAGCAGTTTTTAGGGTTAGGAGGGAGTTTAGGGGCGCTAGGAGCCCTCCGATCGCGATCCGACGGATCCGATCGCGAGGGTTGATTTGAAAGGCCTAGACGGAGATAAAAGACTGCAGTAGGGATGTTTCCGGGACACGAAGTGAAGGCACATCGGACCCACACGGACAACGGATGGAAAAGTCAACGGAGTCCAAACGAGATGAGATCTGAGAGGCGGGTTGCACACAACAAAACAACAACACACAACACAACCTCGCGGCACACCGGTAACGTAAAACGCCCGAACAACAAAGTAGGCCTACGGGACGTCACGGACACGTGAGGGAGCTCCGGAACGCGAAACGGACAACGGAAAGAAACGCGACGAACCGGATGCAACCCACAACACAAATGCAAATGCCATGCACATGTCTACATGATATGAATGAATGCCACACACTCACACAACAAAACGACGAAAGCCCGGAAGACAAAGAACCCGAAATGGAAATAGATGAAACCGGAGATATATATATACCCAAAAGGGAAAGTATTACATCCGGGGCATTACAAACTCTCCTCTACTACAAAAAGATCTCGTCCCGAGATCTAGGACTAGAAAAAGGAAGGGTACTCGGAACGAAGATGATCTTCTCGTTCCCAGGTAGCTTCTCGGTCTGTGTGATGTGACCACTTGACTTTCAGAAACTTGATGGACTTGTTGCGAGTCTTGCGTTCGGTTTCTTCGAGAATTGCAACTGGATGCTCTCGGTAGGAAAGGTCTTGTTGGAGATCAATCTCCTCAAACGGAATCATGCGCTCAGGTGCCTTGAAGCATTTGCGAAGCTGAGACACATGGAAGACATCATGAACATTTGCAAAGTTGGAAGGGAGCTCGAGCTGATAGGCTAGATCGCCTCTTTTGCCAAGAATCTTGAAAGGCCCGACGTATCTAGGAGCAAGTTTTCCTTTGATACCGAATCTTTGGGTTCCTTTCATCGGGGAAACTCGGAGATAGACATGATCACCGATGTCGAAAGCCAAATCACGATGCTTGCCGTCATAGTAGCTCTTCTGACACGACTGAGCGGCCTTGAGGTTCTCACGTAAGACTTTGCACATTTCTTCGGCTTCCGAGATCAAGTCATTGCCAAGGAGTTGGCGTTCGCCTGTTTCAGACCAGTTGAGAGGGGTACGGCACTTTCTGCCATAGAGAATTTCAAAAGGTGCTTTGCCTGCACTTGCTTGAAAGCTGTTGTTGTAAGAGAACTCGGCAAATGGAAGACAGTCTTCCCATTTCATGCCGAAGGAGATGACACAGGCTCTGAGCATGTCTTCTAGAATTTGATTCACACGCTCGACTTGACCACTAGTCTGAGGATGAAAGGTAGTGCTGAACCTGATCTTCGTGCCCATGGCGGACTGAAAGGAGTCCCAGAACCTTGATGTGAACAAGCTGCCACGGTCTGAGGATATCACTTGAGGAATGCCATGCAGGGACACAATTCTGGAAGTGTACAGCTCTGCAAGTTGAGCTGCATTGATTGATTCTTTGACTGGAAGAAAGTGAGCAACTTTGGTAAGCTTGTCAATCACCACAAAGATAGCATCATTGCCTCGCTTGGATTTAGGAAAACCAGTGACGAAGTCCATTTCAATGTGGTCGAACTTCCACTCGGGAATAGGAAGAGGTTGGAGAAGACCGGCTGGACGTTGATGTTCTGCTTTCACTCTTCTGCATACATCACATTCATTCACGAATTGGGCAATCTCCCTTTTCATGCGTGTCCACCAGTAAGATTGCTTGAGATCTTGATACATCTTGGAACTGCCGGGATGAATGGAAAGGAGAGAATCATGAGCTTCTTCCATTATGAGCTTCCTGAGATCACCTTTGGGAACAACGAGTCTGTCCTCGAAGAACAAGGTATCTCTCTCATCAACACGGAAGCACTTGTATTTTGGAGTGCCCTTTGCAATCCCATGTTTCACCTTCTTCACCATGGTATCACTGAGCTGGGCCTCACGGACTTGATCTTCCAAGGTAGGAGCAATTTGGAGATTTGCAAGAAAACCCTGCGGAACAACTTGGAGGTTGAGCTTCCTGAAAGCTTCACAAAGCTCTGGCTGGTACGGCTTGATAAGAAGGCTGTTGCAATATGCCTTTCTGCTCAAAGCATCTACAATCACATTCGCCTTGCCTGGAGTGTATTCAATGCTGGGGTTGTACTCTTGGATCATCTCGACCCAACGAGTCTGGCGGAGGTTCAGATGCGGCTGTGTGAAGATGTACTTCAAGCTCTTGTGATCGGTGAAGATGTCGACCTTTCTGCCCAACAACAGATGTCTCCACGTAATCAGAGCATGTACCACAGCTGCTAGCTCGAGATCATGTGTGGGATAGTTCTTCTCAGCTGGCTTTAGCTGACGAGAAGTGTATGCCACAATTCTCTTATCTTGCATAAGCACACCACCAAGACCTTGAAGAGAAGCGTCACAGAACACTTCATAGGGCTTGGTTTCATCCGGAGGAGTCAGAACTGGAGCAGAGACAAGCTTCTCTTTGAGGGTTTTGAATGCCACTTCACATTCAGGAGACCAAAAGTATTTGACATTCTTCTGAAGCAGGTTGGAAAGAGGCTTGGCAATCTTGGAGAAGTTCTCCACAAACCTTCTGCAATAGCTGGCAAGGCCCAGAAAACTGCGGAGCTGCTTGACGTTCTGAGGAGCTTCCCAGTTGACAATTGCTTCAACTTTCTCGGGATTAACCGCAATACCGTCAGCTGAGATGATGTGGCCCAGGTACAAAACCTTATCGAGCCAGAACTCGCACTTGGAGAACTTGGCATAGAATTTATGCTCTCGGAGTCGATCAAGAACCAGACGCAAGTGCTTTTCGTGATCTTCTTCATTCTTGGAAAACACCAGAATATCATCCAGATACACAAGCACGAATTCGCCAGTATAGGGGTTGAAGATGTAATGCATCATCCTTGAAAAGGTAGGAGGAGCATTGGCGAGACCGAAGGACATGACGGTATACTCGTATGAACCGTAGCTCGTTCTGAAGGCCATCTTGGGAATGTCTTCCTCGCGAATGCGAATTTGATGATAGCCCATTCGGAGGTCAAGCTTAGAGAACACTTTAGCTCCTTTGAGCTGCTCAAAGAGTTCGTTGATGTTGGGGAGCGGATACTTGTTCTTAATCGTCTTCTTGTTCAATGGCCGGTAGTCAACACAGAGATGCTTCGTGCCATCTTTCTTCTTGACAAATAAGACGCCACAGCCCCACGGAGATGTACTCGGTCTGATGAGACCCATACTCTCCTGCTTATCAAGCTGCTTCTTCAGTTCCTTCAATTCATCCGGAGAGAGCTTGTATGGACGCCGGCAAGCAGGCTCAGTGCCCGGCTCGAGTTCAATGACAAACTCCACCTGACGGTGTGGAGGCATGCCTGGAAGATCTTCTGGAAAGACGTCTTGATATTCGTTCACCACTGGAATTTGCTCTATGGCATTAATTTCACCCTTATCATTAAGAGAGAAAAGCCGAATAGTATTATCCCTGTAGGCGAAGATAATCACATCTTCATCAGAATGAGTCATCTTGACTTCCTTTTGAGCACAATCAATGTGAGCATCGTGCTGAGAAAGCCAATCCATTCCGAGAATGAGGTCGATGTCAGAATGACCAAGAATCACCGGAGAAGCCAAAAATCGATAATCACCCATGCGAATAGAAACATCCGGAGCATATATACTGGAATGCATCTGCTTTCCCGGAGAAGAAACTGCCAACTGCCTCGGCAAAGCTGTTGTGGTCACACTATGCTTGGATGCAAACGGGTATGACATGAAAGAATGTGAAGCACCCGAATCAAATAACACTTTAGCTAGAAAGGAGTTAACTGGAAGGTTACCCAGAATGACATCAGAAGAAGCCTCCGCTTGTGCTGCATTCATCAGATTGACCCTTGCAGCCTTTGGATCATGCTTGACCATAGCGGTACCGACAGGAGGAGGAGGAGGAAGACGCTTCGGATTCCGACATCTGTTGGCATAGTGACCTTTCTGAGTGCATTTGTTGCAAGTCACTTCTGAGAGAGGACGGAAATGAGAGCCACTGGACTTGGAGCCTTGAGACTGAAACTGCTTCTTCGACTGGTTGCTTGGGTTGGGTGGGTGGGAGAAACCACGACCACTAGAGTTCTTGTTGTTGGAGTTGTTGAAGTTGCTGGAGTTGTTGTAAGGAGCTCGAATCACTGGAGGAGGAGGAAGCCAGAATTTCTGTTGTTTCGCAGCCAACTGAGACGATGAGGAAGAGTGAACAGCATCTCGAATTCTCTTCTTAGAAGCCTCCATCTTAAGCTGAGCTGCTTCTTGTTTCAAAGCCATGTTATAGAACTTATCGAATTCGTCTGGCTCGAACAAAGTGAGAGCAAGCTGAAGTTCATCTTTGAGACCTCCACGGAACTGATAGATTTTACTCTTTGCATCAGGAATGTCTTGCTTTGCATAACGAGCGAGGTTTTGGAACTTGACATTATACTGATAGACTGACATGGAGCCCTGCTTGAGGTTGCGGAATTGCTCACGCATACCCTCGATAACACTTGTAGGAATGTGATGCGAGCGGAAATCCTTGCAGAAATTCTCCCAAGAGATCACTTGACCCGGCCTTGAGTCTTTGTACTGCTGCCACCAGTCAGCTGCTTGATCTTTCAGTTGGAAGGCTGCAAACTTCACATAGTCATCTTCTTTCACGTTACTGCACTCAAAATGCTTCTTGATATCGGTTAGCCAATCTTCAGCATCAAGAGGGTCGACACAGTAACTGAAAGCTTTAGGATTGTTGGCCAAGAACTGGTTGAGGGTAGCATGGTGCTGCTGGAAGAAGTTGCCTTGATTCACTGGAACGCCCTGATTAGCTTGATTAGCTTGCATCATCTGCATCATCTGCATCATCAACTGAGTGTTCTGAGCAGTAGTCTGCATAATTGCTCTCCAAGCCTTAGGCGGAGGAGGAGGGGAAGGAGGACGTTCTGGAACCTCTTCACCCTCTGGGTTGGCGTTCGGAACCCTTTTCGGAGCCATCCTGTAAGAGATGACCACGAATCAGCAATTGATTGACAAAAGGTATAGCTGAATCAATGGAATGAATTGCAACAAGTCTTCATAATAACCATTCGAACAATAAGAACGAATGAAATCATCCGAACAAGAGGAACGAATGATATTCTCAGTTAAATGATAACATCAGTCTTCACGAGAAGCCACATAGGGATCAAAATGAAAATAAGAAAAAACAACAAGGTACGGACAGGAACAAACACAAGAGAGGAGTTTCGTTCTAACATCTTTGTGCTGAAAGCATATGAACGCGTTACGAAAAGGTTTTGCAATCCCCGGATCAGCATAGCCAAGGACCCTTTAAGATGCAACTCCTGATAGTAACCTCGGTCATATAACCCCTTCACTCAATGTCGAACCCCGAACTCACTAACCTGCATTCGTTGGAAGAATGCCTACGATCTACTGGATAAAACCCACCTATAGATTTCCGAAAGATTCCAGTTATGCAATCAGGTGTTGGGGATACACGGGAAGCACCGCGCAATCAACTCTAACCTACATCCAGGTGTATCCATCCTTCAACACATAACCAGTCTTTCTCGGAAACTGTGTACCTCGGACCTTCGAAAAGCATCCACTATAACAAGCTATGGCAATACTCCCGAACTACCTCCCCAGTACTGGGTGATGTCGGGGTTATCTTGCCACTGGTCGTATAGGGGAGATTTTCGATGTCGGCCGTCTTAAGTATTTAGTACTGTCGCGATATGCTCGTTACAATGATACCCCGAAGCTCAACTCCTCGGTAACAGGAGGCATCGGGAACAATATCCTTGTCACAAGAACATCGAAACAATCCCAGAATACTCGCGGGATTCCTAAAAAAAAATTTGTGCAAATTTTGAAGATAGGAGAGACAAGAGTAGACGTCAGGAGTCCTCACCAGAGAGAAAGGGGATGAGAAGCAAAGAAATCCTACTCTCCGATATAATATAGGACTCAAAAAGTTTTCAGTGTGTGCCTAGACTCGACCGTCAATGGTTCGATCAAACAGTGGGGGCTCCTAGGTCGGAGAAGGCTCTGATACCAACTTGTAATGCCCGGGATGGAGTTATACCTCCTACGTGTCGAGGCACGACTTAAAGGCATAAGTCCATCCTAGAATGATCTCAAGTTTGGTAATCTTTGCACAACTCATGTAAAAGAGGGGATAGTAAACTGAAAATAGTTGGCTTACACTCGCCACGTCACAGAATTACAGTACAAGTCTCAAACATCATACATTAAGAGCACTACAACCCTCTAAGGGCAAAAGCCAAATGTCAAAGTACCAAACTCAGATAAATAAACCACAGGCGGATCGAATCCTAGTAAGAGACTCCACTACTGATCGTCCGGGTAGCGCACGTAGTACCGACTACGCTCCTCGTCATACTCCCAATCCAGCTCGGTGCCATCACCTGGATAGCTCACAGCTGGACCTGCATCTGGTGTGTGAAGTAACTGTGAGCCACAGAGGACTCAGCAATCCCGTTCCCGGGTAACAGAACTATTTAAGCCTTTGGGTGAGGGAAAGGCTGAAGAAAAGGATAAGTCTGCAGCAGCAACTAGCATCTAGCTTACGTAAGTGAGAGCGAGAAGAGAAGGCCTCGGCGAGAAGTGATCACGAAGTTATCCTAGCTACAAGCTCACAATCATAACCCCTCCGTGTTCAACTCCCGAATCCCTATTCGGAAATTGACAGTCACGGAACACACGCTGGTAGTGTATTAGTATCATTGTGTCAAGTTATCTACAACCGGAATTAACAAGCTCCCATCTGCCACATAACCGCGGGCACGGCTTTCGAAAGTTCAAACCCTGCAGGGGTGTTCCAACTTGACCCATTACAAGCCCACGATCCGCGGAGTCGCAACTCCAAAGTGGGAAGACCCGAGTATCCTCGGAATCCCGTGCTCAAGATATACCGAGCTAAGGTAAGGCTAATCCAGCAAATCCTCCCGGCGTGTCGACACCCTGATAGTAGCCGCGCGTATCTAAGTCTCAGGACACGACCGGATGGGCGATTCTATAGGTTTTTACCAAACCTCGAGTTTCCTTGAGGTGGCCCCGCAGAACCCCCGTTTCGGACCAACACTCATGTGGAGCACTGGCCCGGGGTTGTTGATTAAGAAAGAGGGTTAATTACTCCCTATGCAAGTTTAGTTTGTTATTAGGCAAATAGTACCAATGTTGGGACTTGCTGGAAAAGACTTAGCACTTAGCGGTTTATCGAGGGGGTCCCATACACCCCAACCGTGTTAGGAACGCATAATCAAGGAACATAATACCGGCTTATACGGATCCTAACGGCATGAGTGGAACAAATCACCAAGCAAAAGGCTTAGCCTTCCACCCTTGCCAATATATAGATGATTTCAATTAAAGCATTTATATAGTGTGATATAACCCAACCAAACTTCATCATGAAGCAAGCATCTTCGATCTTCACCTGCAACTAGCAACGCTATAAGAAGGGCTGAGCGAAGCGTACTTAGCCAAGCAACGGTTTGCATAGGTAGGGTGGTTACACATGGCAATTGGTTACAAGTAGGAGGCTGACAAGAAGAACATGGGCATCGAGGCAAAACTATAGATCGAGACTACTAGCAATAGGCAAAGATAGTAATGTTATCGGGGTTCGGTCATCTTGCCTGAAGAGAAGTCGTTCGGATCGTAAGAAGGGTCCTCGTGCTCAACCTCGTTGGAAACCTCGTGCTCAACTTCGTACCCGGTCTCAGCTTACGGCTCTAAACAAAACAAGCACACCAAGCACCAATCAACAAGATGCAATGCGCACTCGAAAAACATGAATGCATGATGGATGCACTAAGGATGCACATGGAGCACGTAAAACACCACTCAAGCAAAACACCTCAAAACATGATAACAATCTGATATTATTAATCTACACAGAAAATCACCCAAGTTTGATATAAGATTCGCTGAAATCGGAGTTACGGGCTAAAAGTTATGCCCGAAACAAGATTTGAGCGAAAGCTGAAAATTACAGCAACATAGCATCTTTGGAGCTCAAAATAATTAAGCTACAGCTCCCAAAAAGCATGGCAAAGGACATAAACACAAACTAGACATATAGTACAGCAACTAGGTCCAAAGTGCACCCCCAACGGAGTCACGGATCAATAGCAATGATCTTGGACATATAGAACTTTGCAATAAAATTCTGGCAGCAGAATTTTATTGAAACTTTAGAGCAAAAGATAAACATGCTACAGCCACTCAAATGGACATGTGAGGACATGAATGGAAAGACAACAATATATACTACAAGGAACAATCAAAATCCACCCCAAAACTAACATGCTTTGATCTAGAGCATCACACGAACATGGCATCGGAACGTTACAGATTTCAGACTTAGTGAAAAATCACTAAGTCCTAAAACAGCAATATTATCATAGCATATAAAAGAGCATGTTTAAGTCACCTCGAAACCAAACATGGCAAAGGGTAAGCACCTCATCAAAGTGCACATGAAGGTGATCCCGAAACACACAAGCATGCATCATAGAGGTGAACACAACGATTGCAACGAGCTCAACAAGATGGCATTTCATAACAAGTAAAAACACCTCATATGAACATGGCACTTTGCAACGATGATAACAAGGCAATAATAAATCTACCATGCAACCTATCACAAGCAACACGTAGTTCGTGGCAAGACGAACACGTGGACATGTCATTTGCATCGTTTGGACAAACGAGCTAAAAGATATCACATGTCAAAGGTGGCATGAAAATAACACATAACAGCAGTTTATATCATGATGCACTCTTGCAACAGCAAAACAAGTGTCTAGATGACATCTAACATGCATGACAACAACAGGTAAAACGTAGAGGACATCTCCACGAACGTCTGGACATATCACACGCGCAAAACGGAGCAACAGGCACAAAGTTAGGGCAGGTCAAACTTAGCATCAGACAGAAGAAAAACTGGACTTAGGAGGATTTAGGGTCAACCTTCTCAGATTCAGATCTGAAGAATTCGGAGATGGGCCCGGCGAGCGGATCTGGCCCACTTGGAGGAAGAGGGCCGGCGGCTCGGGATCCGGCGGGTGGGCCGGCGCGGAGGCGGGATGCGGCGGCCCGCGGAGGCTGGCTTGCGGAGGCCCGGAGGGAGGCCCGCGGGGCGGCGGCGATGCGGTGGCCCGCAGAGGGCGCGGCCCAGTCACGGCGCGCTGGCGCCTGGCGGGACGACGGGGAAGGCGAGCGGCGGATCTCGCGGATGGGCCGGCTCTGGGGCGGAGGCCCACGGTGGCGCGGAGGGCGAAGCCGGCCCGGTCGGCGCTAGCTGCTGGCGAGGGAGGATCGGCGCGGGGGAAGTGGTCCCTGGGCTGAGGCGAGGGAAGGAGCCCAGGGAGCGTTCGGCGAAGGGAGCTGGGCCGACGGGGAACTGGTCCCCTCCTGGCCAGGCCGATGCGGTCGATGCCTGGCGGCCAAGTGGAGACGGCCCGGCGCGGTCGATCGATCGGCGCGGTCGACGAGCGTTGACCCCGGGCGAATCGCTCGAGGATTCGTCGGCGGCGGCTGGATCGAAGGATCCCTTCGGGATCCTGGCAGAAAATTAGGGATTGGATCTGAGAAAAGAAAAAAAAAGAAAGTGGAGAAGGGGGAAGAAGAAGGGGATGCCCAAATAGACTAGGGGGGTCTATATGTAGCAGTTTTTAGGGTTAGGAGGGAGTTTAGGGGCGCTAGGAGCCCTCCGATCGCGATCCGACGGATCCGATCGCGAGGGTTGATTTGAAAGGCCTAGACGGAGATAAAAGACTGCAGTAGGGATGTTTCCGGGACACGAAGTGAAGGCACATCGGACCCACACGGACAACGGATGGAAAAGTCAACGGAGTCCAAACGAGATGAGATCTGAGAGGCGGGTTGCACACAACAAAACAACAACACACAACACAACCTCGCGGCACACCGGTAACGTAAAATGCCCGAACAACAAAGTAGGCCTACGGGACGTCACGGACACGTGAGGGAGCTCCGGAACGCGAAACGGACAACGGAAAGAAACGCGACGAACCGGATGCAACCCACAACACAAATGCAAATGCCATGCACATGTCTACATGATATGAATGAATGCCACACACTCACACAACAAAACGACGAAAGCCCGAAAGACAAAGAACCCGAAATGGAAATAGATGAAACCGGAGATATATATATACCCAAAAGGGAAAGTATTACATCTGGGGCATTACAAATTCTTTCCTCGATTACTGTTTGTGGCCTTGTATTGATGCAAAACGTATATTTCATAGTGGCCTTGTATATAAAAATGGAGGGAGTAATTCAAATGTTCTTTTTTTATTCATAGAAAAGGTAATTCGAACTAACCTACGATCGAGGAGATCATATCCAAAATATTCTCCCATCACCGATGGATTCCCTTGTGGTAAGCCCTATCAAGCAAAGCATAACGACCTTTCAAGTTCTGTAGTTTGGTTTTGTACTCTGTTAAGTTTAATTTTGGTAAGAAATCTCATAATCAAACTAATTGGAGAAAATACAGCAATGGTCTCACAATACCTCAACTTTTGAGATATTTACCAAAAATCGGGGTAAGTTGTTCCACAAAATCCAAATCTTCCAAATAAGGACGTCTGACACTATTTCTGACAACCTAGACCCACTAGTTAGTTCCCTAAATGCTCAGCTTGATCTTGTTGATTGTATGGAACCGTTTCCCATTTTTTGTGGCTACTTTTAGTGTGGGCCAAATATGAGCTGAGATTGCAGCTGAAAATGAAAAAAAAATGAAATTTCTCTCAAGTTGTTGAGCCAAAATGAGTTTAACATTTTCAAGAATGCTCAGATCCAAGTTGTTGGTTATTAGATTTTTTGTAATAAAAAAACATGATATTTAAATTTGAGTTATAAAAAGTGAACATCCGCCGAGGCAACCGAATCCAACGCCTTCCCCACATTCTTCGATTCAGACGCCTTGGAGCACCTCACCAGGTCAGTAGGGTTCCAGGTTGAGGCCATCGAGCCCGACCACCTTCCATGCCTCCTCGCGTCGCCGGACACTTACCTTGATAACTTGGAGCATCTAGTCGAGGTCACTGAGTCCGGCCACCTTCTCGCCTCGGTAGATGTTACGTCCTGAGGTCTCTGACCCAGGCGGCTTGGAGCATCTCGTCGGGTTGGTGGGTTTCCAAGTCGAGGGCCCTAAGTCTGTTCGCTTTCCGCGCTTCCTCGCGTCCACCGAGATCTTATGTTCGGACGGCTTGGAGCATCTTGCCGGGACTGTGGGGTTCCAAGTCGAGGCCACCAAATCCAACCGCCTTCCCCGCCTCCTTGCCTCGGCGATCGAAGATGACTGATCACATTTCGACCACTTTGATACAACTTATATTTTTGGCATATCTTGTATGTTGGGGAGTTATAGGCTTATAGCTATCATTAGACTAAACATTTTTACTTGTTTATAATACAACTTCTATTTTGAACATATGATCTTAAGTAGCATATTTTTTATTATATTTAGCAACTGTATTGCTAAACTAAATATTAAGATGATTTTAAGAATATTTCACATTAATAGCAGAAAATGTAATTCCACTAAATATTAAGATAATTTAAGAATATTACAAGGAGTGTAGCAGAGTTGTTTCTTTTTGGAAGACATTGTCCTTTTCTTGGTTTAACCAAAATCTTCTAGATCAATTTAAAATAACAAAAGTGTGACTCTTCATAGATTGCTTTGTGCTACCTAGATAGATTGTGTGTGTGTGTGTGTGTGTGTATATATATATATATATATATATATATATATATATATATATATATATATATATATATATATATAGGGTGGGTCTATTCTCATAACACCCCTTAAGACCTTATTCTCCTAACAACAGGCTTATTCTCCTAACAACCCTCCCCCACCCCTACAGAGCTTCTAGCGCGGGAGCGCCCCGACGCTAGCGTCCTCCCCGACCCCTCCCCGCCTTCTAGCGCGGGAGCGCCCCCGACGCCAGCGTCCTCCCCGACCGCTCCCTGCCTCCTAGCGCGGGAGCGCCCCGGCGGCGGGCCTCCTCCCCCACCCCTCCCCGCCTCCTAGCGCGCCAGCTCCCCGGCGGCCGGCGGCGACACCC
>LR738711.1:138919022-139020609 GCA_902687465.1 Secale cereale | reverse complement strand
GCGACACCCACCCTTCCCCGCCTTCTTCCGCGCCACCGCCCCGGCTGCCGGCGGCCACCCCCCACCCCTCCCCGCCTTCTTCCGCGCCAAGCACCACGGAGAGCGAGCCAAACGGCCGGCAATGCAGTCCGGCGGCAACGATATTTCCGCGGCGGCGTTTAGGAAGCGACGGCGCACCTCACCTTCGCCCCCAAGACCACCTGGGGGATCCGCCGTTGAAGCATCCTGCCTCAGTCATGCATGACAGGGGAAAGCGAACTGCAAGGATGACTACTCCATCGCATTCGTCGTGGATTCGAACTGCAGTGCACAATCTGAGAAGAAGCATCAGGAAAAGGACGTAGATCAACACATATGCAGTTTTACATTTTAAAAAACATATTAACTTGTCATATGTTTGATAAAATGCAGTTCTCTTCTATACGAAAAAGAAAATAAGATCTCAGAATGCGGTTCTCTTCTGTATAAGAACTCTGAGATTGGAATGTCATTTGGAGAATGCAGTTCTCTTCGTCGTATAGAATCTGACATGACCATGAATCAATACAGAATGCAGTTAGAAGACAAAAAATGTAGAGTCAGACTAGGATTCGCGTACACTGCAGTGCGTGCGTGGTGCGTTTAAAGCTTGCACTGTAGTACGCTTCGAGTACACAGTGTAGTGCGCTTAGTGCAAAAAAAATGTGAAAACAAAAACTTGGTTGCAGTGCGGATGAATTTTGAAACTCGACGACAAACACGTTGAACTCGTCTTTGCAGTCCCATGTGATAAGGTGAGATGCAGTGCGGATGCATATATTTAAAAAAAACTTAGCTGCTAATCATATGAGATAATGCAGTGCGCTGCGAACATGTTACAACTCACAAGGAGGAGTTGGCTGAAAGCTCCATTATGCACATATTTGACATTGTCACCATCTGCCACAAAAAAACACACAAAAACTAACTAGACCGATATATACAAAAGCACACAACATGGTGTTTACAGCTTTGCACATCGAGAACTACACACAGCGACCATACATTACTGTTTACATAAAGTTCTGGAGCACCCACGAAAAAGACATCAACACACGTAGAAAAAGATCTGCTATCATTTATGCCTCATCCTGCTCCTGCGAATGCAGTCTTGGAGAGAAGCCAAGAGAAATGCAGAGATTTCTTAGATCCTCCGGGAACTCGGTGACAACGACCATGTTTTCTGGGTGGAACAAAATCTGGAACAAAAACTCAACCTTCCAATCCTGAATAACAGCTTCCTGCGATGAAGAAAAAAATAAAATAAACAAATATACAACATCATCTACAAAAAAAGAAACTGACGAAAAAAATATCAAGGAATGAGGAGATATTGCTGGGTTAAAAAGAAGATACTTACACTACGCTTTGCGAATTACACAACAAAGGTTTTGCCGTCGTAATACTGAGCCATCTTCAGAACATAAAAGCCGCACTCGTTGGGGCCCTGCTCAGGGGTGCCCAAATAGCTAGCTTTCTTTGAAACATCCACCCAGTCTACCGACTCCTTTCTCTTGTACTTTTTTTCTCCATAAACCCTCTTCAACAATGCAGTCATCCTGATCATCTGGTGGAAAATATAAAAAAATACACATCACAACAAAAATTGTTCAACACGCCCACCTATGAAAAAAACACGAAAGGTGAAAAAAGGAAATTTTTTACCATTTCAGTGCGGTCGCTATGGTATTCAGACTTATGCCACCTCGTCGTTTGATCAACCGGTCCGATGTACCTCCTAGTGTCATGAATGTCAAGGGTCTCGCGGTGCCTATTCATCGTGTATAGCGAATAATGCTGGTCTTTCATCCGTGGTAACAGAATCTGATTTTGTTTCATCAAATTTGTTATGGGTTCGATCAGTGAAAATGGATTGCTGGAAAAAATTGGGAGATAAAATAAATACAAAAAAGCTGAACAAAAGCAAATCTGATAACTTACTAATTTGCAATCAAGAAGGTTCTCGTCATCACGGACATAAAGTTCGAACTGCTGTGCTGCATCTTCGACGTTAAACTTGCCGTGGACCAAAGGCAACACAACATTTCCATCTTCATCTCTATTCGCGTGATCATTCATTTGAAGCACATACTGCGTGTGAGTAATTCACAAAAGAAAGTTAATGAGGTTCACCTTAAAAAGATGTTCGCTCCGACGCTTAATAAAAAAAAGGATCACGCTTCTCTAAAAAACAGTATGCAGTTCACAAAATTCTCACCATAATTTGTTTCGTTTTAAGATGCATGGGCTAAGACACAAAAAAAATGTATGCAGTTCAGTACATACTAAAAACAAATAATTATACACTATTTACTGCAGTTCACTCGAGCAGAAAAAAAAAATAAGTAAAAAAGAGAAATACCATGATAAACAAAGGGGACAGCAGAACGCGTTCGCCAGATCGATAAACCACATTCATACTCTCGTCATTCTTCCAGTACCTGATGATATGATCCATCAATTCCGAGTCCATAAAACCACCTTTGGTGAAAGTTAAGAACAAGTAGTCCACAGTCACAGTGTAGACTTCGATAGGATTCCTGTGCATGAAAAGCGCGCACCTGCACAAAAGAAACGGCGAAGGTGGGGGGGTTAGTAGCACAAAAGCTAAAACACAGAAAGAACATTACACACATTAAAAATCAAAAAAATATAAAAAAACTAACGAAAAAAGAACTGACTCGCTGTATTTCTGCCTGAATTGTGTGCTCGTGATGAGTTGCAAGACTTTCCTCATCTCCACAAGATGGCTGAATCTCGCAGGATTCAACTTCTGTACAGGAGATCGAAACTTTGATGGCTTCTGCACATGCCTCTTATTTGATAAAATTAGTGCCTCGCTGTCCGTCGGGCGTTCCACAGCTGCGCTCCTGGTCCTCCTAGGCACTGGTGGTGGCCTCTCAAAATCATCATCGCTATCTTCAGCATTCGGAGGGCTCGCAGCTTTCTTCACATGCTTAACATTGACAGGAGATTTCTCAAGAGCTTTTTCATTCGAAGTGCTGGCGCCACTCCTCAACCTCTTACAAACAGGTTCTTTCACAACCTTAACGGGAGGTTCATCAAGGACAACTTTCTGAATAGTTGGAGTATGAACCTGAGTTTCAAACAAGGAAACACCACCTTGGTGTGCGCCTTCATCAAAGCCTGCACAAAAAAAATGGATAATAAGCAAAAGTAGTGAAAAAGAATCATCAAGTTCCCTACGGAAGATTCATTTTAAACACACCAATGGGGTTCTACTAAAAAGCTTAACAAAAGTAGTCGACCTCCCCTCTCTGTACCAATGAAGTTCACTTAATAAAAAAGGTGTGTGACTGAAAAAAAATGTAATAACCTTCTTTAAAAATTAAAAGTGATGTCAGGTCCAGACAGCAATGCGACGAGGTCAGCCAACTATAGAGCATGGCCTTCCTGATGTAGCCAATGTGCTCCTTCCCAAACTTGGCAATCGTTTCACCATCCCAGGTCTGCATGAACTGGAACATGTAAAATCCACAATCATGCCTGCAAAGAAAACCAACACAAAACACATTAACAATGCAGTTCACTCAGTAATAAAAAGTGCTACTGATGTTAGTAAAACAATGCAGCTCCATACACACAAGAAACCGAGGGAGAACAACCAATAACACACTAGCAATGCAGTTCGCTCAAGGGAAAAGGTGCTTCTAATTTAGTAAAAACAATGCAGCTCACTTACACAAGAAAAAATGAAGGAGGAAAAAGAAAAAAGGGGAACAGGTACAAACCCGTTTCCCTATTGCGGGACGTTAATATGAGTCAGCGCATAGCCGTCCAGGGTGGGAGGGTTCAACGGCTCGTCGCAGCTTGCGCTGCCATCTTTCCAGACTTTTTTCATGTTCCTGACCATTTTCCTGAAGACAACACTTGCAGCAGCGCTGTCTCCTTCGTTCAATAAGTCCAGAAGCTCAAAACGCTTCTCTCGCAGGTTCAAAGTGACCAAGCAGTAGTGGCCTATCGCGTCCTTCACTGTTGCGGGAGGAGGGTCAAATGTTGCAAACATAATCTGAAATAAAAAAAGAATAAAACAAACCAGGTGAGAGAAAATAGAAAATACAGAAAACTTATTTTCAAGATGACGAAAAAATGGTCAAGATGCGTTACCAAGTTTTTCTTGTCCACACGTTCCTCTGCGCTTGAAGAAAACATCTTTTTCAAAGCCCTATTTGTGGCACCGCCGTTCCAAATGGAATTCTGCAAAAAAAAAGACAAAACCAGATAGTTAATGAAAAATGGTTATAGCACAAATAAAAATTGGACGAGGGGGATAAAATATAAATTAATGAAAATGCTTACACATAGGTTGTACGGGACAATCATAGTTTGAGATCCTTTGAACCTTTCAGCTAGCATAGAGACGCCAATGTTTGCGAGGCGCGTGCTCAGCGTTCCATACGACCAAAAAGACTCGCCAACATGGCCGATAGTAATATCACCAAACTCGCCCTTGAACGCAACTAGATGCCTTCAGACAAGAAGAAAAAAGCACAGCAAAAAGTGATAAGATGGGAGCGTCCCTGAAAAAATAACATATTAATTAACCGGAGCGTAAGACAGAAAATGTCATACTGCTTCTTCTTGTCCCTCCTAGCCCTCGTAACAGCGTCATACAACTCATTGTATCTCCTCATAAGAGCTGGATCAATCCTTGAAGGAGTAACAACAGGTAATTCCTCATCTGCGTACAGAGTGGGAACGATATCAGATTATAAAACACACACGGTCCATTTCACCCCCAGGAAAAATAACAAAAATAATGTAGTTCGCTTACCTTCAGTTTCAGAATAAACTTCCTTCTGCTGCTCATATACATCTTCGCTGAGCGTCAAGTGCTCCAGCCCAATAATATCATCATCAAGCGGCGCTTGATTGCTCATGTCCTGAGAGAGTCTTGGCTGTTCCTCTTCAGAATCAATAGAAACTGTCTCAGATGGGAATTTGGTTGTATCGGCTAGGAAAGCCAGATTGCCGACAGATTGCTCAGGGGCGCGAGGGACCACACAAAATTTCTCAGGCACCTCGTCGCCAACCAACAAAACAGTGGGCCCAACAACGCCATCGATGCCAGCGGATGTCCCGGCATCGTCAAATCCGACTCTACGAGTTCCTTCTGTCTCTTCTGCAACTTCAACTGTAACAACAGGAGCTACTTCTTTCTCTTCATGCTTATCACAATCCACGATGTCCTCCCTTCCTTCTCTCTCTTGTGCCTTATCAGCCTCAACAGGACACTCCCCTCCTTCTCTACCTTCTGCCTTATCAACCTCCGCATCAGGCTCCTGCCCTCCTCTCCCTTCCACGTTATCATCCCCAATGTTGCGCTCCGCTTGGATTTCAACATTTAATCCGCAGTTCTGATGAGTAAAAAAAATAAAACACATTACACAAAAAAGCTAGAATGCAGTTCACTGATAAAAACGGACCATGAAGCTACCACGAAAAAATAAAAAATAAAACACAAAAATGCAAAAATTCTCTATACTCACCAGGGGAGCGTCGTCGCCTTCCGTCTCTTTACACTTGTCAGCCTCCTCATCCTTGCCAGCGTCGTCACCATCTGCATCCTTCCCATGTATCTCCACGTTTGATTCGGCAACCTAAAAAACATTAAAACTTAAATAAAACTATTATCCAAATCTGCAGTTCTACAACTAAAAAACCAACACCAGATCATGCAGTTCACTTCTAAAAAAAAGATGATGCTTCTTCTCTAAACAACAACTGCAGTGCACTACCACTTCTGGTGCACAAAAATACAAAAAAAAAGTTAAAAACTGCAGTTCGCTGCCACTGCTGGTGCAAAAAAAATATGATTGTTTGTTTTGGACACTACAAAAAAATCAAACAATGAAGTTCACTGTAACAAAAAAAATAAAAAAAATAATAGGAAGAAATCAAACATTGTCGATGAAAACTTCGTCAATAGGATTGTCTTTGGCAGCTTCGTCAACGGGGGATAATGGCATGTCAAACAAGTAATCAGAATCAACACCGTCGTGGTCCTGGTGCTCATCAACACGACCAGCGTTAGCCTTGGAAGATTCTCCAACACACTGCGAAAAGAACAAAAGGATAGAAAAAACAAATAGTCAATGCCACAAACACACAGAAAAAATAGATAACAAAATATGGGTCAAAAAAAAATGTTCACATAGGGAAAAAAGACATACATCCACATCTGCGGGGTCGGGCAGAGAAGGCCGGACAACATCTTCATGCCTGTCCATTTCCTTCACGATTGCATCCGCTTCCTGCTCATACGTAGCACACCTGTCATCCTGAGACTACTTCAACTGAGCGAATGAAGATCTGATATTCGTTACAGCCTGCTTAAGGAATTCAAGCTGCCCACGGTCAAAGTTATGAGCGGCCTCGATTTCTGCTACAGAAGGGCCTTTGCCTTCAGGAAACAAACCGGCAATATTCCTCATCCTGGAGCCGGATGTTGGGAAATCACTAGTTAAATTGATGACCCTATCGAGAAGCTCATCGACCTGAACAAATTTATTACGATCAGCAGAAGCATGGCCAGAAAAACCTCCAGCAGCCGCCCTAGCAAAACCACGACCCCGTCGAATTGGAGCCGCCCTAGCAAGAGGCTCACAAAACATTTCAGGGGCTTCGGCAACTGCAGTCCGCTTATACACAATGTCCGCTTCCGCCTTCCACTGAAAAAATTAACAAAAAAAAAAGAGATGCAGTTCACAAAAAAAAGTACATAAGAGGTCACATTTAGCATGCGCGAAAAAAAGGAATAAAAACAAAAACAAAACATGGCTATGAACTCACCGGCAGCTTGCCAAACTTGTAAGAGTCCAGGTGTATCTTTCCCCTGACAACGATGTCGGCGTTGTGAATCTTCTTCAACTGCACATGGGACAGTATTGCGGCGCGTGGAGTGCGTTTATCCATCACCGATACTTTTCGAAGGTTCAAGGAATCCAGGTACATGAACAGGGGAACGATGGTGCAACCCTTAGCGCAGTTCTGCTTGCTCCCTGTAGAATTCCACTTGTACACAGCGGCCTGCAGCTCGTCGACAACAAGCTGACAAAAACCCATGCTAGCCATAGATGCAATATCCAAGTTTTCAACCATAGCAGCTACCCTGGACAACCGAGTTGCGGGGCTAGGACAAAGCAAGCACTGGAAGACAATGAGAAAAAAAACCTTCACCGTCTTATCAACCTTCGCAGGGTCCGCAGCCAGCGTGCGAAGTAAGGTAAGTAGGTCCTTCGCATCTATGCTCCGAGAACGGTTGAACCCGAGTTCATCCTTCAGGTTAGTCAGCGAATCATCATGGCCACTGGCAGCAGGCCTGGGAGCAGTGTGAGAACCCATAGGGAAGTCAAAAATGTGATGGACAGCCTCGCGATTGATTTCCAGAACCTTGTTTGGCCCACAGTCCAGTCTCATCGTGTCGGGGTCGATCTTTCCCATCAGCTTGCACATCAAAACACGAGAAACATTCTTCTCTAATTTCAGATCAAAGACAATGCCAAAACCTGCTTGCCGCACCAAAGTTCTGTGCACCTCACCCAGCAAAGCGACAGCTTTGATTACATTTGGAATGGACAGCCGAACAGTCTTGTTGAGACGCCATTCGTGCGCAGCATCGTCTTCAGACCTCTTCCTCTTCGTACTCTTAGCAGCCTACAAAAAAAACAAAAGAATAAAAAATGCAGTTCACATCAGCAAACTCATGCAAAAACAACTTAAAAAAACAGAAGAAAAAGTAAATAAGCAGCGTATACCTTACTAACATCAACATCCTCCTCATCAGAATCACTGTCCAGAGCTTCTTCAGCTGCATTTTCCCGCGCAAGCTTAGATCGACGCTCAGAATCAACACGAGAGTGATCGTCCGCCCGTCTCCGCTTTCCTTGAATCCCACCCACATCAACCTCGGCGTAATTAGGTCTCTTTGAGTAATCAACACGCGGGCTCCGGCGTGGAGAACTTAAACCTTGCTCTGCGACAGTGTTGAGTTTCCTCTTCACAGGTTTCTTTGCGGGGGCAAATTTAGCAGACTTCTTTGAATCTGCAATCCTCCTTCCTATCTCCTTACCCTCCCCTAACTTTACTTGCTTCGCCCTATGAGCCTTCACGAAAGTATTACCGAGCGCAATAGCTTTCTGCCTTCTCCTCTCAACATCGGCTGCAATCTGATCAGGGACCATCCAATCCTGTGTAACTGGCTCTGTGCCATCAACAGATTGCGACTGGGTTTCACTCAACTCAGGTGGAATGTTGACCTGATCAGATGTACCGCCACCGACAACATCGGCTGTGAAATAACGTGTAATCAAATAGTTAACGCCACCACCCCCTGACCCACCAGGAGATAAAACTGTGGGTGAGAAAAAACATAAGAAAAAGATGTGTGTGTGAGATGAAGACCTAAAATTAATGCAGCTCATATCAACTTGGAAAAAACAAAAAAAATGTAGAAATGAAGTGCACTTTCCGAGCAGTTTATGATTAACAATTAAAAACATAACAGTAAACCTAAAAAATGCAGTTCATGTCGCTTGAATATCATATTCACGCGTGTCTGAAAGTGGACATTGGCACAGGGTTATATGATGCAGTGCACTAATTCGTTCAAGTGACCAATTGACCGCATATAAAAAAAAGAAGTGCGCTTAGATATGCAAAACAAAACAAATTCATGCAGTTCTGTGAGAGGGAAAAACTAAAACTTAATGCAGCTCATATCGATTTCGCAAAAAACTCATAGTGGATAGACAAAAAAAATACAAAGCAGTCTCCAAAATGCAGTGCTCTTTTAGCAGTTTATGTTTAACAAAAAAAAACATAACAACTAACTTAATGTCCTTCCGAAAAAGTAAAAAACAATTAACTTGACGCAGTTCATATCAGTTTGCCAAGCGTGTCTTAAAAAAAGGCCTTACTATAAAGGAATCTAAGATGCAGTGCACTATTTCGTTCAACAAAAAAGAAGTAAATTGACCCTGAATGAAAACTGCAGTTCACTATGATGTAGTTACCAGATGGAGAAGCCGTTCTAACTGGTGACGCATCAATTGGTGAGGAAGAAGCCATATTGTGCCTCCAATCAGCAAGGGATAATAATTAAACCCTAGACAGCAAACCCAAAAATTCAGGCAGAGAAAAACTTCCAATCCATAGCGAGTTCCAATTTCAAGCATACAAAACAACCTTAAGAAGAGAATGCTGGCACGAAAAATAACCCTAGCACAAGATCTGGAACGGATTAGGGGCGATTTGGGGCTCACCGTGGGACGAAGTGATGGCCGGACGAGGCGGGTGCGGACGGCAACGGCGGAGGAAGCGCCCTACGGACGGCGGCGGCTGCGGGCGTCGTCGCCCTCCACCACCAGAGAGCCCCTGCGGACGGCGGTGGCTGTGGGCGTCGTCCTCTCCACCACGAGAGCACGAGCGCGGGGGGGATTTTTGTGCGGGCACGGGGGAGAGGGAAGTGGAAGCGGGCAAGGGGGCTGCAAGAGAGACTTAATGAATAAAAGCCCGTCCGACAGGCCCACAGGTCATAGACAAAAAATAAAAAAAGCGTCTCGGTGTTGTAACATGATGCAGTTCGCTTACGGAAAACCGCCTCGGCTTCTGAAGCGTTGCAGTTCGTTTAAGACGGACGATTCCGCTTCTGAAGCTATGCAGTTCGCTTATGGCGGACGATTCGGTTCGCCTGCCCTAAAATAAATGCGCCCACCATCGCCCGAAGCGCCCGCGCCCCCCACCCCTCCTCTATCCCGCCGGTTGCACGCCGCACGAACTGCAACGATCATCACGAACCCACGATCGCCAACACGGTTGGGAGACGAGATCGTGGCCTCGGCAGGAGTTGCTGCCGCTCCCATTTAAATCCCGCGCTCCATCAACCAGACCGTCCGCACAAAAACACACGATGCTACCCCTTCCTCCTCCTCTTCCTCCTCTTTGCAGCCATGGGGTTCAGCACGACCTATGAGGGCGTGCATGCGCACGGGAACACGAAGTTGAAGGTGATCTACACCACCGACGTCGCCGCCATGGCGACGTACGTCGAAGAGTTCAAGACAGTTCTCCAGCGGCGCCGCCAGAAGATCGTCGGCATCGACGTGGAGTACACACCCAACAAGAGCAGAGCGGCCCTGGTTCAACTATCCATCGGCAAGTACCACCCAGTGCTTCTTTTCCAGGTATGTGGTACATTGGGCGAGAGATGCGTCCCCTTCGACAGGTTCCTCGGCGACCCAAGGTAAGCAATTCTCTCTGCCAAGTACGTGTTGCAGTTCTATATGCCCGCGTATGCAGTTCCGATAGGTATAACTTGCGGTTCACTTTCCTTAGGTTCGAGTTCGCTGGCTTCGCCATCGAGCAGGACAAGGAGAAGCTCGCACGCTGCGACCTCCACATCCCCAACTTCGTCGACATCCAGATGAACTGGAGGGTGCCTGATGGAACGAAGCCACTGGACTCGCTTGCCGATGTAGCTGCTGCGATCATCGACGACGAGTACGCAGACATGAAGATGAAGATGACAGACCACGACCACAGCCTGTGGACTTCCATTCTCAGCACCAAGCACGTTGAGTATGCTGCCAAGGACGCCTACACTGCGTTCGAGATATGGAACCGAATCACCACAATGAAGAAAGGCCTCGCGCGCACTGAAACAAAGAAGACCAGGAAGCGCCCGAGGTCATCCTGCAAGCCGTGGGGCAAGGGGGCATCAACTTCCACCTCCAACTCCAACGGGTGGAACTGGTGAATCAGGACAGATGCTGAAACCCAAGGATTCTTGTCGGAAGTGCTCGATTAGTTTCCCTCTGCGTATGTAGATTAGTTTCCTTTCATTGTAGTTTGCTTTGGGACAACGTTTGCTTATGTTGCGTTAGATTGCTTCATGATGTACTATGTTAATTATGAGCGCAGAACCATGGTTTCTATCTATCAACTATATGCAGTTCTCAGTAGTTTGTTTTCAGTATGTATATTGCTTCAAAACTGCTGCTGTAGCTAGGATACACATAAAAAACAAAACTATCATAGCAGTTCACATAGAGTATTCTTTCACAAAACTGCTCCTATTAAGAAGGTTGATGCAGTCCTCTTTTATTAAAAAAACTCTAGTTTCGTATCTGGGTTAAAAAAAGGAAAAGCTCGGTGGGGGTTTCCAGTATGGATGTTCTTCAACTGCTGCTGCTGATAGGATGCACATGAAAAACTATATGTAAAAAAGCAGTTCACTTATACTCAGAATTCTCACAAAGAAAATACACTTGAAGCAGCGCAAAAAAGCAGTCCACCGCGCTTGACCAATCAAAAAAACTTATCAAACTAGTCCCCCCACACCCCCGTGGCTGTAATGCAGTTCATACAGGCTCGCATTGCATATTAATGCAGTTCGCCGCACTACAAAAATTCACCGCGCATTGCATATTACTGCAGTCCACCGCTCTTGACCGCGATTCACAGTCGAAAAACACAGCCTGCAATGCAGTTCTAACAACTATAAAATGCAAAAAAATCTCAAAAACGATCTTTGAGAAACGACCAGAGCCAGTCGCGCCGCAAAAAAACATGGACAAAAAACTTAAATTCTTCAAAATTAACAACTTAATCCGCTCCAATTCATACGGATAGATCAAAAGCAGCCCGTAATTGCCGAAAACAACAGAATATTACATACAAAACACAACAATTTCGATCCGCACGGCGAAGAACAGAGAACAGAGGTTTTTCCGCTAGAACAGAGAGATTCTCGACAAATTATACTGAAATTTCAATCCTATTAGCAGATTAATCTGTCGCGGAATAACACAAACATCAACGCCATAATGGTAACACACAAACATCAATAGAATACGAACAGCCAACAGCAAGATCCGAAACTCCTCCACCACCGGAAGAACGGACGCAGATCCGCCAAATCCAAGGATTTCAGTCGTTTTCTCGCTGAATTCAGTGCTTAACCACATATTAAATCAGCGTACGCGCAAGTAAACCAGTAGAAATCGATCAACCTAGCCAGAAACGCTGCTAAATGAATGTTTCCTGCTGCACCTCTATGTGGTTCGCAGCAGAAGGAGGAAGCAGTGCGCATAGCTTTCCAATGCAATTTTCCAATGCAGTTCGGAAGTGTTATGAGAATATTATTCTCATAATGTTATGAGAATATATATATCATGGCAGGGAGCTATAAACTAGCCGAGGTTTCTAGAATTCATTTTTTTTCTTTTTATGTGCAACTATGAGGAATAATTGTCTACACACTAAATAAAAAAGTTCTGAATATGGAAAATATCTATGAGTGGTTTTGTCCTAGAATGGTTTTTTTTAGAAAAGGGGTTATTCCCCGGCCTCTGCATCAAAGTGATGCATGCGGCCATCTTATTGATAAGCAAAGTCAAACACACAAGGTCTCCAAGTATGCGGAACGAAATTACAAAATGCTCAAACTGAGCTAGAAAAAAACGAAGTCACCACATTCGGATGCGTTAATGTAAACAGGACCTAAACTCCTATCCTATTACATGACCGCCATCCAAACCGATTGAAGATAGCCCGAGCTACCATCTCCCAACGGATAGACCCAGTAACCAAACGCTCCCTGGCATCCATCGGAGTGAGTAGCGACCACATACGGATCAAAGCAGTGACCCGGTGAATAACCTGCAAAAAATGAACATTCGTTGATCTGTTAAAAACCAAGTCATTCCTGCAATTCCATATAGCCCATAGTAACGCACAAACACCCACACGGATGTGGCTCACTAATTCTTTCGCGACTCCATTCAACCACGTGCCAAATAACGTGGTGATACTAGTAGGAGGAGTAATATTAAAAGCTATATGGACCGAACGCCATAAGATTTTAGCCATAGGACAATCGAGAAAGAGGTGTTTAATTGATTCAACCTTGTCGCAATAACTACAGCGCAAAGACCCATTCCAGTTACGTTTGGCCAGATTATCCTTAGTCAGAATTACTTGTTTATGAACAAACCACATAAACACTTTAATTCGTAAGGGAACTTTGACCTTCCAAATGTGAGCAGACCGAGGGATAGACACCCAGTTAATTAAATCTAAATACATCGACTTCACCGAAAACGTCCTGTTCTTAGTCAGTTTCCAGTGAATACGGTCTGCCTGCTGAGACAGCTGAACATCCATCAGTCTTCTCACCAAATGGAGCCAAGCTTCCCAGCGGTTTCCAACCAGCGCCCTTCGGAATTGAATATTAAGAGGAGTGGACTGCAACACTGTTGCAACGTAATCTTCTTTACGTTGAGCAATATTGTAGAGAGAAGGATATTGAATAGCTAGGGGCGTCTCTCCCAACCATGTATCCTCCGAAAATCTTGTGGAGACACCATTACCAACTAAGAACTTAGTTCTATTGAAAAAGGCCGACTTAACTTTCATCGGTCCTTTCCAAAAAGGTGAATCAGTTGGTCTAACTGTCACCTGAGCTAGCGTCTTGGTTGTAAGGTATTTATTATGTAAGATCTGGGCTCATGTAGCATGAGTCTCAGAGGATAACTTAAACAGCCACTTGCTGAGTAAGCACCTATTCTTAACCTCCAAATTTTCAATTCCAAGACCCCCTTGATCCTTAGGTCTGCAAATAACATCCCATCTAGCCAGCCTATACTTGCGCTTCATCTCGTCACTTTGCCAAAAGAAACGCGACCGACAGAAATCCAGTCTTTTCCTTACCCCTACTGGGATCATGAAAAAAGACAGTAAAAACATGGGCATACTCGTAAGCACCGAATTAATTTGAATCAGTCGGCCCCCGTATGACATAAGCTTGCCCTTCCAGCAGCTAAGTTTCTTCTCAAAACGATCCTCAAGACTCTTCCACTCTTTATTAGAGAGTTTCCGATGATGGATCGGGATGCCAAGGTATGTGAACGGTAACGACCCTACCCCACATCCAAAAAGATGCTTGTATGCTTCTTGTTCATCTTTGGCTCTTCCAAAGCAAAACAATTCACTCTTATGGAAGTTAATCTTTAACCCCGAGAGTTGCTCAAAAAGGCAAAGCACAAGCTTCATATTTCTCGCCTTAGCCAAATCATGCTCCATGAAAAGAATCGTGTCATCCGCATATTGAAGGATAGACAGTCCTCCATCCACTAGATGGGGAACGAGACCACCTACCTGATCATTCTCCTTAGCTCTACCAATCAGGATTGTTAACATGTCTGCTACAATGTTGAACAAGATAGGAGACATCGGGTCACCCTGTCTTAAACCCTTGTGAGTCTGGAAGTAATGACCAATATCGTCATTCACTTTTATTCCGACACAGCCTTTTTGAGTGAAAGAATCCACCTGCTTTCTCCAGGATGGGTCGAAACCTTTCATTCTTAAAGCTTGCTGAAGGAACGGCCATTTGACCTTATCGTATGCTTTTTCAAAGTCCACCTTATAAACTACCCCATCAAGTTTTTTCGTGTGGATTTCATGGAGCGTTTCATGAAGGACAACAACCCCTTCAAGGATGTTTCTGTCCGGCATGAAAGCGGACTGGGAAGGCTGCACAACGCTATGTCAATCTGCGTCAATCTATTCGTTCCCACCTTAGTGAAAACCTTAAAACTAACATTAAGAAGGCAGATTGGTCGAAATTGCTCAATTCGATTCGCCTCTGCTTTCTTAGGAAGTAAAGTTATTGTACCAAAATTAAGGTGAAATAGTTTCAGATGTCCATCAAAAAGATCATGGAACATCGCAAGTAAATCAGCCTTAATGATATGCCAGCACCTTTTATAAAACTCAGCCGGAAAACCATCCGGGCCAGGCGCCTTATTATTCTTCATCTGTGAGATCGCATCCAACACCTCTTTCTCCGAGAACGGGGCAGATAAGATCTCGTTCTCATCTGACACTAATTGGGGGATATCCTGAACTCGGGTCTCGTCTAAAGACACGAAACTATCATCCGGGGCCCCAAACAGCCGCTTATAATAGTCTGTGATGTATAGTTTGAGGTTCTCCTGCCCAACAATCGTTCCCTCATCCTGCTCGAGCTGAAAGATTCTTTTCTTTCGATGCTTACCATTTGCTATCAAGTGGAAGAATTGCGTGTTATCATCCCCTTGGATAACTTCACGCACCTTGGCTTGAAGTGCCCATTTCAATTCTTCCTCACGCAACAATTCTTTCAGCCTAGATTCAGCCATTACCTTAGCCTCCAGTTCACTGGTCGCTAGGACAGATGACTCAGCCTTAACATCAAGAATATGAATAAGGTTGATAAGCCGCTCCTTCTCAACCTTATACACACCACTAAGATGCTTAGCCCAACCACGTAAGAACTGCCTTAAATGCCTAATCTTATTTTGCCATCTGTCCACGGCCGATCTACCGCCTGCACCCTTTGCCCATTCCCTGGCAACCAGGTCCAAGAACCCTTCTCTCTCAAACCAGGCTAGCTCGAAAGAGAAAGTATTTTTATTCCCCATGTAGGTTGCCACTCCAGAATCTACCAAAAGTGGAGTATGGTCCGAAATGGCCCTCGACAAGGCCTGAACGGTCACCATGGGAAACTTCTGTTCCCACTCCACACTAGAGAGCACACGATCTAGCTTCTCATAGCTTGGGTTAGGTAGTGAATTGGCCCAGGTAAATTGTCTGCCAGAGAGCTCGATCTCTCGGAGGTCCAGGCTTTCAATAATAGCATTAAACATAAACGACCATATGCCGTCAAAGTTATCATTATTCTTCTCCTCTCGTCTTCTAATTATATTGAAATCACCTCCCACCAGAATCGGGAGTTGTTCATCTCCACAAATCCGCACGAGGTCAGACAGAAAGTCAGGTTTGAGCTCAGGTTGCGCAGCTCCGTACACTGCCACCAGTGCCCACTGGAATCCATCGACCCTGGATCTCACCCTGAACTTTACGGCAAACTCCCCCAAGACCACGTTACGGACTTCTAAAGAATCTCTTCTTACCCCTAGTAAAATCCCACCGGACCTTCCTCTGGGGGGTAAGCAGTGCCAGTCGAAATGAACTCCTCCAGATAGAGTACCCAAAAACTGGGAGATAAAATTGTCTCTACCAGTTTCGGAGAGGGCTATGAAATCAAGCTTGTGTTCGATCGACGCATCCACCAAGAACCTTCGTTTAGCCAAGTCTTTCAGACCTCTGCTGTTCCAGAAAATTCCTCTCATTTTTCATCATGGAATTTCTTGGCGGTCCGAATCTGAACACTTCTACGTACAGCCGACACCGGATAAATTTTGCGGCTCCATTTGCGCTTAGGCTCAATGTGCTCCCCAGCCCGGTCCGTACAACCAAGTTCGGGGGCTTGAGCAAACTCAGAATCATCCTGGAGCAACTCCTCCTTGACTGCTCCACAACCCTCATCCTCAAACTGAGCGAGAGATGGATCAAGGTCCTTCCAAAGACTATCCAGAACCCTCACCCCTAAAGCATCAATTTCTGAGTTATTCAACGGCTTAACGGATGCTAAGTTAGAAATAACCTCGATCGCCCGCTCTGCCTCACGATCAAACAAGTCATTAACAGATTTAGCAACCTCTTTCCTGTTGGAGATATGCCCTAGAGGCAATAATAAAAGCATTATTATTATATCTCCTTGTTCATGATAATTGTCTGTTATTCATGCTTGAATTGTATTGTACGGAAACAGCGATACATGTGTGAATACACAGACCACAATGAGTCCCTGGTAGGCCTCTAGTTACCAGCTCGTTGATCAACAGATGGTCACGGTTTCCTGACCATGGACATGAGATGTCAGTGATAACGGGATCACATCATTAGGAGAATGATGTGATGGACAAGACCCAAACTTGAGCATAACACGAGATCGTTTAGTTCGTAATGCATAAGCTTTTCGGTGTCAAGTATTTATTCCTTAGACCATGAGGTTGTACAACTCCCGGATGCCGTAGGAGTACTTTGGGTGTGCCAACCGTCACAACGTAACTGGGTGGCTATAAAGGTACGCATCGGGTATCTCCGAAAGTGTCTGTTGAGTTGGTACGAACCGAGACTGGGATGTTGTCACTCCGTATGACGGAGAGGTACCTCTGGGCCCACTCGGTAAGACATCATCATAATGAGCTCAATGTGACTAAGTAGTTAGTCACGGGATGATGGATTACGGATCGAGTAAAGAGACTTGCCATAACGAGATTGAACAAGGTATCGGGAATACCGACGATCGAATCTCGGGCAAGTACCGTACCGATGGACAAAGGGAATAACATACGGGATTGAGTGAATCCTTGACACGGTGGTTCATCTGATGAAGATCATCGAGGAATACGTAGGAACCAACATGGGTATCTAGATCCCGCTCTTGGTTATTGACCGGAGAGTGGTCTCGGTCATGTCTACGTGTCTCCCGAACCCGTAGGGTCTACACACTTAAGGTTCGGTAACGCTAGGGTCGTAGAGATAAATGCACGTGGAAACCCGAAAGTTGTTCGGAGTCCCGGATGAGATCCCGGACGTCACGAGGAGTTCCGGAATGGTCCGGAGGTAAAGATTGATATATGGGAAGTCCAGTTTCGGCCAACAGGTGATCTCCGGGGGTCACCGGGAGCGTCCCGGGAACACCGGAGGGGCCCCAGGGGTCCACCGGGTGGGGCCACCCATCCCGGTGGGGCCCCTAGGCCGCAAGGGGAAGTGTCCAGCCCTTAGGGCTGGCGCACCACTAAGGGGCCCACCTCCCCATGCGCCTAGGGTTAAAACCCTAAAGGGGAGGGGGGCTCCACTTGCCTTGGGGGACAAGGAACCCCCCCTGGCCGCCGCCCCCTTGCAGATTGGATCTGCAGGGGGTCCTGGCGCCCCCCCTGGCCCCCTATATATATGTGGGGGGGAGAGGGCAGCCGCACCCAAGCCCTGGCGCCTCTCCCCCTCCCGTCACACCTCCATACTCCCAACGCAGGGCGCCCGGCGAAGCCCTGCTGCGATCTCCACTGCATCCGTCATCACGCCGTCGTGCTGCCGGATCTCTAACGACTTCTCCTCCCCCCCTTGCTGGATCAAGAAGGAGGTGACGTTGCTGCACCGTACGTGTGTTGAACGCGGAGGTGCCGTCCGTTCGGCGCTAGATCATCGGTGACGAAGAACGTGAAGAGTTCGACTACTTCATCCACACTTCGTTGAAAGCTTCCACACGCGATCTACATAACGGTATGTAGATGCACTCTTACTTGCTCGTTGCTAGATGTATCCATAGTTGGATCTTGGTGAAGACGTAGAAAATTTTGAATTATGCTACGTTCCCCAACAGTGGCATCTGAGCCTAGGTTTTATGCGTAGCATCTTGCACGAGTAGAACACAAAGCAGTTGTGGGCGTATGATCTTGTTCAACTTTCTTACTGTTACTAGTCAATCTTGATTCGGCGGTATTGTGGGATGAAGCGGCCCGGACCGACCTTACACATACGCTTACGTGAGACTGGTTCCACCGACAGACATGCACTAGATGCATAAGGTGGCTGGCGGGTGTCTGTCTCTCCTACTTTAGTCGGATCGGATTCGATGAAAAGGGTCCTTGTGAAGGGTAAATAGAAGTTGACAAATCATGTTGTGGTTTTGGCGTAGGTAAGAAACGTTCTTGCTAGAAATCCTATAGAAGCCACGTAAAACTTGCAACAACAATTAGAGGACGTCTAACTTGTTTTTGCAGCATGTGCTATGTGACGTGGTATGGCCAAGAACGAAGATGTGATGAATGATATATGTGATGTATGAGATTGATCATGTTTTTGTAATAGTGAATCACGACTTGCATGTCGATGAACTTGACAACCGGCAGGAGCCATAGGAGTTGTCTTAATTATTGTATGACCTGCGTGTCACTGAATAACGCCATGTAATTACTTTACTTCATTGCTAAACGTTAGCTATAGTAGTAGAAGTAATAGTTGGCGTGACGACTTCTTCAAGACACGATGATGGAGATCATGATGATGAAGATCATGGTGTCGAGCCGGTGACAAGATGATCATGGTGCCCCGAAGATGGAGATCCAAGGAGCAAGATGATATTGGCCATATCATGTCACTTTAATTGATTGCATGTGATGTTTATCATGTTTATGCATCTTGTTTACATAGAACGGCGGTAGTAAATAAGATGATCTCTCACTAAAATGTCAAGTATTGTGTTTCCCCTAACTGTGCACCGTTGCTAAAGCTCGTTGCTCCGAAGCACCACGTGATGATCGGGTGTGATAGGTTCTAACGTTCGCATACAACGGGTGTAAGACAGATTTACACACGCGATACACTTAGGGTTCACTTGACGAACCTAGCATGTACAGACATGGCCTCGGAACACAGAAGACCGAAAGGTCGAACACGAGTCGTATAGAAGATACGATCAACATGAAGATGTTCACCGTTGATGACTAGTCCGTCTCACGTGATGATCGGACACGGACTACTCGATTCGGATCGTGTATTACTTAGATGACTAGAGAGATGTCATTCTAAGTGGGAGTTCATTATAATTTGATTAAGATGAACTTAATTATCATGAACTTAGTCTAAATTCTTTACAATATCTCTTGTAGATCAAATGGCCCACGCTCTAGTTTCCCTCAACTTCAACGCGTTCCTAGAGAAAACCAAGCTGAAAGACGATGGTAGCAACTATACGGATTGGGTCCGTAACCTGAGGATTATCCTCATAGCTGCCAAGAGATCATATGTCCTAGAAGCACCGCTAGGTGATGCACCTGCTCCCGATGCGGCCCAAGACGTTTTGAACGTCTGGGAGTCGCGTAGTGATGATTACTCCCTGGTTCAGTGCGGCATGCTTTACAGTTTAGAATCGGGGCTCCAAAAACGTTTTGAGCACCATGGAGCATATGAGATGTTCGAAGAGCTGAAAATGGTTTTCCAAGCTCATGCCCGAGTCGAGAGATATGATGTCTCCGACGCATTCTACAGCTGTAAGATGGAGGAAAACAGTTCTGTCAGTGAGCACATCCTCAAGATTTCAGGATTGCACAACCGCTTGTCTCAGCTGGGAATGAATCTCCCAGATGAAGCGGTCGTTGACAGAATCCTCCAGTCGCTCCCACCAAGCTTCAAGAGCTTCGTGTTGAACTTCAATATGCAGGGGATGGAGAAGTCCATTCCCGAGGTATATTCAATGCTGAAATCAGCGGAGGTAGACATCAAGAAAGAACATCAAGTGTTGATGGTCAATAAAACCACTAAGTTCAAGAAAGGCAAGGGTAAGAAGAACTTCAAGAAGGACGGCAAGGGAGTTGCCGCGCCTGGCAAGCCTGTTGCTGGGAAGAAGCCAAAGTATGGACCCAAGCCTGAGACAGAGTGCTTTTATTGCAAGGGAACGGGTCACTGGAAGCGGAACTGCCCCAAATATTTAGCAGACAAGAAGGCCGGCAACGTCAAAGGTATATATGATATAAATGTTATTGATGTGTACCTTACCAGCACTCGTAGTAGCTCTTGGGTATTCGATACCGGTGCAGTTGCTCACATTTGTAACTCAAAACAGGAGCTGCGGAATAAACGGAGACTGGCGAAGGATGAGGTGACGATGCGCGTCGGGAATGGTTCCAAGGTCGATGTGATCGCCGTCGGCACGCTACCTCTACATCTACCCTCGGGATTAGTTCTAAACCTCAATAATTGTTATTTAGTACCAGCTTTGAGCATGAACATTGTTTCTGGATCTCGTCTTATGCGAGATGGATATTCTTTCAAATCAGAGAATAATGGTTGTTCTGTTTATTTGAGAGATATGTTTTATGGTCATGCCCCGCTGGTCAATGGTTTATTTTTGATGAATCTCGAACGTAGTGATACACATATTCATAGTGTAGATGCCAAAAGATGTAAAGTTGATAATTATAGTCCCACATACTTGTGGCATTGCCGCCTTGGTCATATTGGTGTCAAACGTATGAAGAAGCTCCATTCTGATGGACTTCTAGAGTCTCTTGATTATGAATCATTTGACACGTGCGAACCATGCCTCTTGGGCAAGATGACCAAGACTCTGTTCTCCAGAACAATGGAGCGAGCAACCAACTTACTGGAAATCATACATACCGATGTGTGCGGTCCAATGAGTGTTGAGGCTCGCGGAGGCTACCGTTATGTTCTCACCCTCACGGATGACTTGAGTAGATACGGGTATATCTATTTGATGAAACACAAGTCTGAGACCTTTGAAAAGTTCAAGCAATTTCAGAATGAGGTTGAGAATCAACGTGACAGAAAAATAAAATTCTTACGATCGGATCGTGGGGGTGAATATTTAAGTCATGAATTTGGCACACACCTTAGAAGCTCTGGAATTGTTTCACAATTGACACCGCCCGGAACACCTCAATGTAACGGTGTGTCCGAACGTCGAAATCGTACTCTGTTGGACATGGTGCGATCTATGATGTCCCTTACCAATTTACCGCTATCTTTTTGGGGTTATGCTTTAGAGACTGCCGCATTCACTTTAAATAGGGCTCCGTCGAAATCCGTTGAGACGACTCCGTATGAACTTTGGTTTGGCAAGAAACCGAAGTTGTCGTTTCTGAAAGTTTGGGGTTGCGATGCTTATGTCAAGAAACTTCAACCTGAAAAGCTCGAACCCAAATCGGAAAAATGCGTCTTCATAGGATACCCAAAGGAAACAATTGGGTACACCTTCTACCACAGATCCGAAGGCAAAGTCTTTGTTGCCAAGAATGGGTGTTTTCTGGAGAAAGAGTTTCTCTCGAAAGAAGTGAGTGGGAGGAAAGTAGAACTTGATGAGGTGACAGTCACCCCTCCTGCACCGGAAAGTAGCGCAGCATAGGAAACTGTTCCTGAGGTGCCTGCACCGACAAGGGAGGAAGTTAATGATAATGATCATGAAGAAACAGATCAAGTTACTACTGAACTTCGAAGGTCCACAAGGGCACGTTCCGCACCAGAGTGGTACAGCAACCCAGTCCTGGAAATCATGTTGTTAGACAACGGTGAACCTTCGAACTATGAAGAAGCGATGGCAGGCCCAGATTCCAATAAATGGCTTGGAGCCATGAAATCCGAGATAGAATCCATGTATGAAAACAAAGTATGGACTTTGGTGGATTTGCCTGATGATAGGCACGCCATAGAAAATAAATGGATATTTAAGAAGAAGACAGACGCGGATGGTAATGTGACCATCTATAAGGCTCGGCTTGTCGCTAAGGGTTATCGATAAGTTCAAGGGATTGACTACGACGAGACTTTCTCTCCCGTAGCGATGCTGAAGTCAGTCAGAATCATGTTAGCTATTGCCTCATTCTATGATTATGAGATATGGCAAATGGACGTCAAAACAGCATTCCTTAATGGCTTCCTCAAAGAAGAGTTGTATATGATGCAACCGGAAGGTTTTGTCGATCCAGAGAACGCTAACAAGGTATGCAAGCTCCAGCGCTCGATCTACGGGCTGGTGCAAGCATCTCGGAGTTGGAATATTCGCTTTGATGAAGTGATCAAAGCGTTTGGATTTATACAGACTTATGGAGAAGCCTGTATTTACAAGAAAGTGAGTGGGAGCTCTGTGGCATTTCTCATATTATATGTGGATGACATATTGCTGATGGGAAATGATATAGAATTCTTGGAAAATGTAAAGGCCTACTTGAATAAAAGTTTTTCAATGAAGGACCTTGGAGAAGCTGCTTACATATTAGGCATCAAAATCTATAGAGATAGATCAAGACGCCTCATTGGTCTTTCACAAAGTACATACCTTGACAAAATATTGAAGAAGTTCAATATGGACCAGTCAAAGAAAGGATTCTTGCCTGTTTTGCAGGGTATGAGATTGAGTAAGACTCAGTCGCCGACCACGGCAGAAGATAGAGAAAAGATGAGTGTCATTCCCTATGCCTCGGCCATAGGTTCTATCATGTATGCCATGCTGTGTACCAGACCTGATGTGAACCTTGCCATAAGTTTGGTAGGGAGGTACCAAAGTGATCCCGGTACGGAACACTGGACAGCGGTCAAGAACATCATGAAGTACCTGAAAAGGACTAAGGATATGTTTCTCGTTTATGGAGGTGACGAAGAGCTCGTCATAAAGGGTTACGTCGATGCTAGCTTCGACATAGATCTGGATGACTCTAAGTCACAAACCGGATACGTGTATATTTTGAATGGAGGGGCAGTCAGCTGGTGCAGTTGCAAGCAAAGCGTGGTGGCAGCATCTACATGTGAAGCGGAGTACATAGCTGCTTCTGAAGCAGCGCAGGAAGGAGTCTGGATGAAGGAGTTCATCACCGACCTAGGAGTCATTCCAAGCGCGTCAAGCCCGATGACTCTCTTCTGTGACAACACTGGTGCTATTGCTATTACCAAGGAGCCCAGGTTTCACAAGAAGACCAAGCACATCAAGCGCCGTTTCAACTCCATCCGGAATTATGTTCAGGATGGAGACATAGATATTTGTAAAGTGCATACGGATCTGAATGTCGCAGACCCGTTGACTAAACCTCTTTCACGAGCAAAACATGATCAACACTAGAACTCTATGGGTGTTCGATTCATCACAATGTAACTAGATTATTGACTCTAGTGCAAGTGGGAGACTGTTGGAGATATGCCCTAGAGGCAATAATAAAAGCATTATTATTATATCTCCTTGTTCATGATAATTGTCTGTTATTCATGCTTGAATTGTATTGTACGGAAACAGCGATACATGTGTGAATACATAGACCACAATGAGTCCCTGGTAGGCCTCTAGTAACCAGCTCGTTGATCAACAGATGGTCACGGTTTCCTGACCATGGACATGAGATGTCAGTGATAACGGGATCACATCATTAGGAGAATGATGTGATGGACAAGACCCAAACTTGAGCATAACACGAGATCGTTTAGTTCGTAATGCATAAGCTTTTCGGTGTCAAGTATTTATTCCTTAGACCATGAGGTTGTACAACTCCCGGATGCCGTAGGAGTACTTTGGGTGTGCCAACCGTCACAACGTAACTGGGTGGCTATAAAGGTACGCATCGGGTATCTCCGAAAGTGTCTGTTGAGTTGGTACGAACCGAGACTGGGATGTTGTCACTCCGTATGACGGAGAGGTACCTCTGGGCCCACTCGGTAAGACATCATCATAATGAGCTCAATGTGACTAAGTAGTTAGTCACGGGATGATGGATTACGGATCGAGTAAAGAGACTTGCCATAACGAGATTGAACAAGGTATCGGGAATACCGACGATCGAATCTCGGGCAAGTACCGTACCGATGGACAAAGGGAATAACATACAGGATTGAGTGAATCCTTGACACGGTGGTTCATCCGATGAAGATCATCGAGGAACACGTAGGAACCAACATGGGTATCCAGATCCCGCTCTTGGTTATTGATCGGAGAGTGGTCTCGGTCATGTCTACGTGTCTCCCGAACCCGTAGGGTCTACACACTTAAGGTTCGGTAACGCTAGGGTCGTAGAGATAAATGCACGTGGAAACCCGAAAGTTGTTCGGAGTCCCGGATGAGATCCCGGACGTCACGAGAAGTTCCAGAATGGTCCGGAGGTAAAGATTGATATATGGGAAGTCCAGTTTCGGCCAACAGGTGATCTCCGGGGGTCACCGGGAGCGTCCCGGGACCACCGGAGGGGCCCCGGGGGTCCACCGGGTGGGGCCACCCATCCCGGTGGGGCTCCTAGGCCGCAAGGGGAAGTGTCCAGCCCTCAGGGCTGGCGCACCACTAAGGGGCCCACCTCCCCATGCGCCTAGGGTTAAAACCCTAAAGGGGAGGGGGGCTCCACTTGCCTTGGGGGGCAAGGAACCCCCCCTGGCCGCCGCCCCCTTGCAGATTGGATCTGCAGGGGGTCCTGGCGCCCCCCTGGCCCCCTATATATATGTGGGGGGGAGAGGGCAGCCGCACCCAAGCCCTGGCGCCTCTCCCCCTCCCGTCACACCTCCATACTCCCAATGCAGGGCGCCTGGCGAAGCCCTGCTGCGATCTCCACTGCATCCGTCATCAAGCCGTCGTGCTGCCGGATCTCTGACGACTTCTCCTTCCCCCCTTGCTGGATCAAGAAGGAGGTGACGTTGCTGCACCGTACGTGTGTTGAACGCGGAGGTGCCGTCCGTTCGGCGCTAGATCATCGGTGACGAAGAACGTGAAGAGTTCGACTACTTCATCCACACTTCGTTGAAAGCTTCCGCACGCGATCTACATAACGGTATGTAGATGCACTCTTACTTGCTCATTGCTAGATGTATCCATAGTTGGATCTTGGTGAAGACGTAGAAAATTTTGAATTATGCTACGTTCCCCAACATTTCCCATTCCCGCCTAACGAGACGCCCAATTGATTTGCATTATTAATAACATCATCGGCGGAAAAATGCAAAATCAAATTGGAAATACTGACTGACATGCCTGTCAAGTCCTCAATGTCTCGCAGCTTGGCCTGCCGCATGGCACGACCCATCTGCAGATCATCAACATCCGGCTGGTCCTGGAGGCGGCTGCTAATTCGTCGACCATCAGTCATGGGATCAGCTATCCCCCCGAAAGTGATGACATCGGCGATGGAAGGTTCACTCGGGGTAGGGCCTCCTGCCCTAGACCCAAGTAAACCCCCTCCCACCTGACCAAGAAAGCCTGGGCCGCCTGCCACAGGCACCCCTGAAGCTGGCCCAGGCGCCACCAAAGGCACGCACCCCGAGGACAACCTCTTTGGCGAACTCCTGCCAAAGGCGGTTCCCGGGTGCGCCCCGCGATCAGCCGCACTCAAACTGGTCGCCACGCCACCAGAAAACTCGTCGTGAGCTGGCGAATGAACAACAGAAAGCGGGCAACCAGCCCCTGGAAGAGCTTCCTGCTCAGCAACCAGCTCTATAGTATCCTTGCGAAGATGAGCGGATGGAGGAGTCGTGGCAATAGGGGACTCCCCCCTCACACCCTCCTCCTCCCCAAAGAGAACAGCATCCACACGCAGCGGTGACAACGGAGGTAATTCCAGTTCCACCGGATCGTCCAAATCAGCCCTGTGGCCCCACAACCGACTGGGGGCTGAGGCCGCCCCAAAGGACCCAAAATGGAGAGAAGACAAAGATGTGGCAGGAGGTGCTTCCCCCTTCCCCCCAGGACCTCCGGAAGATTGCTGAGGCTGGCCCAACGTCGGTGTAGGTCCAGACTTGGCCTGCCCACCCGCGGCTGACTCACTCAAGCCATGTGAGTCATCACCATCAGTCATGTCAGTGTCTGCATTCCCATCGGCGGACTGAGCAAGTACTGAACTCTCGAGCTCAATCTCAATCTCCAAGTCATACATTAGACCATCATAAAACCATCTCACATTAAAGGGTACCATCTCGATGTCCAGGACACTCACCAGCAAACGTGCAATACCATTAGCTCGCGAGAAAGGCATATCTACCTTCTCCGTTTTACCAATAAGAGAGCCTAGACTCCACGTAGTCCGAGCGCTCTGAAGGGGCTTCGGGGGCACCCCTAGAAAACGAACCCAAATCTGTGGGAGGGCCTTCCCCTTGGGCTCAGGCTTCTTCCACGGAGCAAACTCGATGATGCAATTAGTGCTCGCCACCCGACACAAGCCATACTTAAGCGCATGATTCAGATCATCCAAGGATGGGAAATCCACCTTATATGATCGCCCCTCGATCTTGACAAGCTTCTACTGAAAGTTGCCGGGCATCAACTCACTGAGTCTATGCACAATCTGAGCCTCAGACAGTGTCCCATGCGTAACCTTGACAACCCCTGTAAGCGAAGCCTCCGTCACAGGTACCTAAGACACATCAGAAGGAGACTCGAAGAACATAAGATCAGCAGAACAAACTCCATAGACAGCAACCGCCGGCATGGGCCCCTGGAGTTCAGGGCACTCCCCTGAATCATGCATGGGCTTCTGACACGTGTCACACATCACCGTGGTGCACTCAGCCACGAAGTGACCCGCCACCCCGCAACGGCGACAGATCATCTTCTCCTTCTTGCGGAGCCATTTAGACAAACGATCAACGACCGGCTTGTCGACAACCTTATCAGACAGTCCAGCACTCGGGTCCGGAACTTCGACTAAAGCAAGAGCCCGAACCACCTCCACCGTAGCAGTATTAAGCACCGGATGAACCACCTCCACCGCAGAAGTATTAAGCACTGGAGGCACGTCAGGGGTATCCACGGCTGATACGTCCAAAATGTATCTATAATTTCTCCTTGCTCCATGCCTCTTTTGGGTGATATTGCTATGATATTTATGCACTTCCATACACTTTTGATCATATTTGGACTAACCTATTAACTCAGTGCACCCCAGTGCCAGTTTCTGTTTTCTACTGTTTTTGTATTTCAGGTTTTCCCATTACGTAAACTGCCAGAAAAATCCCGGAAAAATTATATAAAAAATCAGCGTTCCGGAAGCTTCCACACGGCCGAAGTAGGGCCGAAGGGGGGCCACCAGGGCTCCAGGCGCCCTGGTGGCGCGGCACCCCTCCTGGCCGAGCCGGGGGGGGCGCCTGGGCCCCCCAGGTCTCCGCTGATGCCCCCCTTTGGCATATATTTACACCGCGTCCCGAAACCCTCGAGGACGGAACCCTTTTTCGCGATCTCATCTCTGTTCCGCCGCCGCCGCGCTTCCAAGATCGGAAGCACCAGGAGAACTCTTTCCGGCACCCTGCCGGAGGGGAGAACCACCACCGGGAGCCTCTCCACCACCATGGACGCCTCCCGGATGAGTTGTGAGTAGTCTCCCTTGGACCATGGGTTCATGACCAGTAGCTATGTGATGTTCTCCTCCCCTCTTTATGCTTCACTAATTAGACCTCGTGAGCTGCCCTACATGATCGAGGCACATATGTAATCCTTATGCTGTTGCTATGTTGAGTTTGCTGGGATCCGATGGATTGTGAGATTATGTTCAGATTGTGTGTGAGTAATATATTTGATTTACCTCTTTTATATTTATGTTCTTGAGTAATTCTTGCATGGTCTCCGTTGCTGTTTATTGCTTTGGCCAAGTAGTAGGTAGTAACTCCAAGAGGGAACGTTATGCTTGATTGTGGGTTCATGCCCCTCGATGACTAGCTTGAGTGATAGAAACATGAGTCTAGGGGATGTGCTGTTGCCACAAGGGGGAAAACAACGGTGCTTGTACTCGCGGGTGCAAGGATTGTTTACTTTACGCAAAGGTCTTTTAATGCAGTTGTCTGTTGCTTTGAGTTTACACTATGGGTGGGACTCGCAACTTAATACCAGCGAGATGTTCTGGATAGATATCTCAAGGTGGATTATTAGTAGTAGATGCAGATGGATTTCGGTCTACTTACCTTGGCATACCGCCCATGCTTTTGAGCCTCAACCTTTCTTGCAGCATAGTTAGCATTGGTTTGCGCACATAATTCTGTCAATTGCCCAGCTGTAATTCGTTTACCTCACATAGCTGTTTTATCGTCTTTTGGGAGAGAGACATCGCTAGTGAACATCATGGGACCCCGGTCCATATTACCATCACTGATCACATCCGCTATTTACTTCCTGCTTTTACTTACTAGTTGCAGCAATGCCTATCACTATTGTCTCTTGCGTTTGATCCTTTGTAAACGACAAGGCCGGAGGGATTGACAACCTCTCTGTACTCGTTGGGAGCAAAGTTATTTGTATCTGTGTGCAGGTCCAAGTTGATTACTAAGTATCTGGCGACGTTAGCAGTTGACACCTTCTTGTTGAACCTTGGAGTCTCAGGGGAATTCGATCCTTGGTATCTTTGCCAAGGGAAAACTTCCGCTACACTGCATCTCAAACCCTCCACTTGGGGTAACCAACGAGGGGCGAGAAGCCATCAAGCAAAGTTTTCTGGCGCCGTTGCCGGGGACTCCACTCTTCAAGATAGGGGAGTTGCACGCTATCTTTTACCTTTGCTTTTTAGTCTTGTTAGTTTACCTTTCAGTTTTTGCTTTAGTATCTTTTATCGAAAATCACAAAAATAGTTATCTTGCTTGCTTGCTGCTATGGGTTCCACCGAGAACACCAAGTTGTGTGACTTCACTAGTCATAACAACGATGACTTTATTTGCACGCTGATACGTCCAAAACGTATCTATAATTTCTGCTTGCTCCATGCCTCTTTTGGGTGATATTGCTATGATATTTATACACTTCCATACACTTGTGATCATATTTGGACTAACCTATTAACTCAGTGCACCCCAGTGCCAGTTTCTGTTTTTTTCTGTTTTTGTATTTCAGGTTTTCCCATTACGAGAACTGCCAGAAAAATCCCGGAAAAATTATATAAAAAATCAGCGTTCCAGAAGCTTCCCAGCAGCCGAAGTAGGGCCAGAGGGGGGCCACCAAGGCTCCAGGCGCCCTGGTGGCGCGGCCCCCCTCCTGGCCGCGCCGGGGGGGGCGCCTGGGCCCCCCAGGCCTCCACTGATGCCCCCCTTTGGCATATATTTATATCGTGTCCCGAAACCCTCGAGACGGGAACCCTTTTTCGCGATCTCATCTCTGTTCCGCCGCCGCCGCGCTTCCAAGATCGGGAGCACCAGGAGAACTCTTCCCGGCACCCTGCCGGAGGGGAGGATCACCACCGGGAGCCTCTCCACCACCATGGACGCCTCCCGGATGAGTTGTGAGTAGTCTCCCTTGGACCATGGGTCCATGACCAGTAGCTATGTGATGTTCTCCTCCCGTTTTGTGCTTCACTAATTAGTCCTCGTGAGCTGCCCTACATGATCGAGGCACATATGTAATCCTTATGCTGTTGCTGTGATGAGTTTGCTGGGATCCGATGGATTGTGAGATTATGTTCAGATTGTGTTTGAGTAATATATTTGATCTACCTCTTTTATATTTATGTTCGTAAGTAATTCTTGCTTGTTCTCCGTTGTTATTTATTGCTTTGGCCAAGTAGTAGGTAGTGACTCCAAGAGGGAACGTTATGCTTGATTGTGGGTTCATGCCCCTCGATGACTAGCTTGAGTGACAGAAACATGAGTCTAGGGGATGTGTTGTTGCCACAAGGGGGAAAACAACGGTGCTTGTGCCCGTGGGTGCAAGGATTGTTTACTTTACGCAAAGTTCTTTTAATGCAGTTGTCTGTTGCTTTGAGTTTACACTATGGGTGGGACTCGCAACTTAATACCAGCGAGATGTTCTGGATAGATATCTCAAGGTGGATGTTTAGTAGTAGATGCAGATGGATTTCAGTCTACTTGCCTTGGCGTACTGTCCATGCTTTGAACCTCTACCTTTCTTGCAACATAGTTAGCATTGGTTTGTGCACATAATTCTGTCAATTGCCCAGCTGTAATTCGTTTACCTCACATAGCTGTTTTATCGTCTTTTGGGAGAGAGACATCACTAGTGAACATCATGGGACCCGGTCCATATTACCATCACTGATCACATCCACTATTTACTTTCCGCTTTTACTTACTATTTGCAGCAATACCTATCACTATTATCACTTGTGTTTGATCCTTTGTAAACGACAAGGCCGGAGGGATTGACAACCTCTCTGTACTCGTTGGGAGCAAAGTTATTTGTATCTGTGTGCAGGTCCACGTTGATTGCTAATATCTGGCGCCGTTAGCAGTTGACAACTTCTTGTTGAAACTGGGAGTCTCAGGGGAAATCGATCCTTGGTGTCTTTGCCAAGGGAAAACTTCTGCTACACTGCATCTCAAACCTTCCACTTGGGGTAACCAACGAGGGGCGAGAAGCCATCTAGCAAAGTTTTCTGGCGCCGTTGCCGGGGACTCCACTCTTTAGGATAGGGGAGTTGCACGCTATCTTTTACCTTTGCTTTTTAGTCTTGTTAGTTTACCTTTCAGTTTTGCTTTAGTATCTTTTATCGAAAATCACAAAAATAGTTATCTTGCTTGCTTGCTACTATGGGTTCCACCGAGAACACCAAGTTGTGTGACTTCACTAGTCACAACAACGATGACGTTATTTGCACGCCTATCACTACACCTGCCACTTCAGCACCTTCGTATGAAATTAAACCTGCTTTACTGAACCTAGTTATGAAAGATCAATTCTCCGGTGCTGGAGAGGATGCTGCTTTACACTTAAACAATTTTGTTGAACTTTGTGATATGCAAAAGTACCAAGAAATAGATGGTAATATTGTTAAGCTTAAGCTTTTTCCTTTCTCCTTGAGAGGAGGAGCTAAAATTTGGTTTCAGTCTTTGCCTAGAAATAGCATAGATTCATGGGACAAGTGCAAAGATGCTTTTATTGGAAAATACTATCCACCTGCTAAAATTATCCAACTAAGAAGTAACATAATGAATTATAAACAATTGGATAATGAACACGTTGCCCAAGCTTGGGAACGTATGAAATCTCTTGTCAAGAACTGCCCTACTCATGGTTTGACTACTTGGATGGTTATCCAAACTTTTTATGCAGGCTTGAACTTTACCTCGCGGAACTTGTTAGATTCGGCCGCGGGAGGGACTTTTATGTCAACTACACTTGGTGCTGCCACAAAGCTTCTAGATGAGATGATGACCAACTATTCCCAATGGCACACCGAACGCGCTCCAACAGGTAGGAAGGTAAACTCTGTCGAGGAGATTTCCTCCCTAAATGAAAAAGTTGACTTGATCATGTCTCTACTTTCGAAGCAATCTTCTGTTGATCCTCGTGATGTTCCTTTAAATTCTTTGATTGCTCAAGAACAAGTAGATGTGAACTTTATCTCTAGAAATAATTTTAACAACAATGCTTATAGGAGTAATTTTGGTAGCAATCCTAGACCGTTCCCCTCTAATTCTTATGGGAACAACAATGCTTATCCTAGCACCAAGAACTCCACTACTGAACTAGAGATTATGCTTAAAGATTTCATCACTACCCAAAAAGCCTTTAATAAGAGTGTAGGAGAAAAACTAAACAAACTAGATGATCTCTCTTTGAAGGTAGACAATTTAGCCCATGAGGTAGAATTGCTTAAAATTAGAACTTCTCCTCTTGAGGAGAGGAAGGTCACTCCTATGAATTCTATTCAAGTGCAAATTAATGAAAACATTAGGATGTTGGCTAAACTTAAAGAGAGATGGGCTAGAGAAAGGGAGGAAGAAGATAGAATTAAGAACCTTCCTACCCACCACACTGTTGCTACTATCCAAGTTGTTGAGGATATCCAAACTCTTAGCACCCAATGCACTCCTGGTCCCATTGGACCTATTAATGGTGATGCTATGACTATAGAAACTACCAAACAAGTGAACCTAAAGGACACCACTACCACCTTACTTGATAGCAGTGACCTTGATTTTGATAATTGCACTCTTACCGAAGTTATTGATTTCCTTCACAAGATGTCTAGAGATCCCCGCACTAGCACGCTTAACCTTGCCTTCACAGAGCATATCACTAATGCTCTCATCAAAGCTAGGGAGGAGAAACTTAGAGTAGAAGCCTCCATACCTAGAAAGCTAGAAGATGGTTGGGATCCTATGATTAAAATTAAGTTGAATAACTTCTCTTGCTATGCTTTATGTGATGTTGGAGCTAGTACCTCCGTTATGCCCAAAAGAATATATGATATGCTTAAATTGAAACCTTTTGATTCTTGCTCTTTTGGTGTTCGTCTTGTTGATTCTTCCATAAAGAAACCTTTGGGGAGGATCGACGATGTTCTTATCATTGTCAATGACAACTACGTTCCCGTTGATTTTACTATTATGGATATTGAATGTGAACCTTCTTGTCCAATTATTTTGGGACGTCCTTTTCTACGCACCATTGGTGCTATCATTGACATGAAAGAGGGGAATATAAAATTCCAATTTCCTCTCAAGAAAGGGATGGAACACTTCCCTTGAAAGAAGATTAAGTTACCTTTTGAGTCCGTTATACGGGCTAGCTATTCTTTTACTCTTGATAAAACTTGATCTCTTTGCATTATGCCTAGCTTAAAGGCATAAAAGAAAGCGCTTTTGGGAGGCAGCCCACATGAATAAAAATTTATTTTGCTTTTGTTGTGTCTTGATGTTGTTACTACAGTAGCATCATCATTGTATATTTACTTTTCAATTTTGTGCCAAGTGTAGCCTCTGATTGCAAGAAAGTTCAAAAGTTGTGACGTGCTGTCCAGGAAACAATATAAAATCACCAGATCATCTTTTTGGTCTGAATTTTTTCGACAGCGTGCTCTATACAATTGTCTTTCGTGCGTCTGTTCTGAGTTTTTTGATTAGAGTTGCAGAAGTGCCCCGAAAAAATCATTTACTACCTGCTGGTCTGTTTTTCACAGATTATGTCCTGTTTTGCCTTTCTTTCATTTTGCAAACCTTGAGCTTGCTTTTTCTTTGCAAAAACCTTTTGGCAATCTTGAGAAACAGTAGACCTTGAAGAATATCCTTATTTCTAGCAAGGAACAATTATTTTATTATGGGTACTAACCTCGCTAATCAGATTATGATGAGTTATGTATGAAGGGAGTTTTCAAGTGTGCGAGGGAAGAAGATAAAAAGATTCAGGAGTGTCAAGCGCTCAAGCTTGGGGATGCCCCCATGCACCCCCAAGAAATATTCAAGGAGACTCAAGCGTCTAAGCTTGGGGATGCCCCTGTGCATCCCCTTCTCCATCTACATTATCAGTTCGTCTTTCGTTCCACTATATTTTTATCACTTCATGTGTTATGTGCTATGCTTGGAGCGTCTTGCTTTTAGTATTCCTTTTTAGTTTTCCTTAGCTTTTCATAACGAGTTAGAACTCAGCTTTCTTTATGTGGGAGAGAAACACGCTCCACTTCTACCTAGAACATAACATAGAATTTTCATGTCTATCTTTGTTGTGTGTGTTCTTTGTCTTTTAATAGCTACTATCATGCTTAGCTCTCTTAGTTTTCATGCTTATCTTTTTAAAGAGATTTTTTTTAGTTGGTTGCTTGAACTCTCTTTAGTTATCATGCTTATCTTATTAGGAGAGTTTGATTCTGTTGCATGGTTGATATGTCTATGATAAAAATGCTACGTGCATAATGGTGCTTAGTAATTCATGTTTTCTTATGGTTAGTCTCAAATAGCTGGGGGGTTCCCAATGTGTTATTGGAGTACCAACATGATTTGTTTGCCTATGATGTGGTATGGTTTAGTAATATCTTCCTTCAAGAATTTATTTTGATTGACTTGGCGTATGCTCACGCATATTTAAGACTGTAAAGAAAGTCTGTCAAGCCTTGATGATCTTTTGTTTCTGATTAGCGATATAACTTCCATGCCTGATTCAATGTTGCTTTGTCGCTCTGCATGATTATGACCGTCATTGCTCTCTTAGTTGGTCGCTCCCAGTCTTTTGCAAAACATTCGCATGTACTAAGCGGACTGACTGCTTGTGCATCCAAATTCTTTTAAACCAGTTATGCCATATGAGTCCATCATACCTTCCTACATGGTATTTACCTGCCATTCCTAACGGAGACTTGCATGTACCATCTCGAAATTATTCAAAAAAATATGCATTTCTGTTTTGTGCCTCTGTTTTAAGTTCATGAGGAAGTAGTAGTTAATTCATGATCTTTTTAAGTTGGACAAGCTTCACCCCGGGATTGCATGTATAATGTGCAAACCCATAATACGAGAAGGAACTGGCATTGAGTGCGTCCGGCTCAAAATTAATATAACAAACAAACCCTCCTTCACGCTTTGTTCATGAGAAATCAGAAAACTTTGGCAGTGATAAACAAAGGAGATTAAGAGGATGTGATCCTCCTCATTCGGGAGCCGTTCCTCGAAACTTGTCCATCTCAAGAAGTGATTGAGTTGTCTGCTAGCATTCGTTGACGGAACATGCATAATCAAAAAAAAATTATTACCTCTGTTTTAAAACCAAGAGCTCTGGTACATGCTTTGTCTTTGTTTCCGACTACGGGTTTTCAACCTTGCCAACAAAAGCCACGGTTCGAGAGTTTCCACCTTCTTTTAAAAGCACCAACTACTGAGAGCATGATTGTCATTCTGAGTGTAATGTGCATTGTCCCAAAGTAGCATTGTATTTTGCATGATTATGATATCGTTTATTTTGAAATCATTGTATCAAGTCATCACTTAAACCTTGGAGGTGCCCCTGCATTTATGTTTTGCTTCACTAAAGGGGGCAAGCGAGATATCACTTTATCATATTTGCACACCATGCTAATTACAAATCTATTTGATGTTTCAGTATCACGTTGTAAAACTTTCAATTCTTTGTGATTTTCTCATGAGGCAACTTAATTACTACAGATTCATTGTCTCAGTGAGCTTTTGTCATATGACTATGAAAAATCCTTATATGGTTAATAGCATGTCACCACAGAAATTATTCTTGTTATCATTTACCTACTCGAGGACGAGCAGGAATTAAGCTTGGGGATGTTGATACGTCCAAAACGTATCTATAATTTCTGCTTGCTCCATGCCTCTTTTGGGTGATATTGCTATGATATTTATACGCTTCCATACACTTTTGATCATATTTGGACTAACCTATTAACTCAGTGCACCCCAGTGCCAGTTTCTGTTTTCTGCTGTTTTTGTATTTCAGGTTTTACCATTACGAGAACTGCCAGAAAAATCCCGGAAAAATTATATAAAAATCAGCGTTCCAGAAGCTTCCCGGCAGCCGAAGTAGGGCTGGAGGGGGGCCACCAGGGCTCCAGGCGCACTGGTGGCGCGGCCCCCCTCCTGGCCGCGCCGGGGGGGCGCCTGGGCCCCCCAGGCCTCCTGTGATGCCCCCCTTTGGCATATATTTATATCGTGTCCCGAAACCCTCGAGATGGGAACCCTTTTTTGCGATCTCATCTCTGTTCCGCTGCCGCCGCGCTTCCAAGATCGGGAGCACCAGGAGAACTCTTCCCGGCACCCTGCCGGAGGGGAGGATCACCACCGGGAGCCTCTCCACCACCATGGACGCCTCCCGGATGAGTTGTGAGTAGTCTCCCTTGGACCATGGGTCCATGACCAGTAGCTATGTGATGTTCTCCTCCCGTTCTTGTGCTTCACTAATTAGTCCTCGTGAGCTGCCCTACATGATCGAGGCACATATGTAATCCTTATGCTGTTGCTATGATGAGTTTGCTGGGATCCGATAGATTGTGAGATTATGTTCAGATTGTGTTTGAGTAATATATTTGATCTACCTCTTTTATATTTATGTTCGTAAGTAATTCTTGCATGTTCTCTGTTGTTATTTATAGCTTTGGCCAAGTAGTAGGTAGTGACTCCAAGAGGGAACGTTATGCTTGCTTGTGGGTTCATGCCCCTCGATGACTAGCTTGAGTGACAGAAACATGAGTCTAGGGGATGTGCTGTTGCCACAAGGGGGAAAACAACGGTGCTTGTGCCCGTGGGTGCAAGGATTGTTTACTTTACGCAAAGTTTTTTTAATGCAGTTGTCTGTTGCTTTGAGTTTACACTATGGGTGGGACTCACAACTTAATACCAGCGAGATGTTCTGGATAGATATCTCAAGGTGGATGATTAGTAGTAGATGCAGATGGATTTCGGTCTACTTGCCTTGGCGTACCGCCCATGCTTTGAACCTCTACCTTTCTTGCAACATAGTTAGCATTGGTTTGCGCACATAATTCTGTCAATTGCCCAGCTGTAATTCGTTTACCTCACATAGCTGTTTTATCGTCTTTTGGGAGAGAGACATCACTAGTGAACATCATGGGACCCCGGTCCATATTACCATCACTGATCACATCCGCTATTTACTTTCCGCTTTTACTTACTATTTGCAGCAATACCTATCACTATTATCACTTGCGTTTGATCCTTTGTAAACGACAAGGCCGGAGGGATTGACAACCTCTCTATACTCGTTGGGAGCAAAGTTATTTGTATCTGTGTGCAGGTCCACGTTGATTGCTAATATCTGGCGCCGTTAGCAGTTGACACCTTCTTGTTGAAACTGGGAGTCTCAGGGGAAATCGATCCTTGGTGTCTTTGCCAAGGGAAAACTTCCGCTACACTGCATCTCAAACCTTCCACTTGGGGTAACCAACGAGGGGCGAGAAGCCATCACACGCCTATCACTACACCTGCCACTTCAGCACCTTCTTATGAAATTAAACCTGCTTTACTGAATCTAGTTATGAAAGATCAATTCTCCGGTGCTGGAGATGATGCTGCTTTACACTTAAACAATTTTGTTGAACTCTGTGATATGCAAAAGTACCAAGAAATAGATGGTAATATTGTTAAGCTTAAGCTTTTTCCTTTCTCCTTGAGAGGAGGAGCTAAAATTTGGTTTCAATCCTTGCCTAGAAATAGCATAGATTCTTGGGACAAGTGCAAAGATGATTTTATTGGAAAGTACTATCCACCTGCTAAAATTATCCAACTAAGAAGTAACATAATGAATTTTAAACAATTGGATAATGAACACGTTGCCCAAGCTTGGGAACGTATGAAATCTCTTGTCAAGAACTGCCCTACTCATGGTTTGACTACTTGGATGGTTATCCAAACTTTTTATGCAGGCTTGAACTTTACATCGCGGAACTTGTTAGATTCGTCCGCGGGAGGAACCTTTATGTCAACTACACTTGGTGCTGCCACGAAGCTTCTCGATGAGATGATGACCAATTATTCCCAATGGCACACCGAACGCGCTCCAACAGGTAGGAAGGTAAACTCTGTCGAGGAGATTTCCTCCCTAAATGAAAAAGTTGACTTGATCATGTCTCTACTTTCGAAGCAATCTTCTATTGATCCTCATGATGTTCCTTTAAATTCTTTGATTGCTCAAGAGCAAGTAGATGTGAACTTTATCTCTAGAAACAATTTCAATAACAATGCTTATAGGAGTAACTTTGGTAGCAATCCTAGACCATTCCCCTCTAATTCCTATGGGAACAACAATGCTTATCCTAGCACCAAGAACTCCACTTCTGAACTAGAGAGTATGCTTAAAGATTTCATCACTACCCAAAAAGCCTTCAATAAGAGTGTAGAAGAAAAACTAAACAAACTAGATAATCTCTCTTCGAAGGTAGACAATTTAGCCCATGAGGTAGAATTGCTTAAAATTAGAACTTCTCCTCTTGAGGAGAGGAAGGTCACTCCTATGAATGCTATTCAAGTGCAAATTAATGAAAACATTGGGATGTTGGCTAAACTTAAAGAGATGGGCTAGAGAAAGGGAGGAAGAAGATAGAATTAAGAACCTTCCTACCCACCACACTGTTGCTACTATCCAAGTTGTTGAGGATATTCAAACTCTTAGCACCCAATGCACTCCTGGTCCCGTTGGACCTATTAATGGTGATGCTATGACTATAGAAACTACCAAACAAGTGAGCCTAAAGGACACCACTACCACTTTACTTGATAGTAGTGACCTTGGTTTTGATAATTGCACCCTTACCGAAGTTATTAATTTCCTTCACAAGATGTCTAGAGATCCCCGCACTAGCACGCTTAATCTTGCCTTCACCGAGCATATCACTAATGCTCTCATCAAAGCTAGGGAGGAGAAACTTAGAGTAGAAGCCTCCATACCTAGAAAGCTAGAAGATGGTTGGGATCCTATGATTAAAATTAAGTTGAATAACTTCTCTTGCTATGCATTATGTGATGTTGGAGCTAGTACCTCCGTTATGCCCAAAAGAATATATGATATGCTTAAATTGAAACCTTTTCATTCTTGTTCTTTTGGTGTTCGTCTCGTTGATTCTTCCATAAAGAAACCTTTGGGGAGGATCGACGATGTTCTTATCATTATCAATAACAACTACGTTCCCGTTGATTTTACTATTATGGATATTGAATGTGAACCTTCTTGTCCAATTATTTTGGGACGTCCTTTTCTTCGCACCGTTGGTGCCATCATTGACATGAAAGAGGGGAATATAAAATTCCAATTTCCTCTCAAGAAAGGGATGGAACACTTCCCTAGAAAGAAGATTAAGTTACCTTTTGAGTCCGTTATACGGGCTAGCTATTCTTTTACTCTTGATAAAACTTGATCTCTATGCATTATGCCTAGCTTAAAGGCATAAAAGAAAGCGCTTTTGGGAGGCAGCCCACATGAATAAAATTTTATTTTGCTTTTGTTGTGTCTTGATATTGTTACTACAGTAGCATCATCATTGTATCTTTACTTTTCAGCTTTGTGCCAAGTGTAGCCTCTGATTGCAAGAAAGTTCAAAAGTTGTGACGTACTGTCCAGGAAATAGATTCTGTCCTTGGATAGAAAAATTCGTATAAAATCACCAGATCATCTTTTTGGTCTGAATTTTTTCGACAACGTGCTCTATACAATTGTCTTTCGGGCGTCTGTTCTGAGTTTTTTTATTAGAGTTGCAGAAGTGCACCGAAAAAATCATTTACTACCTGCTGGTCTGTTTTTCACAGATTCTGTCCTGTTTTGCCTTTCCTTCATTTTGCAAACCTTGAGCTTGCTTTTTCTTTGCAAAAACCTTTTGGCAATCTTGAGAAACAGTAGACCTTCAAGAATATCCTTATTTCCAGCAAGGAACAATTATTTTATTAAGGGTACTAACCTCGCTAATCAGATTATGATGAGTTATGTATGAAGGGAGTTTTCAAGTGTGCGAGGGAAGATGATAAAAAGATTCAGGAGTGTCAAACGCTCAAGCTTGGGGATGCCCCCATGCACCACCAAGAAATATTCAAGAAGACTCAAGCGTCTAAGCTTGGGGATGCCCCCCGTGCATCCCCTTCTCCATCAACATTATCAGTTCGTCTTTCGTTCCACTATATTTTTATCACTTCATGTGTTATGTGCTATGCTCGGAGCGTCTTGCTTTTAGTTTCCTTTTTAGTTTTCTTTAGCTTTGCTTGCTTTTCATAACGAGTTGGAACTCAGCTTTCTTTGTGTGGGAGAGAAACACGCTCCACTTCAACCTAGAACATGACATAGAATTTTCATGTCTATCTTTGCTGTGTGTGTTCTTTGTCCTTCAATAGCTACTATCATGTTTAGCTCTTAGTTTTCATGCTTATCTTTTTAAAGAGCTTTTGTTTAGTTGGTCGCTGGAACTCTCTTTAGTTTTCATGCTTATCTTATTAAGAGAGTTGGCTTCTGTTGCACTGGTCGATATGTCTATGATAAAATGCTATGTGCATAATGATGCTTAGTAGTTCATGTTTTCTTATGGTTAGTCTCAAATAGCTGGGGGGTTCTCAATGTGTTATTGAGGTACCAACATGATTTGTTTGCCTATGATGTGGTATGGTTTAGTGATATCTTCCTTCAAGAATTTATTTTGATTGACTTGGCGTATGCTCACGCATATTTAAGACTGTAAAGAAAGTCTATCAAGCCTTGATGATATTTAATTTCTGAGTAGCGATATAACTTCCATGCCTGATTCAATGTTGCTTTTTCGCTCTTCATGATTATGACCGTCATTGCTCTTTTAGTTGGTCGCTCCCAGTCTTTTGCTAACCTTCGCCTGTACTAAGCGGACTGACTGCTTGTGCATCCAAATTCTTTTAAACTAGTTATGCCATATGAGTCCACCATACCTTCCTATACATGGTATTTACCTGCCATTCCTAACGAAGACTTTCATGTACCATCTCGAAATTATTCAAAAAAGCATTTCTCTTTTGTGCCTCTGTTTTAGTTCATGAGGAAGTAGTAGTTAAGTCATGATCTTTTTAAGTTGGACAAGCTTCACCCCGGGATTGCATGTCTAATGTGCAAACCCATAATACGAAAAGGAACTGGCAAAGAGTGCGCCCGGCTCAAAAATAATATAACAAACAAACCCTCCTTCACGCTTTGTTCATGAGAAATCAGAAAACTTTGGCAGTGATAAACAAAGGAGATTAAGAGGATGTGATCGTCCTCATTCGGGAGCCGTTCCTCGAAACTTGTCCATCTCAAGAAGTGATTGAGTTATCTGCTAGCATTCCTTGACGGAACATGCATAATCTAAAAAAATAATTATTAGCTCTGTTTTTAAAACCAAGAGCTCTGGTACATGTTTAGTTTTTGTTTTCGACCACGGGTTTTCAACCTTGCCAACAAAAGCCACGGTTCGAGAGTCTCCACCTTCTTTTAAAGCACCAACTATTAAGAGCATGATTGTCATTCTGAGTGTAATGTGCATTGTCCCAAAGTAGCATTGTCTTTTGCATGATTATGATATCGTTTATTCTGAAATCATTGTATCTAGTCGTCACTTAAACCTTGGAGGTGCCCCTGCATTTATGTTTTGCTTCACTAAAGGGGGCAAGCGAGATATCACTTTGTCATATTTGCACACCATGCTCATTACAAATCTTTTGAGTATTTCAGTGTCATATTGTAAAACTTTCAGTTCTTTGTGATTTTCTCATGAGGCAACTTAATTACTACATATTCATTGTCCCTGTAAGCACTTGTCATGTGACTATGAAAAGTTCCTATATGGTTAATAGCATGTCACCACAGAAATTATGCTTGTTATCATTTACCTACTCGAGGACGAGCAGGAATTAAGCTTGGGGATGTTGATACGTCCAAAACGTATCTATAATTTCTACTTGCTCCATGCCTCTTTTGGGTGATATTGCTATGATATTTATACACTTTTGATCATATTTGGACTAACCTATTAACTCAGTGCACCCCAGTGCCAGTTTCTGTTTTCTGCTGTTTTTGTATTTCAGGTTTTCCCATTACGTAAACTGCCAGAAAAATCCCGGAAAAATTATAAAAAAAATCAGCGTTCCGGAAGCTTCCACACGGCCGAAGTAGGGCCGGAGGGGGGCCACCAGGGCTCCAGGTGCCCTGGTGGCGCGGCCCCCCTCCTGGCCGCGCCGGGGGGCGCCTGGGCCCCCCAGGTCTCCGCTGATGCCCCCCTTTGGCATATATTTACACCGCGTCCCGAAACCCTCGAGGACGGAACCCTTTTTCGCGATCTCATCTCTGTTCCGCCGCCGCCGCGCTTCCAAAATCGGGAGCACCAGGAGAACTCTTCCCGGCACCCTGCCGGAGGGGAGAACCACCACCGGGATTCTCTCCACCACCATGGACGCCTCCCGGATGAGTTGTGAGTAGTCTCCCTTGGACCATGGGTCCATGACCAGTAGCTATGTGATGTTCTCCTCCCCTCTTTGTGCTTCACTAATTAGACCTCGTGAGCTGCCCTACATGATCGAGGCACATATGTAATCCTTATGCTGTTGCTATGTTGAGTTTGCTGGGATCCGATGGATTGTGAGATTATGTTCAGATTGTGTGTGAGTAATATATTTGATTTACCTCTTTTATATTTATGTTCTTGAGTAATTCTTGCATGTTCTCCGTTGTTGTTTATTGCTTTGGCCAAGTAGTAGGTAGTAACTCCAAGAGGGAACGTTATGCTTGATTGTGGGTTCATGCCCCTCGATGACTAGCTTGAGTGACAGAAACATGAGTCTAGGGATGTGATGTTGCCACAAGGGGGAAAACAACGGTGCTTGTACTCGCGGGTGCAAGGATTGTTTACTTTACGCAAAGTTCTTTTAATGCAGTTGTCTGTTGCTTTGAGTTTACACTATGGGTGGGACTCGCAACTTAATACCAGCGAGATGTTCTGGATAGATATCTCAAGGTGGATCATTAGTAGTAGATGCAGATGGATTTCGGTCTACTTACCTTGGCGTACCGCCCATGTTTTTGAGCCTCAACCTTTCTTGCAGCATAGTTAGCATTGATTTGCGCACATAATTCTATCAATTGTCCAGTTGTAATTCGTTTACCTCACATAGCTGTTTTATTGTCTTTTGGGAGAGAGACATCACTAGTGAACATTATGGGACCCCGGTCCATATTACCATCACTGATCACATCCGCTATTTACTTCCTGCTTTTACTTACTAGTTGCAGCAATACCTATCACTATTATCTCTTGCGTTTGATACTTTGTAAACGACAAGGCCGGAGGGATTGACAACCTCTCTGTACTCGTTGGGAGCAAAGTTATTTGTATCTGTGTGCAGGTCCAAGTTGATTGCTAAGTATCTGGCGCCGTTAGCAGTTGACACCTTCTTGTTGAACCTTGGAGTCTCAGGAGAATTCGATCCTTGGTATCTTTGCCAAGGGAAAACTTCCGCTACACTGCATCTCAAACCTTCCACTTGGGGTAACCAACGAGGGGCGAGAAGCCATCAACGGCTTGCCACGGCGGAGGAGGAGGATGTCGCCTGCCCCCTCCCCTACCTCCGCGGTATCTCCCCCGGAAGCGGTGATTTGGACCCGAAGCACCCACAACAAAGCCACCTGGTGGTCCGTAGAATCCTCCTTGTTGCCCATTGCCACGACCAACACCACCATCACCTTGCCACGCATAACCCCGGCCACCGCCGGTAGAAGAGGAGCCCCGATGCTGCCCCTCGTCGTACGCGTCATAACCATCATCGCCCCATCTTCTCCTGGGTGGGTTGCGGTTACTGCCGCCATCGTCCTGGCCATAGCGCCCCCGGCCCGCCTCCGCCGCGACTGGTGCAGCCGCCATGCCGCGGCCAAGGGGCCGCTGACCGCCGTTCCTCACGACCCCCCCGCCCCCGCCCTGTTGGGGAGCAGTCGGCTGGGCCGGCGCGCCACGAGCCACGCCCGCGGTGGCGGCTACGGGAGCAAGAGGCTTCCCAGGCGGGGGCCCAGAGGAACCCCGGCCAGCCATCGCAGACGAACGACGAGTCTGGCAGCGAGGGAAACCAGGGAGAGCGCGGATAGGGCGAACCCTAGCATGTATCGAAGGAATCGCAGTAGGGCTCGCGCCTACGTCGTGAATACAGTCGATGCCTCCCAGTATCGGAACAAAGCGATCGCTTACTATACGGGCCGGGACTCCGACACCGCATAGGTCGCGTCCAAGCCCACCGGACTGGTCTCCAGCACCAGTGGGCCGCATCCCCGAGCCTCCCCTCCTGTCAGGCCCAACTAGGCCCAGGATGGAGTTCAAACGAGAGCTCCTCGCCGCTCGGATCTCAGATGGCCGGCTGGCCGCCGGCGCCGCCGGTGCCGCCGCCACCGCCGACCTCAACCCAACCTTCTTCCTCCTCTTGACTCTTTTCTAAGTTTCCAAAGGCATGAGATCAAATAGAGTGAGATTCGGGAGACGCACCTTTGGAAGAGGGCCACGCCATGGCCGGATCGTCGTCGCCGTCGTCCGCCGATGCACGACGCGCCGGATGATCTCCACCTCCTCCTCCTTAGAAAGCCCGACCCTCGCCGGATCCTCGCACGGCACCACCGCGTCCACCAGCACAGCCAACTCCTTCTCTTCATAACCCGCCTCTAGCGCCTCGCAGATGAGATCAGATGCCGTCGGCGACGAGGGTTCCGGCGGCCCGGCGCCATCCTCCTCGTCGTCGGCATTGGCTAGCGCCCAGAAGCGGCCTCCGGCTTGCCAGACGCCCGGAGTGCCGGCCGCCCTTGTCGCCATCTCAGTCGCCCGTTAGCGCCCCTCGTCCCGTCCTGTTAGCGCCCCTCGTCCTAGAATGGTGGCATTGTTTTATTATTGATTCTTCCATTGCCAATTATGCCTTCCATGTTCTTTGGTTCAACAATGAGCTAGCATATCATGCATAATTTACACTTGGTCTTGGATTAACATCACTGGGTTCAACTTTTTCACTTTTTGGAGTTCAACAATTAGCATGATTGAGTGCAACAATCAGTATCATTGAGTTCGACCACCAAATAAATAATAAACAAAATAACCATAAAACAACATATGCTGTTTGGAAAACACTAGTTATCTTAAAATAAAGTGACAAACAATAGGAAATTCTAGTACCAAAAGAAGAAAAAGGCAAACACCACTAGAATTTCGCGGAGAACGAAAAACAAACAAAAAAATAAGCGGAGGGGGAAAATTAGAAGTATATGAAAAGAATCTTGAACTTCAAGAAACTCACTAATAATTATGAAACATAGAAAATCTATTTATTTTTTATGAATGTTCTTATATTATTTATGAGATTTTCCCGAATCCCCCGGTTGTCATGTGGACATCTAGATTTTCGTATTGTTTATTTCGTCAGCAAAATCCATTACCTAAACTTTTTAATTTTCACTTTTTAGTTACATTTCTGGCATATTTATTTTAATTTCCTCTCGATATTCATATAGACCTCTTTTGTGGTCACTTGGCTGTCCGGAAAAAAACTACAACCACCGCCGTGTCACTGGTCATAATTTTTTGACGTGACAAAGACTAGAGATGTTTGGTGTTGAAATTAAGTGAAGGGTCAAACTCTCAAACGTGTCCAATCACAACCAAGTCTAAACTCGCCGAGTCGAACAGTATAGGGTGGACCCTCTTGGCAACTTTTGTATAAGATGCATGCATGTACTTCGACTAGTAAATCTCACGCTAAAAACAGTTCAACGTATGCAACCTGCAGAGCTTACATTTTTTTTCGATAAAGGACTTTTCATTGAATGGATATATCGAGGTGATACAATCATATCGAAAGAAAGCTCGGCCTCTGCATAGCTAGATGCACACAGCCAAAAAGTCCAGAGCACCCTAAAAATTAAATAATTCGATACAATGCCAAGCAATAAAACGTGTCCAGCCTAAGTAGCGGTAGATCCTATCCGTAAATCACACCGCCATCCATGGGGGTAGAAAACCTCCCTGGCTGTACGCTCCAGCCGTGTAGACGCCATCATAAAAAGGTCCCTGTCCTCCGGCTTCTGCAGGATAGACCAAGTACGGAGCCATCGTGTGCAAACATGAATAACCTGCATAGGAGATGAGACACATTTATTGTTAAAAACCACATCATTCCTGGTAAGCCACATTGCCCAGCATAAGGCTGCTGCTCCCACAAGAATATGTGCAGAAAATTGTTTATCGATACCCCTCAACCAGTTGCCGAACATGTTCCGTGCACTACGAGGTGGGTATAAATTCGAAGCTACTTGAACCATGGCCCAAACTGCCCGAGCGAACTTGCACTCAAAAAATAAGTGCTTGATGGACTCGTCATGTTGACAAAAGACACATGTCTTGGAACCATGCCAGTTTCGTCGTGCCAGATTATCTCTAGTTAGGATGACTCCTTTGTTTAGAAACTAGAGGAAAATCTTCACTCTTAGAGGAATTTTTAGCTTCCACAATTTCCTGTTATCTACTGGAACATCACAATGAACCATTGCATCATACATGGATTTGACCGAAAATTTGCCATTCTGATGCAAGTTCCATCGAAAAGTGTCCGGCTCATTTGACAGTTGAATGTCCTCCAGGCGAGTGAGTAATTCATTCCATGCTGCCAGACGAGTGCCCAGAAGATCCCTACGGAAAGAAATATCGGGGTTTTCTTGTCCTAATACTTGTTTGATCGTGACAAATTTATGTCTGACAATCCGGTACAAGCTCGGATATTGCACCATTAGTGAGTTGTTCCCTAGCCAGGTATCTTCCCAGAAACGAACCTGAGAACCGTCCCTAACCGAGAAGGTCCCAAATTGGAAGAAGAATTCCTTGGCCTTCATGACCCCACTCCAAAAATGTGAATCCCCGGGTTTCCAATGAACTTGAGAAATGGCATTGGATCCCACATACTTGTTGCGAATGATTTCCTGCCATACTCCATTCTCAGTGAGTAGTTTATAAACCCACTTGCTGAGAAGAGCGATGTTTTTAATCTCAAGGTCTTGGATTCCCAGGCCCCCTTGACTTTTAGGTCTGCATAATACACTCCACCTAGCCAGTCGATATTTCTTGGTTTCGTTATCACACTGCCAAAAAAATCTGGATCTAAAGTAGTCTAGGCGCTGTAGAACCCCTTTCGGCAGGTGGAAGAATGACAACATGTATAAAACCATGTTGCTTAGGACAGAATTGATCAAGATCAATCGCCCCCGTAAGACAAGAGTTTGGCCTTCCAACTGGCTAATCGTTTCTCAAGTCTCTCTTCCACATGCTTCCACTCAGCGATAGTTAAACGCCGATAGTGTATGGGAATACCCAGATACCGAATCGGAAACTGCCCGAGCTGGCATCCAAAAATCTCAGCATACTCGGGTGCTGATTCTGCAGCATCGCCAAAGCAAAAAAGTTCGCTCTTATGAAAATTAATTTTGAGACCAGAAAGTTCCTCAAAAGCACATAAGAGCAGCTTGAGATTTCTTGCCTTATCTAGATCATGATCCATGAATAGTATCGTGTCATCCGCATATTGTAGAATAGATAGACCATCTTCTACCAAGTGTGGAATGACCCCACTAATTTGACCATCCAGCTTAGCCCGCTCAACAAGGGTAGCTAGCATGTCAGCCACAATGTTAAACAGAATAGGAGAAGCGGGGTCGCCTTGACGAAGCCCCTTCTTTGTCTGAAAATAGTTGCCAACGTCATCGTTAACTTTTATGGCCACACTACCTCCAGAGACAAAGCTCTCTACCCAACGACACCATTTTTGTGAAAACCCCTTCATGCGCAAGGTTTGCAACAGGAAGGGCCACTTAACTTTATCGTAGGCTTTCTCAAAATCAATTTTAAGAATGACACCGTTCAACTTTTTCCGGTGCAGTTCATGTACAGTTTCGTGCAGGACCACCACTCCATCTAATATGTTGCGGCCTTGCATAAATGCTGTTTGAGTGGGTTTTACGACATGGTCAGCTACCCCGTTCAACCGATTAGTCGCTACCTTCGTAAAAAATTTAGAACTTACATTCAGAAGGCAAATCGGTCGATATTGTTGAATACGACTAGCCTCCTTACATTGTCCCGGCACGATCTTCCACTTCAAGCAAAGGTGGGATGTACATGACACTCGACAAACGAATTTTACTCGAAGGCTGTAGCTGGCCATGGTATCTGAAACATATTATATCAGGTCGATCGATACCAGAGAATGTGGTATATATCCTGGTGTGCAATGGATCGTGACCCAAGTGCACGCATGCGTTGCTCTTCGTTCGTTGTACACGGTCTCGTTGCATTCATTATCTTTGTTGGAGAGATCGAGCAGAGCATGGATCGCAGAGAGGAGAGATCCAGTGTACCTGACAGTAGGCCTCATGAATGTTATTACTTCATCCGTTTCTAAATATTTGTCAAATGGATTAAACATACGGATGTATGTAGACATATTTTAGAGTGTAGATTCATCCATTTTGCTTCGTATGTAGTCACTTATTAAAAACTCTAGAATGACAAATATTTTGGAACGGAGGGAGTAGGAGTTAAACTATGGATCATCTCCATGTGCAATAATCATATGGAGTGTTTATTTGCTTCAATTAGGCTCAGCTTGAGGTTGTTGTCGGATGATTTTGTGATGTCTTTATTTTGTAATTTGTTGTAGAAATTTAGTCACAAGAGTAGGCAAAAGCGGAGCAAAAACTTCCGGGACATTTTTTTTTAAAGGAGGATGACCCCCGACCTCTGCATATGGGCGATGCATGCAATCGTTTTATTAATTATTCACAAGAACCTTACAAAGTAATGCATCAGTAAGTCTGAAGTCATCATCTTGTCAATCTGTCGCTACTCCTATCATATCAATGAAGGGATGTCGAAAGTCCGAGCCGAATACCAAACAGACCTCACACCAAAGTCTAACATCTAAAGTCGGAGGTCCCAACCAAGCCTAATACCGGGTCTGGGGCACAGATGGTTTGACGCACTCTCAGAGGTCGCCGCCGCCGTCTTCCCCTCCATCTTCTGGGACAAACTTAAAATAAGCAAATTCTTTCAGGACAAACGAAAATGGAGTATCATGTTCCACCGCAGTACCCTTGCAAATATACAAAACATATAAGACATGGTTCATGGTGCCAAAGTGATGAACCAACGAAAAGAACATCCATTTTCTTTGATGTAGACGGGCAACAAGATTGCCTCTTCGTTTAAAGAGCTAGATTAACTGAGTTGTTCCCTAGCCAGGTATCTTCCCAGAAACGAACCTGAGAACCGTCCCTAACCGAGAAGGTCCCAAATTGGAAGAAGAATTCCTTGGCCTTCATGACCCCACTCCAAAAATGTGAATCCCCGGGTTTCCAATGAACTTGAGAAATGGCATTGGATCCCACATACTTGTTGCGAATGATTTCCTGCCATACTCCATTCTCAGTGAGTAGTTTATAAACCCACTTGCTGAGAAGAGCGATGTTTTTAATCTCAAGGTCTTGGATTCCCAGGCCCCCTTGACTTTTAGGTCTGCATAATACACTCCACCTAGCCAGTCGATATTTCTTGGTTTCGTTATCACACTGCCAAAAAAATCTGGATCTAAAGTAGTCTAGGCGCTGTAGAACCCCTTTCGGCAGGTGGAAGAATGACAACATGTATAAAACCATGTTGCTTAGGACAGAATTGATCAAGATCAATCGCCCCCGTAAGACAAGAGTTTGGCCTTCCAACTGGCTAATCGTTTCTCAAGTCTCTCTTCCACATGCTTCCACTCAGCGATAGTTAAACGCCGATAGTGTATGGGAATACCCAGATACCGAATCGGAAACTGCCCGAGCTGGCATCCAAAAATCTCAGCATACTCGGGTGCTGATTCTGCAGCATCGCCAAAGCAAAAAAGTTCGCTCTTATGAAAATTAATTTTGAGACCAGAAAGTTCCTCAAAAGCACATAAGAGCAGCTTGAGATTTCTTGCCTTATCTAGATCATGATCCATGAATAGTATCGTGTCATCCGCATATTGTAGAATAGATAGACCATCTTCTACCAAGTGTGGAATGACCCCACTAATTTGACCATCCAGCTTAGCCCGCTCAACAAGGGTAGCTAGCATGTCAGCCACAATGTTAAACAGAATAGGAGAAGCGGGGTCGCCTTGACGAAGCCCCTTCTTTGTCTGAAAATAGTTGCCAATGTCATCGTTAACTTTTATGGCCACACTACCTCCAGAGACAAAGCTCTCTACCCAACGACACCATTTTTGTGAAAACCCCTTCATGCGCAAGGTTTGCAACAGGAAGGGCCACTTAACTTTATCGTAGGCTTTCTCAAAATTAATTTTAAGAATGACACCGTTCAACTTTTTCCGGTGCAGTTCATGTACAGTTTCGTGCAGGACCACCACTCCATCTAATATGTTGCGGCCTTGCATAAATGCTGTTTGAGTGGGTTTTACGACATGGTCAGCTACCCCGTTCAACCGATTAGTCGCTACCTTCGTAAAAAATTTAGAACTTACATTCAGAAGGCAAATCGGTCGATATTGTTGAATACGACTAGCCTCCTTACATTGTCCCGGCACGATCTTCCACTTCAAGCAAAGGTGGGATGTACATGACACTCGACAAACGAATTTTACTCGAAGGTTGTAGCTGGCCATGGTATCTGAAACATATTATATCAGGTCGATCGATACCAGAGAATGTGGTATATATCCTGGTGTGCAATGGATCGTGACCCAAGTGCACGCATGCGTTGCTCTTCGTTCGTTGTACACGGTCTCGTTGCATTCATTATCTTTGTTGGAGAGATCGAGCAGAGCATGGATCGCAGAGAGGAGAGATCCAGTGTACCTGACAGTAGGCCTCATGAATGTTATTACTTCATCCGTTTCTAAATATTTGTCACATTTCAAATGGATTAAACATACGGATGTATGTAGACATATTTTAGAGTGTAGATTCATCCATTTTGCTTCGTATGTAGTCACTTATTAAAAACTCTAGAATGACAAATATTTTGGAACGGAGGGAGTAGGAGTTAAACTATGGATCATCTCCATGTGCAATAATCATATGGAGTGTTTATTTGCTTCAATTAGGCTCAGCTTGAGGTTGTTGTCGGATGATTTTGTGATGTCTTTATTTTGTAATTTGTTGTAGAAATTTAGTCACAAGAGTAGGCAAAAGCGGAGCAAAAACTTCCGGGACATTTTTTTTTAAAGGAGGATGACCCCCGACCTCTGCATATGGGCGATGCATGCAATCGTTTTATTAATTATTCACAAGAACCTTACAAAGTAATGCATCAGTAAGTCTGAAGTCATCATCTTGTCAATCTGTCGCTACTCCTATCATATCAATGAAGGGATGTCGAAAGTCCGAGCCGAATACCAAACAGACCTCACACCAAAGTCTAACATCTAAAGTCGGAGGTCCCAACCAAGCCTAATACCGGGTCTGGGGCACAGATGGTTTGACGCACTCTCAGAGGTCGCCGCCGCCGTCTTCCCCTCCATCTTCTGGGACAAACTTAAAATAAGCAAATTCTTTCAGGACAAACGAAAATGGAGTATCATGTTCCACCGCAGTACCCTTGCAAATATACAAAACATATAAGACATGGTTCATGGTGCCAAAGTGATGAACCAACGAAAAGAACATCCATTTTCTTTGATGTAGACGGGCAACAAGATTGCCTCTTCGTTTAAAGAGCTAGATTAACTGCGACCTCTCCCTTTCGAAAGAGAGATGAGGTCGGCAACAATGGCGTGTGACGCCAACCCCGTCCTCAGTCCTAATTCTCAAAAAAAAAAAAAATCCCGAGTTTTCTCTAGAACCGTGTCTCTATTAATTTGTGATGCAAAACTGTCAATGGAATGAAATTTGCTTCACCAGATTGTCGTTGTTGTGTGTGAATTTTCTGTAGACGGACAGATATTTCGCTGTCACGTCTTTGTGAAAAATCCTTTTGGTGGTCAAATTTGCAAGCGTTTGGTGTATTGAAAAAGAGGAACATGAGGCACTCCAATCAACTTCACATGTGAGGACGCATCGCCTAATCACCAAGAAACATGTTTGACCACGCTAGGTTATCTGCACTTTACACCTAATTGCTGCGCACACACTTTGAATTGGATGAGGTTGTTCAGAATAATAAGTCTGTAAAGAGAGCATAAAAGTGACAAGCATTTTCTGGTGAGATTTGCAATTACTGCAGATTCTTGCAACAAAACTGTTTTCGCAGTCTGTACTGCCGGCAAGTTTAAAGCCCTTTGATCTCTGATTCAACATTGCAAGACATGTGAGTGAGTTGCTTGCATCTTGATGCATGATTCAGAAAGGTTTGGCGCAAGATCAGTAAAGATTGCTGCAGATACGGAATCACTGATCATGATATTGGGATTGAGGAGCTACCATTTACAGATGGGTAAAAACACTTCTTTTCACAGTTGATTGACGACTCCAAAACTGAAACTGAGACGAGAAAACAAGAAACAGAGAAAGAAAAGAAAAGAAACAATGATCAGCCGCCGCCACGGCGGCCGGCGGCGGGTCGTGTCGTGTCTACACGGCGACCCGCTGCAGGACCCTGGAGGGGACGGCGAAGCGCGCGGAGAAGGAGCGCGAGAGGTTGTCGGGCTCCACCCAGGACGCGCCGTCGTCGAAGTTCTGCGCGTAGCTGTACGCGTCGTATGGCTCCCGCGCCGCCGCCGCGGCCCCGCCGACCGGCACGCAACCGCTGGAGCAGAGCAGTATCCTCTTCTTCTCCCGGACGATCTTCCGCCAAAGGCCCCTCAGCTTCGTGCCGCACCCGCGCGACGCGGCGGGTGGCGCCCTCCCGTGCTGGACGGCGCCGGCCTTGTCGAAGTGCCCGTCGGCGAAGCCGTCGAAATCGTCGTCGTCGAGGTCGAAGCCGCCGCGGACGTAGCCACGGGACATGGAGGGGGCGCAGGAGCAGGACGCCTGCCGCTGGAACCGCATGCTGTCGGCGCCGTCCATGGCGAGGGCGGGGCGAGAGAGGCGGACAGTGGCAGGAACCCAAGAAGAGGAGGTAGCAGAGAGGTTGTGGGAGGTGGGAGACGCCGTCGTGGGTCGCGTATATGTAGATGGGCAGAGAGGTGGCCGGTGGGTGGTTTTGCTCGTGGGTTAGGATGGAAATCTTCTTTTTTTTTTTTTCTTCAGCTCAGGATGGAAATCTTCTTAATTAAGTACTCTTAATGAAGAGGGAGTACTCTTTTTCAGGGTTATAAATAAGTACTCATATTATGCTAGCATGGCACCAACACATTTCTGACTGGAATATTTATTTTCTGATGAGGTGGGAGTAGTTGGCTAGAATTAATCATCTAACAGCACATAGCTGACTGGAGTACCCTGGAAAATTAAACCGAAGTATTCACGCGGAAATAATTTAATCGTACGAAAACTATATTTCCATCGCATGAAAATTGTTACATGAAAACAACTTGAAACATGATGTTCTTCTCGTACATCGCACTGTCGGGTATGTGTCGGCATATATTTTTTGTTTCATGACAAATATGTCTCACGGGGCTTACGGTGTAATGCATAAATATGATTCAACATATTATATATAGACACACAAACACACACTTATGTTTCATGAATCATCTAGGTGACTTCTAATATAGCATTGCTAAACACAACGGCAATTATAGAATATCTCATATTTATGTTTCATAGGTGACTTCTGAAAAAGCATTGCCAGAGACATGGTCAATTATAGAATATCTCGTGGCGACGTATGAGTGAAGGATTATAGCTGGAGTTTTCATGAATCATGTGGTTCCCCCCTAAACCCTTCAAAATACAGCTATGTCGATCAATTCTTGTTGTCACTAAGCCAAGTGTGTCTTAACTAATTCAAAACCCCAAGACCATGCATACAACTGCCGCATAATGGAAATGAAGAGAACGTGATCTTTATTTGCTTGTTTTTCATAATGCGGAAGATATGTTTTGATACGATTTTGATATATACAACCAGAGTCTAGAGTAATGAACTCACCATCTCTAATTAAATTGCCTACACAATCCTTGGCAAACTTGAACTTGAAGTTGTTTATGTTTTCTCAACAACAAAATTGTTTTCCCAAACAAAAATACTGTCTTTTGCACTGAAACATTTTTTTAACACGGTACAATTGCAGATGCTCACATACAATCACCCCTATGAAGGAAATCACCACAAGCGCGTCGTAGTCGATGGGAACATCTTCTTTCACTAAGCAAACATCACCGAATAGCCTGAAATAAATTCAGAAAAATGCGTGCATCATTGTCAAGTCTAGGACTTGAGCCCTGCTAGGTTGGCTCCACCACAAGGAATCTAGCCATCTGACGTATGCTCAGTTTGTTGCACTGAAACATAATTATTGCAAGCATTATGCATGGAGCAAAAAAGTCATAATTCATATGGTTCAAGAGGGCATGGATTTCCCAGCTTATCTTAGCCATTTGCAACCGAATAGAATGAGATGATAAACATATCCTAGGCTGTCTCAATCATTAGAATTATTTGGGCCCGTGGTCCATGGCTATAGAAGTTGACATTTTGAAGACCCCTTTGAAGTGGAGAGGGCACCAACTGGCTAGCAAACAAAACAGCCGCTCTCCTCCACTCATGGTGGCAATGGCATGGCATGATCAAATTGCAAGATGGCTCAAATGTAGCTTTCTCGTAACGGGAAAATGCCTTTTGGCTCCTGGTGTCATATGATCACTGTGGTAGATAATGTCCTCAGGTTACATAGTTTTCACGGGATTTTTTTTCCGCCGCTACCAAAGTCTTGTGTCTCTGTTTTCAACTCGATGTGGCACAACACCTTAAGATTGAAGAAGTCACCACAGCAAAGTCGACAAGAACGTCTTCTCCCATTAAATGAACATCGCCGAAAAATCTGAAGTAAATCCAAAAAAATGCGAACACCAGTGCCAAGTAACCTGATGGGTAGTTCCACCACAAGGAATCTAACCATCTTCGCTACACTCAGTTTGCCAAATTCCTGCGTTACCTGAGTTTTGACACGGTAGTGCAATATTATTTTTCTCCTTCACAACATAAAGTACATTTAGGCGCGTGCTTAGGCTCCATTGCCGGGTTTTTTCGATCTTGATGCTCATCATTGCATATGGAGTGTCCATTACTTTGGGATCAAGAGATCGATCATGATCGCCAAAAGCGGCCCCAGCTCTACCAAAAAGTACTTTCTGATGATCATGACTCGGGCACAACCTGTAACCACGTTTGGTTTATCTGGCGGCAGTTCGTCTCTGTATGCGCGCGTGTATTCTAGCTTGATGTCTATCGTCTTAACTGGTTTGGAACGGGATTCCACCATGCCAAGCCGATTGAATCTTGTTCCTCTTGTTGCCAAGTGGCAGGTTAAGCCTTCGGTTAGGCCTACCGTTTGGCAGCTTGGCTAGCTGTTCGTTTACTTGGGGAAATCAATCTATACTCTGATACTGATACAATATTATGTCTCTGTCGTTGCATCAGCCATATGCTTGGTATTTTCTTTTACTTTTTCGTTTTATGAAACGAGTAGTGTGCAAGCATAATAATGTAGTGACAGGTCTACTGACGTCGACGTCCGGGTTTAAGAGTGGCACTTTAGCAGTTGACACGGCAGTTACATGTTTCCCTTCTAACACACACAACCGTGTGGGGGATCAATCTCTAGAGGGATTTGGGTTCGAACTGTTGATGAGCCATGGCATGTGCTTTTTCAAGGGTATGGAACGAGGAGTTTTCATGGGCACAGCATCAGCAGCAGCAGCAACAACAACGGAGATAAGTATGCAGGAGTGTCAGTTTTGCAATGCCAGGTTTGACCATGGACGCAAGCGCCGCATGTTGCGGTTGCAGATCTCCAGGCAAGTTGGTGAGGAAAGGGATCTGTTGGTCAAACAAAGCAACAACGATCAGATCAGTTGTGAAATCCCTTCAAACTTGTTTGACTTGAAAAATTCCCTAGGGAGCTTTAAAAGATCGTGATTCACAAATGGGGAAAATTGTGTCTGTTCAGACTTGAGTGTCAGGAGAATCATTCTCCGTCAGTTTCTCCCAGGAAAAAACGGTGTGCAACTGCCAACGGTGTCCATAAATAAGTACGTATCCAGCTGGGAAGAAGGCTGGTACCGTAGTGACGGGTATTAAAACCGGATTGCGACACCGTCTTCTCGCCTCGCAAGCGTACAGCGGAACACACGTCGCGGAAGGCGGCCACAAGTGTACAGCCGCACACGCTGCCAGCGCTGGCATTAGTTAGTTAGAGGTACTACTCCGTCAGTCTCCTCCTCAAATGCTCCGAGTTGCTTGCTTCTTTGTAACCCAAAATGCTCCCAAGTTGCTTGCTTCTTTGTAGGATGAATATGTAGAATGAAATGAAACAGAAGTGCATCACTGTAACCCTGTTAAAAGATCATATGGGACTGGACCCTGTAGATGGAATAAACATGTTAAAACTCCTTCTCAAACCACCATATCTACTTCGTCCGTTCACAAATAAGATGTTTTCACTTTTTTGTGAATCAGATGTATATAGACACGTTTGTGTTTTTGTTTACTTATTTCAGTCCACATGTGGTCCATACTGAAATATCCAAAACAACTTATATTTGTGAACGGAGGGAGTAGAATTCTGCTATATGTAAACAGGCTTATACTCCCTCCATCCAGAAATACTTGTCCGAGGAATGGATGTATCTAGATGTATTTTAGTTTTAGATGCATCCATTTTTGCGACAAGTATTTTCGGACGAAGTGAGTATTTAGGAATGGAGAGAGTACATATGTAAACTATCTTAGCAAGATTACCGTCAAGAGTTGAGTGAAGCTAAGATTGGCCATGTAATCTTCAGACCCCTTCAAAACACTATCATCTGCAACCTGTGCTTGTGCTTGTAGGCCATCACTACATGCCCCCTCTTTCTCAACCTCTCGTATCTTGTAGTAAGGGAAAACTGGTGAGTTCCAAGAAATAATGGACAGAATGATAACACAAAATTGATATCATCATTTAGCAACATACCACTGAACTTCTCAACCAACTGTTTCTTTCATGACAAAAGCGCAAGCACAATCAACTTCAAAGCAATGTGACAATGAAGAATTGATCAATTTCAGTAAACCATTAACAAGTAAGCCCACTCTGGTTTTACATACAAATATTCAAGCCCAAAGTTTCATAGAGAATATCTGTTCATAAAACATTTGACGAAATACAAGATGCAGAGAAAATGGTAAGCAACAGAGCAGATTATGAACAATTTTGAAAATACAGAATTCTCGCAAGTAGCGAGCGATCTGTAATAAATAAGTTTATGTGACTAAGATGGGCCGTTAACTGATTATCTACAGGACCAGCTTCAGTATGCCCAAAGTAATCAGTTCTTGAAGGAATAAACCAAACGATGATCTTTACAGGATCTATAACTTCACGTCTTCGATGTAAATTTCTGAGCCTTACGAAACGGTGAACTTCGGAAATGCATCCAAGCTGTTTGCTAGCAAGCCGCTTAGACCTAAACTGTCGGTTCCACTCAAAAGCCTAGAGTCAAATGCTAAGAGCTCTGGCTCACCAGTGGATTCAGGCTGAAATCAAGCAGGTAACCATATATAAGTATCCAATCAGCAATTGGAAGAGAAAGCAAAACAAAGCATCTCAAAGATATCAATGTTTGTTAAGAGGCGCTAAATGATACCATTGGCACATCTGGCTTCACATTATCATTATTGCCCAAGCCTGGTATCTGAGGGTTTGATTTCTCTGTCCTGCCTTCAGTAGAGCATCGCTGCAGGAAGAAAACACTGATAAGCAACACATAATGTGTTTGGACGACAGAACATTACAAGAGCAAGGGAATGACAGCTACCTGGTTGCCATCTGTATCAGACTCAGGAATTGCACCCAGGATAGACGAGGTAATAGCACTACTGTTGCCATGAGCTGAAGACAACATCCTGGCTGAAGTTTGATTCCGGGGAAATGCATGACAAGTTTCTTCTGCATCCCAAACGGATGGATTTGAGACCTTCGGTTGGTTACTTGTTTGCTGGTGAGCAATCAAGGAGGCAATAGCAGCATCAAATGAATCGCACGTAGCAGGAATCTGCTGGAGAATCGAGCTATTTTGCAAAGGCAGTTGTTTACTGTCTTGAGAGGGTACAGCCTGCGATAAGAGTGCTCCGAAACTGATATTGGATATGCAGTCTATCCATGAGAGCGGTGTCACTTTGCTTTGGTTATCCTAATTATGGAAACATACAAAGAGGATTAAGTCTCAAGTACAAGTGGCATCATTGTTGTAAGAATTAAATGAAATTGCATACTCACCACCACAGTCTGTTCTGTGTTACACACATTGGATGGAGTGGTAAATTTACTTGGAAACTCAAAAGGATCTGCAGATTTGTTTGGAAACTCAAAAGGATCTGAAGGTTTGTTTGGAAACTCAAAAGGATCTGAAGGTTTGTTTGGAAACACAAAATGATCAGAAGGTTTGTCACCGATGGTCTTTTCTGCAGAGTGCACTGGTGCCAAAGATTCTTCGCTGCTTTGTTGCTTCAAATTATGCTCAAACCATCCATACCTAAAGTAAACAAAATGATAATTAGCTGAATTTTTTTGTACTCGCTTGATTTTCATATCACGCTGTTTGACATGACGAGTCTCCAAATCTGGACCATCATTGCTAATCTCTTTTATGACATGCTAATAAATACAAAATCATGATTACCTGAAAGTACCTTACATTAATTAATGTAGAGAGGATTAAACAAAGACGCACAAATGTACGCATGCATGCACACACACGCCCTCCATGGATATTATTAAAATGAAGGTAACCATTTCTTGGTAAGAAATCAAACCTTAAGCGAAATGTTGAAGGGCTACCAACAGCAACATAAACATCAGCAGCAGTGCAAGAATCATTAACAGTCCATTTTTCACTGCTGACTATTGTATCCGGTCTAGCACTGTAAGGGAACAACATGAGCTCGCCTTTTGCACAGCTAGAACGACCCCATTTTGTGTTCAGATGTTGCACAACTGAGGACATCTTCTTTCGAGGAGCCAAGGTCAACTCCAGGTAAGGATTGTGTTTCTCCTGTTAATTAAGTGGTGGAACAAGCCATAAGACAAGAAATATGAACTTAAAGAACATTATATGCAGTACTTATACAAAGTCTCATGCAAAAACTGAGATAATCACCTGCTGTAGAACCATTTGAATCGCCTCATCCATTGGGAAAAACTGAAGCTTCATCTTTTTAGAATAATTTGGTGGTTCAACAGATAAGTTTGTCGAATCGCTAAATGGTACTTCCATAAAGCTACCACCCTTCAATGCAATCTTGCTGCCGGTAAATGATTGACCATCTTCTCTTCTGCATTTTGCCCCTATATTGCCTGAAAAGTGATATGGTTAAGAACTTAACAGGGACATGTGGTTGTTACAGTCCAAATGTAACTGCCAACGAGCACCTACTTTTCTGCTTCAACTGTTGATTTGTCTGATCTGAAGTTCAGTAGAAACGTAATATACTATTACTCCGTTCCCAAATATTTGTCGATATTTCAACAAGTGACTACATACGAAGCAAAATGAGTGAATCTACACTCTACAATATGTCTACATACATCCGTATGTTGTAGTCCATTTGAAATGCCTAGAAAATATTTGGGAACGGAGGGAGTAGAAATTAGGAATAGGGCACTAACCAAGGTTTACGAGTCGAAGAGTCGACGAGTCGTTCCAAGGTTGAGACTCATAGACTAGTCTAGACTAGTCTAGACTAGTGCGAGACTAGTCGACATGGTACTGTAACACTGAACTTACAGTACATAACTACTAATACCTAGTAGTAGTATGTAGTATTACACTATATAAGTATACAAGTACAGTATACAATACAAATGAATGCATGGGAAGTATACAAGTACAGTATACAACAGTCCAGCACAGCAGCACTAGCATAAAAAACATAGCAGAACACCTTAGTGTGACAACTTCCCAAGACCAACGTAGCAGAACACCTTAGTTTTTTGAGTCGCTCGACTCGAACACGTCGACTAGTCCAGACTAGTCGTCGACTAGTCGATCCACAGCTCGACTCATCTTTGTAGTCTACACGAGAAAACGAGTCGGCAGCCACTTTAGGACTCATAGACTACTCGAGCGACTAGTCTAGACTAGTCGTTCGACTCATAATCCATGGCACTAACACATCACCTGATGATTTGTTGGTATATTTCCCTGGCTTCAGGCAATGCAACTTATCACCACCATGTTTGACCTTTGCTTCTGTATCAGTTGGTTTATGGCGCTGCTGGGGAGCTTTCATGATTTTGTGATATTCGTCAGCAGTGGTAGCTATCAGGTTCAATACTGATCTAGCCCTAGGAAACTTACACCTTTTCCTGCAGGTAATAAATTGTGGAAAAGGTAATCAAATCTATCTCTAGACTTTAATCTATAATAACTCTTCTCAATTTGATAAAGTCCAAACACAAGATACGTTTCAGATCAGAAAATTTGCGAGTATCAAACTAAATTCAAATGCTATGAAATAAGCATGTTTTAATTTGATTTAGCAAGATTTTTTTAATTGCACTTGATAATGAATATATAATGAATGAGCACAAACTTTCAAGCAAAAGTGAAAAGGCCACTGTTTTATTATGTACTTACACCAACAAAGGTACTTCCTCTGTTCATTTTTATAAGTCGGTGTACACATCTCAGACACTGTCCAAAACAGTTTCATCTCAGCTGTCTGAAACTTCTTAGAAAAATGAACGGAGGGAGTATAATATTTGTTCCAGTTAGGGTTCAAAAAGAAATGTTCCAGTTTAATAATAAATTCAGGTCACCATTCAAAAAGTTCAGAATTTATGGCAGTAAACCAAGCAACTGATCCCTAATTGTGATTGCCACCAACCACACAGTTATGCAACAACAATATATGCATAAGCCCCAGGTGGCGTTGGATCTCAACCGACAAATTCGTTCGCGCTGGAACCAGGGGAGAATTGAGGACGAGTTCGTTCATGCTGAAACCAGGGGAGAACTGAGGATACCTATTAAAGCATAATTCGCCCTCTCATCTACTCCCTCCGTTTCTAAATATAAGTCTTTGTAGAGATTTCATTATGGACCACATACGGATGCATATAGATGCATTTTAGAGGGTAGATTCACTCATCTTGCTTCGTATGTAGTTCATAGAGGAATTTCTACAAAGACCTATATTTAGGAACGGAGGGAGTACATGAACAGAAGCATCATCATCCCCATCCATCCACTAGTTAACCCAGGGTTTCTGCGCTCGAACCTAACTACCACAGAACTCAAGCCAGAATCGTCGAGGGGGAGAAGGTTTACCCTGCCTTGGCGCAGCACTGGAGGGCGGCGATGGCGAAGTGACGCTCTTTTTTGCCCGCGACTCGGATAAAAAGACGGGGGCGGCGGCGGATCAAGCACGGATTCGGGAACGGAACCGCAGAACCTAGTCCACGAATCCTACTCCGCTCCTAACATTTCAGAACCCATCAAAGCCACACGAATTATACACTACCCAACCACACCAGGCAACCCGAGGGGGCGTACCTGAGCTCGAAACCCTAGATCTCGGCGGCGGCGACGCCCGATGGCGCGAAACCCTAGCTCCGGCGACGGATCCGCCGGAGGCGGCGAGCCGGCCTCGGGGCCGGGGACGAAAGCCAAGCGCGGAGCCGAGGGCTGCGGAGAGCGGGCGCTCACCGGAGCCGACCGGGGCTCCGGGCGGCCGGACGATCCCCTCGGCCTCGCGCGGGCGAGGAGGGGAGCGCGCGGAGGGCGGGAGGAGGAGCAGGAGGAGACGAGACGGGACGGCGAAATGTTTCGGGGGAAAGTTTTGCCGCCTCTTGTCCTGGCGCTCCTAAATTTTGGTCTGGGGTCTCTTTTTTTTTGGCCAAAGGAGGACCGGTGCTTCGTGGCCGATCCTATTTCTCGCGTAGGTCGCTGGTTAGCGACCGAGCGCGTACTCCTCCGCTCCGGCTATGTAAACTATTGGCGGGCCCAACTAGCATCTTTACGGTTTTGAAAAGGTTCACAACCCCTCGGACGGAATCCTGGACGTGAGGAGTAAAAATTTAGTTTTTTTTTCTTACAAATTGGATTTGTTTCGTACATTTATCTATGAGAAAATCCGAAGGTCAGAATTCTTTCCAATTCGAAAGTCCCAAATGATCCAAGGGAGCGGAAAGAGAGAGATTCGAACCCTCAGTACAAAAAAATTGTACAACGAGCCAATCCATGGTATACCAAGAAGTTACAAAAAAATTAATATAGTAATAAATCGAAATGTTAAAATAAGAAGAAAGTCCAATAAAAGTATATCAGAATCAATCTCTCTTATTAGATTTCTATAGAAGAGATAAATGCTTTATCGAAGGAAATAAGAAAAAAAAAGGTATGTTGCTACTCTTTTGAAAGAAAAAATAGGAATTCCCGAAGTAATGTCTAAACCCAAGGATTTCACAAATCAAAGATAAAGGATTCCAGAACAAGTAAACACAATTTTCAATTGTCTCAACAACAGAGTTGGATCAGAATAAGGAATAAAAGTAAATTCGTTCGAAACGAGACAAAGAAAAGAGTTTAAAGACGACTCAAATTTTTTTTGAAGGATTTTGCCTTCAAAGTTTGTGAGGCAAAATTAGCCCACTTGAGTCATGAGTATAAATGAAATTTGTTTTTTCTGTAAGGAAATTAATGCACGTCTTAGTCTAATTTCTATTATATTGTAAGTATTTATCCGGGAAGCCCTAAACCCATATTAAAATTATATCGTATGAATGAAACATAGTTTGAAAAAGACGACTAAACAAGTTTGCTTAAAACTTATTTATTCTTAAATTTCCACCCTCAACGGATGGCTCAAGATGATCAATCTTGAAGTGAGAAGAGAAGGGTTGACTCTTCCTCAATAAATAAACTATCAACCTCCAAAAAAGTTTAATTAATTTAATTACTAGAATTAGAATTCTAGTAGTAATATAGTTTTTCAGTACCAAAAACAATTAACTATAATAACTAAATAAACTATTCCAATGAAAAGATTGAAAGTTTTTGGTAGTTATAGAATTCCCGTACTTCTTCAACTCGAATACCAAAAGGAAGAAAAAAATATGACTAAGTGATTTTATAGTAGAGGCATATTCTGAATGTGCTTTATAGATCCCATTTTTTCATGAAAATAAAGATAGTCAATTTGACTGGACTTAAGACTTTTATTATGTTTTCTGAGAAAGAATAAGATATCATTATTCTCTTTAATAAACTTTTGTCTCGTACGGAATACTATATGATTTCACCGTTTGTTTCATCAGAAACAATCTGGGACGGAAGGATTCGAACCTCCGAGTAACGGGACCAAAACCCGCTGCCTTACCACTTGGCCATGCCCCATTTCGGGTTTTATGCGACACTAATAAACACTAGTATGTTTATTTGTTATTCGTCAATACCATTTCAATTACATAAAAAAGGAGGGATATTCTCTTGCTAGTATTCTACACATGCGGATAATATAGAATCAAAAAATGCATTGATCATTACATGGAATTCTATTAAGATATTATATGAAAGTCGAATTTATTCCACTCTCATTTGAGAGTGCGAATACAAGGAGGTATTTTGTGTTTGGGAAAGTTCGAAGAAAAAATATTTTGAATCTGTCTTTTCCTTCTTTCCCTTAAAAAAATAACTCAAGAAAAATCCAATTATTTACTCTACAAGAATGAAATGCTTGTTATGCCTAATATACTTAGTTTAACCCGTATCTGTTTTAATTCTGTTATTTATCCTACTAGTTTTTTCTTTGCCAAATTACCCGAAGCTTATGCTATTTTCAATCCAATCGTGGATATTATGCTTGTTATACCTCTATTCTTTTTTCTATTAGCCTTTGTTTGGTAGCTGCTGTAAGTTATCGATGAAATCTTTAGTACTCTGTATGCCAAATTGAATGATGTGTTCATTAAAAAAATGGGTAAAAGCCGAGATGTTTTATATTTTTATATTATGAACCTTCGATTCTAAAATTTAAATTCTTCTACATTGAATGGGTAGTTACATCAATAAAATAAATTTGGATCAGCATTTCTACTCCCCTGCCCCTAGGTTGAGCAGGTACCTACACAATACCTAACCACCTAACCCTATTTTTTCTATTGATAAGAGTGCTTATTATAAAAGAATTCTTGCAATTTTTTTTCAAGATTTTTTTTTTTGCATTTTTAGGTATCAAAAAAACATCCTAATGGATCTGTGTGGTAAGGAAAAACTGCTAATCTATTCCTGAAAAAAATCTTGGAGATTATGTAATGCTTACTCTCAAATTTTTTGTTTATACAGTAGTGATATTCTTTGTTTCACTCTTTATCTTTGGATTCTTATCTAATGGCCCAGGACGGAATCCTGGACGCGAGGAGTAAAAATTCAGCTTTTTTTCTTACAAATTGGATTTGTTTCGTACATTTATCTATGAGAAAATCCGGGGGTCAGAATTCTTTCCAATTCGAAAGTCCCAAATGATCCAAGGGAGCGGAAAGAGAGGGACCGTTTCGGTTTTGTAGGATGGTCTGGCCTATTGCTCTTTCCTTGTGCTTATTTCGCTTTAGGGGGTTGGTTTACGGGGACAACTTTTGTAACTTCTTGGTATACCCATGAATTGGCTAGTTCCTTTTTGGAAGGTTGTAATTTCTTAACCACAGCAATTTCTACCCCTGCCAATAGTTTAGCACACTCTTTGTTGCTACTATGGGGGCCCGAAGCACAAGGAGATTTTACTCGTTGGTGTCAATTAGGCGGTCTATGGACTTTTGTAGCTCTCCACGGGGATTTTGCACTAATAGGTTTCATGTTACACCAATTTGAACTTGCTCGGTCTGTTCAATTGCGGCCTTATAATGCAATCTCATTCTCTGGTCCAATTGTTGTTTTTGTTTCTGTATTCCTTATTTATCCACTGGTGCAATCTGGTTGGTTCTTTGCGCCGAGTTTTGGCGTAGCAACGATATTTCGATTCATCCTTTTCTTCCAAGGATTTCATAATTGGACGTTGAACCCATTTCATATGATGGGAGTTGCCCGAGTATTAGGTGCGGCTCTGCTATGCGCTATTCATGGAGCGACCGTAGAAAACACTCTATTTGAGGACGGTGATGGTGCAAATACCTTCTGTGCTTTTAACCCAACTCAAGCTGAAGAAACTTATTCAATGGTCACTGCTAACCGCTTTTGGTCCCAAATCTTTGGTGTTGTTTTTTCCAATAAACGTTGGTTACATTTCTTTATGCTATTTGTACCCGTCACCGGTTTATGGATGAGTGCTATTGGCGTAGTTGGCTTGGCTCTGAACTTACGTGCCTATGACTTTGTTTCCCGGGAAATCCGTGCAGCGGAAGATCCTAAATTTGAGACTTTCTACACCAAAAATATTCTTTTAAACGAGGGTATTCGTGCGTGGATGGCAGCTCAGGATCAGCCTCATGAAAATCTTATATTCCCTGAGGAGGTTCTACCACGTGGAAACGCTCTTTAATGGAACTTTTGTTTTAGCTGGTCGTGACCAAGAAACCACCGGCTTTGCTTGGTGGGCTGGGAATGCAGACTTATCATTTTGTCCGGTAAACTACTTGGAGCTCATGTAGCCCATGCCGGATTAATCGTATTCTGGGCCGGAGCAATGAACCTATTTGAAGTGCCCATTTCGTACCAGAAAAGCCCATGTATGAACAAGGGTTGATTTTACTTCCACGCTTAGCTACTCTAGGTTGGGGAGTAGGGCCAGGGGGAAGTTATAGATACTTTTCCATACTTTGTATCTAGCGTACTTCACCTAATTTCCTCCGCAGTCTTAGGCTTCGGTGGCATTTATCACGCGCTTCTGGGACCCCGAGACTCTTGAGGAATCTTTTCCATTCTTTGGTTATGTCTGAAAAAATAGAAATAAAATGACTACAATTTTGGGCATTCACTTAATTTTGTTAGGTCTAGGTGCTTTTCTTCTAGTACTCAAGGCTCTTTATTTTGGTGGTGTATATGATACCTGCCCCTGGGGGGGAGATGTAAGAAAAATTACCAATTTGACCCTTAGTCCCAGTGTTATATTTGGTTATTTACTAAAATCTCCTTTTGGTGGAGAAGGGTGGATTGTTAGTGTAGATGATTTAGAAGATATAATTGGTGGACATGTATGGCTGGGTTTTATTTGTGTATTTGGCGGAATTTGACATATTTTAACCAAACCCTTCGCATGGGCTTGCCGTGCATTTGTATGGCCTGGAGAAGCTTACTTGCCTTATAGTTTAGCTGATTTATCTGTCTTTGGTTTTATCGCTTGTATTTAGTGTACCCCTTGTATTTGCTTCTCCTGATGGTTGGTCAAATAATAAAAATGTTGTATTTTCCAGTACATCATTATGGATTGGACTAGTCTTTCTCGTAGCTATGCTGAATTCTCTCATTTCTTAAATGAAGTTTGGTTAATATTTATTAACCCCATAAAAAATAAAAAATAAAGGCCATTTCTTCTAAAAAATTAGAATAGTGAGACATATTAAAACGCAATTTGCATTCCGAATTGCTAGCTCTTCTATTTCAGTATTATGAAATTCCATTCTCATTAGAATATTCATTGACAGATAATAAAAAAGGAAAACTCTAATATAATAGAAAATGAAATGAAACGGTCGACCCAGACATAGAAGGTAGACCCAAGCGGATATACGCTATAAAATATATACCGTAGCGAGCATAGTTCAATGTAAAATATCTCCTTGCCAAGGAGAAGATACGGGTTCGATTCCCGCCGCTCGCCCGCTTAATTTATCAAAGTACTATGATAAAAAGTTTAGTCTAGTTAACTGTTTAACTACTTATATTAAATTACGTATTAATTAGGTGTTAGTCTAGTGTCGTATCCCTTACTATCTTACCCTTCCTTTGCATCCCACTCAAAAAAAGAGGGCGCTCCGGAGGCAGAAATAGAACTCGTCAACAGAGCTCCAAAAATTGGGTATTAACTGAGACAAACAACTGGCAAACTGTTTTTAAAGGGAAAGGAGAGGTAGATTGTCCCTTTCGTTTCATTTTTATTTTCTGCAAGGTAGGGAGAAGCCTTGCGCCTTCTTTTTTTGAAGGCAAGTGACTTCGCAAACTACTCAATTTTGCCCTCTAGGGCCAGGAGCTAATGAATAAAAAAGGGTTGGATATGCCCCTCTACCATATCTAGAGAAATAGAATAGTCCTTTTATACAGACTGCTAAGTGCGGAGACGGGAATCGAACCCGTGACCTCAAGGTTATGAGCCTCGTGAGCTACCAACCTGCTCTACTCCGCTCTGGAGTACCAGAAACTGGTGGAAAAAAAGGCTTGAATACAAGCCTCTAACATGTCTAGACATATAGAATACTCCTTTTATACAGAATGGAGCGGGTAGCGGGAATCGAACCCGCATCGTTAGCTTGGAAGGCTAGGGGTTATAGTCGACATTGGTTGATTATTTTTAACGTCTCTAATTCAAAACCGAACATGAAATTTTGATTTCATTCGGCTCCTTTATGGATATTCTCACCACTTAACATTTATGTCATCTTTTCTATTTGAATGGAACCAAAGCTCTCCGCTTTCTAGATGATCCTTATAGAGTAGGAGATAGAAATTCTATCTAAATCCATCTAATCTACTTACTTCGTTCCCTAATTTCATTCAAGAGATCCCGAGGAAAAGAATTGGGCTTCCATCGAGCTGAAACAATATGCGGATGGTTCTAGTAAACCAAAACTATCATTTTTTTAGCTATTTGGCTTCCTTATTCCTTATTTTAACAAAAGAAGATTTAGTTATGATTGGAAATCAACTTTTTTGTATCTTCATCCATAGATCCTTTACTCATATTTTCAAAATTGGAATACTTAATCCAATGCAAAATTATGCTTCGCGACTCTGTACTCATAATCCAATTTTTATTTTGGATGCAATTTAAATTAGTCTTTGGATACAAATCGCGAGAATGTATATTCTTCCTCAATATGCTATTGAGAGGAAAATGATTTAATCCTTTATAAGAACTAAAGTTTTCATCGGAATATAAAAATAAAAAACTTAAGGATGCCTTAAGTATATCATTTCAAATTCAGTTATTAATAGAACGAATCACACTTTTACCACTAAACTATACCCGCTACATTGTAGATTATGGTATGAATGGTACCCTTTGTCAAGGATAGCCATTTGACAAGAAGGCTAATTCCCCCCCTTATTGAATCAAATGGAGAAGGTTCATGACACTGAGCCGTTACCTCTAGGGTTTCCTCCCCTTATTGATTGGCCTCCTTGCTTGTTACCTCTACGGTTTCCTCCCCTCCCGCGGCCACACCCTCTCCCTTGCACATCTGCCATGGTTGTGATTTCTTCCCGCAAGATCGGATCTATTCCTTCGAGGACGATGGGTGTTGGTAGGGGATCTTGGAGCTCCTCCGCCAGGTAACTGGCCCCCGTTCGATTCTTAGTATGGACCTCCCCCTCCCCATTTCCAGTTCGGTTTTGGCTTCCCTGGAGGACCCCAAATCCCTCCCCCATGGTACCCAGGAGGATACTTCCCTCCTCCACAGATGAACCAATGGAGAGGACCTCCTGGTGCTTGGGGAAGTGGTCAGAACCAAGATTCAGGATCTTCTGATGGTCAGTTTGGCAATCAACAACAAAAGGGTCAGTCGAATCAGAATCTTGGAAAACAGAGCAACCAAAGCTTTGGACAAAAGCAGCAAAGCTCGGTGCAGGAACAAGGGGTCAATTCAGCTGTGAATAACAACCAGCAGAAAAAGGGGAGGAACTTAAACAAGGCAAAACAACCTCTCAACAAGTTTGATGAACCGAGTGCTACAGAATATGCAGATGGCATCTGTTATAGTTGTGGCGAACCTGGACACCACAAGACCAACTGCCCCAAACCACCTGCCTGTTTCATCTGAAGGTGGTGACATACAAGGTTGAGGACTATACGGTGAGGAAGAAACCAAGAAACCCTGCAAAGTTTGTTGGCAGTGGAGCCCCGGGGCTAGGATATCATCAAACTGACGTCCCTGATGTGAATGAACAACACATTGGAGTTAAGAGGAATATAGGAATGGTATATGTGGAGTCAGGACAAGTCACAAAAAAGAGTTGGCCCACAACTTCTCATTGATCTACAAGACCAACTAGCCCTGGCAGATAAGGATGCTAGATGAGTAGACCTTCTTGGTCAAGTTTCCACCCCATATCCCAGTAGAAAGTGTGGCCAGATACCCCCTCTTTGGACTGCCAGAGATTGAAGGAGTCACAGTGAATGTGGAAGTATGGAAGGGAACCCTAGAACACCATAGTGAGCTGTAGAAAGTTTGGCTTCAACTGGATGGGGTTGCACCAGCATGGGCTGAATGGGCAGTCCTAGAGCAATTCGCGTCTGTCTTTGGAACCCTGATTGATGTTGACTGGCAAGGAAACTTCAAATCTTTCTTTGAGGTAGTCAGAATCAAGATCAACTGTAAGGATCACACAAAAATCCCTTATGAAAGATTGTTTGGCATAGGAGACAAGCTGTTTAAGATTGGCATCATTGTATAACCACCAGAAGAGGACCCAGAGATGGATGATCTGTTAGGGGATGAACTAACTGACAACTCAAATGGTAATAAGCTTGAGAAAAACAACAAGGAGTAAGAGAACACCAGTAGAAATAAAGGAAAAATTGGAGGAGGATCCACTCCCTCTCTCCAAAGTAACAAATCTGCCAACAGCACCTCAAGCCAAACCTCAAAAGAGAAAGTGTTTGAGTATCTACAATAGTTACAAGATCCTCTCAGTATGGAACAGAGCTACAGCATACTGCAAGGGATCGAACTAGGAGAAGACGAGGATGAAATGGAGGACCTGTTAACTGAAGATGAAGAAGCTATAGCTGGAGATGAAAAAGAAGTGATATTTAGCCCACACCTTAACCCAGAAAAAGTTCTCAACTCTCAGCTCCCAAAAGATGAGACAGCAACACGACAAGAGATCCAAAATGGGAAGAGTAAATGGGGTCCAGTACAAGCCTTCAGGAAAAGCAACAGGGTTGAAGTGGGGGGCAGATCTATGCTGGAAATTGCAGTCAACACCAAGAAAGTGCAAAACCTAGAAGTCCAAAAGAAAGACATTAAAGGTACCATAGTTAAAAATTCTTTTGAGCTCTTTAGTAACCCTAATTTCCTCGAAGTAGCTACAAAGATAGGAATAGAGATAGATCCTAGCTATAGTATTCATGTAGAAATTTGCTCTTCCAGCTCACTGCCTTTGTCTGAAGGACAAAATGTAGAAAATATTAAGCAAAGTAGGCCTGGTTTGCTTAATGAATCTATCACCGGTCAAAAGAACCAGGTGGACATGATGAATAGTTTGAACCAAGTACTAGGAATGCCTGAAGGCCCCCAGACATCAATAGTCTGATTGACTATCCTAAACTTACAAATAACTCTTTGGCAAAGGAACCTGAAGGGCTCCCTACCCAAGAGGAACTCCTGGATCAATGTGTTTCACCTACCACTCATTCAGGATTGGATGTAATCCCCTCTGCACATTTGGACCAGAGTGTCTTGTGGAATATGGTCTCCAAAAAAGGATGGGGCAAGCACCCTAGGAAACACATGATGCAATGAATGCTTTATTCTGGAATATAAGAGGGATAACAACACAAGGGAAAAAACCATGTATCATTGAGACTCTAGCTAAACATAAACCTAGTATAGTTGCTTTTCAGGAAACAAAGACAGCTTATCTTTCCATCTTTTCTAAAATCTATTAGTGGAGATAAACCTTATAATTGGCATCACTTACCTGCCGTAGGCACTTCAGGTGGTGTTTTAGTAGGGGTAGACTTATATATATTCGATATCATAAGCTGGAAATCCTTCAAACACTCTGTTTCATGCAATCTAGTGCATAAGACAAGTGGGAAAACTTTCAGATTCATAGCAGTTTATGGGTCGGCGTATGATGAGGGCAAAGATGAATTCATTTCTAAACTCCACAATATGTTTATTGATGATCACCAACCCACTATTATGGGGGGAGACTTCAACCTGGTTAGATACCAGAAAGATAAGAACAATGGTAGGATTAATCACAGATAGAGTGACAAATTCAATGCTTGGATAGAAATATGGAGTTTACTAGAAATTAAAATGTCTGGTAGGCAATTTACATGGACAAATAACCAGGATAGATTGGTTATGAGCACAATAGATAGAATATTTTGTACCACTGAGTTAGATACTTTATTCCCTCTAGGAAGTTCTCAAGCTCTCCCCAGAACTGGTAGTGATCACACCCCCCCCTTTTATGGGATTCTGGCATAGATAGTACCCCCAAAAGCTCAAGCTACAAGTTTGAGAAATGGTGGTTACTTAGAGCTGAATTTAAAGAGCTTGTGATAAAGAACTGGACTACCCCTATCAAGAGTACCACCCCCATAGACACTTGGCAGGAGAAAGTGAGAAGATTTAGGAAATTTAGCAAAGGGTGGTGTAGAAATATAGATGCTGAGATTAGGAAAACTAAGCAGGAGCTAACAGAAGAATATGAAAAACTTGATATAAAATCAGAAACTGCACAGCTTTCTGAAGCAGAGAATGTTAGGATGAAAGAACTCCTTACTAGACTCCATAACCTATGGATTGTAGAAGAAGTTAAAGCTAGACAAAGATCCAGGGATAGGGATATTCTGGAAGGGGATAAAAATACCAAATATTTTCAAGCTGTAGAAAATCAGAGAAGAAGGGAGACCATGATTAGTAAACTAGAAGGTCCTGATGGCATTACCACCGATGTCAGTGGTATGCTAGATATAGCCACAGTCTTCTATAAAGACCTCTTCAAAAAAGAAGATAGGAAAGGTTTTATAATGAATAGTAATTTCTTTACTACTGAGGAGAAGGTCAATGATTTAGAAAACCAAACATTACAAAAACCTTTCTCTGAAGGGGAAATAAGGGAGGCCATCTTTGGCTCATACTTCGATGGACCCCTGGCCCAGATGGCCTATCATTTATTTTCTTGCAAAGCTTTTGGGAAGTAATCAAAATGGATATAATAGCCATGTTTGAAGACTTCCATAAAGGGAAATTGGACATATATAGGTTAAACTTTGTTATGTTAACTCTAATCCCCAAGGAAAAAGATGCCACCAGCATGAAAAAATTTAGGCCCGTTAGCTTAATCAATTGCATCTTTAAAAGTGTTCACTAAGGTGCTCACTAACAGATTAGCTGTGCTGATGAATAGACTTACCTCTAGTAACCAATCCGCTTTTATTAAAGGTAGATTTATTCTGGAAAGTGTAGTTACAGCACATGAGGTGCTACACTCCACTGCTAAATCTGGAAATCCAGGTCTGGTGTTGAAATTAGACTATGAAAAAGCTTTTGATAAAGTTAACCTAGATTTCCTAATAGAAATCCTAGAAAAGAGGAACTTCAACCCCCTTTGGGTGACTTGGATCGAACAAATCACACATATGGGCTCGGTTGGAGTGAAGATAAATGGGGTAGAAGGCAACTACTTTGTAACAGGGAAAGGCCTGAGACAGGGGGACCCTCTGTCCCATCTTCTTTTCAACTTAGTTGTAGATGTGCTAAGCAAGATGCTATCCAAAGCAGCTTCAGACAAACTGATTAGTGGGTTGTGTTCTTATCTAATCCCCAATGGAGTCATCTGCTTGCAATATGCAGATGACACCATCCTCTTCATTGAGAAGAGCGAACAAAACACACAAAACATGAAGATGGTTCTCACTTCCTTTGAACAAGTCTCAGGCATGAGAATTAACTACGCAAAAAGTGAGATCATACCAATAGGACTTTCTCCTGAAGACACAAAAACCTTTGCAGATATCCTAGGATGTAGAACAGGGGCCTTCCCAATAAAGTACTTGGGGATCCCTTTGCATTATGATAAACTGAGGAGAGAGGATATACAACCTCTTATAGATAAAATTCTTAAAAGGATGTCTGGCTGGAGAGGCAAGCTCCTATCTTATTCTGCTAGATTAGTTTTGATCAAGACTTGCCTAGCCAGCATACCCATATACCTCCTCTATTTCTTCAAGTTTCCCAAGTGGGCTCTAGATATGATCAATAGTCAGATGGCCAACTGCTTGTGGAATGACTTTGAAGGAAATATGAAGATTCATCTTGCCAACTGGCACCTAGTTTGTATGAGCAAAAAACATGGGGTTTGGGGGTGCCTAGCATTATAGATGTGAACCTCTGCCTCCTTGGGAGCTGGGTCAAAAGATACATCAAAGACGAAGGAAAGCTTTGGAAACAGGTAGTAGATAGGAAATACATCGACACCACTCCTAATATCTTTGCTAGTAAACCCCAGAACCCTTCCAGATTTTGGCAAGGTGTTACGTGGGCTGCTAAGGCCTTGAAATTTGGATATAGATGAGTAGTTGGGGATGGGAAGAAGATCAGATTCTGGGAAGATATCTGGTTTGGTACATCCCCCCTCTCAGTTCAATTCTGGCCTCTATACTCCATCTGCCACCAACAATGCACTGCTATTGCTGAGATTTGGGACAATATTGAAATTAAACTCACATTTAGAAGAGTTTTTACACCTGTCATGATGGAGCAATGGTATGCCCTGGAACAAATCATAAGAAACACCCCTCTTCGAGAGGATGATGACTCTTTGGTTTGGCAATATGAAGCTAAAGGGGAATACACTACTGGTTCTCTTTATAGCATTATTAATTTTAGGGGGGTTCAGCCAGTATATATACCAGCTGTATGGTCAATCAAAATCCCACCCAGAGTCCAGGTATTTCTCTGGCTGCTCTCCCATAATAAACTAATGACTAAGGACAATCTGGCCAAAAGAGGAATAGAAAAAGGCCCAGAATGTGTTTATTGTTTTGAAAAAGAATGCATTACACATTTGTTCTTTGTACGTGTGGTGGCCAGGAAAATCTGGACATGTATATCAGAAATCTTGGGTATTGATCTAGGGGCTAACTACGTGTCTATTGCTAGGTTTTGGCCAGCGAACAAGAAACATATTGCTTTGAATTCAGTCTGTGCATGTGTTTTATGGGCTATGTGGAAAAATAGAAATTCGCATGTCTTTAACAATGCTATGTGGACTGACTTGAAACAGATTTGGAGGAAGATACTAGGACATGTCAGGAGATGGTTAATCTTGTTCGAAGGACCTGTCTTGGCAAAGATGGAGGCGTTCGTGTAGAAAATCTCTTGTATCCTGGAAGCTCCCTTCCAAATTCTAGCAAGGTGATTGATGGGGAGAGGAACTCTGAAGGTGGTTTCAATCACTCCCTCCTTCTCTACAGGCTGAAGTTAAATGGCACCGAAACCAAGATGGTCCAAGCTACTATACCTCTCCCCCAAGAAGCCCACGAAAGTGCACAAGCGGATCAACGCTGCTTAGCCCGGTCACTCCTCTGGACCTGGATGGAACGCCGGTAAAACCATGGAAGAAGCTCAAAAGTGCAACCGTGGAGACTGGAGCGGAGGAAATAGTGTCGCTGGAGCTTGCCTGAAGAGCAACGCGAGACCTGAGGGAGAAGCATAGGGTGAGAGGAGACAAGAAGCTTCAGTTTCAAATGCTCTAATGGTGAATGTAATGAATTTGGTCAGACTTCTGTTCTTTTTAGTGCTGATCTTCAGATTAGCGATTAGCGATTAGCGGTTTTTAGTCTGTTTTTTTCCTTCTTTTAGCCTAGCCATTATTGAACATGTAAGACATGACTGTATTTTGTTTCCCTTTCCTGGTCTCGTCAATAAAATGGGGCCGTGGGGTTTGAAAACCCCCTTTTCTCTAAAAAAAAGGTTCACAACCTTCCTGGACCGAGTTTTCTTTTTTTCGTGTGTATTCACTTTTGAAAAAAAGACTTGTATTTTTAGGTTCATTCTTTCCATTCTTTTTTCCATTTCCGTTTCCCTTTTCTCTTTTTTTTCAGGTTCCTTTTTCCTTTTCTTTCATTCTCATTTAACTTTTTTCCATTTTGAATGTAACTTTCCTATTTTTACTTTTCGTTTTGTGGCGGTCTTTTCAAATTACTGTACAATTTTTAAAATCATGAACTTTTAGAATTTCTGAACATTTATACTCCCTCCGTCCCAAAATAAGTGACTCAAAAGTGACTCAACTTTGCACTAAAGTTAGTGCAAAGTTGAGTTATTTTTGAGTCACTTATTTTGGGACGGAGGGAGTATGAAATTGTGAATACTTTTAAATCTTGATTTTTTTCTAATTTGTGAATATGTTTTACAAATATAAAGATTTTTTTAATTTGGGCACATTTTTGAGATTGTGAACCTTTTTATGTATTGGAGAATATTTTTCTATTAAAAAAAATCTTGAATAATGTTTTCAGTTCAAGAACATTTTATTGTTTGACTACTATTTTCTTAAAAATACAGACACAAAAATCAAAATTCATGATCATTTCTTGAATCGGTGATTTTATTTATAATTCAACATTCTTTGGTTTTCTCAAACTTTACCAAAAAATCATGAACATTATTTAATTTGCGAATATTTTGGAAAATCATAAACATTTTTTAATTCCCATTTTTTACAAAATCGTGACATTTGCTTGAACATGCAAACATTTTTTAATACATGTACATTTTAAAAATTCTTGAATATTTTTAGAAATGAATATGTTTGAAATTTGGAACTTTTTTTTAAATCTTGAAATATTTTAATAAATAATTTAAAGGGGACAAAAAACAAAAGGCAAAAAAATGAAATAAAAAAGCTCGGCCTCCCACCCGGACATGGTCCGGCCCAAAGGAGCTCGCGCGGAAGGGGGGGGTGCACGTTGGCTCGTGCGCTGGCACTGAATAGGAGGTACCGGTACAAGTGTGAAGTTTTGGTGGACGGGCGCGTTGGAGGATTTTATTTCAAATGATTCCAAAATAATATTTTTCAAGTTTCAAAAAAATGTGGAAGCTTGTATTCATGACAGATTTGTAAAATTTCATTCAAAAATATTATGAATGCAAGCTGAACAAGAAAAGAAAATCCCAGCCCCACAAGAACAAAAACGGGCCCCACTTTTTTTTGTCTATGCCACGTATGAAAGTATATTGTTCTGAAATTTTCATCAACATGTTATATATGTATTTGTGTATGTATAGAAAAATTCATTTATTGTGATGTAAAAATATGTTTTCTTTTGAAGTCCTGCGTCGAGCTCATCCACCGTTTGCACTTTTCGGTCCTGGTACGATGTATTTGTACTACTAGCAAACATGCCCATGCGTTGCAACCGGAGGAACAAATCCTCGCACGCCCCTACTGACGTTGCCACTTCTTTTCTTCGCCATCATTGTTGATGGCGGTCACTCTGTGTTGGGAATATAACTCCGTGATATGACCCGCCCGTTTAGGACCAGGTCATTCTTTAGCAACTTGACAAAGGTATGGTTTGTTAATGGGCTGAGGCAACCACAAGTTCAAGGCCTAGGGGATGAGTCGCCAGATGGGTCGGCTCGTGGCCCAGAAGTGCAAGCCGCCAAGTATATGCTATGACGTCAAGAGAAGTTTCTTACTTAGGAAACAAGACAAATAGGAAACATACTAGAGCACGGATCATAGTACGACCCGGACTCTGCTCTAAGCCCAGGGCCTCTACCTGCATATAAAGGGGAGCCCTTGAGGCAAAAAGACTAGGTTACAATCTCTCGAGTACTAGGTTAGCCAAGTCGCACCCCTGTAATCGAGATCACCATCATAAATATCAATCAGGCAGGAAGTACGCTATTACCTCCGTCGAGAGGGGCCGAACCTGGGTAAACCCTTGTCCTTCGATTCCGACCAACCCCGCTCAAGCTACTACATCGCGGCGATGGCTTTACGACTAAGTCCTTTCATGAGGACATCTTCCGTGACAAAACCACGATAGTTGGCGCCCACCATGGGGCTATCGCTCGGTGGTGTTGAGTTCTTGGAGGGAGCTCTCCAGGGATCGAGGGACACGCTCGGCCGCATGACCAAGAGTCGCCGTGGCAAGCTCTGCATCAGCAACTCAGGCTGGGTCCCCGAGGCCGACTCAATTGAGTACGGGTACCGGGTCCCCTTTAGGAAGATCCACGTCTTCATCGGCAAAATCGGTGAGTCAGGACCAGAGCCGGACATGTGCACCAACATCGTCGAGACGGCTCGGCGTGTACAACCCTCCTGAGCTCAAGCTGACCGGAACCATGTCTTCATTGGCTTCACCCAGGGGGTCGATCTCGCAAATAACTCCGCGTCTGGCAGCGACACCCTGGTTTATTCTGATGGAGACTCATCGGTCAGAGTGTAATGCCCAGGATGGAACTATACCTCCTACGTGTCGAGGCACGACTTAAAGGCATAAGTCCATCCTAGAATGATCTCAAGTTTGGTAATCTTTGCACATCTCATGTAAAAGAGGGGAATTGTAAACATAAATAGTTGGCTTACACTCGCCACGTCACACAAATACAATACATGTCTCAAACATCATACATTAAGAATATCACAACCCTCTAAGGGCAAAATCCAAATGTCAAGATACCAAACTTAAATAAATAAACCACAGGTCGGATCGAATCCTAGTAGAAGTCTCCACTACTGATCATCAGGATAACGAACATAGTATCGACTACGCTCCTCGTCGTACTCCCAGTCTAGCTCGGTGCCATCACCTGGATAGCTCACAGCTGGACCTGCATCTGGTGTGGTGAAGTAACTGTGAGCCACAGAGGACTCAGCAATCCCGTTCCCGGGTAACAAGACTATTTAAGCCTTGGGTGAGGATAAGGCTGAAGAAAAGAATAAGTGTCTGCAGCAGCAACTAGCAACTAGCTTACGTGAGAGAGAGCGAGAAGAGAAGCCTCGGTCGAGAAGTGATCACGAAGTGATCCTAGCTACAAGCTCAACAAACATAACCCCTCCGTGTTCAACTCCCGAATCCCTATTCGGAAATTGACAGTCACGGAACACACGCTGGTAGTGTATTAGAAACATTGTGTCAAGTTATCTACAACCGGATATTAACAAGCTCCCATCTGCCACATAACCGCGGGCACGGCTTTCGAAAGTTCATAACCCTGCAGGGGTGTTCCAACTTGACCCATTACAAGCCCACGATCCGCGGAGTCGCGACTCCAAAGTGGGAAGACCCGAGTATTCTCGGAATCCCGTGCTCAAGATATACCGAACTAAGGTAAAGCTAATCCAGCAAATCCTCCCGGCGTGCCGACACCCTGACAATAGCCGCGCGTATCTAGTCTCAGGCCACGACCGGATGGGCGATGCTACAGGTTTATATCAATCCTCGAGTTTCCTCGTGGTGACCCCGCAGGACCCCCGTTTCGGACCAACACTCATGAGGAGCACTGGCCCGGGGTTGTTGATTAAGAACTCGGGTTAATTACTCCCTATGCAAGTTATTTAGTTATTAGGCAAATAGTACCAATGTTGGGACTTGCTGGAAAAGACTTAGCACTTAGCGGTTTATCGAGGGGGTCCCATACACCCCAACCGTGTTAGGAACGCATAATCAAGGAACATAACACCGGCTTATACGGTTCCTAACGGCATGAGTGGAACAAATCACCAAGCAAAAGGCTTAGCCTTCCACCTTTGCCAATATATAAGTGATTTCATTTTAAGTATTTATATAGAGTGATATAACCCAACAAAACTTCAACATGAAGCAAGCATCTTCGATCTTCACCTGCAACTAGCAATGCTATAAGAAGGGCTGAGCGAAGCGTACTTAGCCAAGCAACGGTTTGCATAGGTAGGGTGGTTAAACATGGCAATGGTTACAAGTAGGAGGCTGACAGGAAGAACATGGCATCGAGGCAAAACTATAGAGCGGAACTACTAGCAATAGGCAAAGATAGTAATGTTATCGGGGTTCGGTCATCTTGCCTGAAGAGAAGTTGTTCGGATCGTAAGAAGGGTCCTCGTGCTCAACCTCGTTGGTAACCTCGTGCTCGTACTCGTACTCGGTCCCAGCTTCCGGCTCTAAACAATACAATCACACAAGGCACGAATCAACAAGATGCAATGCGCACTCGAAAATGATGGATGCATGATGGATGCACACGGAGCACGGAAAATAGCACTCAAGCAAAACAACTCAAAACATGATAACAATAAGATATTATGAATCTACACAGAAAATCAATCAAGTTTCATATAAGACTCGCTGAAATCAGAGCTACGGGCTAAAAGTTATGCCCGAAACAAGAAATGAGCAAAAGCTGAAAATTACAGCAACATAGCAACTTCGGAGCACTAGAAAATTAAGCTACAGCACTCAAACGTCATGGCAAAGGACATGAACATAAACTAGACATATACTACAGCAAATAAGTCCAAAGGTGCACCCCCAAAGGAGCCACGGATCAATAGCAATAAGCTTGGACATATTGAACTTGACAATAAAATTCTGACAGCAGAATTTTATTGAAACTTTGGAGCAAAAGATAAACATGCTACAGCCACTCAAATAAGCATGTGAGAACATGAATGGAAAGCCAACAATATATACTACAAGGAACAATCAAGATCCACTCCAAAACTATCATGCTTTGCCCTAGAACATCACTCAAACATGGCATCGGAACATTACAGATTTCAGACTTAGTGAAAATCCACTAAGTCCTAAAACAGCAGTTTCATCATGGCATCTAAACGAGCAAGTTTAAGTCACCTCGAAACTAAACATGGCAAGTGGTAAGCACCACATAAAAGTACACATGATGGTGATTCCGAAACATACAAGCATGCATCATGGAGATAAACACAACGATAGTAACGAGCTCAACAAGATGGCATTTCATAAAAGTGAAACAACATCACAGCCACATGGCACTTTGCAACGATGATAAACATGGCAAGAATAAATCTATCATGCAACCTAACACAAACAACATGTAGAGCATGGCAAGACAAACATGTGGACATGTCATTTGCATCATTCGGACAAACGAGCTAAAAGATATCACATAGCAAAGATGGCATAAAAACATCACATAGCAGCAACTTATACCGGGATGCACTCTTGCAACAGAAAAACAAGCACCTAGATGACCTCTAACATGCATGACACAAAAAGATGAAACGTAGTGCTAATCACCACGAACGTCTGGACATGCTATTTGCGCAAAACGGACATCCACACAAAAAGTTATCAGCAGTTGAATATTGCATCACAGATCACAAAAACTGGACTTAGGGGTAGAATCAACCTCAAGATCTCAGATCTGAGAAGTCAATGGGCCCGGGGCGGATCCGGCCCGCGAAGAGGCGACGGGATGGGCCGGCCCGCGGAAGGAGCGGCGCGGCCTGGGGCGACCTGGCGCGGAGGCGCGGCTGGATGGCCCAAGCGAAGCGGCGGCCCGAGTTGGCGCCCGCGGTGCTGGAGCAACCGGAGCGGGCTGAGGTGGCCTGCGACTTCGCGGCCCGGTGGTGATGGAGCGGCTCGACGGGCGATCGGGCCTCAGCGAGCAGCGCTTTGGCGAAGCGGAGTGCTGGGCCGGCGGGGAGAGGGGAGGCCCAGCCGAGCGACGGGGAAGTGGTCCTGGGGGCCAGTAGGACCAAAGCGGAGGGAGGGCCGACGAGGGGAAGCCTGGGACGACGCGGTCGCCTCGCCTGGCCGATCGGAGGAGGCGCCTGGAGCGGCGTTGACTTGCGGTCGGTCGAAGGGCTGGTCGGCTCCCTCGATCGAGAGGAAACGACGGCTGGATCTGGCTGGTTCCCTCGGGAGGAACTGCCAAGTGGAGAGAAGGGGTGGCTAGATCCAGATTTTTAGGGGAAGGAGGAGGAAGAAGCTAGGGGACATGCCAAAATAGACTAGGGTCTATTATATAGCAGATTTTTAGGGTTAGGGGGGATTTAGGGGTGTTAGGAGCCCTCCGATCGCGATCCGACGGATCCGATCGCGGGGGTAGTTTAGATGGGCCTAGGAGAGGGTTGTGGCTGCTGTAGGGGTGTTTCTGGGACACAAAGTGAAGGCACTTTGGGCCCACACGAATAACAGATGGGATAGCAAACGAAGTCTAAGCGCGACGAGATTTGAGAGGCGGGTTGCACACAACAAAACAACAACGCACGACAAGTCTCGCGGCACACCGGTAACGTTACACGCCCAAACACCAAAGTAGGACTACGGGACACCACGGACACGTGAGGGAGCTCCGGAGCGCGAAACAGACAACGGGAAGGAACGCGTGGAACCAGATGCAACCGACAACACAAATGCAATGCGATGCACATGTCTACATGATATGAATGAATGCCACACACGCACGCAACAAAACGACGAAAACCCGAAAGACAAGAACCCGGAAAGGAAATAGATGAAGCCGGAGATATATTATATACCCAAAAGGGAAAGTATTACATCCGGGGCATTACAAATTCTCCTCTACTACAAAAAGATCTCGTCCCGAGATCTAGGACTGGAAAAAGGAAGGGTACTCGGAACGAAGATGATCTTCTCGTTCCCAGGTAGCTTCTCGGTCGGTGTGATGTGACCACTTGACTTTCAAGAATTTGATGGACTTGTTGCGGGTCTTGCGTTCGGTTTCTTTGAGAATAGCAACTGGATGCTCTCGGTAGGACAGGTCTTGTTGAAGATCAATCTCTTCAAACGGAATCATGCGCTCAGGTGCCTTGAAGCATTTGCGGAGTTGAGACACATGGAACACATCATGAACATTGGCAAAGTTGGAAGGGAGCTCGAGTTGATAGGCTAGATCGCCTCTTTTGCCAAGAATCTTGAAAGGCCCGACGTATCTAGGAGCAAGCTTTCCTTTGATACCGAATTTTTGGGTGCCTTTCATCGGAGACACACGGAGATAAACATGATCACCAATGTTGAAAGCCAAATCACGATGCTTGCCGTCATAGTAGCTCTTCTGGCGCGACTGAGCGGCCTTGAGATTCTCACGTATGACTTTGCACATTTCTTCGGCTTCTGAGATCAAGTCATTGCCAAGAAGTTGACGTTCGCCTGTTTCAGACCAGTTGAGAGGGGTACGGCACTTTCTGCCATAGAGGATTTCAAACGGAGCTTTGCCTGCACTTGCTTGAAAGCTGTTGTTGTAAGAGAACTCGGCAAATGGAAGGCAGTCTTCCCATTTCATGCCAAAGGATATGACACAGGCTCTGAGCATGTCTTCTAGAATCTGATTCACTCGCTCGACTTGACCACTAGTCCGAGGGTGAAAAGCAGTGCTGAACCTGATCTTAGTGCCCATGGCGGACTGAAAGGAGTCCCAGAACCTTGAAGTGAACAAACTTCCACGGTTTGAGGATATAACTTGAGGAATGCCATGTAAGGACACAATTCTGGAAGTGTACAGCTCTGCCAATTGAGCTGCATTGATTGATTCTTTGACTGGCAGGAAGTGAGCGACTTTGGTAAGCTTGTCAATCACCACGAAGATAGAATCATTTCCTCGCTTGGACTTAGGAAAGCCAGTGATGAAGTCCATTTCAATGTGGTCGAACTTCCACTCGGGAATAGGAAGAGGTTGGAGAAGACCGGCTGGACATTGATGTTCTGCTTTCACTCTTCTGCAAACATCACATTCATTCACGAATTGGGCAATATCCCTTTTCATGCATGTCCACCAGTAAGACTGCTTGAGGTCTTGGTACATCTTGGAACTGCCAGGATGAATGGAAAGGAGAGAATCATGTGCTTCTTCCATTATGAGCTTCCTGAGATCACCTTTGGGAACAACGAGTCTGTCCTCGAAGAACAAGGTATCTCTCTCATCAACACGAAAGCACTTGTATTTCGGAATGCCCTTGGCAATAGCATGTTTCACCTTCTTCACCATGGTATCACTGAGTTGGGCCTCACGGACTTGATCTTCCAAGGTAGGAGCAATTTGAAGATTTGCAAGAAAAACCTGCGGAACAACTTGAAGGTTGAGCTTCCTGAATGCTTCACAAAGCTCAGGCTGGCACGGCTTGATAAGAAGGCTGTTGCAATATGCCTTTCTGCTCAAAGCATCTGCAATCACATTCGCCTTGCCAGGAGTGTATTCAATGCTGGGATTATACTCTTGGATCATTTCAACCCAACGAGTCTGGCGGAGGTTCAGATGCGGCTGTGTGAAGATGTACTTCAAGCTCTTGTGATCAGTGAAGATGTCGACCTTTCTGCCCAACAAACGATGTCTCCACGTAATCAAAGCATGTACCACAACTGCTAGCTCGAGATCATGTGTGGGATAGTTCTTCTCACTTGGCTTGAGCTGACGAGAAGTGTATGCCACAATTCTCTTGTCTTGCATAAGCACACCACCAAGACCTTGAAGAGAAGCATCACATAATACTTCATAGGGCTTGGACTCATCTGGAGGAGTCAGAACTGGAGCAGAGACAAGCTTTTCTTTGAGAGTTTGAATGCCACTTCACACTCTGGAGACCAAAAGTATTTGACATTCTTCTGAAGCAAGTTGGAAAGAGGCTTGGCAATCTTGGAGAAGTTCTCAACGAACCTTCTGCAATAGCTGGCAAGACCTAGAAAACTGCGGAGTTGCTTGACGTTCTGAGGAGCTTCCCAGTTGACAATTGCTTCAACTTTCTCGGGATTAACCGCAATACCGTCAGCTGAGATGATATGGCCCAGGTACAAAACCTTATCGAGCCAAAATTCGCACTTGGAGAACTTAGCATAGAACTTATGCTCACGGAGTCGATCAAGAACCAGACGTAAGTGCTTTTCGTGATCTTCTTCATTCTTGGAAAACACCAGAATATCATCCAGATACACAAGCACAAACTCGCCAGTATAGGGGTTGAAGATGTAGTGCATCATCCTCGAAAAGGTAGGAGGAGCATTGGCGAGACCAAAAGACATGACGGTATACTCATATGAACCATAGCTCGTTCTGAAGGCCGTCTTGGGAATGTCTTCCTCGCGAATGCGAATTTGGTGATAGCCCATTCGGAGGTCGAGCTTAGAGAACACTTTAGCTCCTTTGAGCTGCTCGAAGATTTCGTTGATGTTGGGGAGTGGATACTTGTTCTTTATTGTCTTCTTGTTCGATGGCCGGTAATCAACGCAGAGGCGCTCCGTGCCATCTTTCTTCTTGACAAATAAGACACCACAGCCCCAAGGAGACGTACTAGGCCTGATGAGACCCATACTCTCCTGTTTATCAAGCTGCTTCTTCAATTCCTTCAATTCATCCGGAGAGAGCTTGTACGGACGCCGGCATGCTGGCTCAGTACCCGGCTCGAGTTTAATAACGAATTCCACCTGACGGTGTGGAGGCATGCCTGGAAGTTCTTCAGGAAAGACGTCTTGATATTCGTTCACCACCGGAATTTGAGATATGGCATTAATTTCGCCCTTATCATTGAGAGAGAAAAGCCTGATAGTGTTATCCCTGGAGGCAAAGATAATCAAATCTTCATCAGGATGAGTCATCTTGACTTCCTTCTGTGCACAATCAATGTGAGCATCATGCTGAGAAAGCCAATCCATCCCGAGGATGAGGTCAATGTCAGAATTACCAAGAACCACCGGAGAAGCCAAAAATCGATAATCACCCATGCGAATAGAAACATCCGGAGCATAAACACTGGAGTGCATTCGTCTCCCCGAAGAAATAAGTGTTAACTCCCTTGGCAGATTTTTGGTGACAGTATCGTGCTTGGATGCAAATGGATATGACATGAAAGAGCAAGAAGCACCCGAATCAAATAACACTTTAGCAGGAAAAGAGTTCACTGGAAGGTTACCCAAAATGACATCAGAAGAATTCTCCGCTTGTGCTGCATTCATCAGATTGACCCTTGCTGCCTTTGGATCATGCTTGACCATAGCGGTACCGACAGGAGGAGGAGGCGGAAGGCGCCTTGGGTTGTTGCACTTGTTGGAATAATGACCCTTCTGGCCACACTTGTAGCAAGTCACCTCAGAAAGTGGACGAGTAGGAGGAGCACTTAGTCTTGGAGCTTGGAATTGTTGCTTGGACTGCTTGTTGGAGTTGGGTGGGTGGGAGAAACCACGTCCACTAGAGTTCTTGTTGTTGGAGTTGTTGGAGTTGTTGTATGGAGCTCAAATCACTGGAGGAGGAGGAAGCCAGAATTTCTGATGCTTCGAGACCATCTGAGACGATGAGGAAGAGTGAACGGCATCTCGAATCCTCTTCTTGGAAGCCTCCAACTTAATCTGAGCTGCTTCTTGTTTCAAAGCCATGTTATAGAATTTGTCGAATTCATCGGGCTCGAACAAGGTGAGAGCAAGTTGAAGCTCATCTTTCAGACCTCCACGGAACTGGTAGATTTTGCTCTTGGCATCAGGAATGTCTTGCTTAGCATAGCGGGCGAGGTTTTGGAACTTGACATTATACTGATAGACTGTCATAGAGCCCTGCTTCAGGTTGCGGAATTGCTCACGCATACCCTCGATGACACTTGTAGGAATGTGGTGAGAGCGAAAGTCCTTGCAGAAATTCTCCCAAGAGATCACTTGACCTGGTCTGGAGTCTTTGTACTGCTGCCACCAGTCAGCTGCTTGGTCTTTGAGCTAGAAGGCTGCAAACTTCACATAATCATCTTCCTTCACGTTACTGCACTCAAAATGCTTCTTTATGTCGGTTAACCAATCTTCAGCATCAAGAGGGTCGACACAGTAACTGAAAGCTTTTGGATTATTGGCCAGGAACTGGTTGAGAGTAGCATGGTGCTGCTGGTTGAAGAAGTTGCCTTGATTCCCTGGAACACCCTGATTAGCTTGATTAGCTTGCATCTGCTGCATCATCTGCATCAACATCTGAGTGTTCTGAGCTGTAGTCTGCATAATTGCTCTCCAAGCCTCAGACGGAGGAGGAGGGGAAGGAGGATGTTCTGGGGCCTCTTCACCCTCTGGGTTAGCGTTGGGAACCCTTTTCGGAGCCATCCTGAAAGAGATGACCATGAATCAGCAATTGATTGACAGAAGGCATAAGCTGAATTAATGGAATGAATTGCAACAAGTCTTCACAATAATCGTTCGAACAATAAGAACGAATAAAATCATTCGAACAAGAGGAACGAATGAAATTCTCAGTTAAATGATAACATCAATCTTCACGAGAAGCCACATAGGGGACAAAAGGTAAAATAAGAAAACAACAAGGTACAGACGGGAACAAACACAAGAGAGGAGTTTCGTTCTAACATCTTTGTGCTGAAAGCATATGAACGCGTTACGAAAAGGTTTTGCAATCCCCGGATCAGCATAGCCAAGGACCCTTTAAGATGCAACTCCTGATAGTAACATCGGTCATAAGCCACTTCACTCAATGTAGAACCCCGAAATCACTAACCTGCATCCGTTGGAAGAATGCCTACGATCTACTGGATAAGCCCACCTATAAATTTCCGAAAGATTCCAGTTATGCAATCAGGTGTTGGGGATACACGGGAAGCACCGCGCAATCAACTCTAAACCTACATCCAGGTGTATCCATCCTTCAACACATAACCCGTCTTTCTCGGAAACTGTGTACCTCGGACCTTCGAAAAGCATCCACTATAACAAGCTATGGCAATACTCCCGAACTACCTCCCCAGTACTGGGTGATGTCGGGGTTATCATGCCACTGGCCGTATAGGAGAGATTTTCGATGTCGGCCGTCTTAAGTATTTAGTACTGCCGCGATATGCTTGTGACGACAATACCCCGAAGCTCAACTCCCCGGGACATTGCCACAACCCCTAATGTCAGGAGGCATCGAGAACAATATCCTCGCCACAAGAACATCGAAACAATCCCAGAATACTGGCGGGATTCCTAAAAAAAAATTGGTGCAATTTTTGAAAGTAGAAGAGGGAAGAGTAGTCGTCAGGAGTCCTCACCAGAGAGAAAGGAGATGAGAGGCAAAGAAATCCTACTCTCCGATATAATATAGGACTCAAAATATTTTCAGTGTGTGCCTAGACTCGACCGTCAACGATTCGATCAATCAGTGGGGGCTCCTAGGTCGGAGAAGGCTCTGAATACCAACTTGTAATGCCCAGGATGGAACTATACCTCCTACGTGTCGAGGCACGACTTAAAGGCATAAGTCCATCCTAGAATGATCTCAAGTTTGGCAATCTTTGCACATCTCATGTAAAAGAGGGGAATTGTAAACATAAATAGTTGGCTTACACTCGCCACGTCACACAAATACAATACATGTCTCAAACATCATACATTAAGAATATCACAACCCTCTAAGGGCAAAATCCAAATGTCAAGATACCAAACTTAAATAAATAAACCACAGGTCGGATCGAATCCTAGTAGAAGTCTCCACTACTGATCATCAGGATAACGAACATAGTATCGACTACGCTCCTCGTCGTACTCCCAGTCTAGCTCGGTGCCATCACCTGGATAGCTCACAGCTGGACCTGCATCTGGTGTGGTGAAGTAACTGTGAGCCACAGAGGACTCAGCAATCCCGTTCCCGGGTAACAAGACTATTTAAGCCTTGGGTGAGGATAAGGCTGAAGAAAAGAATAAGTGTCTGCAGCAGCAACTAGCAACTAGCTTACGTGAGAGAGAGCGAGAAGAGAAGCCTCGGTCGAGAAGTGATCACGAAGTGATCCTAGCTACAAGCTCAACAAACATAACCCCTCCGTGTTCAACTCCCGAATCCCTATTCGGAAATTGACAGTCACGGAACACACGCTGGTAGTGTATTAGAAACATTGTGTCAAGTTATCTACAACCGGATATTAACAAGCTCCCATCCGCCACATAACCGTGGGCACGGCTTTCGAAAGTTCATAACCCTGCAGGGGTGTTCTAACTTGACCCATTACAAGCCCACGATCCGCGGAGTCGCAACTCCAAAGTGGGAAGACCCGAGTATTCTCAGAATCCCGTGCTCAAGATATACCGAACTAAGGTAAAGCTAATCCAGCAAATCCTCCCGGCGTGCCGACACCCTGACAATAGCCGCGTGTATCTAGTCTCAGGCCACGACCGGATGGGCGATGCTACAGGTTTATATCAATCCTCGAGTTTCCTCATGGTGACCCCGCAGGACCCCCGTTTCGGACCAACACTCATGAGGAGCACTGGCCCGGGGTTGTTGATTAAGAACTCGGGTTAATTACTCCCTATGCAAGTTATTTAGTTATTAGGCAAATAGTACCAATGTTGGGACTTGCTGGAAAAGACTTAGCACTTAGCGGTTTATCGAGGGGGTCCCATACACCCCAACCGTGTTAGGAACGCATAATCAAGGAACATAACACCGGCTTATACGGTTCCTAACGGCATGAGTGGAACAAATCACCAAGCAAAAGGCTTAGCCTTCCACCTTTGCCAATATATAGATGATTTCATTTTAAGCATTTATATTGATTGATATAACCCAACAAAACTTCAACATGAAGCAAGCATCTTCGATCTTCACCTGCAACTAGCAATGCTATAAGAAGGGCTGAGCGAAGCGTACTTAGCCAAGCAACGGCTTGCATAGGTAGGGTGGTTAAACATGGCAATGGTTACAAGTAGGAGGTTGACAGGAAGAACATGGGCATCGAGGCAAAACTATAGAGCGGAACTACTCGCAATAGGCAAAGATAGTAATGTTATCGGGGTTCGGTCATCTTGCCTGAAGAGAAGTCGTTTGGATGGTAAGAAGGGTCCTCGTGCTCAACCTCGTTGGTAACCTCGTGCTCGTACTCGTACTCGGTCTCAGCTTCCGGCTCTAAACAATACAATCACACAAGGCACGAATCAACAAGATGCAATGCGCACTCGAAAATGATGGATGCATGATGGATGCACTAAGGATGCACACGGAGCACGGAAAATAGCACTCAAGCAAAACAACTCAAAACATGATAACAATAAGATATTATGAATCTACACAGAAAATCAATCAAGTTTCATATAAGACTCGCTGAAATCAGAGCTACGGGCTAAAAGTTATGCCCGAAACAAGAAATGAGCGAAAGCTGAAAATTACAGCAACATAGCAACTTCAGAGCACTAGAAAATTAAGCTACAGCACTCAAACATCATGGCAAAGGACATGAACATAAACTAGACATATACTACAGCAAATAAGTCCAAAGGTGCACCCCCAAAGGAGCCACGGATCAATAGCAATAAGCTTGGACATATTGAACTTGACAATAAAATTCTGACAGCAGAATTTTATTGAAACTTTGGAGCAAAAGATAAACATGCTATAGCCACTCAAATAAGCATGTGAGAACATGAATGGAAAGCCAACAATATATACTACAAGGAACAATCAAGATCCACTCCAAAACTATCATGCTTTGCCCTAGAACATCACTCAAACATGGCATCGGAACATTACAGATTTCAGACTTGGTGAAAATCCACTAAGTCCTAAAACATCAGTTTCATAATGGCATCTAAACGAGCAAGTTTAAGTCACCTCGAAACTAAACATGGCAAGTGGTAAGCACCACATCAAAGTACACATGATGGTGATTCCGAAACATACAAGCATGCATCATGGAGATAAACACAACGATAGTAACGGGCTCAACAAGATGGCATTTCATAACAAGTGAAACAACATCACAACCACATGGCACTTTGCAACGATGATAAACATGGCAAGAATAAATCTATCATGCAACCTAACACAAACAACATGTAGAGCATGGCAAGACAAACATGTGGACATGTCATTTGCATCATTCGGACAAACGAGCTAAAAGATATCACATAGCAAAGATGGCATAAAAACATCACATAGCAGCAACTTATACCGGGATGCACTCTTGCAACAGAAAAACAAGCACCTAGATGACCTCTAACATGCATGACACAAAAAGATGAAACGTAGTGCTAATCACCACGAACGTCTGGACATGCTATTTGCGCAAAACGGACATCCACACAAAAAGTTATCAGCAGTTGAATATTGCATCACAGATCACAAAAACTGGACTTAGGGGTAGAATCAACCTCAAGATCTCAGATCTGAGAAGTCAATGGGCCCGGGGCGGATCCGGCCCGTGAAGAGGCGACGGGATGGGCCGGCCCGCGGAAGGAGCGGCGCGGCCTGGGGCGACCTGGCGCGGAGGCGCGGCTGGATGGCCCAAGCGAAGCGGCGGCCCGAGTTGGCGCCCGCGGTGCTGGAGCAACCGGAGTGGGCTGAGGTGGCCTGCGACTTCGCGGCCCGGTGGCGATGGAGCGGCTCGACGGGCGATCGGGCCTCAGCGAGCGGCGCGCTGGCGAAGCGGAGTGCAGGGCCGGCGGGGAGAGGGGAGGCCCAGCCGAGCGACGGGGAAGTGGTCCTGGGGGCCAGTAGGACCGAAGCGGAGGGAGGGCCGACGAGGGGAAGCCTGGGCCGACGCGGTCGCCTTGCCTGGCCGATCGGAGGAGGCGCCTGGAGCGACGTTGACTTGCGGTCGGTCGAAGGGATGGTCGGCTCCCTCGATCGAGAGGAAACAGCGGCTGGATCTGGTTGGTTCCCTCGGGAGGAACTGCCAAGTGGAGAGAAGGGGTGGCTAGATCCAGATTTTTAGGGGAAGGAGGAGGAAGAAGCTAGGGGACATGCCAAAATAGACTAGGGTCTATTATATAGCAGATTTTTAGGGTTAGGGGGGATTTAGGGGTGTTAGGAGCCCTCCGATCGCGATCCGACGGATCCGATCGCGGGGGTAGTTTAGATGGGCCTAGGAGAGGGTAGTGGCTGCTATAGGGGTGTTTCTAGGACACAAAGTGAAGGCACTTTGGGCCCACACGAATAACTGATGGGATAGCAAACGGAGTCCAAACGCGACGAGATTTGAGAGGCGGGTTGCACACAACAAAACAACAACGCACGACAAGTCTCGCGGCACACCGGTAACGTTACATGCCCAAACACCAAAGTAGGCCTACGGGACACCACTGACACGTGAGGGAGCTCCGGAGCGCGAAACGGACAACGGGAAGGAACGCGTGGAACCGGATGCAACCGACAACACAAATGCAATGCGATGCACATGTCTACATGATATGAATGAATGCCACACACGCACGCAACAAAACGACGAAAACTCGAAAGACAAGAACCCGGAAAGGAAATAGATGAAGCCGGAGATATATTATATACCCAAAAGGGAAAGTATTACATCCGGGGCATTACACAGAGATACCGAGTCCATCCTCCCTTGTACAACGTGCGGCTTGGGGGCTCCTTTGATGATGAGTCGGCACCTGATGACCATGAGCTGCCTCGATGGATCGCCGTTTACATGGCAGGCACTGCGCCAGCTCTTGGTTGCACCACAGCAGGCGCCATGGAGAGGACCAGCGCTTCGGTGCCTAATCCAAACGCATATGGCCCGATCAAGTTGGCAGCTCAAGTCATTTCCGAGCTGGTTCCCTCATTAACAACGCTCTTGGAGTCGCCGTTAACAGATGAAAATCAGGAGGAACGCAACGTAGAGGTAGCTAAGCTTCGCGAGCAGATGGCTAAGGCTCAAGAGGACATCAACGTTGAGAACGCTCGCATCACGCAGTTGTAAGCCCTGATACACAACAAGGCAGAGGGTCTAAGGACAAAAGCCTTGCGCCTGGGCCTCCGACAAAGATCTGCAGAGATGGTTCATAGGAGAAGGCACGAGAACCGTATGCCCATTGACTTTGAGCCCGCGCGCCTTCTCAACATGCCGGGTGCTGGCCCAAGCACCCCCGCGGCACCGGTTATACCCCAATTGAACCGGGTCGTGCGTCAAAATGGAGATGGAAGGCCACCTCCATCTCAACCCAATCAGTCGGCTCAACATGGCCAGCTTGAGCCGGCCCCTCATCCGCCACCAGTTCGTACAATACCGGACACTTTGTAACACCAGCGGGTCACTTTTCCAACCCTATTGGTAATCTGGTGGCAGCATCCACCAACCTCGCCGCACTTCCAATCACAAGAAATAATCCTGTTGAGATATAGGCTTTACACGCCATTGAGATATTAAAAACAACGGTTGCTCAAGAGGCAAACTATTCCTATAGCCGGCAACGCCTTCACTCCACCCCACATCCAAGTCACACCAGGAGTCACCGGTCGTCTCTATTAGTGCTCATCGAAGACACGAGCCACAACGTGACCCTCCCCGGGAGGGAACTTTGGATGTCGAGGAGATCGTCGACACAGTTCTTGCACAACGGGAGGCACATGCGGCCCACACGATGGCTCACCAGTTGGGCCCTCATCAGTCGCCTCCCGTGACCCCCTTAGCCTCGCAAGGTGTTGGTTTGAGCATCAGAACTATAGGGATCCCATGCTTGGTGTCGTCTCTGCGCAATGAGCGTATGCCTCGGGATTTCAAAAGGCCCTCGTAAGGTTTCTAATTACTCACCTGACCTCGAGCCGGAGGCTTGGATTGAGAGTTATGAGATTGCTAGGGACATACTGGACGTTAGCAATGTAGTCTGCGCCAAGTATCTGACTATGATGCTTGAGGGGCTAGCTCGCACTTGGCTAAAAAATCGGCCCCTAACTCCATCAACACTTGGGAATAATTGAAGAAGTGTTTCATCAAACACTTCCAAGGAACCTGCAAGTGTCCGATGATGATCGTCGATCTACATCACTATGTCCAACGTGAGGGCGAGTCAGCTCATCACTAGTCTCGCCGGGTCACGGATATCATCCACTCCTCCCGATGGCATATCAGTCGCCCAGGCGGTGCTGATTTTGGAGAAAATTTGCCACTTTGATCCTCTGGTTCATAAGCTTGGGCGTCTCAAGCGGACAGTTCAGGACATGGGAGGTCTCATGGATGTGCTTACCAGATATGTTGATTTGAACACCATGAAGGATCCAACGTCAGATGATGAGAAATCTAGCAAGGGTAAGAAATACGGCGGTGGCAAAGGGCAGCAACAGAATAACTCTGGGTACAATGGGAACCATGGCAATCAAGGCAATGGTGGTATGCGTAAGCATCCTGATGGTGGCTCAGATTTCGTTGCCAACACTAATACCGATTTCAAGGGCCAGAGGCGAAATAATTCTGGGAGACCGTTCAATGCAAATAAAGCTCGTAGCTTCCAAGATGACCTCAAAGCCCTGCGTACCAATCATAGTGCACCAGATAAGCCGGCAAACCACTCCTGGGAGAATTGCTATATTATGCAGCAGTATCGCAAGCAAGCTTACCAGAATCACCAGGGTGGTGGTGGTGGAAATCCAGGTCAACTGGGGACTGACAGCTTAGGATCCGGCTTTCCTGGGGCTGGAGGCTCATCTAGTGGATATAATGGCCATGGTGGGTCTGGGTCTAGATATCAATGGTCTGGTAATCATGGAGGTGGCAATCAGCATTCTGGCTAAGGAACACAACATAAGGACAACTAGACAAGTTTTCAGAGCAATCCTAAGCAGTTGAATAGTGGGCAATTTCACGTCTTCACAACTAGCACCTGCAAGCGAGATAACAAACTCCAGAAGCGTGCTGTTAACATGACTGAACCAGTTGTCCCTGCATATTTGAATTGGTTAGAGCAACCAGTAACTTAGAGCCGGGTGGATCATCCTCCCCGGGTTGAGAATCCCGACTATTTAGCTTTGGTGGTGGCACCTCAAGTCGATGGGTATAAGCTTACTAAGGTACTGATGGATGGAGGAAGCCGTGCCAACATCTTATATAATGACACTTTCAAACGCATGAACTTATGAGACAAACAACTCTCGCCATCCTTGACTGCTTTCCACAAAATCGTTCCTGACAAATCTGCTTATCCTATTGGGCGGATTAAGCTAGAAGTTGATTTTCATGATGAGTACAATTACATATCAGAGTTCCTGATGTTTGAGGTTGTCTAAATCAAGAGCCCATATCATGCTCTTTTTGGGCGGTCGGCTTATGATCGTTTCATGGCCCAACCCTGTTATGTCTGTCTCAAACTAAAGATGCTAGGGCCGAAGGGCACTATCACATACGGTCGATGGCGACAAGAAAAACGCTCATGAGTGCGAGGAAGAGGACACAGCCTATGCTGAGTCGGCTTGTGTAGCAGAAGAATTGGAGTTTTACACGTCTAATGTTGACTCGACTGATATGACGTCCTTGAAGAAACCCATCACACAAACTGACCCCCTCGCTCAAGTTTAAGTCGGTTGAGGACATGAAGTAGGTCGACTTCACTCCGGGTGACTCATCCCAACAGTTCACTATTGGGACTGGCATGGATCCCAAATAGGTTAAGTGATAGCCCACAAGTATAGGAGATCACAACATTTTTTGAGGGTAGAGTATTCAACCCAAATTTTATTGATTCGACACAAGGGGAGCCAAAGAATATTCGCGAGTATTAGAAGTTGAGTTGTCAATTCAACCACACCTGAAAGACTTAATATCTGTAGCAAAGTGATCAGTAGCAAAGTAGATGGTAATTTGATAGTAATGGTAACAGTTGCAACAGTAACAGTATTAGTTTGGTAGTGGTTGTAACAGCAACAACGTCAAAAGTAACTTAGCAAAGATCAATATGTGAAAAGCTCATAGGCATTGGATCTGTGATGGTAATTGTGTCGGATAATATTCATCATGTAGCAGTTATAACCTAGAGCGACGCAGAACTAGCTCAAATTCATCAATGTAATGTAGGCATGTATTCCGTATATAGTCATACATGCTCATGGAAAAGAACTTGCATGATATCTTTTGTCCTACCCTCCTGTGGCAGCGGGGTTCTAATGGAAACTAAGGGATATTAGGGCCTCCTTTTAATAGAGAACTGGAACAAAACATTAGCACTTAAAAGTACATTAGGAAAAATAGAAAAATAGTGACATTTCTCTTTGTTGTTGCGGGATATGTTTTGCTAAAATTTCTAATGTGGAGAGATGATTCGTTCATAGAAAAATAGTGACATTTCTCTTTGTGGGGAAATGACATCTTCCAAAGGATGTGCATACAAAAGAATTGTTGTAACAGTAGTGGTAAACCAAAGTACATAGAATTTCAAACGAAGAAGTCTTTCAATGATAACACTTGCCTCATATATACATGAAAAGAGTGCATCGGAATCAGCATAGCTATAGACGAATGTATGCATAATGCATGTGTGTGTTATCTTGTTCCCTGAGCTGAACAACTATTCTTATTTTTTGAGCAACGCCAATATGCAAGTAATTCATTAACCATCCTGCAGAACAAAATAACTTAGGAGATAAGAAAATTGCAACCTACGTGGTAACTTGCATAGAAAGTTCACCTGACTGAACTTAAAATCTAATACTAATTGTTGAGAAGCGAACCAATGGATAATAGTGTAGAAGAAATGAAAAGCAAGACGAAAGAAATATTATCCAATCAGCAACTAGGTATGTGTCCAATGTAACATTGAATATGCAATGACGCCTTCGACGTGATGATGGGCCTCTAACCCCTCGTTGGTTACCCCAAGTGGAAGGTGTGAGATGCAGTGTTGTGGAAGTTTTTCCCTTAGCAAAGATGCCAAGGATCGAATCCCCAGAGACTCCTAGGTTCAACAAGTAGGTGTCAACTGCTAACGGCGCCAGATATTAGCAATCAACGTGGACCTGCACACAGATACAAATAACTTTGCTCCCAACGAGTACAGAGAGGTTGTCAATCCCTCCGGCCTTGTAGTTCACAAAGGATTAAAAGCTAATGATAGTAGTGATAGATAATGTTTGCAATAGTAAGTAAAAGCGAAAAGTAAATAACGGATGTGATCAATGACGGTAATATGGACCAGAATCTCATGATGTTCACTAGTGATGTCTCTCTCCCAAAAGACGATAAAACAGCTATGTGAGGTAAACGAATTACAGCTGGGCAATTGAAAGGACCACGGACGCAAACCAATGCTGACTACATTGCAAGAAAGGTTGAGGTTCAAAGCATGGGCGGTACGCCAAAGCAAGTAGACCGAAATCCATCAATATCTACTACTAATCATCCACCTTGAGATATCTATCCAGAACATCTCGCTGGTATTAAGTTGCGAGCCCCACCCATAGTGTAAACTCAAAGCAACAGACAACTGCATTAAAAGAACTTTGCGTAAAGTAAACAATCCTTGCACCCGCGGGCACAAGCACCGTTGTTTTCCCCCTTGTGGCAACAGCACATCCCCTAGACTCATGTTTCTGTCACTCAAACTAGTCATCGAGGGGCATGAACCCACAATCGAGCATAACGTTCCCTCTTGGAGTCACTACGTACTACTTGGCCAAAGCAATAAATAACAACGGAGAACATGCAAGAATTACTTATGAACATAAATATAAAAGAGGTAGATCAAATATATTACTCAATCACAATCTGAACATAATCTCATAATCCATCGGATCCCAGCAAACTCATCATAGCAACAGCATAAGGATTACATATGTGCCTCAATCATGTAGGGCAGCTCATGAGGACTAATTAGTGAAGCACAAGAACGGGAGGAGAACATCACATAGCTACTGGTCATGGACTCATGGTCCAAGACAGACTACTCACAACTCATCCGGGAGGCGTCCATGGTGGTGGAGAGGCTCCCGATGATGATCCTCCCCTCCGGCAGGGTGTCGGGAAGAGTTCTCATGGTGCTCCCGATCTTGGAAGCGGCGGCGGCGGCGGAACAGAGATGAGATCGCGAAAAAGAGTTCCCGTCCCGAGGGTTTCGAAGGACGCTCTAAATATATGCCAAAGGGGGGCACCAGACGGGGCTCGGGGGGCCCAGGCGCCCCCTCGGCGCGGCCCAGGGGGGGGGGGCGCCGCCAGGGCGCCTGGGGCCCTGGTGCCCCCCCCCCGGCTGTACTTCGGGCGCAAGGTAGGTTCTGGAACGCTGATTTTTTATATAATTTTTCTGGATTTTTCCTGACAGTTCTCGTAATGTGAAAACCTGAAATACAAAAACAACCGAAAACATAACTGGCACTGGGGTGCACTGGATTAGTAGGTTAGTCCAATTATGATCAAAAGTGTATGGAAGTGTATAAATATCATAGCAATATCACCCAAAAGTGGCATGGAGCAAGCAGAAATTATAGATACGTTTTGGACGTATCAACATCCCCAAGCTTAATTCCTGCTCGTCCTCGAGTAGGTAAATGATAACAAGAATAATTTCTGTGGTGACATGCTATTAACCATATAGGACTTTTTATAGTCATATGACAAAAGCTTACTGAGACAATGAATCTATAGTAATTAAGTTGCCTCATGAGAAAATCACAAATGACTGAAAGTTTTACAATATGAAACTGAAACATCAAAAAGATTTGCAATGAACATGATGTGCAAATATGATAAAGTGATATCTAGCTTGCCCCCTTTAGTGAAGCAAAACATAAATGCAGGGACACCTTCAAGGTTTAAGTGATGACTAGATACAATGATTTCAAAATAAACGATATCACAATCATGCAAAAGACAATGCTACTTTGGAATAATGCACATTACACTTAGAATGACAATCATGCTCTCAGTAGTTGGTGCTTTAAAAGAAGGTGGAGACTCAACATAAAAGTAAAAGAATGGTTATGTGCTAGAGCTTTTTATTTTGAAAACATAGAAGCAATTTTGTCAACGGTAGTAGTACTTCATATGTGTCATGCATAAGACATCCTATAAGTTGCAAGCCTCATGCATCGAATACCAATAGTGCTCACACCTTGTCCTAATTAGCTCGGATTTCCATGGGTTATCATTGCATTACATATGTTTCAACCCAGTGTCACAAAGGGGTACCTCTATGCCACCTGTACAAAGGTCCAAGGAGATAAATCGCATTTGATTTCTCATTTTTGATAGATCTCAACTTGAGGACATCCATACCGGGACAACATAGAAAATATATAATGGACTCCTCTTTAATGCATAAGCATATTCTCATAAGAGATTGAGGATTAATGTCCAAGCTAAAACTTCCACCATGATACATGGCTTTGGTTGGCGGCCCAATGTTCTTCTCTAACAATATGCATACTCATTCAACCCATGGCAAATCACCCTTACTTCAGACTAGACGAACATGCATAACAACTCACATGATATTCAACAAAAGTGTGACAGTTGATGGCGTCCCCAGAAACATGGTTACTGCTCAGCAAGCAACTTATAAGAAATAAGATACATAGGCAACATATTCTTTACCACAATAGTTTTTAAGCTACTTTCCCATGAGCTATGTATTGCAAAGTTAGTCTGCTTAGTACAGGTGGAGGTTAGCAAAAGACTGGGAGCGACCAACTAAGAGAGCAATGATGGTCATAATCATGCAGAGCGACAAAGCAACATTGAATCAGGCATGGTAGTTATATCGCTACTCAGAAATAAAAGATCATCAAGGCTTGACAGACTTTCTTTACAGTCTTAAATATGCGTGAACATACGCCAAGTCAATCAAAATAAATTCTTGAAGGAAGATATTACTAAACCATACCACATCATAGGCAAACAAATCAAGTTGGTACTCCAATAACACATTGGGAATCCCCCAGCTATTTGAGACTAACCATAAGAAAACCTGAACTACTAAGCGCCATTATGCACGTAGCATATTTATCATAGACATATCGACCAATGCAACGGAAGCAAACTCTCTTAATACGATAAGCATGATAATTAAAGAGAGTTCAAGCAACCAACTAAACAAAAGCTCTTTGAAAAGATAAGCATGAATACTAAGAGCTGAGCATGATAGTAGCTATTTAAAAGACGAAGAACACACACATCAAAGATAGACATGAAAATTCTATGTTATGTTCTAGGTAGAAGTGGAGCGTGTTTCTCTCCCACATAAAGAACGCTGAGTTCCGACTCGTTACGAAAAACTAAAAAGGAAACTAAAAACAAGACGCTCTAAGCATAGCACATAACACATGAAGTGATTAAAATATAGTGGAACGAAAGACGAACTGATAATGTTGATGGAGAAGGGGATGCACGGGGGCATCCCCAAGCTTAGACGCTTGAGTCTCCTTGAATATATCTTGGGGGTGCACGGGGGCATCCCCAAGCTTGAGCGCTTGACACTCCTGAATCTTTTTATCATCTTCCCTCGCACACTTGAAAACTCCCTTCATACATAACTCATTATAATCTGATTAGCGAGGTTAGTACCCTTAATAAAATAATTATTCCTTGCTGGAAAGAAATATATTCTTGAAGTTCTACTGTTTCTCAAGATTGCCAAAAGGTTTTTGCAAAGAAAAAGCAAGCTCTTGGTTTGCAAAATGAAGGAAAGGCAAAACAGGACAGAATCTGTGAAAAACAGAACAACAGGTAGTAATTGATTTGTTCGGGGCACTTCTGCAACTCAAATCAAAAAACTCAGAACAGACGCACGAAAGACAATTATATAGAGAACGCTGTCGAAACAATTCAGACCAAAAAGATGATCTGGTGATTTTATACGAATTTTGCTATCCAAGGACAGAATCTGTTTCCTGGACAGCACGTCACAACTTTTGAACTTTCTAGCAATCAGAGGCTATACTTGGCACAAATATGAAAAGCAAAGATACAATGATGATGTAGTAACAACATCAAGACCACTAAAAACTGAAATAACAAACTGAAAGCAAAGATGACAAGGGTTGTCTCCCTAGAGCTCTTTCTTTATAGCCATAAAGATAGGCTTAAGACTTTAATGATGCTCTCGTAGGAATAAGAGTTGAAGAACAAAAGAGATCATCAAGAAGCAAATACCAAACACATTTAAGCCTAACATGCTTCCTATGCATAGGAATATTGCAATAGAATAATTCATTGAAGCACAAAGCAATAAGCATAGGAAGACAAAACAAGTGCAGCTTCAAAACCTTCAACATAAAGACAGGGACTTTGATATTATTGAAATATCTATAAGCATATGTTCCCTTCTCATAATAATTTTCAGTGGGATCATGGATGAACTCAACAATATAACTATCACATAAGGCATTATTTCCATGATCCAAAAGCATAAAAGTGTCATTACTCTTCATATAAGCAAAATCTTTCTTATTAGGAATAGTGAGAGTAAGACTATCATAACCACCATGGTAATCATTGTATTTAGGAGGCATATCATAATCATAACAAATTTTATCCTCAATAGTAGGTGGACTGAAAACATCATATTCATCATTGTAATCATCATATATAAGAAGCAAAGTATCATCAAAGTAAATTTTCTCTTCAAAAGTTGGGGGACTAAAAATATCATGTTCATCAAACGTGTCACCCCCAAGCTTAGAGCTTTCCATGTCATTAGCAATATTGATATTCAAAGAAAGCATACTAATAACATCACCACCATCATGATTGTTATGCAAATAATAAAGTTCCATAGGTTTTTTAATTTTCTCTTCAAACACATCATGTCCCAAAGCAAGGTAGAGCTTATAAAGCTCTCTCATATTTTTGTTGTTTTCCATTAAGCAAAACTAGTGAAAAGACATAAGGAAAACTGAAAGGTAAACTAACAAGACTAAAAGCAAAGGTAAAAGATAGCATGCAACTCCCCTATCCTGAAGAGTGGAGTCCCCGGCAACGACGCCAGAAAAACTCCTTGATGGGCCTCTAACCCCTCGTTGGTTACCCCAAGTGGAAGGTGTGAGATGCAGTGTTGTGGAAGTTTTTCCCTTAGCAAAGATGCCAAGGATCGAATCCCCAGAGACTCCTAGGTTCAACAAGTAGGTTTCAACTGCTAACGGCGCCAGATATTAGCAATCAACGTGGACCTGCACACAGATACAAATAACTTTGCTCCCAACGAGTACAGAGAGGTTGTCAATCCCTCTGGCCTTGTAGTTCACAAAGGATTAAAAGCAAATGATAGTAGTGATAGATAATGTTTGCAATAGTAAGTAAAAGCGAAAAGTAAATAGCGGATGTGATCAATGACGGTAATATGGACCGGAGTCTCATGATGTTCACTAGTGATGTCTCCCTCCCAAAAGACGATAAAACAGCTATGTGAGGTAAACGAATTACAGCTGGGCAATTGACAGGACCACGAATGCAAACCAATGCTGACTACATTGCAAGAAAGGTTGAGGTTCAAAGCATGGGCGGTACGACAAAGCAAGTAGACCGAAATCCATCAATATCTACTACTAATCATCCACCTTGAGATATCTATCCAGAACATCTCGCTGGTATTAAGTTGCGAGCCCCACCCATAGTGTAAACTCAAAGCAACAGACAACTGCATTAAAAGAACTTTGCGTAAAGTAAACAATCCTTGCACCCGCGGGCACAAGCACCGTTGTTTTCCCCCTTGTGGCAACAGCACATCCCCTAGACTCATGTTTCTGTCACTCAAACTAGTCATCGAGGGGCATGAACCCACAATCGAGCATAACGTTCCCTCTTGGAGTCACTACCTATTACTTGGCCAACACAATAAATAACAACGGAGAACATGCAAGAATTACTTATGAACATAAATATAAAAGAGGTAGATCAAATATATTACTCAATCACAATCTGAACATAATCTCATAATCCATCGGATCCCAGCAAACTCATCATAGCAATAGCATAAGGATTACATATGTGCCTCAATCATGTAGGGCAGCTCACGAGGACTAATTAGTGAAGCACAAGAACGGGAGGAGAACATCACATAGCTACTGGTCATGGACTCATGGTCCAAGGGAGACTACTCACAACTCATCCGGGAGGCGTCCATGGTGGTGGAGAGGCTCGCGATGATGATCCTCCCCTCCGGCAGGGTGCCGAGAAGAGTTCTCATGGTGCTCCCGATCTTGGAAGCGGCGGCGGCGGCGGAACAGAGATGAGATCGCGAAAAAGAGTTCCCGTCCCGAGGGTTTCGAAGGACGCTCTAAATATATGCCAAAGGGGGGCACCAGACGGGGCTCGGGGGGCCCAGGCGCCCCCTCGGCGCGGCCGGGGGGG
>LR738711.1:138875493-138918927 GCA_902687465.1 Secale cereale | reverse complement strand
GGGGGGCGCCAGGGCGCCTGGGGCCCTAGTGCCCCCCCGACTGTACTTCGGGTGCAAGGTAGGTTCTGGAACGCTGATTTTTTATATAATTTTTCTGGATTTTTCCTGACAGTTCTCGTAATGTGAAAACCTGAAATACAAAAACAGCCGAAAACAGAAATTGGCACTGGGGTGCACTGGATTAGTAGGTTAGTCCAAATATGATCAAAAGTGTATGGAAGTGTATAAATATCATAGCAATATCACCCAAAAGTGGCATGGAGCAAGCAGAAATTATAGATACGTTTTGGACGTATCACGTGAAAAAGAGAATGATAATTAAGTCAGCATCACAAATATTACATGGAGGTGCTAGATAAGAGTTAGTGGCGATATTCACATCGAGAATGGTATTATAAAGTCCATTGTGTGTCTCCTCACAAAGGAGAGAGAAAAAACCACTTTGGTCTGGTTGTCCAGGAGGGAATGGGCGCATAATTACTGGATTAATTCATCTATTTCATGATATGGGTCTAGTAAATTGCAGCAATAGGTGAACAGGACCACAACACCATCAATTCTAGAAAGGCTCTCATTATCCCTGCTATTAAGTTGATCATCAAAAGAAAGGAGCAGCCTAGACGGCTTCCTCCCTAGCTGTAGAGTTAGCTCGCCAAAAAATCATATCATTACCATGCTAGAAGCTCAACAAAGTGGTCCTTTAATGCTCACCTCGTATAAATCAAGTGAGAGCCAACATACATACATCTCGACAAAGACAGTTTCCCTTTTCTAGATTCTTGATGCCCAAGACAGATAGAGCATAAACAAACTGACATGAAACCACATTGACAAGTAAAGCCAAACTCATTGACTCGTCTATGTAAACTAAAAGATGTTTAACTGGGATGTACCTACCTACACGAAAGGTAATATGCTGGAATTCTAATTGGAAGGTTTGTAATTGTCAAGGAATACAATACTTCATCAGGTCTGATTATGTGTTAATAAATAGGATGAGAATGTAATCATTCACACCCAGTAAAATAATCCCCCTTCTGATGTCACTTGAACTACGTCGGTATTTCCCCAAAGAGGAAGGGATGATGCAGCACAACTACGGTAGGTATTTCCCTCAGTGATGAGACCAAGGTTATCAAACCAATAGGAGGACCAAGCAACACTATTCAAACGGTGCCTGCACACAAATAACAAATACTTGCAACCCGACGTGTAAGAGGGGTTATCAATCCCTCCTGGGTAATTGATTGGTAAAAGGATAGATGAGTAATGGCAAATGGAACAACGGCAAATAAAACTCAGTGAGGTATTTTTTGATTTTTGATAATATAGATCTGAAAAATAAAATTTGTAAATAAAGGAAAAAACAAATGGCAATATAGATATGAAAGTATAAGATACGAAAATAGACCTGGGGGCCGTAGATTTCACTAGTGGCTTCTCTCGAGAAATAGCAAACAGTGGGTAGAAAAATTACTTTTGGGCAATTGATAGAAAAGCAAATAGTTATGACGATATCCAAGACAATGATCATTTATATAGGCATCACGTCCAAGATTAGTAGACCGATTCCTGCTTTCATCTACTACTATTACTCAACACATCGATCGCTATCCAGCATGCATCTAGTGTATTAAGTTCATGGAGAAACGGAGTAATGCAATAAGAACGATGGCATGATGTAGACAATATCTATTCATGTAGGAATATACCCCATATTTTTATCCTTAATAGCAATGATACATGCATGCCTTGCTGCCCCTTCTGTCACTGGGAAAGGACACCGCAAGATCGAACCCATCACAAAGCACCTCTTCCCATTGTAAGATAAATAGATCAAATTGGCCAAACAAAACCCAAACACCGGAGAAGAAATACAAGGCTATAATAATCAAGTATGGATATTAAAACAAGGAAAATCTGATCATAAACTCACATCATCGGATCCCAACAAACACACCACACAAAGTCATTGCGTTAAATGGATCTCCAAGAGAATGTTGTATTGAGAAACAAAGAGAGAAGAAGACATCTAGCTACTGCCTATGGACCCGTAGGTCTGAGGTGGACTACTCACGCATCATCGAAGAGGCACCAATGAGGATGATGAGCCCTTTTGTGATTGTGTTCCCCTCCGACGGAGTGCCGAAAAAGGGCTCTAGATTGGATCTTGTGGTTCTGGAACTTGCTGTGGCTGGAATAAAATTTCGTCGACTCCCCTAGGGTTTCTGGAATATTGGGGTATTTATAGAGCGAAGAGGCGATGCGGGAGGCCACCGAGGTGGGCGCAACCCACGAGGGCGCGGTTGTGCTCCCCTCGGAGCACCCCCAGGTGCTTCTTTGGCCCATCCCGTGTCTTCTGGCCCAGGAAAATTCTCCAAAAAGTTCTGTTGCGTTTGGACTCCGTTTGGTATTGATTTTCTACGAAGTAAAGAACAAGCAAAAAACAACAAGTGGCACTTGGCACTATGTAAATAGGGTAGTCCCAAAAAATGATATAAAGTTGCTATAAAATGGTTCTAAAATATCCAAGATAATACAACAACATGGAACGACAAAAAATTATAGATACGTTGGAGACGTATCAATATCCCCAAGCTTAAATCCTGATCGTCCTCGAGTAGGTAAATGATAAAAACAAAAAATTGATGTGGAATGCTGCCTAAGATGTTCATCACATATTCTGTTCTTTTGTAGCATGGACATTTCGACTTTTATATGGTTCAAAGCAATAGTCTAGTTTTGACATGAAGACTTCAATACTCAACCATATCAAGAAGAAACCATGTCTTTCAAAATATCAATACTAAAGCAAGTTATCCCTAGCCCATCATGCTCAATCATTGATCCATTCATGAAACACACTCACATATTAGCTACATCCAATGCTCAAGTACGATCATAGTGCCCCTTAGTTGATGCTTTATAAGAGAAGATGGAGACTCAAATAAAAATAAAAATTGCATAAAGTAAATAAAAAGGTCCTTCGCAGAGGGAAGTAGGGATTTGTAGAGGTGCTAGAGCTCAAAGCTTAAATTGAGAGATATTTTTATTGGGAGGCATACTTTTCCCGTCAACAAAAACGACTAAGAGTTTCCAATATTTTCCATGCTAGATACATCATAGGCGGTTCCCAAACAGAAAATAAAGTTTATTCCCCTTTCCACCATTCTTTCACAATCCATGGCTAACCGTATCGACGGGTGCCCTTTGCTACTTCTCGAGCTTCCGTTGTATTCCATCGAAGAGGAAAGGGAGATGCAGCAGAGTAGCGTAAGTATTTCCCTCAATTTTGAGAACCAAGGTATCAATCCAGTAGGATACCACGCACAAGTCCCTCGCACCTGCACAAACAAATAAGAACTTCGCAGCTAACGCGATAAGGGGTTGTCAATCCTTTTACGGTCACTTACGAAAGTGAGATCTGATAGAGATGATAGTTTATATTTTTGGTATTTTTAGTTTATAAGAACAACAAATAAAAGCAATAAAAGTAAAGTAGATGTAGATTGATATGTTGAGAATAGACCCGGGGGCCATAGTGTTCTCTAGTGGCTTCTCTCATGATAGCGATATTCTACGGCGGGTAAACAAATTACTGTCGAGCAATTGATAGAAAAGCAAATAATTATGAGACTATCTAGGCATGATCATTGTATATAGGCATCACGTCCGAGACAAGTAGACCGACTCCTGCCTGCATCTACTACTATTACTCCACACATCGACCGCTATCCAGCATGCATCTAGTGTATTGAGTTCATAAGAACAGAGTAACACCTTAAGCAAGATTACATGATGTAGAGGGATAAACTCAAGAAATATGATATAAACCCCATATTTTTATCCTCGATGGCAACAATACAATACGTGCCTTGCCGCCCCTACTGTCACTGGGAAAGGACACCGCAAGATTGAACCCAAAGCCAAGCACTTCTCCCATTGCAAGAACTATAGATCTAGTAGGCCAAACCAAACCAATAATTGAAGAGACTTGCAAGGATATTATGAGCACACATAAAAAGTTCAGAGAAGAACCAAATATCTTTCATAGATAACGTTGATCATAAACTCACAATTCATCGGATCTCGACAAACACACCGCAAAAAGAGATTACATCGAATAGATCTCCTCGAAGACCGAGGAGAACTTTGTACTGAGATCCAGAGAGAGAGAGAAGAAGCCATCTAGATACTAGCTATGGACTCGAAGGTCTGTGTGTTGGAAATATGCCCTAGAGGCAATAATAAAAGGATTATTATTATATTTCCTTGTTCATGATGATTGTCTGTTATTCATGCTTGAATTGTATTGTACGGAAACAACGATACATGTGTGAATACATAGACCACAAGGTGTCCCTAGTAAGCCTCTAGTTACTAGCTCGTTGATCAACAGATGGTCACGGTTTCCTGACCATGGACATTGGATGTCATTGATAACGGGATCACATCATTAGGAGAATGATGTGATGGACAAGACCCAATCCTAAGCCTAGCATAAGATCGTGTAGTTCGTAATGCTTAAGCTTTTCCAGTGTCAAGTATCTGTTCCTTAGACCATGAGGTTGTGCGACTCCCGGATACCGTAGGAATACTTTGGGTGTGCCAAACGTCACAACGTAACTGGGTGGCTATGAAGGTACACAACGGGTATCTCCGAAAGTGTCTGTTGAGTTGGTACGAACCGAGACTGGGATTTGTCACTCCGTATGATGGAGAGGTATCTCTGGGCCCACTCGGTAAGACATCATCATCATGAGATCAAAGTGACTAAAGGAGTTAGTCACGGGATGATGGATTACGGAACGAGTAAAGAGACTTTCCATGACGAGATTGAACAAGGTATCGGTATACCGACGATCGAATCTCGGGCAAGTACCGTACCGATAGACAAAAGGAATTACATACGGGATTAAGTGAATCCTTGACATCGTGGTTCATCCGATGAGATCATCGAGGAACACATGGGTACAAAATGGGTATCCAGATCCCGCTGTTGGTTATTGACCGAAGAGTCATCTCGGTCATGTCTACGTGTCTCCCGAACCCGTAGGGTCTACACACTTAAGGTTCAATGACGCTAGGGTTATAGAGATATATGCACACGGAAACCCGAATGTTGTTCGGAGTCCTGGATGCGATCCCGGACGTCACGAGGAGTTCTGGAATGGTCCGGAGGTAAAGAATGATATATAGGAAGTCCAGTTTCGGCCATCGAGAGAGTTCCGTGGGTCACCGGTAGTGTACCGGGACCACCGGAAGGGTCCCGGGGGTCCACCGGGTGGGGCCACCCATCCCGGAGGGCCCCGTGGGCTGTAGGGGAGGGGGACCAGCCCCTAGTGGGCTGGCGCACCCCCATGGGCCTCCCCCCATATGCCTAGGGTTGAAACCCTAGGGGTGGGGCGCCCCTAGGCTTGGGGGGCAAGCCACCCCCCTTGTCCGCCGCCCCCCTAGGAGATTGGATCTCCTAGGGCCGGCGCCCCCTGCCCCCCAATAAATAGTGGGGGGGGGGAGAGAGGGCAGCCGCACCTCAGCCCCTGGCGCCTCTCCCCCCGTTACATCTCCTACTCCTCCCGCAGGGTCTCGGCGAAGCCCTGCAGCTTTTCCTGTTGCATCCACCACCACGCCGTCGTGCTGCTGGATCTCCATCAACCTCTCCTCCCCCCTTGCTGGATCAAGAAGGAGGAGACGTCGCTGTACCGTACGTGTGTTGAACGCGGAGGTGCCTTCCGTTCGGCGCTGGGATCATCGGTGACGAGGATCACGACGAGTACGACTCCGTCATCCACGTTCCTTTGAACGCTTCCGCCCGTGATCTACAAAGGGTATGTAGATGCACTCCTTTATGCTCGTTGCTAGATGAACTCCATAGATTGATCTTGGTGAAGCGTAGAATTTTTTTGATTTCTGCTACGTTCCCCAACACTGTGGTAGACTACTCACAACTCATGGTGAGGGCGATGATGATGATGATGAAGAACTCCGTGATGGATCCCCCTCCGGTGGAGCTCTGGAATAGGCTCCAAGATGGGATCTCACGGGAACAGAAGGTTACGGCGGTGGAATTAGGGTTTTCTCTCTGATGTCGAAGGTTTCGGGGTACGTAGACTTATATAGGAAGAAGGAGGGCACCGGGGGACGCCCGGGGGCCCCACGAGGCAGGGGCGCGCCCCCCACCCTCGTGGGCAGCCCCTTGATCCCCTGACGTGGTTCTCAAGCTCCGTATGCGTGATTTTCTCCAAAAATATCTCTCGTGAAGGTTTCATTCCGTTTGGACTCCGTTTGATATTCTTTTTCTGCAAAACCCTGAAACAGGCAAAAAACAGCAATCTGGACTGGGCCTTTGGGTTAGTAGGTTAGTCCCAAAAATGATATAAAAGTGTATGATAAAGCCCATTAAACATCCAAGACTTCATAAATAATAGCATGGAACAATCAAAAAAATATAGATACATTGGAGACGTATCAAGCATCCCCAAGCTTAATTCCTGCTCGTCCTCGAGTAGGTAAATGATAAAGAAAGAATTTTTGATGTGCAATGCTAACCAATATAGTTTTTCAATGTAATTATCTTAACTGTGACATGAATGTTCAGATCTGAAAGATTCAAGATAAAAGTCTATATTGACATAAGAAATAACAATACTTCAAGCATACTAACAAAGCAATCATGTCTTCTCAAAATACTATGGCTAAAGAAAGTTATCCCTACAAAATCATATAGTCTGGCTATGCTCCCTCTTCATCACACAAAATATTCATATTATGCACAACCCCGATTTCAGCCAAGCACTTGTTTTCATACTCTATCTTTTCAAACCTTTCAACTTTCACGCAATACATGAGCGTGAGCCATGGATATAGCACTATGGGTGGAATAGAGGTGGTTTTGGAGAAGACAAAAAGGAGGGATATAGTCTCACATCGACTAGGCGTATCAACGGGCTATGGAGATGCCCATTAATAAATATCAATGTGAGTGAGTAGGGATTGCCATGCAACGGATGCACTAGATCTAAGTATGTATGAAAGCTCAACAAAAGAAACTAGTGGGTGTGCATCCAACTTGCTTGCTCACGAAGACCTAGGGCATTTGAGGAAGCCCATCGTTGGAATATACAAGCCAAGTTCTATAATGAAAATTCCCACTAGTATATGAAAGTGACTAAACATGAGACTCTCTACAATGAAGAACACAATGCTACTTTGAAGCACAAGTGTGGAAAAAGATAGCAACAATTGTCCCTTCTCTCTTTTCTCTCATTTTTTGGAGGGGATTTCTCTTTTTTATTATTATTAGCCCCTCCCTATTTTTTTGGGCCATCTCTTTTTTTATTGGCCTTTCCTCACATGGGACAATGCTCTAATAATGATGACCATCACACTTTTATTACAACTCGATACTACAACAAGTATGACTCTACATGAATGCCTCCGGCGGTGTACCGGGATGTGCAATGAATCAAGAGTAACATGTATGAAAAAGTATGCATGGTGGCTTTGCCACCAATATGATGTCAAATACATGATTATGCATGGCAATATGACAATATGATGCGTGCCATATAAACGGAACGGTGGAAAGTTGCATGGCAATATATCTCGTAATGGCTATGGACATGCCATGATAGGTAGGTATGGTGGCTGTTTTGAGGAATAATATGGTGGCTGTTTTGAGGAAGGATATATAGTGGGTTTATGGCACTGGCGAAAGTTGCGCGGTGCAAGAGAGGCTAGGAATGGTGGAAGGGTGAGAGTGCGTATAATCCATGGACTCAACATTAGTCATAAGAACTCATATACTTATTGCAAAAGTCTACGAGTCATCAAAAGAAAGCAATCAACGCATGCTCCTAGGGGGGAGGTTGGTAGGAGTTAACCATCGCGCGCCCCCGACCTCCACACAAAGGTTGGCACTTTACAAATACCTCATGCTCTAACTTCGTCACACGGCGGTTCACCATACGTGCATGATACGGGAATCACTAACCTTAACACAAGTATTTATCAATTTCATAATAACTCCACTAGCATGACTCTGATATCACTATCCTCATATCTCAAAACAATTATCAAGCATCCAACATCTCATTCTATTCAATGCACTTGGTGTGATTTTTTTACTACATTGACATTGGATGTCTATCATGTGAAGACTAGTTTCTTTAGCCTAAACACATTACCATGCTATTTTAATAGACTCTCAAATAGATATAAGTGAAGCATTAGAGTTCAACAATTTCTACAAAATATTACCACCACCGTGCTCTAAAAGATGTAAGTGAAGCACTAGAGCAAAAACTATTCAACTCAAAAGATATAAGTGAAGCACATAGAGTGTTCTAACAATTTCTAGGCCATATTTAACTCTCTCAAATAGGTGTGTCCAGCAAGGATGATCATGGCAAACTAACAATCAAAGACTCAAATTATACAAGATGCTCCAAGCAAAACACATATCATGTTGCGAATAAAAATATAGCTCCAAGTATAGTTACCGATGGATGAAGACGAAAGAGGGGATGCCTTCCTGGGGCATCCCCAAGCCTAGGCTTTTGATTATCTTGAATTTACTTGGGGTGCCATGGGCATCCCCAAGCTTAGGCCTTTGCTACTCCTTGTTCCATAGTCCACCAAAGCAATACTCAAAACTTGAAAACTTCACAACACAAAAGTTAGACACAAATTCTCGTGAGCTCCGTTAGTATAAGAAAGCAAACCACTACTCAAAGGTGCAGAAATGAATTCATTATTTGTTTATATTGGTGTTAAACCTACTGTATTACAACTTCTCTATGGTTCATATCATCTAATACTACTCATAGATGCATTGAAATAAGCAAATAACACGTGAAAAACAGAATTTGTCAAAAACAGAACAGTCTGTAGTAATCTGTAGGTTTCGCCTACTTATGTAACTCCAAAAAATTCAAACTAAATTGGTAAATTTGCGGAATTTGTCTACCAATCATCTGCAAAAAGAATCAACTAAAAATCACGTTCCAGTAAAATCTGAATACCACTTTAGGCAGCACTAACAATTCTGTTTTTCACAGCAAGATCATATAAACTTCACACAAGTCTTCCCAAAGGTTCTACTTGGCACAAACACTAAACAAAACATGAAACCACATCTAATCAGAGGCTAGATGCAATATATATTCCCTAACAGCAACAAAAGCAAAAAAATACAAAATTAGGTTGCCTCCCAACAAGCGCTATCGTTTTACGCCTCTAGCCACGCACGATACAAGATAGATCTAGGTATTGCCATCATTGATCTTTACCCTTTTAATGGTGTCAAGCTCGAATCTGGGAGGTTCTTTACGTTTCCCTTCATATTCGGAGATATTTAGATCTAGGGCATCCAACCGCTTATTGCAAAGGGTAATCAACATATTCATGCGGTGGATATTGCCACTAAGATTCTTAAGCGGTTCAAGAGACTTTTGTAATATCTTTGTTACTTCACATATTTTCTCAAAAACTTGAGTCTCTTCCTGGGTGGAAGGCAGCCCGAATAAATCTATCAGGACATTATAAGAATTAAGGGTATGATTCCCCAAGAAATTTCCTTCGGTAACGGTATCGAGAACAAGCCTATTCCAAGGTGTTATGCCAACATAAAAATTGCGAAGAAGCACGGAAGTGGAAAGCTTCCTATTAGATCTATTTTGAGCATTGCAAATTCTATACCAGGCATCTTTTAAGTTTTCTTCCTCCCTTTGTTTAAAGTTGAGGACCTCACTCTCGGGAGTGGTGATAATGATAGGTGTGCTAGACATGATGACAAGCAAGCAAGCAGCACACGAGCAAACAAGAAGCAAGCGAACGATAAACACACGGCGGAAGAAGGGCAAATAAAACGGCAAGGGTGAAGTGGGGGAGAGGAAAACGAAAGGCAAATAAATGTAATGCGAAGGATAAGGGTTTGTGATAGGTACTTGGTATATGACTTTTGCGTAAGCCTCCCCGGCAATGGCGCCAGAAATTCTTGTTGCTACTTCTCGAGCTTGCGTTGTATTCCCTCGAAGAGGAAAGGGAGATGCAGCACAGTAGCGTAAGTATTTACCTCAGTTTTTGAGAACCAATGTATCAATCCAATAGGAGACCACGCGCGAGTCCCTCGCACCTGCACAAACAAATAAGAACTTCACAGCCAACACGATAAGGGGTTGTCAATCCCTTTACGGTCACTTACGAAAGTGAGATCTGATAGAGATGATAGTTTATATTTTTGGTATTTTTAGTTTATAAGAACACAAAATAAAAACGATAAAAGTAAAGTAGATGTAGATTGATATGTTGAGAATAGACCCGGGGGCCATAGTGTTCTCTAGTGGCTTCTCTCATGATAGCGATATTCTACGGCGGGTAAACAAATTACTCTCGAGCAATTGATAGAAAAGCGAATAATTATGAGACTATCTAGGCATGATCATTGTATATAGGCATCACGTCCGAGACAAGTAGACCGACTCCTGCCTGCATCTACTACTATTACTCCACACATCGACCGCTATCCAACATGCATCTAGTGTATTGAGTTCATAAGAACAGAGTAACGCCTTAAGCAAGATGACATGATGTAGAGGGATAAACTCAAGCAATATGATATAAGCCCCATCTTTTTATTCTCGATGGCAACAATACAATACGTGCCTTGCTACCCCTACTGTCACTGGGAAAGGACACCGCAAGATTGAACCCAAAGCCAAGCACTTCTCCCATTGCAAGAACTATTGATCTAGTAGGCCAAACCAAACCAATAATTCGAAGAGACTTGCAAGGATATTATGAGCACACATAAAAAGTTCAGAGAAGAACCAAATATCTTTCATAGATAACCTTGATCATAAACTCACAATTCATTGGATCTCGACAAACACACCGCAAAAAGATATTACATCGAATAGATCTCCTCGAAGACTCAGGAGAACTTTGTATTGAGATCCAGAGGGAGAGAAGAAGCCATCTAGATACTAGCTATGGACCCGAAGGTCTGTGGTAGACTACTCACAACTCATGGTGAGGGCGATGATGATGATGATGAAGAACTCCGTGATGGATCCCCCTCCGGTGGAGCTCTGGAACAGGCTCCAAGATGGGATCTCACGGGAGCAGAAGGTTACGGCGGTGGAATTAGTGTTTTCTCTCTGTTGTCGAAGGTTTCGGGGTACGTAGACTTATATAGGAAGAAGGAGGGCACCGAGGGACGCTCGGGGGCCCCACGAGGTAGGGGCGCGTGCCCTGGGAAGGGGGGCGCGCCCCCACCCTCGTGGACAGCCCCTTGATCCCCTGAGGTGGTTCTCAAGCTCCGTGTGCGTGATTTTCTCCAAAAATATCTCTCGCGAAGGTTTCATTCCGTTTGGACTCCGTATGATATTCTTTTTCTGCAAAACCCTGAAACATGCAAAAAACAGCAATCTGGACTGGGCCTTTGGGTTAGTAGGTTTGTCCCAAAAATGATATAAAAGTGTATAACATCCAAGACTTCATAAATAATAGCATGGATCAATAAAAAATTATAGATACATTGGAGACGTATCACCCTCCATACCAACACTTCCAAGGAATTTATTATTTGACAACATAAAGTAAATTTCTTTCTTCATTTCGGGACTGGGCATCCCTATTACCGCCACACTCTCGTGCAATGACAAGTGAATAAACACTCATCTTGAGAATAACACATCTAGCATGGAAAAATATTGACCACCCCTCACCGCCTCATGAGCGGTACGGGCACGCAAAAGAGAAGTTTATTTTGAAATTTATAGATGGCACATACAAATTTGCTTAGAACGACATGGAAATACCGCATATAGGTAGGTATGGTGGACTCATATGGCAAAACTGGGCTTAAAGATTTTGGATGCACAAGTAGTATTTCTACTTAGTGTTGGGGAACGCAGTATCTCAAAAAAGTTCCTACGATCACGCAAGATCTATCTAGGAGAAGCATAGAAACGAGCGGGGAAAGTGTGTCTACGTACCCTCGTAGACCGAAAGCGAAAGCGTCTAGTGACGCGGTTGATGTAGTCGAACGTCTTCGCGATCCAACCGATCCAAGCACCGAACATACGACACCTCCGCGTTCAGCACACGTTCATCTCGATGACATCCCATGAGCTCCTGATCTAGTTGAGCGTCACGGGAGAGTTTCATCAGCACGACGGCGTGGTGACGATGATGATGAAACTACCGGTGCAGGGCTTCGCCTAAGCACTGCAACGATATGACTAAGGTGTGTAACTGTGGGGAGGAGCACCGCACACGGCTAAAATAAACTTGTGTGTCTATGGGGTGCCCCCTGGCCACGTATATAAAGGATGGAGGGGTCCTCATAGGGCGCTCCCAAAGTGTGGATTCCTACTAGGACTCCCTAGTCCTAGTAGGATTCCACCTCCCACATGGAATAGGAAAAGGGGAAGGGAGAAGGAGAAGGAAGGAAGGGAGCGCCCCCTTTCCCTAGTCTAATTCGGACCAGTCCATGGGGAAGGAGCGCGGGCACCCTTGAGGCCTTTCTCTCCTTTCCCGTATGGCCCATTAAGGCCCAATACGAATTCTCGTAACTCTCCGGTACTCCGAAAAATACCCGAATCACTCGGAACCTTTCCGATGTCCGAATATAGCCTTCCAATATATCGATCTTTACGTCTCGACCATTTTGAGACTGTTCGTCATGTCCATGATCTCACAAGGGACTCCGAACAAACGTCGGTCATCAAATCACATAACTCATAATACAAATCGTCATCGAACGTTAAGCGTGCGGACCCTACAGGTTCGACAACTATGTAGACATGACCGAGACACATCTCCGGTCAATAACCAATAGCGGAACCTGGATGCTCATATTGGCTCCTACATATTCTATGAATATCTTTATCGGTCAAACCACATAACAACATGTTGTTCCCTTTGTCATCGGTATGTTACTTGCCCGAGATTCGTTCGTTGGTATCATCATACCTAGTTCAATCTCGTCACCGGCAAGTCTCTTTATTCGTTCTGTAATACATCATCTCATCACTAACTCATTAGTCGTTCACTTGCAAGGCTTATTACGATGTGTATTACCGAGAGGGCCCAGAGATACCTCTCCGACACTCGGAGTGACAAATCCTATTCTCGATCTATGCCAACACCACAAACACCTTCGGAGACACTTGTAGAGCATCTTTATAATCACCCAGTTACGTTGTGACATTTGATATCACACAAGGTGTTCCTCTGGTATTCGGGAGTTGCATAATCTCATAGTCAGAGGAACATGTATAAGTCATGAAGAAAGCAATAGCAGTAAAACTAAACGATCAAGTTGCTAAGCTAATGGATGGGTCTTGTCCATCACATCATTCTCCTAATGGTGTGATCCCATTCTCAAATGACAACACATGTGTATGGTTAGGAAACATAACCATCTTTGATCAACGAGCTAGTCTAGTAGAGGCATACTAGGGACACTCTGTTTTGTCTATGTATTCACACATGTACTAAGTTTCTGGTTAATACAATTCTAGCATGAATAAAAGACATTTATGATGATATATAAGGAAATATAAATAACAACTTTATTATTGCCTCTAGGGCATATTTCCTCCAGTCTCCCACTTGCACTAGAGTCAATAATCTAGTTCACATCGCCATGTGATTTAATACCGATAATTCACATCGTTATGTGAATAACACCCATAGTTCACATCGCCATGTGACCAACACCCAAAGGGTTTACTAGAGTCAATAATTTAGTTCACATCCCCATGTGATTAATACCCAAAGAGTACTAAGGTGTGATCATGTTTTGCTTCGTGAGAGAAGTTTAGTCAGCGGGTCTGTTATATTCAGATCTGTATGTATTTCGCAAATTTCTATGTCTATAATGCTCTGCATGGAGCTACTCTAGCTAATTGCTCCCACTTTCAATAGCATCGAGATTGATACTTAGAGTCATTTGGATTAGTGTCAAAGCTTGCATCGGCGTAACTCTTTACGACGAATTCTTTCTCACCTCCATAATCGAGAAACATTTCCTTAGTATCGAGTAACTAAGGATAAATTTGACCGTTGTCCAGTGATCTACTCCTGGATCACTTTTGTACCTCCTTGCCAAACTCATGGCAAGGTACACAACATGTTTGGTACACAACATGGCATACTTTATAGAACCTATGAGGCTATGACTGAGGCATAGGGAATGACTTTCATTCTTTCTCTATCTTCTGCCGTGGTCGGGTTTTGAGTCTTACTCAACTTCATACCTTGTAACACAGGCAAGAACCCTTTCTTTGACTGATCCATTTTGAACTTCTTCAAAACTTTATTAAGGTATGTGCTTTGTGAAAGTCTAATTAAGCGTCTTGATCTATCTCTATAGATCTTGATGCCTAATATATAAGCAACTTCACCGAGGTCTTTCTTTGAAAACTCCTTTATGCTTTCCAGAAAATTCTACATCATTTCCGATCGACAATATGTCATTCACATATACTTATCAGAAAGGTTGTAGTGCTCCCACTCACTTTCTTGTAAATACAGGCCTCACCGCAAGTCTGTATAAAACTATATGCTTTGATCAACTTATCAAAGCGTATATTCCAACTCCGAGATGCTTGCACCAGTCCATAGATGGATCGCTGGAGCTTGCACATTTTGTTAGCACCTTTAGGATTGACAAAGCGTTCTGGTTGCATCATATACAACTCTTCTTTAATAAATCCATTAAAGAACGCAGTTTTGTTATCCATTTGCAAGATTTCATAAAATGCGGCAATTGCCAACATGATTCAGACAGACTTAAGCATCGCTACGAGTGAGAAAATCTCATCGTAGTCAACACCTTGAACATGTCGAAAACCTTTCGCAACAAGTCGAGCTTTGTAGATAGTAACATTACCATCGGCGCCAGTCTTCCTCTTAAAGATCCATTTATTTTCAATGGCTTGCCGATCATCGGGAAAGTCAACCAAAGTCCACACTTTGTTCTCATACATGGATCCCATCTCATATTTCATGGCCTCAAGCCATTTTGCGGAATCTGGGCTCATCATTGCTTTCTCATAGTTCGTAGGTTCATCATGGTCTAGTAACATGACTTCCAGAATCGGGTTACCGTACCACTCTGGCGCGGAACGCACTCTGGTTGACCTACGAGGTTCAGTAGTAACTTGATCTGAAGTTTCATGATCATCATCATTAGCTTCCTTGCTGATTGGTGTAGGAATCACTAGAACTAGTTTCTGTGATGTACTACTTTCCAATTTGGGAGAAGGTACAATTACCTCATTAAGTTCCACTTTCCACCCACTCACTTCTTTCGAGATAAACTTCTTCTCTAGAAAGTATCCATTTTTAGCAACGAATATCTTGCCTTTTGATCTGTGATAGAAGGTGTACCCAACAGTTTCCTTTGGGTATCCTATGAAGACACATTTCTCCTATTTGGGTTCGAGCTTATCAGATTGAAACTTTTTCACATAAGCATCGCTGCCCCAAACTTTAAGAAACGACAGCTTAGGTTTCTTGCAAAACCACGGTTCATACGATGTGGTCTCAACGGATTTAGATGGTGCCCTATTTAACGTGAATGCAGTTGTCTCTAATGCATAACCCCAAAACGATAGTGGTAAATCGGTAAGAGACATCATAGATCGCACCATATCCAATAAAGTGCGGTTACGACGTTCGGACACACCATTATGTTGTGGTGTTCTAGGTGGCGTGAGTTGTGAAACTATTTCACATTGTTTTAAATGAAGGCCAAACTCGTAACTTCAAATATTCGCCTCCGCGATCAGATCGTAGAAAGTTTTATTTTCTTGTTACGATGATTTTCCACTTCACTCCGAATTTTTTGAACTTTTCAAATGTTTCAGACTTATGTTTCATCAAGTAGATATACCCATATCTGCTCAAATCATCTATGAAGGTCAGAAAATAACGATACTCACCGCGAGCCTTAGCACTCATCGGACCGCATACATCAGTATGTATTATTTCCAATAAGTCAGTTGCTCGCTCTATTGTTCCGGAGAACGGAGTCTTAGTCATCTTGCCCATGAGGCTTGGTTCACAAGGATCAAATGATTCATAATCAAGTGATTCCGAAAGCCCATCAACATGGAGTTTCTTCACGCGCTTTACACTAATATGACCTAAACGGCAGTGCCACAAATAAGTTGCACTATCATTATTAAATTTGCATCTTTTGGCTTCAATATTATGAATATGTGTATCACTATGATCGAGATCCAACAAACTATTTTATTGGGTGTATGACCATCGAAGGTTTTATTCATGTAAACAGAACAACAACTATTCTCTGACTTTAAATGAATAAACGTGTGGCACCCCGGCTCAGAGAAACCGGAACGCCTCGTATTCTAACCCAGAGATCGAGGAGAAGTCTCTGGAATACGACACTGCTTAACATAGAACAAATCAGCTCTTATTACAAGAATAATAATACAAGGGGCTGATGTTACAAAGAAGCACATCAGCACGGCTACATTACGCCTGTAATACTACACTTGCTCTATGCTAGCAGCAAAACAACTCGTAGCAGCGGAATACTTCTAGTAGCGGAACAACGACGAAGGTGGTGAACTCCACTCCGCAGGGACTCTGGCTGGGACAAGATCTAGCTCGCACGCGCGGCAACCTCGACAAGCAAGCAAGCAATCATGGCATCACCTGCAATCTGGCATGACACGCCAGGTCAATACATTGAATGTACTTGCAAGCTCACAACAACTAAAATCATCAGGGAAAAAACAACAACATAGCATTAACAGGTTAATTAATTAACAACTACCATGATGAAGCAACTACTAAGCATGGTATGGAACTGATACAATACTGATAAATCACCATCTCAGATCTCCATAACCATATCTCTCTTGGCTAACCGGCCAAGTAATATACCATCTCGATCACCTCGTGATGAAAACCAAACGGTGATCATTCACGGATCACCAATGGACCAATCTCGTGGTCTTGTAACCAAACGGTGATCTTTCCGGCGATCACAACCATGACCAGCACTTGGTCTCAAACGGCGCTCTTTCCGGCGATCACTACCATGACCAACACTTGGTCTCCAACATCATCATCAACATCCTGCCAATCTGTACTACTCAAAATATCAACCTATAAATCACCTATAAGTCATTCCGTCATGTGAGTGTTGATCGAACGGTGTGACCTAGTACGAACCCATGCCCATGACCAAGGACACGACTATCGATAGATTAAACAAACACACTCTGCAGAGGTAGCGCACTTTACCCACACCACGGAACCCATGGCCTCGCACTCCCATTTGGGTGGACCAACGGCGTTCCGACAAAACCGATCCATTGCCATGACACTCTCCCGGCCACTCCGACTCACTCCCCACTGAGCTAGTCCTGGGTGGCCCTGTGTCTACCAAAGACACCAATGGCCACCATCGTGGCCAAAACAATCAACCGTCCCAAACAGGGACAAAAGCGCTTATCATCCAACTACGGGCACACAAGGTTATGTCTGCTTACCGGGCCAGGGTACCGCCCGCCCATAACCTTCCCTCGTTGGAGGCACCGGCGAGAGGCATGATAATAGCATCGTGCTACCTCTTGAGCTTGCGTTGTATTCCCTCGAAGAGGAAAGGGAGATGTAGCACAGTAGCGTAAGTATTTCCCTCAGTTTTTGAGAACCAAGGTATCAATCCAGTAGGAGACCAAACACGCGAGTCCCTCGCACCTGCACAAACAAATAAGAACTTCGCAGCCAACGCGATAAGGGGTTGTCAATCCCTTTACGGTCACTTACGAGAGTGAGATCTGATAGAGATTATAGTTTATATTTTTTGTATTTTTGGTTTAATAAAACAGCAAATAAAAGCGGTAAAAGTAAAGTAAATGTAGATTGATATGTTGAGAATAGACCCGGGGGCCATAGTTTTCTCTAGTGGCTTCTCTCATGATAGCGATATTCTACGGCGGGTAAACAAATTACTGTCGAGCAATTGATAGAAAAGCGAATAATTATGAGACTATCTAGGCATGATCATCGTATATAGGCATCACGTCCGAGATAAGTAGACCGACTCCTGCCTGCATTTACTACTATTACTCCACACATCGACCTCTATCCAGCATGCATCAAGTGTATTGAGTTCATACGAACAAAGTAACGCCTTAAGCAAGATGACATGATGTAGAGGGATAAACTCAAGCAATATGATATAAACCCCATCTTTTTATCCTTGATGGCAACAATACAATATGTATCGGTTCCCTTTCTGTCACTTGGATCAAACACCGCAAGATTGAACCCAAAGCTAAACACTTCTCCCATTGCAAGAAAGGTCAATCTAGTAGGCCAAACCAAACTGATAATTCGAAGAGACTTGCAAAGATATCAAATCATGCATATAAGAATTAAGAGAAGAACCAAATATTGTTCATAGATAATCTTGATCATAAACCCACAATTCATCGGATCTCGACAAACACACCGCAAAAAGTATTACATCGAATAGATCTCCGAGAAGATCGAGGAGAACTTTGTATTGAGATCCAAAGAGAGAGAAGAAGCCATGTAGCTAATAACTATGGACCCGAAGGTCTGTGGTAAACTACTCACACATCATCGGAGAGGCTATGGTGTTGATGTAGAAGCCCTCCGTGATAGATTCCCCCTCTGGCGGAGCGCCGGAAAAGGCCCCAAGATGGGATCTCTTGGGTACAGAAGGTTGTGGCGGTGGAAATAGGGTTTCGTGGTGCTCTCGGATGTTTTCAGGGTATATGAGTATATATAGGCGAAAGAAGTATGTCGGTGGAGCTACGAGGGGCCCACGAGGGTGGGGGCGTGCCTACCCCCCTGGGCGCGCCCTCCTGCCTCGTGGCCGCCTCGTTGCTTCCTTGACGTCCACTCCAAGTCTCCTGGATTGCATTTGTTCTAAAAACGATCCTCGCGAAGATTTCATTCCATTTGGATTCCGTTTGATATTCCTTTTCTACGAAACACTGAAATAGGCAAAAAATAGCAATTTGCACTGGGCCTTTGGTTAGTAGGTTAGTCCCAAAAATCATATAAAAGTGCATATTAAAGCCATTACACATTGAAACAGATAATATAATAGCATGGAACAATAAAAAATTATAGATACATTGGAGACGTATGAAGCATCCCCAAGCTTAATTCCTACTCGTCCTCGAGTAGGTAAATGATAAAAACAGAATTTTTGATGTGGAATGCTACCTAACATAATTTTCAATGTAATTTTCTTTATTGTTGCATGAATGTTCAGATCAGGAAGATTCAAGACAAACGTTTAATATTGACATAAGAATAATAATACTTCAAGCATACTAACAAAGTAATCATGTCTTCTCAAAATAACATGGCCAAAGAAAGTTCATCCCTACAAAATTATATAGTGTGGCTAGGCTCCATATTCATCACACAAAATACCCAAATCATGCACAACCCCGGTTTCAGCCAAGCAATTGTTTCATACTTTATTTTTTTCAAACTTTTTCAACTTTCACGCAATACATGAGAGTGAGCCATGGACATTGCACTATAGGTGGAATAGAATGGTGGTTGTGGAGAAGACAAAAAAGGAAGATGGTCTCACATCAACTAGGAGTATCAATGGGCTATGGAGACGCCCATCAATAGATATCAATGTGAGTGAGTAGGGATTGCCAGGCAACGGATGCACTAGAGCTATAATTGTATGAAAGCTCAACAAAAGAAACTAAGTGGGTGTGCATCCAACCTGCTTGCTCACGAAGACCTAGGGCATTTGAGGAAGCCCATTGTTGGAATATACAAGCCAAGTTCTATAATGAAAAATTCCCACCAGTATATGAAAGTGACAAAATAAGAGACTCTCTATCATAAAGATCATGGTGCTAATTTGAAGCACAAGTGTGGAAAAAAGATAGTAGCGTTGTCCCTTTTCTTTTTCTTTTTTTGGGGCCTTCCTTTTTTGGCCTTTTTTTATTTGGCCTTTTTTCTTCTTCGGGACAATGCTCTAATAATGATGATCATCACACTTCTATTTAATTACAACTCAAAGATTACAACTTGATACTAGAAAAAACTTTGACTCTATATGGATGCCTCCGGCGGTGTATCGGGATGTGCAATGAATCAAGAGTGACATGTATGAAAAATTATGAAGGGTGGCTTTGCCACAAATACGATGTCAACTACATGATCATGCAAGACAATATGACAATGATGAAGCGTGTCATAATAAACGTAACGATGGAAATTTGCAAGGCAATATATCTCGGAATGGCTATGGAAATGTCATAATAGGTAGGTATGGTGGCTGTTTTGAGGAAGATATATGGTGGGTTTATGGTACCGGCGAAAGTTGTGCGGTATTAGAGAAGCTAGCAATGGTGGAAGGGTGAGAGTGCGTATAATCCATGGACTCAACATTAGTCATAAAGAACTCACATACTTATTGGAAAAATCTACAAGTCATCAAAACAAAGTATTACACGCATGCTCCTAGGGGAAGGGTTGGTAGGAGTTAACCATCGCGCGATCCCGACCTCCACACAAAGGATGACAATCAAAGAAATACCTCATGCTTCAAATTTGTCACACAACCATACGTGCATGCTACGGGACTTGCAAACCTCAACACAAGTATTTCCCAAATTCACAACTACTCTACTAGCATGACTCTAATTCTTTTAGCAATATTTTTTATATATCCACAAAATTTCTCCGTAATTTTTTAGGTCAATCCGAGAACTTTGATTTCTGCACGAAAACAACACCTTGACAATTCTGCTGAAAACAACGTCAGCCGGGTTAGTTTCATTCAAATCATGCAAATTAGAGTCCAAAACAAGAGCAAAAGTGTTTGGAAAAGTAGATACGACGGAGACATATCAACTCCCCCAAGCTTATACTCATTGCTTGTCCTCAAGCAATTTAGTTGACAAACTGAAAGTGATAAAGAAAAACTTTTACAAGCTCTATTTGATCTTGTTATTGTAAACATGACTAACCATGTTCAGGTTTTCATCATAGATTATAAACCAATCATATTCACGATAACATTTAGGTCTCATGTTTACTCATATCAATGGCATAACACTACAAAAAAAAGACACATCCATGACATTTTGGGCTGAACGAATTTTTTCCTGTCATGCTTATGACACTTCTATGACGATAAATGTGACAAAACCTGTATCATCATAGATGTGGTGGGATCCTACTTCCATGACAAAAAATCATGACAGAAAATGGGCTTTTCGTCCTGGGCGGGCCGGGGATGCACCTGCATGACATTCTTTGGGCCGTCCATGACGGAAAAAATCATGGTAGAAGCAAGGGCGAGGAAAATTTTGGGGAGTACCTGGTTATGTGGGTGGTCGGGGCGGAGCGATGCACGGGGGTTTGTGCGTTTCTCTCGTACACATCACGTGTATGTGCGAGGCATTGGGCTCTAACTGAACCCGAGCGAGGCGTTCGCCTACTGAACCCGAGCGATTGCACTACAGGCTACGCGTTACTAAACCCGAGCGATCGATTGATCTGGCTGTTAACTGAACCCGATCAAGCGATTCTTTCGCTACTGCTACTAACTAAAGACGATCGAACCCGCTGCCTCTTGATGAACAATGAGTCTTGCTGGGGGTTGGATGAACAGAACCCTATGGTAGTAGCTAGAGGTCATTGCCGCTGGATGAACAGGATCCCGATCGAGCCGGTTGGGGGTGGATGAACATGACCCCGTGGAGGGCTGGTTGAACAGTAGCCAGTGGAGGGCTCGATGAACAGTAGCCGACGAAGGGGTGGTTGAACAGTAGCCGGTGGAGGGGTGGTGGAGGCTGGATGAACATGAGTCTGTGGAGGCAGGAGGGAGACGACGTGGATGAACAGTCGTACGTGAAGGCTGGAGGAGGTCGACGGTGGATGAATAGTAGCCCGTGGAGGCTGGAGCGAGGAAGTAGACGGTGGATGAACAGTAGCCCGTGGAGTCTCGTTTTGCGGTATGCCACACCCCTCTTGATGAACAGGACCCCCGTTTCGACCGTAGGAGGTCGATGAGAAGTCTGTTTCCTCCGTTTTGCGGTACGCCACACCCCTCCTGATCAATAGGACCCCGTTTCGACCATAGGAGCTCGAACAAAAGTCTGTTTCCTCCATTGTGCGATACGCTAGACCCCTCCCGGTGAACAGGATCCCGTTTCAACCGTAGGCTGTCGAACAAAAGGTCGTTTCCTCCATTCTGCGGTACTCCTGGCCTCGTTTCGGCTGTTCCATCCAAGCCGGTTGGCTCCCGATGAACATGACACATTCCATTGCCTCCCGATGAACATGACACATTCCATTGCCTCCCGATGAACACAACGCAATATCTCCATTCCGACCCAGCCGGTTGACTGCCGGTAAACAGGACGCCATCGCTGCTCTCCGCTGCCTCTCCATGTACACGAGCCCTGGCCGTACGTATGCACGAGTAGGCATTCGAGATCCCGCCAGTATGTACGTACATGGCCGTATTTATTTTCTTGCACCCTGGCTGTACGTATGTGTACCCGATATTGACGGGATTGCGTGACATGCTACGTCCGCGCCTCTACTACGACACGTGTCCTTCCTTACTCGGCCACGGTTCATCGCTGCAGCCTGCAAGAAGACCGACCGGCCAGTATGTACATACACATTCGCGACCAGACACACAACCCTACATACGGTTCGACCGGGTGGGTACCAGCTGTCAGAGAGGTAAGGAGGCACTTCCTTGCGTGCGAAGATATCGATTATGGGTCCCAATGGTCAGGGGGAGAATCATTTTTTTGCCTGTAATATGGACACACTTCCTTGCGTGCGAAGATGTAGCTGGTGGGTCCCAGCAGTCAGGGGGGACATTTTTTCGTGAACTACGGTGGCCCGTCCGGTGGGTCCCTCCTGTCAGGTGGAGGAATCATTATTTTGTGCATAATAAAGAGTCACTTCCTTGCTACGGTCGCGGACTCGGCTGTCAGCCTCTTCATGTATAGTACTCTTCCAATGGAAGTCGTTCCTTGTCCACATTGACCACGCCGCGTCGAGAGCACCAAGGCGGTGGACCACGACGAGGCCTAGGAAGGGAGCGACGCGGGGCCATGGAAGACGCGGCAGTGAATGCCCACGTGGAGAGGAGTACAAGGATTGACTGGTTAGGCTGCGGTGTGAGGCTGCCGTCGCCGCAGAATAACAGGGGTTGTGGGTGAGTAGATGGATGGCCTACCCAGAGGTTGGGGCAGTCAGGCCTACGCGGCAGCAGAGCCAGCCATGGGAGGTAGGAGCAGGCGACACGACCAGCGCTGGTTTGGGCGGCTGGAGCAAGAAGGCCAGAGGTTGCAAAAGCACTACGGTCGTTGGATGGACATCATACGATCACTGCTGCTACAATCGTTTGTTCACTAAGTTGACAAAGCCCTGCGTAAACGTTAACTTAGTAGGCCATAGGTTAGCCTATGAACCGGTGCGTGATGACCCACAAGTGTAGGGGATCTATGTAGTCCTTTCTATAAATAAGAGTGTCGAACCCAACGAGGAGCAGAAGGAAATGATAGGCAATTTTCAGTAAGGCATTTTCTGCAAGCACTGAAATTAATAGATAGTTTTGTGATAAGGTAATTGGTAGCAAGTAATAAAAGGTAAAAGTAAATAAGGTGCAGGAAGGTGTCCTAATCCTTTGTGTGGCAAAGGACAAGCCTGGACAAACTCTTATGCGAGGTAAAGAGCTCCCGAGGACATATGGGAATTATCATCGAGCCAGTTTTCATCACAATCATCTGATTCGCGTTCGGTACTTTGATAATTTGGTATGTGGGTGGACCGGTGCTTGGGTGCTGCCCTTACTTGGACAAGCTTCCCACTTATGATTAACCTCTAATGCAAGCATCCGCAACTACAAAAGAAGTATTAAGGTAAACCTAACCATAGCCTGAAACATATGGATCCAAATCAGCCCCTTACGAAGCAACGCATAAACTAGGGTTTAAGCTTCTGTCACTCTAGCAACCCATCATCTACTTATTACTTCCCAATGCCTTCCTCTAGGCCCAAATAATGGTGAAGTGTCATGTAGTCGACGTTCACATGACACCACTAGAGGAGAGATAACATACATCTCATCAAATTATCAAACGAAGACCAAATTCACATGACTACTAATAGCAAGACTTCTCCCATGTCCTCAGGAACAAAAGTAACTACTCACAAGACATAATATTGTTCATGATCAGAGGGGTATTAATATGCATAATGGATCTGAACATATGATCTTCCACCAAGTAAACCAACTAGCATCAACTACAAGGAGTAATCAACACTACTAGCAACCCACAGGTACCAATCTGAGGTTTGGGTACAAAGATTGGATACAAGAGATGAACTAGGATTTGAGAGGAGATGGTGCTGGTGAAGATGTTGATGAAGATAGCTCTCCCCAAGACGGGAGAGTTATTGGTGATGACGGCGGTGACGATTCCCCCTCCCGGAGGGAAGTATCCCCGGCAGAACAGCTCTGCTGGAGCCCTAGATTGGTTTCCGCCTCGAGACGGTGGTGTTTGGTCCCGAAAGCCTCCTTATGATTTTTTCCAGGTCAAAACACCTCATATAGGAGAAGATGGGCTCCGGGGGCCTGCCGGCTGGCCCTCGAGGCAGGGAAGCGCGCCCTGGGAAGGGGGCGCGCCCCCACCCTCTAGGCCAGACGGTGGCCCCTCCCGTGGGTTTATTTTGCCAGATATTTTTTATATTTTCCGTAACGATGTTCTGTGGAGTTTCAGGGCTTTTGGAGTTGTGCAGAATAGGTTTCCAGAGTTTGCTCCTTTTGCAGCCCAGAATTCCAGCTGCCGGCATTGTCCCTCTTCATGTAAACTTTGCAAAATAAGAGAGAAAAGGCATAAGTATTGTGACAAAACATGTATGAACAACCCATAATGCAATAAATATCAACTTATAAGCATGATGCAAAATGGACGTATCAACTCCCCCAAGCTTAGACCTCGCTTGTCCTCAAGTGAAAGCCGATATCGAAAAGTATGTCCACATGTTTAGAGATAGAGGTGTCGATAAAAACAGAATACAGACATGAGGGCATCATGATCATTCTTATAACAGCAACTTATATAAGTATAGTCATATGATTCTTATGCTAAAGTAACAATTCGTCCACAATATCAAGTATGAATCACAAACTTCATTGGAAACTAACAAACTTTGATCTCGGTCATTGAAGCAATTGCAATTTATCGTAATATCGGAAAGAGTCAATATAAGAGCTTTTCAACAAGCCTACATACTCAACTATCATATAGTCTTTCACAATTGCTCACACTCACGCAATACTTATGTTTATGGAGTTTTAATCGGACACATAGAAAGATAGGGGCTTATAGTGTTGCCTCCCAACCTTTTACCTCAAGGGTAATGTCAACAGTAATAGATCATGAAAACTTACATCCAAGTGGGTATATATGTCAGGATATTTCCAACACAATGTGCTTACCAAAGGATAAACTGTAAAAAGGAAAGGTGGATTTCACCTTGACACTTATAAGACAGGAATAATAGATAGGCCCTTCGTAGAGGGAAGCAGAGGTTGTCATGTGTTTTTATGGTTGGATGCACAAAGTCTTAGCATAGAAGAACTTTACTTTATATTTCCACTTGTGATAGGACCTTTATTATGCAGTCCGTCGCTTTTATTACTTCCATATCACAAGATCGTATAAAGCTAATTTCTCCCACACTAATAAATCATACATATTTTAACGAGTTTGCAACATGACAACTTACTTGGAAGGATTTTTCTCAATCCATAGGTAGGTATGGTGGACTCTCATGGCAAAACTGGGTTTAAGGATATATGGAAGCACAAGTAGTATCTCTACTTAGTGCGAGGAGTTTGGGCTAGCATGAGGGAGAAAGGCAAGCTCAACATGTTGGAATATCCATGTAAATATACTTTATTTCGGATATAAGAAGACATAACCCATTATGTTGTCTTCCTTGTCCAACATCAACTCTTTAGCATGTCATACTTTTAATAAGTGCTCACAATCATAAAAGATGTCCAAGATAGTATATTTGTATGTGAAGCCTCTCTTCTTTTATTACTTCCTATTGATTGCAACGATGACCAAAACTATGTTTGTCACCTCCCAACAACTTTTATTTATCATACTTTTGTATGTGAAGTCATTACTTTCCATAAGATCGATATGATCTCTTTGATACTCTTTTTGTTTTCTTTTTTTATCATCATGACCCAAGTGAGGAAATCAAGCCCTTGAATCAACACTAATCTTTATTATATAGCTCACAGACTCAATTACAAAAGGGTAAAGCTCACAAAGCAAAAGCTCACGACGGGATCATGCTAACTTTATTCTAATAAATCAAGATACTACCAAAAGGATCGAACTAAGTAAAACGGTAAAGATAGGAGTGATGGTGATACGATACCGGGGTCACTCCCCCAAGCTTGGCAGTTGCCAAGGGGAGTGCCTATACCCATATGATTATGTCTCCTTCTTCGGGGTTGGTGATGATGGAGTTGCTACTGATGTAGGCTTGTTGTTCATCTTCCAAGGCATGGGCTCACCATAGTAGAAGGATGATCGAGTCTCCGGGATAGTCAAATCTGCAGCCAAACTCATGTTCTTGAATCTATATTCATACTCACAGTTTTGGTTCTGCAGGTCATAGATCTGGGCTTGGAGGTGATCGATCTTCTCTTGAAGATTGGAGATGGCTTCCCCGAAGATCCTTGGCACTTGAAAACTTGTTGCTCCATTGCTTCGAGTCTTGTCTCCACGCTTCTGGTCCTTCTCGACCCCTCAACATCACGGATGTGTAGCACCCCCTCATGTAACTCCATGGTTTTGGGGTGGTGCAGCACCTCCGCAAGGTAGGGGCTGATGACCTTCTCGAAGAACTTGTCCTTGGGGGTGTTGGAGGACGCCATGATGATCTAGATCTATCAAAAACAGCAGCTCGAAATGAAAATAGAGGATTTCTGCGTGATACAGAGGTCAAAACCTTCGGGAGTATATATAATGAATTTTTCCCGAACAAAAGGAGTAACCCACAAGAAAACGAAGTCCAGGGGACACACGAGGTGCCCTCGAGGCAGGGGGGCGCGCCCTGGGAAGGGGGTGCGCCCTCCACCCTCGAGGATGCCTCGTGTCTCTTCCGGACTGCGGTTTATTTTTCTATTTTTCTAAATATTCCAAAACGGAGAAAAATTGCCTTTAGAACTGTTTTGGAGTCGGTTTACTTACCGTATCACATACCTCTTCCTTTTCGGAGGCTGAATCGTTCTGGAAAGTGTCCCTTATGTATTCCTCTGGGGTTACGGTTTCAATAATATTGGTTTCAACATTTATAGGATTACGTGAGATATAATGTTTGATTCTTTGACCATTCACCACCTTCGGATTTGTGCCTTCGAAGTTGTTGATTTTTATGGCACCAGAACGATAGACCTCCTCGATAATGTAAGGTCCTTCCCATTTGGAGAGAAGTTTCCATGCAAAAAATCTTAAATGAGAGTTGAATAGCAAGACATAATCACCTACGTTAAACTCACGCTTTTGTATCCTTTTGTCATGCCATCTTTTAACTTTTTCTTTAAACAACTTGGCATTCTCATAGGCCTGGGTTCTCCATTCATCGAGACAGCTAATGTCAAATAACCTCTTTTCACCGGCAAGTTTGAAATCGTAGTTGACATCTTTAATAGCCCAATATGCCTTACGTTCTAGCTCAAGAGGTAAGTGACATGATTTTCCATATACCATCTTATATGGAGACATACCCATAGGATTTTGGTATGCAGTTCTATAGGCCCATAATGCATCATCTAGTTTCTTGGACCAATTCTTTCTAGACCTATTAACTGTCTTTTGCAAGATTAATTTCAACTCCCTATTACTTAGTTCTACTTGACCACTAGTCTGTGGGTGATAAGGTGATGCAATTCTATGGTTGATATCATACTTAGCAAGCATCTTACGGAAAGCACCATGAATAAAGTGTGAACCACCATCAGTCATTAGATATCTAGGGACTCCAAACCTCGGAAATATAACTTCTTTAAGCATCTTAATAGAAGTGTTATGATCAGCACTACTAGTTGGAATAGCTTCTACCCACTTAGTAACGTAATCAACAACAACTAGAATATGTGTGTACCCATTAGAGGAAGGAAAAGGTCCCATATAATCAAAGCCCCAAACATCAAATGGTTCAATAACAAGTGAATAATTCATAGGCACTTCTTGACGTCAACTAATATTACCAATTCTTTGACATTCATCACATGATAAGACAAACTTACGGGCATCCTTGAAGAGAGTAGGCCAATAAAAACCGGATTGCAATACCTTGTGTGCAGTTCCGTCTCCCGCATGGTGTCCTCCATAAGCTTCAGAGTGGCACTTGCGTATGATCTGGTCCTGTTCATGCTCAGGTACACAACGTCTAATAATACCATCTACTCCTTCTTTATAAAGATGTGGGTCATCCCAAAAGTAATGCCTCGTATCATAGAATAACTTTTTCTTTTGCTGGTATGTGAAGCTAGGTGGTATAAACTTAGCAACAATGTAATTAGCATAATCAGCATACCATGGAGCAGTACGAGAAGTACTTATGACAACTAATTGTTCATCAGGGAACCTATCATCAGTAGGTTGTGGGTCATCAAGTATATTCTCTAACCTAGACAAGTTATCTGCTACGGGGCTCTCAGCTCCCTTTCTATCAATAATATGCAAGTCAAATTCTTGCAGCAAGAGAACCCATCTAATAAGTCTAGGTTTAGCATCTTTCTTTTCCATAAGGTATTTGATAGCAGCATGATCAGTGTGAATAGTTACTTTAGAATCAACGATATAGGGTCTAAACTTATCGCAACCAAATACAACTGCTAAAAATTCTTTCTCAGTGGTAGCATAGTTTCTTTGGGCACTATCTAGAGTTTTGCTAGCATACTGGATAACATTCAATTTCTTATCAACTCTTTGCCCTAGAACAACTCCTACATCATAATCACTAGCATCGCACATAATCTCAAAGGGTAAATTCCAGTCATGAGGCTGGACAATAGGTGTAGATATCAATGCTTTCTTAAGTATTTCAAATGCTTCTAGACGATCATCATCAAAGACAAAAGGAATATCTTTTTGTAAGAGATTAGTCAGAGGCCTGGAGATTTTGGAGAAGTCCTTGATGAACCTCCTATAAAACCCGACATGACCAAGGAAACTTTGTATACCTTTGATATCCTTAGGGCATGGCATATTTTCAATAGCATCAACTTTAGCTTTGTCAACTTCAATACCTCTTTCAGATATTTTATGTCCCAAGACAATACCTTCCTTAACCATAAAGTGGCACTTCTCCCAATTCAAGACAAGGTTAGTGTCTTCACATCTCTGCAAAACTCAATCAAGGTTGCTTAAGCAATCATCAAAAGAAGTTCCGTAGACGGAGAAATCATCCATGAACACCTCAACAATCTTTTCAGAAAAATCAGAGAATATAGCCATCATGCATCTTTGGAAGGTAGCAGGTGTATTACATAAACCAAAAGGCATAAGTCTATAAGCAAAGGTACCGAAAGGACAAGTAAAAGTGGTCTTTTCTTGATCCCCTTTTGACACAGGTATTTGAGAGAAACCGGAATAACCATCTAGAAAGCAGAAATGAGTATGTTTGGATAACCTTTCTAGCATTTTATCAATAAATGGCAAGGGGTAATGATCTTCCTTAGTAGCTTTATTTAACTTACAGAAATCAATTACCATCCTATAACCTGTAACTATTCTTTGCGGGATCAATTCATCCTTATCATTAGGGACAACAGTCATACCTCCTTTCTTAGGAATGCAATGGACAGGACTTACCCACTGACTATCAGCAACTGGATAGATAATACCTGCTTTTAGAAGCTTTAGTATTTCCTTCCTTACCACTTATTTCATCTTAGGATTTAACCGTTGCTGATGATCAATAACTGGTTTAGCATTTTCTTCCAATTTTATCTTGTGTTGGCATATAGTGGGACTAATGCCCTTAAGATCATCCAGAGTATATCCAATAGAAGCTCGGTGCTTCTTTAGAGTTTTCAATAACCTTTCTTCTTCCTGCTCTGAAAGGTTAGCACTAATAATAACAGGATATATCTTCTTTTCATCAAGATAAACATACTTAAGATTATCAGGTAAAGGTTTAAGTTCAAACACGGGATCACCCTTGGGTGGAGGAGGATCCCCTAGGATTTCAACATGCAAGTTGTTTTTCAATACGGGTCCCTGTGTAAGGAATATTTCATCTATCTCCCTTCTCTCATTCATATGCATATCATTTTCATGGTCTAGCAAGTATTGTTCTAAAGGGTCATTAGGTGGCACGGCAATAGAATCAAGACCAATAATTTCATATTTACTAGGTGGTGCCTTTTCAAGGGGTTGTCTACGGAATTTAGCAAAGTTAAAATCATGAGACATATCCCCTAATCCGATAGTGGTAATATCTTTCACGCAGTCTATCTTGGCATTAACAGTATTCAAGAAGGGTCTGCCAAATATAATGGGACAGAAAGCATCTTGTGGGGAACTAAGAACAAGAAAATCAGCAGGGTATTTAGCCTTCCCACACAAGACTTCAATATCTCTAACAATCCCAACTGGTGAAATAGTATCTCTATTAGCAAGCTTAATAGTAACATCAATCCCTTCTAACTCAACAGGTGCTATATCATGCATAATTTCATTATACAAATCAAGAGGGATAATACTCGCACTAGCACCTACGTCACATAAACCATGATAGCAATGATCTCCTATCTTAACAGAGATGACAGGCAAGCCTACAACAGGTTTATGTTTATTCCTAACATTGGGTTTGGCTATTCTAGCAGACTCTTCTTGGAGGTAAATGACATGTCCATCTAAATCTTCTACCAATAGATCTTTAACCATAGCAACACTAGGTTCAACTTTAATTTGCTCAGAGGGTGTAGGTGTTCTAGTATTACTCTTACGAACTACAGTTGATGCTTGAGCATGATCCTCTATCCTAACAGGGAAAGGTGGTTTCTCAATATAAGCGGTAGGTATAACAGGATCAATATTATAAGTGATAGTCTTTTCTTCAACTTTAATAGGTTCAACTACTTTTACCTCAATAGGGGGATGGTATTTAAACCACTTCTCCTTGGAGAGATCAACATGAGTAGCAAAGGATTCACAGAAAGAAGCTACTATTTCAGAGTCAAGTCCATATTTAGTGCTGAACTCACGGAAAACATCGGTATCCATAATTTTTTTAACACAATCAAACTTAGGGGTCATACCTAACTCCTTACCTTCGTCGAGATCCCAATCTTCGGAGTTGCGTTTAATTCTATCCAATAAATCCCATTTGAAGTCAATAGTCTTCATCATATAAGAGCCAGAACAAGAAGTATCAAGTATGGAGCGATTATTATGAGAAAGTCGAGCATAGAATTTTTGAATGATCATTTCTCTTGAGAGCTCATGATTGGGGCATGAATATAACATTGACTTAAGCCTCCCCCAAGCTTGAGCGATGCTTTCTCCTTCGCGAGGCCAGAAATTATAAATATAATTACGATCACGATGAACCTGGTGCATAGGGTAGAACTTCTGATGAAATTCCAACTTCAGACGATTATAGTTCCATGACTCAATATCATCGCATAGCCTAAACCATGTCAATGCATCTCCCTTCAAAGATAAAGGGAACACCTTCTTCTTGATAACATCCTCGGGCATACCTGCAAGCTTAAACAATCCACAAACTTCATCCACATAGATTAGATGTAAATCGGGATGCAGTGTTCCGTCTCCAGTAAATGGATTTTCAAGCAGTTTCTCAATCATACCCGAAGGAATTTCAAAGCAAGCATTTTCAATAGGTGCAGTAGGTTGAGGAGCAACTCTTTGCTCATCTGCTTGGGGTGAAGATACCCCGAACAAGCCCCTCAAAGGATTTTGAGCCATAGTAACAAGTGACAATAAATTTCAGCACACTATATAAATTTTTCCTTACCAAATTCCACATACCAAAGGCGCTTCACTCCCCGGTAACGGCGCTAGAAAAGAGTCTTGATGTCCCACAAGTGTAGGGAATCTAACGTAGTCCTTTCGATAAGTAAGAGTGTCGAACCCAGGGAGGAGCAGAAGGAAATGATAGGCAGTTTTCAGTAAGGTATTTCTGCAAGCACTGAAATTACATGTAACAGATAGTTTTGTGATAAGGTAATTGGTAGCAAGTAATAAAAGGTAAAAGTAAATAAGGTGCAGCAAGGTGGCCCAATCCTTTCCGTGGCAAAGGACAAGCCTGGACAAACTCTTATGCGAGGTAAAGCACTCCCGAGGACATATGGGAATTAACGTCGAGCTAGTTTTTATCACGATCATCTGATTCACGTTCGGTACTTTGATAATTTGGTATGTGGGTGGACCGGTGCTTGGGTGCTACCTCTAATGCAAGCATACACAACTACAAAAGAAGTATTAAGGTAAACCTAACCATAGCCTGAAACATATGGATCCAAATCAGCCCCTTACGAAGCAATGCATAAACTAGGGTTTAAGCTTCTGTCACTCTAGCAACCCATCATCTACTTATTACTTCCCAATGCCTTCCTCTAGGCCCAAATAATGGTGAAGTGTCATGTAGTCGACATTCACATGACACCACTAGAGGAGAGACAACATACATCTCATCAAAATATTGAACGAAGACCAAATTCACATGACTACTAATAGCAAGACTTCTCCCAAGTCCTCAGGAACAAAAGTAACTACTCACAAGACATAATATTGTTCATGATCAGAGGGGTATTAATATGCATAATGGATCTGAACATATGATCTTCCACCAAATAAACCAACTAGCATCAACTACATGGAGTAATCAACACTACTAGCAACCCACAGGTACCAATCTGAGGTTTGGGTACAAAGATTGGATACAAGAGATGAACTAGGGTTTGAGAGGAGATGGTGCTGGTGAAGATGTTGATGAAGATAGCCCTCCCCAAGATGGGAGAGTTGTTGGTGATGACGGCGGTGACGATTTCCCCCTCCCGGAGGGAAGTATCCCCGGCAGAACAGCTCTGCCGGAGCCCTAGATTGGTTTCCGCCTCGAGACGGCGGCGTCTGGTCCCGAAAGCCTCCTTATGATTTGTTCCAGGTCAAAACACCTCATATAGGAGAAGATGGGCTCCGGGGGCCTGCCGGCTGGCCCTCGAGGCAGGGGGGAGCGCCCTAGGAAGGGGGGCGCGCCCCCCACCCTTGAGGCTAGCCGGTGGCCCCTCCCGTGGGTTTCTTTCGCCAGATATTTTTTATATTTTCCGAAATGATGTTCTGTGGACTTTCATGGCTTTTGGAGTTGTGCAGAGTAGGTTTCCAGAGTTTGCTCCCTTTTCAGCCCAGAATTCCAGCTGCCTGCATTCTCCCTCTTCATGTAAACCTTGCAAAATAAGAGAGAAAAGGCATAAGTATTGTGACAAAACATGTATGAACAGCCTATAATGCAATAAATATCAACTTATAAGCATGATGCAAAATGGACGTATCAGTGCGCCCCAGATGTCAGTGGGAGGAATTGTGTATTGACTGACAAAGCCTTGCGTAAACAAGTCAGCCTCAAAATCTGTGGCGTGTACATCCCATTTGCTATATCATATGGAATTATTTACAACCCATTTTCTGGTTAATGTCAGGGTTAAAAATTTGAACCAAAAAATATGCGAAATTTTAAAAATTCGCATATTTTTACCGTGGAAATATTCTTAATCCAAAAATTAGTAGCAACACTAAAACAAAATTAAAAATAAAGCAGTACTATGTCATGTTAAAATGAAATGAAATATAAAATATCAGTGAAGAATAAAAACAAAAAAAAGAAACTAATTGCCCATTTGCAATATGTTTTTGGAATTTGTAATCCCTTTCATATTACTTTTAAGATATACTGCCCATACTCTTTGGTCAGGTCGGAATGCATGCCTCCTCGTCTTGAAAGATTTGCAGCCCAGTAAGTCAAAGAAAACAAATAGGCCTAGCTTTGGTATTCTTCAAAAAGAAATTGCGGGCCACCTGTTTTCCCAAAGAAACAACTGCTGGGCTGGTCATGTTGTAAGACGGGCCACAGATACTGCACAACCCAGTTTATAGCCTGCTGCTCTGAACAAATCCTCAAGCAAAAATTTGTGCAATTCTGTCGTTAATTGACTATACGTTGACAATGATGTGGGTCCTAGATATCAGTTGGGTGGATTAGAGTAAATAAAAACGAGGGGTGCATCTGAGTAGTAAACGAGGCGCTTGCTTGTGTTCGGGAGTGGACCTGGTGGGGCCGTACTGTCATACTCACAACTACAGTCCTCTCCCGATTCACTATGTTGATAGGGTCGGATGGTGGCGCCGGGGCATGCACACCAAGGCGGAGGACGACGACGAGGCCTCGAATGGGAATGAACAGGAGCCAGGGAACATGCGGCAGTATGGTCGTAGACGAAGGGGAGTAAGAGGGTTCACTGGTTCTGGTGTGGGGTAGGCTGCCGTTGCCGGAGAAGAATAGGATGTCGGGGGGAGAAAAGGGATGGCCTGGCGAGCATTTCAGGGTACAACAGGGCGACGATGCATGCACGACAGCACAACCAATCATAGAAGGCGGGAACAGGCGCTCCCACCGGCGCAGGTTTGGTTTTGGCGGCTGGACCGGTCAGACCCAAAAACTCATTATGCTGGATTATAAGAATTAATTTTATATGGCTAAAACTTATTCTAAAATGCTGCAGAGCACCTTTTTCTTCCTGAGTATTTTTTTTCTTTTGAGAGAATTTTCTTCTTGAGGTGTGAAGCCGAGCACATTCAGAAGCCCTGGGATGAAGTGGCATCGCCAATGTGTTGGGCTGGGTTGGGCATTCTTATCAAAAAATAATAATGGACCAGAACTATTTACGATGTTGACTATGATTTGCATGGGTCCGCTAGTTGCAGGAAGAAAATGGTGGGAGAAAAAAGACCAGTCGATATCTTTGCGACTTTGCCTAAGAATAATATCGACTGAATTTAACGACACACTCATAGGAAATAATATCCTCCTATTAAAATTTGACTTTTCAAATCATAAATTTAAATAACTGGTGCATGAGCATTTAGATTTATTTATTTATGTACTTATTTATGTTTAGGGGACCATGAGCATGTACGTGGGCCGGATTCATGTGAGAGCCTCCCTTCCAGTTAATTATGGGCTCCTCTATTGGGACTTCATCAGTGGGATGCATGTTATCGACAAGTGGAAAGTGTGTTCCGTACGGAAAATAGTATGCGCTATGACGGGGCACTAAAGGATCGGACCATGCAAAGATTTCCAAAACATTGTGTTTGTCGTTCTAACAACATATTTATTCAACCAACGGACGAAATATACTTCTAATTGTACATTGAATACATCAGCAATAGCAACCAGGGCTGGGGGTGCAACAGAAGCAGTAAGCAGGCTAGAAGAGTAAAGACGCAGCTCTCTTCGAAACCAAACATCAGCCATCATTACAAAAGGGCTACCAAAAAAGAACAAGTGCATGCATCAAATTAAATAAAGATCCTAGTACACCAAGCGTACGCATCTAACTAACTGGCTCTGTTAGACATTACTATTTATTAAGCTGTGGAGATTGGCTGACGGCTTGAGCCAGATGGGTGCCTGACGGGGGAAACTCCAGCCAGCTGGTCGAAGTCTAATACTTGCGACCCCCTCTCCTACTTTGGGCTGCAGAGCATGGCGGCACATATCAGGGTATGGTGCATGGAAAGACGCATGGTACGCTGTGTACACACAATTTTGCCTAATGAACGAAACCGCGCTGCCATCATGATCGTTGCCGTTGGTTATCTCCTGGTTAATCGGATAATTCAGTCCAAGAAACAGAGAGCATGTACCAAGGCTACTTACCAGCCTCCAGTCAAAAAATCCTGAAGGCCCAGAGAAGCCGGGATCCTGCTCAAAGACATTGAAGTGATTGTGATTGTATTCCGCGAAACAACACATCCAGTACATGCGAACGATCATAATCGTTCGCCGTTGTTTGATCGAGCCAGGAACCTCTTGCAACTGCCATGCAGCTTTTCTTTGAAAGGTTCTGGGATTAGGAAGGGTAGGGACACCAGGCGGCCTACAACATCATATCAAGTTGAAGTCAAATAAAAAGGGCTCATATTGTAGTCAATCTTAAGAACAACATGTTATGAGCATCAATATTTTTTCAGTAAATGTTGACAGTAATGTAAGCAAGCCATCATGATATCATAGGAAAGTAACATACTGCTGTAACATCCATTTGTAGCGATGACTGGAGTAGGCCAGCAATATGTCCAGCCGTAGAAGGAGTCCACATCGTAAATGCAGCCCTTGTGTTCAATGGCATCAGAGAACCATGGAGGATGTATGATCCCGCGATGGACGTGCAGATTTATGCACTTACCGCAGTGACCGGTCAGATAGGCGAGACCGCGGTTAAAGAACACAATTAGCCTGAAGTCTTTTTATAATTCACAAATCTTGTGGCAGATTACAACCTTGAGCAAATCAAACTTGTTATCATGTTGGCTACTGTAAGATTCTGAGTATCCTGGGCCGCGGTGCCAAAGCAGTGTCGTGTTAATCGAAGGAAGGCGGATCAATCGCCAGGTGTAGACCTCCACGAGCATCTAACTGCCGCGAACATCGACGAGCACCATCCAAGACATGTTCATGCCGACCCAGTACATACCGTTAATGTAGTTCAGGGTGACGGGGGTCGGATCACAGTCGAGGGGGTTGATGCTCGCCACCCTACGATCGTTATGCTGCGTGACACACCGTTTCTGAAGATCAGGCGGCATCAACAAGCAGGGAGCTAGCTTAAAAAGCTCCAGCCTGAGGGCTTTGAGTAAACGGTACAACCCCGATGAGCATGCGGCGAGCGGCATGTCACTGAGATTTTTTTGAACTGGGCTTTACCCCTTTCCATTGCAAACAACAGAAATACAACCAGTTCTGGAAACAGTGTCAGGGGGAGGGAAAGAGGTAGAGCGATTTCAAAGCATTACCAGGAAACCCACTACCATTCGGTCGCCGTCGACACGAACGCTGTGGGGCAAAAACCTGGTAACACACACAATACTAAGCACCAAACTTACACAACACCCAGACAGGAATACATGCCATCACATTGAGAGACATCTAACCAAAAGCAAAAAAACCACTGTGTAGATGATGACCTTCCCAACACCACACACTTCACTTCCTTTCACGTCACAGCTGGTCTCGACATATCGCATGCTCCTCCGATTGGCTGAGTAGCAGCCCCGCAGAGCCTCATCAGCTGCATCGTATCGGTCCTGATCATCTTGGCGCCCGAGCGAAGCTTGTTGGCGTCATCTTCCTTCTGCAGCCCTGTCCAATACAAAAGAAAAGAGCACATAGAGAACTTGGTTTCAAAAGGAGACTTAATCTATTTTTTCTCAAAAGTAGCCTTATTACGAGCAAGCCAGATTGCCCGACAGGCAGCTGCGAGCCCAACTGTATAAAATTTCTCCCCTCCTGGAAGAAAGGTATAACACCAAGCAAAAATTTCCAGTAATTATCAGGACACTTATCCATGCCAAGGATCACCACGATAGATCGCCACACCACCCTAGCGACAGAGCAGGTAAAAACAGATGTTGAGCAGTTTCTATGTCATTATAGAATGAGCACACATGATTCTCGGGCCACTTCCTATGGCACATCATCTGCCTAGTCAAGACCGCATCTTGAGAGAGGTGCCACAAAAATATTTTGATCTTTAGTGGTATTTTAGCTTTCCAAATCCATTTGTAATGACATCCGTTAAGAGGTTTCTCAAGCCACTTATAAACATTTTTGGTACTAAAATTACCATTCTGGTTCAGGCTCCACACCACCCGATCACCGCTGTCAGTGAGAGACAAGTTGTTAACTGTCTCCAGAATTCTCCTCCACTGCTCCAACAAAGTAGGAGTGAGTCTTCTCCTGAAGAACACATTAGGATCAACCCTCATAACCTGATTAATTGTACACTCACGAGTGTTCACTAGTAGATAAAGGGACATCAGACCCGGTTTGTTAGGGCCTTTAGCCCCGGTTCTTGAACCGGGACAAAAGTGTCGGTACTAATGCCCTGACCCTTTAGTCCCGGTTCGATCCAGAACCGGGGCAGATGGGTGTCCACGTGGCCTGTGCGCCGAGCCCAGGCAGGAGGGGCTTTGGTCCCGGTTGGTGGCACCAACCGGGACCAAAAGGCATCCACGCGTCGGTATTTCTGTGGCTGTGGTTTTTGTTTTTTTGAAAGGGGAGGGGGGGTTGGAGGTTTTGGGGGGTTAATTTAGGTGTTTCATATTGTGTTAGCTAGCTAATTAATAGAGAGAAGTGTCCTCTCTTATGTCCGTGCTTGGTCGACGCTACGTACTACACATACGTATAGAGAGGACTAGACACGCTAGCTAGCTAGCTAGTAAGCAAACGAAGGAAACAGAAGATCGTATAATCAACATATATATATATATATATATATATATATATATATATATATATATATATATATATATATGCAAACAGAAAGAAGTAATATCGACCACCTCTCCTTCTCCGAGAGATTGGTCGAACAACAAGTTCTCGTATATCTATCCGACACTACCGGGTACATATATACAATAATTATCTCTTACAAATATAATCTCCTATACGATGGACGCATGGTCCACATAGTATTCTCCGTCTGGCGCGATCACGTGTTCAAGGAAGAATGCCGCCAATTCCTCTTGAATTGCTCGCAGACGATCTGGTGTTAGGAGTTCATCCCGCATCCGAAACATCTAGTTTGAAGAAGGGGGTCAATACATGAAATGATGCTATAAAATTGTGAATATTATTAATTAATTGCTTACGCACTTCAAATGATGGTAATGAAATAAAATTGTGAATATTATTAATTGCTTACGCACTTCAAATTGTGCTTCAGAGTAGCCCCGCTCACAGGTCGTGTGGCGGTTGGACTCGCAAATGTAGTATCCACAGTAATCATTCCCGGGTTCCTGCCACAACCACTTTACAAGAAATAGAGGTCAATCAAACTGATAAGCAAGAATGCCAAATGGTATTGATGGAACTAGCGCTTGAATCAAGATATAGGAGATGCGCGGAACATGCTACTATATAGTACTTACTTTCGGGTGTCTAAATTCTAGCTTCTTCGGCAATCCCGAAGCTTTTTTGGTGAATTTTCTCCAAACCCTGCCAGACAAAGAAAACAATTACTTGATATCAGAAATGAACAAAGTTGCTGATATGCATGGTGGATAATATTGATCGATTTAACTTACCTGTCGAGCATTTGAGTCATGTCTGCATACTCCTCGGGATCTTTACGTTTAGAGTCCAAGACAGTTACTACGCCCTTCTCAAGCTTAATCTCTAAGAGAATATAGTGGAAGCTGCGCACGCATGCATGAACTCATCAATTACATTACTATAACCTTGACTGATATATAAGGGAAACCAAATATGCACAAGACAGTAACACTCACTTGAAGTTGTAAGGAAAGAGTATTATATCTTTGTTTTCATTTACCACCAACGATCGTAGCAAGTTGGTCTCGGAATCTGAGGGACGCCATTTAACCTCGGTTGCATCTATGAGGTATGTGTTAATGAACCCAATATCACCTACTTGTCTTTTCTTCAACTCGACGATCTTCAATCTGTATAATACAGTGAGGATAATTATAAATACATGCAATGAAAGAGATCAGCTATATAGAGAGACTTAATGACAGAAGTAGTACTACTTACAAACAGTAGCAGGTGACCGTTGCTTTATCGAGGGCCAATTGATTGAAAAACTGATAGAACTCCTCAAATGGAATAGGCAACAGTTCCATTCCAACGAGGTCATGCTCCGGTTTAACTCTCACATACAAGCTATCCCTCCCCCCAGACTCTCTGTAGATTTTCAAGTACCAATCATGCAATCTTCGCATATTCGTTGATAGAGATCTTTCATTTTTGTCAAGAGGCTTCCCGTACTCGTATCTTTGTATCTGCACCTCCATGAAATCATATTGTACATCGTCGGACAGGTAATATCCAAGATTGCTATAACCGGGCACCATCCTCGAATCATTAGCGACCATGTCGCTAGACACCTTGAGCGGGGGGCACGATTGGTCTGCTTGTTCGCCGAGCTGGGCAATTTGTTTCCCAGCTCGTCCTTCTGCTAACCTTTGATCACTTTTAGTACTTCCCGACCGCTTTGCTGCTTGAAATGACTTTTCAATCATGCGGTCATAGTTGTCCTTCGGCTTACTTTTCACTGGTTGCTTTAGGGCAGCAAGAGTGCGCTTTGCTTTCACCGGATCTATCTTCTCCTCCGGTGGTGGATGTCTCTGTGCTTTCAACCCTTCAAGCCAGTCCTTCACTTCGCCTTGAGCGATCTTCGTGTTTTCCTCGTCGGACCTCTCGTATGGTAACTTCTCTAGAGGCGTGAGAGAAGGACCGAATCTGCATTGCCTCCCGCCTCTGGCTGTACTGCTAGACGTCGGCAGACCAGACGAAGCGGCTGTCTTCTTTCGTTGCTTACGCGCCGGAGCAGGAGCAGCCGGAGCGGCGGCAGGTCTCTTCCTCCCTTGCTGACTAGGCGGAGAAGGAGGAGCAGGCTGGCTGCTCGGGTGCACCGGCGCAGGCGGAGAAGGAGGAGGCTGGCTGCTCGGGCGCGCCGGCGCAGGCGAAGGAGGCAGAGTGCCGCCACGCGCTGGAGAAGGAGCCGGAGTGCCCTGATCGTCACTCGCCGGAGGAGGAGGCGGTGGAGGAGGCGGAGTGCCCTGACTCGCCGGAGGAGGAGGAGGAGGAGGCGGAGGCGTCCAGTTGAGAATGTTGATGAGGTCCTTCCGCCATAGGCATGGAGTCTTCAGTGAAGAACCCAGCCGAGTCTTCCCTTCACCGGTAGGGTGGTCAAGCTAGAGCTCCTCAAATCCCTCCGTAATTTCATCCACCATCACCCTAGCATATCCTTCTGGAATCGGCTGGCAGTGAAAAGTTGCGCCGGGTCCAGTAGGATAAACAGAGCCAGCAGCCGCCTTGACCTTCAGATTTATCCACTGCGTCATAAGGTGGCAATTTTGTACCTCCGTGATAGCATCCACGGGATAGTTGGCAATAGCCGTCAAGACATGCTCCGGCTAAAGCAGCTCGGTGGAAGCCACGCTGCTTCTCCGCTGAGATGGCGGGGGTAGCTTCGGGGGAAGCTTCGGCAATTCTTTTGTCCCGATTTGCTTCTCGTTCCTCTATCGCTTGTATTCTGGCCCGCAGCGCCTGCAGTTCAGTCTGCTGCATTTTCTTCCTCCTCTCGTGGCATTTGTAGCCGCCTGCGTCCGGAAACCCAACACTCCACGGAAGGGAGCCTGGCGTGCCTCGTGTCCGTCCAGGGTGCTCATGATTCCCGAGGGCCATTGTCAGCTCGTCGTTCTCTCTGTCGAGGAAGAACGTCCCTTCCTGCGCTGGTTTGATATAGTGCCGAAGCTTCCTGAGTGGTATTTCCAATTGCTTGTCCGTCCAAATGCACCTCCCTGATACAGGGTCCAAGGTTCCGCCAGCCCCGAAGAACCAAGTCCGGCAACAGTCTGGCCATTGCATTGTCTCTGGTTCGATCCCTTTCTGAAGTAGATCATTCTCAGCCTTGGCCCACTTAGGCCGGGCTCTGAGGTAGCCACCTGACCCCGTGCGATGGTGATGCATCTTCTTCGCAGCATTTATCTGGTTTGTCGCCGACATCTTCTTACTCTTTTCCGATGTCTTATAGGCCACAAATGCGGGCCAGTCATCTTTGATCTTCTCATATATGCCCATGAATTCTGGAGTCTCCTTATCGCGGACAAACTTATTCAGTTTTTTCTTCCATGCCCTGAATTGGTCTGCCATCTTCGTAAGAGCACCAGACTTGATTAATTCCTCTTTAACTGGATTCGCCGGATCATCCTCTGGCGGCAGGATGAAATTTGACTTCAGCTCAGTCCAAAGATCTTCTTTCTGCATATCAGTGACATAAGACACCTGAGCGTCTTTTGCAGCCGGCTTTAACCATTGATGGATGCTGATCGGGATCTTGTCCCTAACCAGAACCCCGCACTGATTAACAAATGCGTTCTTTGTCCGGATGGGTTCAATCGGTTCGCCGGAGCACGAGATTTCTGAGATCTCAAACTTTTCATCCGGCCTCAACTTTTTCTTCGCGCCTTGTCTCTTTACCGAAGATTTGCTCGATCCGGAGGGCTAGGAAAAGGAACAAAGACGAGAGTTAATGAATGCATCAATTAACTAGTCAGCACAGGCTTAACTAACATATATACCTCTTGGTCGGACTCGGTTCGGTCACCGGAGCCAGCATCACGGTCTCCTTCTTGCACCGGCATTGGGTCACTGGAGCCGTCCTCACGGTCTACTTTTTCCATGTGCATTGGGTCACCGGAGCCATCAATATCATAGCCTAGATCTTCCAGCTGCAGCTCTCTTTCCACCAGCTCATTGGTGGCGTTGAGAAACGACAAGACGGCATCTTGTCCGTCTGCGATTATGTCCATCAACATCGCTTCTTTTGCTAGGTCTCGGGTGTTGTCGTCCATAGTTTCTACAAATATTTACAACATGCCAATTATTATTCAAACATGACAGATGGATATATTAATGGAAGACGTATAACTAGCTTCGACCCTCGACCCCTGGACGACCCTCGACTGCTCGGCGATCCACAACCCTAGACCCCCTCATGTCACATTTTGTCTAGTGTCAAAGGATTCAACAAAACCAATACTTCATCATTAGGCGAAAGTAACAGTCGCATGATGGTACGAAGCTCTCCAAAGTTATTTTGGAACGGAGTCCCAGATAGGATAATTCGTAACAAAAGACGGATTATCCTATCAGGAACTCCGTTCCAAAACAACTTTGTAGAACTTCATACCAACATGCCCCGGTTACTTCTGGCAAATGATGAAGTCATGGATTTCTTCAATACTTTGACACTAGCTAGGCAACCTCTCGACCCCTCGACCCTCGACTGCTCGGTGATCCACAACCCTAGACCCCCTCATGTCACATTTTGTCTAGTGTCAAAGGATTCAACAAAACCAATACTTCATCAGTAGGCAAAAGTAACAGTCGCATGATGGTACGAAGCTCTCCAAAGTTATTTTGGAACGGAGTCCCATAAAGTATAATTCGTAACAAAAGATGGATTATACTATCAGGAACTCCGTTCCAGAACAACTTTGCAGAACTTCGTACCAACATGCCCCAGTTACTTCTGGC